>CM046453.1:32970189-33570189 GCA_025506515.1 Flaveria trinervia | reverse complement strand
GTGCAAGGTGGATCATAAGGTAAGGTTCGCATCCTAATCCCTCAAGGGATCGGATCTTGAATGGTGGAAGTCGATTACTCAAACCCGTGGAAGAAATGTGGCTAACCAAATGTGTTGGACCGAATTCAGGGAACTGATAACCAGCAAGTATTGCCCCATCAATCAACTCGGGATACTAGAGACAGAATTCCTAAGTTTGGAAATGAAATGTGCTAACTACATGGAATATATCAATCGTTTCTTAGCCCTATCCCGACTGGTTCCCTATCTGGTGACACCCGAATCTAAAGGTGTAGCACGATTCATCTGGCTACACCCAAGAGTTAGGGGAATGGTCCGTTCCTCCTAGTCTTTAACCGTACAAGCTGCAGTTGACCTTACTAGTAGTTTGACTAATGACTTAGTTAGGGTTGGATGGACTGAGCAAGTTAGGGCTGATGAAAGAGGGAGTCTATTGGTGAGAAAAGAAAGCGTTTGAAGTAAAGAGAGCGGTTGGAAGTAGTAGCGGGTCAGGTAGGAAGAGTTCTCAAGGTGCGAGGCGCGATGATCAGGGAAGCAAGACCCAGACTGTACTCGAGGACAAGCCCATTTTGCAACAAGTGCAAACTACACCATCAAGGGGAATGTAACCCAATGCCCGTGTTAAGATGCAAGAGAACACGTCATCTAATCAAGGACCATACTACGCACCAGGAAAACAATGTTATGAATGTGGGGATCCAGGGCACATGAGGAACAGGTGTCCTAAGTTGGGTAGAGACAAGGATGCCAAGCACAACAAGCCAAAGGGAAGAGCATTTGTTATGGACCCAGCTGGAGCTCGTAGGGAACCTGATGTGGTTTATGGTACGTTCCTTGTAAACAATCATCCTGCTACTGTTCTGTTTGATACTGGAGTGACTGCTAGTTTTGTCTCTAGTACTTTTAGGTCTTTGATTGACTTAGACGCGTGTACCTTAACCGATACATTTACTGTAGAATTAGCTGACGGTAACATTTTAGAAACTAATGAAGTCATCAAGGATTGCTCACTGAATCTAAAAGGAAATACATTTAGGATAAATCTGATGCCCATTAAGTTAGGAGGATTCGATGTGGTTGTTGATATGGACTGGTAGCTAAGCATAGAGTCGAAATTGTATGTGATGAGTGCCTACTCAAGATACTGTTGGGTGACGAGGAAGTGTTAGTGGTAAAAGGGGAGAGGAGTAACACTCTATACCCCCATGGTATCCCACTTAAAAGCTACCAAGACCTCAATAAAGGGATGTCCAGCTTTCATAGTCTATGTGATGAAGACCCAAGAGGAGAAGAAAATTTTACATATACACGTGGTTTCTGAATACCCAGAAGTGTTTCTGGAAGACCTATCGGGACTCCCCCCAAATCCACAAGTTGAATTCCAGATAGATTTGCTGCGTGGTGCTACACCAG
Source organism: Flaveria trinervia (assembly GCA_025506515.1). NCBI lineage: Eukaryota > Viridiplantae > Streptophyta > Magnoliopsida > Asterales > Asteraceae > Flaveria > Flaveria trinervia. The sequence continues at coordinate 33,568,755 of CM046453.1, read as the reverse complement.
TAGCCAGGGTAGCGTACTAACTCGCCCCACCTGAAATGAAGGAACTGATGGTGCAAATTCAAGAACTACTTGACAAGGGATTCATACGTCCGAGTGTCTCTCCATGGGGTTCCCCGGTACTGTTCGTGAAAAAGAAAGACGGAACCCTATGAATGTGCATTGATTACAAAGAACTGAACAAGTTGACCATAAAGAACCGTTACCCCCTTCTGAGCATAGATGACCTATTTGATCAACTGAAAGGAGCAAGTTATTTCTCCAAAATAGATTTGAGGTCAGGTTACCACCAATTGAATATAAGAGAAGAGGACATACCCAAAACGGCCTTCCGAACTAGGTATGGACACTATGAGTATTTAGTCACGCCCTTTGGACTGACTAATGCACCAGTAGCGTTCATGGACCTCATGAACCGCGTTTGCCGCCCTTATCTCGAGAAGTTTGTGATCGTGTTATCGATGACATACTGATCTACTCCCGTAGTAAGGACGAGCACGAGAAGCATCTCAGGCTAATTCTTGAATTACTCAAGAATGAACTATATGTCGAATTCTCTAAATGCGAATTCTAGACGTAAGATTCAATTCTTAGGGCATGTGGTAAATGAGAATGGGATTCAAGTTGACCCTTCCAAGATTGAGGCTATAAAGGATTGGAAGATTCCTGAAACTCCCACAGAGATAAGGCAATTCTTAGGGCTGGCCGGATACTACCGACGGTTTATACATGACTTCTTGCGCATAGTGCAACCCTTGACCGCACTAACTAGGAAGAACACAACCATTATGTGGGAACGAGAGTAGAATGAGGCGTTTGTGATGGACTTCTCGCGCAATGCACCTATCCTTGCTCTTCCAGAAGGAGTAGAAGATTTCATGGCCTATTGTGACGCTTCGCGTCAAGGACTAGGATGTGTACTGATGCACGCAACAAGGTGATTGCTTATGCATCTAGACTGCTAAATGATCATGAGAAGAACTATACGATGCACGATCTGGAATTGGGTGCCATGGTGTTTGCTCTCAAAATATGGAGGCACTACCTCTATGGCACGAAGTGCATCATTTACACTGACCATAGAAGTTTGCAACACATTGTTGACCAAAAGATGCTAAACATGCGTCAGAGAAGATGGGTCGAGCTGCTAAACGACTATGAATGCAAAATCCATTACCATCCCGATAAGGCCAGTGTTGTGGCAGATGATTTGATCATAAAGGAGAGAGAAAAGCCTCTTCGTGTACGAGCCTTAAGGATGAGTGTGTATACCAACCTTATCACAAAACTGAAAGAAGCTCAAAACAAAGCATTAAAGGAAGAAAGGTTAAAAGAAGAAGGGTTAAGCGGAATGGAAAAGCGATTTGAGACAGGGGACGATGGTACATACAAGTACGAAGGGAGAACATAGGTGTCGAAGCATGGAGGAATTCGAGAGGTAATCCTCGACGGAGCCCACAAGTCTAGGTACTCGGTTCACCTGGAAGTGATAAAATGTACCAGGATCTAAAGGCACTTTTTTATGGCCTGGAATCAAGAAATCAATCGCTAATTATGTTGGGAAATGTCTAACATGTGCCATGGTAAAAGCTGAAAATCAAAAACTGTTAGGAACGTTACAACAGCCCGGAATCCCAAAATGGAAATGGGATAACGTCACGATGGATTTTGTTACAAAGTTACCCTGAACGTTTAGAGGCCATGATGCTATTTGGGTGATAGTGGATAGGCTAACAAAGGCAGCTCACTTTTTGCCAATTCAAGAAGACTACAACTTGACGAAATTGGCCCAACTATATGTTGATGAGATAGTAACTAGGCATGGAGTGCCTTTGTCGATCATCTCCGACCATGATAGCCGTTTCACTTCTCGTTTCTGGAAATCATTCCAGCAGGCTTTAGGAACCCGTTTGGATCTAAGCACCGCGTACCACCCACAAACCGACGGTCAGAGCGAAAGCACCATTCAAACGTTGGAGGATATGTGAAGAGCTTGCGTGATTGACTTGGGTGGAAGTTGGGACAACCATCTCCCTTTGGTGGAATTCGCCTATAATAATAGTTACCACGCAAGTATCAAGGCAGCTCCATATGATTCTCTATATGGCAGGAAATGCCGATCACCATTGAACTGGAATGAGATCAGTAATAGCCAAGTAATGGGACCCGATCACCAAGTAAAGGTTATATAACTCGAACATGTGGTTATTGCATGGGCTACACCTTTAAAACCCTCTTTCTACATGAAATAACACTATTTAAGCACTTGTTTGAAAACCCTCTCAACCAAGGTTCATAACCTGCACATGAGTGAATTTGGAACACCTTAATAATCTGATATTAAAGTTAAATAAGGTTTGGATAATGTTTAAGCGCAAGTTATAAGGATTTACACATGTGTTACTATCGGTTATGGCTAAATCACTAAGTTGATGGTTCATTGTTGTGTTGGTGACCTAGCCGTGAGTTTGTGGCATGATTTCAAAAACAATTTATGAATATTAAGTGTGTGGTAAATGGTTAATCTCTGGAAATTAAAGACATGTTAAGATTAGACCCACTTTAGTCATTTTCGGGACCCGAAACATGGTAAAACAACTTTAAAAATAATAAAACATGGATTTTAACCATCTTAAAAAGTATACCAGGCTTAATAATGGTTAATACAGTCTTCTGGAGTCAATGGGTAATTTAAATGGTCAAAAGGATAATTAAATGGCATTTTAACTAGAAACATGTATTAACTGGGCCATGTCCTTTCAGCAAGTTAAGTGTTAAAAGACCTAAAGGATTGGAAATATTGGTCAAATAAGCTTTTAAATGGTCAAATTCGGTTGAAAACACGTTTTAACGGGTTAAACATAAAAACGAGGCTTTCAACAATTAGAGGAAAATTTTCACAATTAAAGGACTTGAAACTTATAAAAATTTCCTTAAGATTATACTGATTGGTCCAAGACTCAAATATAGGAAAATCCTTAATTAACCGTTAAAACTCTCCGGTTTTACCGCAACCGGGAACGTTGAACGCATAGGTTTTAAACCGGATCCATATTCTGAAAATTTGGAACACATACTAAATAATAAGTCAATTTTTACTCTAAGAACCTGATTTTTGGTCTTAATTGTCATAAAGAGTAAGAAATCAAACTTGAGGGTAGAACTGTCAATTTTGAAACTTGAGGGACTAAACTGTAAAATTTGACCAAACTTTATTACCGAATCTTATGAGACTAATAATAACTTGAACAACATATTTACCCTTTATCCTTAACTTAATGATGAAAAATCCTAAATTATATGGGAAACCATGACTTTCCATAAAAGGAAACTTTTTATACAACCCTCACGGATCAAAGCCTTATCCGACAACTAAATTTTTGACACACTTGTTGCACCTAATAAGTTTAGAGTAGTTTCTTATCACTTAATATTCATGTTAGGGTGCTAGACTTGAGACATTCCCGGCACACGAAGAGTTATTTTTTGGCTTAACACCTAAGGTGAGTTCTAGTGATCCCCTTTGTACTACTGCTTTGGGTGAAACATGCTCTGTTATTTATGAACTATATTTGTGCTTTACTTGGTGATTGTATGTGGGATTTATGGTTACCTGCTCATACTTATATCATGATCATTAATTCTTTCGTGAACCGCTTATTGTATATGGATAGATTTATTTGGGGAATCCCCCAAAAATAGTGGCTTCCGTTCGAGGAAGGGTACCCCACTAAGATCCTGAGGGGTTGTTTGTGGCATGTGACAGGTTTTGTTAAGAAACTATGGTGATCCATCGGGCAGGTATGGTACACTGGTTTAGGGCTCGGTTCTTCCTTCGGGAATAGCCGGTTAAACACAACTTTAGAAGAGGCCAACCGGGACTGAGTGCAAGGTTGATTATGATTCTCCCATGATGTTGAAACTATGATTCATTCCTTTTTATCAAATGAGGATTTGTTAAGTCTGTTTTGTTTTTAAACTTTAAGCACTTGAATTCACCAACTTTTTAGTTGACACAAATTTCTTTTTGAGCATGTTTCAAGTAATTTATGAAGAGATCCTAGCTGTTGTGAAGACCTAGACTTATCCTGTGACCATGGCATTGGCTTATTTTACTTAATGAACAATTTGAACAATTTACATTTCTGTTGAGCAAATACAATTTGTTTCTACGTTGGTTGTATAACTCATTTGGGGGCTGGATCTATTTCTAGCCCCGTATCTTTTGAAAACTTTTAATGCCATGTGATATTCTCTCCTTTGAGCTCTTGTAATGGTTTGTTTTCGCTGCCATATGTTGTTGCTAGTCTGTGATGTCCCACCCTACCTGGGCTCGGGTGTGACACATAACGAGATCGAAATGCGGTCTTGGGGATATCTTCCCCTTGGATTCGTAATTGGTGATATCCCGAACGTAAGTCAATCTTCGAGTAGTAACTAGATCCCTGATGTTAGTCAAATAAGTCGTTGATTCAAGGGAGGGGGTACCGGTTCTTAATGGTGAGTTTGTTTAACTCTCGGTAGTCGATGCATATTCAAAAAGATCCACCCTTCTTCTTAACAAATAACATCGGGTGAGTAACTTGGTGTTATGAATCATTTATCTAACAATTCTTGTAATTGATTAGACAACTCTTGCATCTCTGATAGCGCTAATCGGTATGGGGATCGTGCTACTGGACCAGCTCCGGGTACCAAGTCAATTCAAAAGTCGACTTGCCATTGAGGTGGAAGTCGGGGTAAGTCCTCGGGAAAGACTTCTGGATAGTCTCACACGATGGGTATCCTCGATTCTTTTCAGTTTGCTTCTCCACTACGTGCGCCAAGATTGCATGATAGCCCTTTTGCAAGTACTTTTACGGCCTTCATACATGACATGATCCTAGCACCGTACCATACTTTTCCCTTGAATCGATATGGTCTCTCCACTTGGAAGTGGAATACGAACAATCTTCTCACGACAAATGATTTCCTCTCGGTTTTTCGACAAGCTATCCATGCCAATAACAACGTCAAAACTCCCTAGGGTTACAGGTAGTAAATCTATATCGAACGTGTGATCCGCCAAGCTGAGAGTGCATCCTTGTATGATCTTGTCAATTTTGATCAACTTACCATCAGCTAACTCTATTGTATACTTAGAAGTCAAATGGGTAGGAGTGATTTCTAGTAGTGGACTAATTTCACTTGACCCAAAAACTGATATTGGCACCTGTATCGAATAGGATTGATGCATAGATATTACTTACAAGAAATGTACCCGTAACAATGTTCGGGTCCTGCCGAGCTTCTCCAGCTCCAATCACAAAAGCTCGACCACGTGCGTTGTTTCCACCAGTATGCTTCAAGTTTGGACAATCCTTGCGAAGATGTCCGGCAACGCCACATTTAAAGCACGAACGATTGTTTCCTGTTTTAGGAGTAGGGTTGGGCTTTCAGCAGTCTTTAGTCGCATGGCCAAAACGTTTGCACTTCTGGCACATGGAATCTCCACATGCACCTAGGTGATGAAAGTTACACTTGTTGCACTTAGGTTGGTTTCCAGCATACCCACCTTTTGTCTTCTTCTCAGATGGGCCAGCAATAAAAGCCCTAACAAACTCTTGTTTGTTTTAGTGTTGGTGCGAAGCATTTCGACCATGATTGTTGTCTCACTTCCTCTTGTTGTCATAGTTTCTTTCCACTACCGTCTTCTTCACAAACGGTCCCTAACGTACATCTTGATCAGGTCATGGGCAATCCTGACAGCCTCTTGGATGGTGGTTGGCTTGGATCAGGTCACCATGCTCTGAAATTGGGGTGAAAGGCCCCAAATGTACCTTTCCACACGCTTGAACTCTGGTTAACCATGTGAGGGCATAGACAAGCAAGATCATGGAATCGGGTGGTATAGCTTGTAACTTCTGCACCCTTCATGGTGTGGCTCTAGAATTCGACCTCAAGTTTATGCAATTCATTTCAGGGGCAGTATTCGTCAGTTAGCATTTTTTTCAACTCATGCCAAGTGATTTGGTACGCAACGTCAATACCCAAAGTCTGGGCATGGGCATTCCACCAAGTGAGTGCTTGACCTTCAAAGGCACAGGTGGCAAGTTTTGTCTTATTCTCCTCAGCACAGTTACTGATTCGCTGAACAGATTCCATCTTTTCTATCTAGCGGACCAAACCAACAGCTCCTTCATTACCGCGAAAGTTAAATAGTTTACAGTTCAAAAACGTCTTGTAGGAGCAACCTTTTTTGTTGACATTAGATCCTGTGTTGGATGTTTAATCATATTAGTAATAATTAAACATTAACACGACCTTTGTATCTTAGGTCTTTAGGTACACTAGACATTATGATACCTCCTACGCCACTAACATTGCCGCCATTCACTTCAGATCCTCCTGCACTACGATTCGCGTCGTGATGTGCGATTGCATCCGCCACTTGTTGCACCACAAGCTGTTCGATGGCCTCTGCAGTCATGGGAGTACCGCTTCCCATATTGGTTCTGATGTTTCTCCTTCGTGGTGGCATGTTTTCTTTAAATCATAATGATAAGCAAGATAAAACAATATGTAATAATGTCAAACACATGTGCACCAAAAGTAAACAATCATAACAACCAATCAACCACGCAATACATAAAAGATAACATCACTTAATAAATTGTATGAATTACAAAATATTTCGAGAGTACATACTCCTACAACAAGTTAATATCCAATATTACGTGAGCACAACCCGCTCATGATACGCAATCAACAGGATAAATGAGTGAATGCACTTGTCTGCACTACTACCATGGCCATGAGCATACACACCGCTGCCAATGCAGTAGATGACTCCAAGCACTCTTCCATCACCCTCACTCTTTCTTTAGCCACGGTCGCCCGCTGCTCTACTTGGGTAGCTCACTGCTCTACCGCCTCCACTCTCTGCGTCATGGATGACATGTCCTCTTCTACCCTTGTAAGTCAGTCATGCATTGTGTGCAATGCCTAATCATCGAGGTATCTACTCTCCTCGATTGCTAGTAATCAGCACTCCACGTCCTCCCTTTCAAAGGTCTCCTGAACTTCTGTGAGTTCAGTAGTTTCATAAAGCTGCTGATCGTGTCGTGTAGATCGTGCCACGAGGAGAGGCACGGTGAGCTCCACAGGCTCCAGTGTGAGGAGAAACAGATGGGGGGCACGTGAGGGAATACCCTCGGTGTCTCTCCACTCGTCCAGTCGGCTAGGCATCCACTCCCACCAACGAATGTCGATTCTGCGCCTTTTGGGTGCAGGCTCAGGCTCAGTGGTACAATCTCGGATGGGTGTGGTGGGATAAATCGGAACATGAATCCACTTCCTAGGAGTGTGTGCAAGAAGCGCACCTCCAGGGCGAGTCTGATAGTGTCAATATGAGGGCGGTGGTACACCCAGACCAAGGATACGTTGGGTGCCCACAGTCATCGGCTCAGGACCAGCTATAGGGGTGGGGTCAGTAGGTTCGGGGGCGAGGTGGAGGGGGCTAGGGTCAGCTAGGACGGTCGGTTAGTGGGTTAAGGATCAAGTCAAAGGACTGGGTAATATGATCAGTAGGGGGAGAGGCGGGTCACTAGGCTGGGGGTGGCCTCGAAGGGCTCCGGGTCAGAAGCGACCAAGTCGGAATAGGCCGGGTCGAAATCGTCTGAGTCGGAATCGACTGGGTTGGAGTTGACCGGGTCGGTATCGACTGTCTAGGAAACTGTGTCAATGGACTTCGAATCTAGATCAACTACCATGGTGTCAGCAGGCTGCGGGGTGGGATCTGTGGCCTCAGGAGTGGGGTCGACTGGCTGAGGATGAGTAGTGATAGGAGCAAACCGTAGGGGTGGATCCACAAAGATATGGGACATGGTAAGTAGAACGTGAAAGATTTGATCTGCCCAAGATACTATTAAATTGATGTGGCTAGTGTGATATGATCCAAGTCGGGTCATACCCAATAACAAGCCAAACAAACACCGATAAATATTTATTCGTTGATAAGATCATACAATTAAATATTAGCACCAATTTAGAAACCGGCTTTTCTAAATCATTGCTTTTGTAAATGAACAAGATTATATTATATATATATATAATTTATTCATATGGGATTATTTTTTTCATTGCTTAAATTGGTTAAACAATGACATATAATAGTGTGTGAGTTCTATAAAATTAAATAGTTTAATTTTAAAAGGGTAGAATGCAAGTATTTTTTTTAATAATTTGAATTAAGAGGAAAGACCAGGGAGCCTAATTTTCGGCCACCCCTTGAGTCTTAGGATTCCCTTTTTGTTGTTCCAAGACATGCATTAACTACACACTTCACTCTTGCATTTTTCACTCTCTCACACACACATAACAACAAAAGAGAAAAATCCTCTCTACCTTCTCTCTAGAAAACGGTTTTTAGTAAGAAAGGGCTGATTTTCAGCCTTTAATCTTAGTGTTCTTGGCTGAAAATCAAGAGTTCAAGAGGGTTCTTGAAGGTGGTTTGCATAACCTAGCAAAGAAGGTGTTTGAAGAAGCTGGGGGTACAACCTCTTGAGGACTTCTAGCTTGAAGTTTCAGCCTTACATTCATCTCCTTTCATCTCATATAATTCGTTTTGGAGAAGCTACAAAGGTTGTAGTTTTATATCTTATGCTTTATCTTACTATATGCATTGTGTATAAAGTTCCATGAGTTGGGGTTCTTTGTAAATGGGTTTAACAACTATCTTCTTACATGTTTTAAAATATAATATCCGCTGCGTTTTTCATATAATCTATGATATAAGCTTTGATAAACATGTTGGAACCCCTTACAATGGCATCAAGAGGATCAGCCACTTATACATGCATACATATTTTACTTCACTAGTTCACGGTTTTTGGGTGCTTAACACCTCAATCCGTGAGTTAGTGGGCTGTTTTGTGCCCCCCTTTTTGATGTTTTAAAGATCTTACTTTATGCATATAATGATCTTTAAAAATCTAGATCATAAGATGTTTATTAGTTTGGACTAAACCCATGTGTTCTTGGTTAATGTTGGCCAAGAAAATGGTTAAAAAGGGGCTGCCAAAACCGTGTCTTATGATATGTTTTAATATGTTGTTTGTTGTTTATGCATAACAAAGCCTTGACCATATTGATTGATTGTTGATTGGTTGTTTAGTTATATTCATTTGGGCATGTAATGTTTTATTTTTGGGTTTCAAGTTTTGTTTTGTAATCTATTCATTCATATGATTTGTAATAAATAGATTAGGAGTTTTTCTTTACTAGAAACATGTATTAGGATACATAATTTTGTAAAGGATGCTCAAGATCAAGACTTGAAGAAAAGATAAGACAAAGAGGATGCTTGAAGATGTGGATTCAAGTGGGAGTCCCTTTGATCAACCATGTGTCATGATTCTTAACCCTTAGGACAAGACCATTTGACACACTTGTTTTGGCAAAACAAGTGTGCTCAACTTAGTATGCTTTGTTATGCATATATGAATGTTTTGTTTATGTTTGGTTGATTGCATATGATGATGTTTGTTTTGATTATTTGGATGTGATTAACAAACCGTCTCTAAAACAAACTATAAACAAGAAAATTGGTTCTCAAATCATTAAGCAAAATAGAATGGTTCTATAAAAGGAATTATGGTTTGTAAAATAAAATGAGTTTTATTTAAAAGAATCGATAGAGTACCATATGGTTGAATGCATACAATCATATGATACATAGACTTTTCTAAAACTAGAATTGTATCAATTTAAATCCCTTTTGAAAACAAGTTAAGCACCATCTTTTTACACAACACTTAGGTTAGTTGCAACTCTTAGTGGGATAAAGGTCACCTAACCACTTTGAGGGAACTTGTGACTTGAGGTGAGAATACCATGTTTGTGGGATAAAGGTCACCTAACCACTCATGTAGTAAACTCACACGTGTGTGTAAGTAGGACGACTTGATTTAAAATATATTGAATGGATCACCTAAAATGTGTTTTATAAAAGTGTTGGGGGTAAACATGCCGTTATGAACAAAAGATGTTCAAACGATCCCATACCACTAGAAGTTGCAATAGGTTGCAATTGTCATTTGACTACCTTGTTTATTTAAATAATGGGATAAAGGTCACCTAACCAATATTTAAATATAACGTTGGATTCTAAATTTTATTTATTAATAAGTCTATGAGACATAAAGGGTGTTAATAAATAAAATATAATTATATCAATGATTACTAAAATGGACTTTGTAAAATCTTGTAGATGGCCGACAACAACGCTAATAGTGATGTACCTAACCAAAACAACTTATCTCTTAGGGCGATCCTTCAAAGGGATCGTCTAACGCCTAACAACTTCATAGATTGGTACCGCAGCTTGAGAATTGTTCTCAAGCAAGAAAAGCGGGCCTACATTGTTGATGATCCCATCCCTGATGAACCTAGCGAGGAGGATGTGGAGGCCTATAATAATTGGGTAAAGTATGTAGAGGACTCCGTCCAAGTCTCTTGCCTTATGTTGGCAAGTATGACACCTGAACTCCAAAAGGAGTATGAGCTCCATGGAGCCTATGACATGATCACTCAATTGCGGGAAACGTTCCAGCAACAAGCTAGAGTGGAGCGCTTTGAAACGGTTCGAGCGCTTCATGCATGTCGGATGAGAGGAAACCCAATCAGTTTCATCTTATGTTCTTAAGATGAAAAGCCACATCGACCGCCTTCAAAGGCTAAATTGTCCTGTCTCAAAGAATTGGCCACGGATTTGATCCTTAATGGCCTAACTAAAAGGTTTGAGGCATTCGTCATGAATTACAACATGAACGGATGGGACAAGAGCATAAATGAACTTCATTCGATGCTCAAATCAGCTGAGGCGGGAATGGGTAAAAGGGTTTTACCCGTTCTCACCATTAATGAAGGTGGGAGAAGAAAAAGGTCTCTACCCCCTCCTAAGGCAAATGTTGCCAAAGGAAAGGGGCACGTTAAAGGGAAGGGGAAGATGGTTTTTAGGGCGGAACCTCCAAAGCCCAAGGGAAGAAGCAAAAGGTTGCTGTAAACGACCCATGCTTCAAATGTGGTGAGATAGGACATTGGATGAGAAATTGTCCAGTCTATCTCAAAGAGTTGAGAGAGAAGAGGGATGCGGGGCAAACCTCAGGTATAATTTATATGATACATGTTGAGCTAAATGTTATTTCTTCTAACACATGGGTATTAGATACCGGATGTGGAACTCACATTTGCAATTTGTTGCAGGGGTTCAAAAGAAATGAACATTATGCAAAAGGGGAAATAAGTCTCTTCATGGGCAATGGTGCAAAGGTTCACGTGGAAGCCCAAGGAGACTACATTTTGAAGCTTCCAAGTGGTTGGAAGTTATTTTATATAATGTATTATATGCTCCTATTTGACTAGGAACATAATTTCTGTTTCCCATTTAAGACAATATGATTATGATTTCAAGTTTGTTGACAATGATATTCATGTTTCTTTAAATCATGTATTTTATTTTAAGGCTATACCTTGTAATGGTATTTATGAATTGGTTCATGAAAACACAACATATGATAGCTCAATATACCAAGCAACCACCAAAAGACTCAAACAAGATTTGAGTGATACCTACCTTTGGCATTGTCGTCTTGGTCATATAACAAGAAACGTATACAAACACTTCAAAAGAATGGTCTTTTAAACACAAATGAATGTGATTCATTGATGTATGTGAATCTTTTTACAAGGAAAAATGACTAAGGCACCCTTGTGGTACTAACGAAAGGGCAAAAGATTTATTAGGTATCATACATTCAGATGTATGTGGTCCTTTTAAGCCAATGACTAGGAATGGTGAAAGATACTTCATTACCTTTACCGACGATTATAGTCGCTATGGATATGTGTATTTATTAAGACACAAAGATGAAGCTTTTGAAATGTTCAAAAACTTCAAGAATGAAGTAGAAAAACAACTCAACAAGCAAAATCAATTAAAGTTCTCCGCACCGATAGAGGTGGTGAATACTTAAGTGATATTTTTCAAGATCATCTTAGGAGTTGTGGGATCATCTCACAACTCACTCCCCTGGAACACCGCAACATAATGGTGTGTCTGAGAGGAGGAATCGAACCTTATTGGATATGGTTCGATCTATGATGGCTAGAAGCACATTGCCTCTATCATTTTGGGGTTTCGCTTTGCTCTCAGCAGCCCGTATTCTGAATATGGCCCCAACCAAAAAGGTGGAAAAGACACCTTTTGAGATATGGCATGGAAGAGTTCCATCCCTATCGTACTTAAGGGTCTGGGGTTGTGAGGCTTATTTAAGACACCCACCCCAAACAAATTAGATGTCCGATCCACCAAGTGTATCTTTGTTGGATATCCTAGAGATTCTATGGGATATTATTTCTATAATCCACTGGAACAAAAGGTATTTGTTGCCAGAAAGGGTGAGTTCTTAGAAGCCAAGTTCCTTATGGAAGGAGCTAGCAGTAGAACAGTGGATCTTGAAGAGGATCAAAAACTGCAAGAACCACAGCCCGATGCACGTTTGGTGAAACTAGCACTCAACATGAGGATGTTGAGGATGATCAAGCGGTTGATCAATACACACAAAACGTTCGCAGAAGTGGTAGAACTAGTAATCCACCTGAAATATACGGATTTTTCATGGATGGATGCTATGTGGTAGATTCAGATGAACCAACCACATATCATGATGTAGTGTCCAATTTGGATTGTGACAAATGGCTTGAAGCCATGAACGTTGAGATGCAATCCATGTATGACAATCAAGTTTGGGAACTTGTTATCCGCCTCTTAATTCCAAAGTAGTTGGAAGTAAGTGGGTTTTCAAGAAGAAAACCGATATGCATGGAAACTTGGATACTTACAAAGCTAGACTTGTAGCAAAGGGTTTCACTCAAACTCAAGGGGTTGATTATGATGAAACCTTCTCACCTGTTGCAATGCTTAAGTCTATTAGGATATTGTTTGCCATAGCAGCTCATTATGATTATGAGATTTGGCAAATGGATGTCAAAACTGCTTTCCTAAATGGATATCTTGAGGAAGATGTCTATATGGTTCAGCTTGAAGGTTTTGTCGATCCAAAACATCCTAACAAAGTATGCAAGTTAAAGAAATCAATCTATGGATTGAAACAAGCATCGAGAAGTTGGAATCACCGTTTTGATGATGAAGTAAAGAAATTTGGCTTCATCAAAAACGCTGACGAGGCTTGTGTGTATAAAAAGGCTAGTGGGAGCACAATAACCTTCCTAGTATTGTATGTTGATGACATACTACTATTTGGAAATGACATTCCAACCTTGGAAGGCGTAAAACCTGCTTGGAAGTTGTTTTTCCATCAAGGATCTTGGTGAAGCCACCTATATTCTGGGAATAAAGATCTATAGGGATAGATCAAGGCGGTTAATTGGTTTGAATCAAAGTGCATACATTGACAAAATCTTGAAAAGGTTCAAGATGGAAAACTCTAAGAAAGGTACCGTACCTATTCAAAGAGGGACAATATTGAGTACGACTCAATGTCCAAGCTCCAAGGAGGAGCAAACTAGGATGAAGGCGATCCCATATGCATCTGCTATAGGATCCATCATGTATGCAATGATATGCACTAGACCAGACGTGTCATGCGCTTTAAGCATGACAAGTAGATACCAGCAAAATCCTGGTGATAGTCATTGGATGGCTGTCAAAAACATTCTGAAGTACCTAAGGAGGACTAAGGACATGTTCTTGATCTACGGGTCTGGTGAAGAGGAACTCGTTGTAAGAGGTTACACGGATGCGAGTTTCCAAACCGATCGAGATGATTCACGATCTCAATCGGGGTACATTTTTATTCTAAATGGGGGAGCTATTTCTTGGAAAAGCTCAAAGCAAGAAGTCGTAGCGTTGTCCACTACAGAGTCAGAATACGTCGCCGCTTCAATGGCAGCACAGGAAGCTGCATGGCTGAAGAAATTCATAGCCGATCTAGGGGTAGTCCCTTCCATTCAGGATCCCCTAGAGATCTTTTGTGACAACGAGGGTGCGATTGCTCAAATCAAGGAACCTCGTGCTCATCAAAAGACTCGGCATTTGAACGGAGATTCAACTACATAAGGATGAAGTTGAAAAAGGAAAGATATGTATTCGCAAAGTCCACACTGATAAAAACGTTGCGGATCCACTCACAAAGCTCCTTGAAAAGGCAAAGCATGAGGGTCATGTTTGTGCCATGGGACTTAGATATTCAAGTGACTGATTTGATGTTGTATTTTGTATTTGGATATTAGAACTTATGTATTTGACTTAATTATATGGTTTAAATTTCATTTGTTCTTCTATTTTAGCATGTTTAAATCCGTGAATAAATAAGTTATTCTAAACGTCCGTAGTCGATCATACTTGTGGGAACAACTATGAATGCAAGACTATAATGAACTTGGATTGGTTGATGTTCATAAGGTATGAATATAAAGCAAGAGGTTGTTACCAAGGTTCATTGATATCTATGGGATATAGATGTTGGACTGACCCGCACTCAATTATTTCTGCATGGAATCTTTGTGATTAGTCATAAGAGATATTGAGTAAAGGCGAATATCATTGTATCCTCAGACCTGAGATACATATTGGATCTTGATATCACCAAGTGTTGTACTTTGACTTAGTTCTTTGCTGTTCTGAAAAATTGGCAGTACATAAGGCTGAGTTCAGGTATATATGAGGTGATTGTGAGAGACGTATGTAGTCAAGATGGAATTTGTTCCTCTTATTCGTTAGATGTCTAAGTTTAAAGTTAGATGTCTAAGGCCTGTTAAAGTTAAATCATTGGAGAATGACAATTCTGTGTCTCTTGGATTTAACATGACATCTGCAACAAAAGGATAGATGAATAATTCACCTAAGACATATTCAAGTAAGTCACTTGAAAAGGATGATGTTATTGAATGGCACTTAGTCATATACATTAGGGGTAGCAAACCGTTGCTAGGCGTTATTTTCTGCTTGCATCAATCTTCTATGAATCTTGTGCAAGTGGGAGATTGAAAGATTTGATCTGCCCAAGATACATATTAAATTGATGTGGCTAGTGTGATATGATCCAAATCGGGTCATACCCAATAACAAGCCAAACAAACACCGATAAATTTATTCGTTGATAAGATCATACAATTAAATATTAGCACCATTTAGAAACCGCTTTTCTAAATCATTGCTTTTGTAAATGAACAAGATTATATATATATATATATATAATATATATATTATAATTTATTCATATGGGATATTTGTTTCATTGCTTAAATTGGTTAAACAATGACATATAATAGTGTGTGAGTTCTATAAAATTAAATAGTTTAATTTTATAAACGGTAGAATGCAAGTATTTTTTTTAATAATTTGAATTAAGAGGGAAAGACCAAGGGAGCCTAATTTTCGGCCACCCCTTGAGTCTTGGGATTCCCTTTTTGTTGTTCCAAGACATGCAATTAACTACACACTTCACTCTTGCATTTTTCACTCTCTCACACACACATAACAACAAAAGAGAAAAATCCTCTCTACCTTCTCTCTAGAAAATGGTTTTTAGTAAGAAAGGGGCTGATTTTCAGCCTTTAATCTTAGTGTTCTTGGCTGAAAATCAAGAGTTCAAGAGGGTTCTTGAAGGTGGTGTTGCATAACCTAGCAAAGAAGGTGTTTGAAGAAGCTTGGGGTACAACCTCTTGAGGACTTCTAGCTTGAAGTTTCAGCCTTACATTCATCTCCTTTCATCTCATATAATTCGTTTTGGAGAAGCTACAAAGGTTGTAGTTTTATATCTTATGCTTTATCTTACTATATGCATTGTGTATAAAGATCCATGGGTTGGGGTTCTTTGTTAAATGGGTTTAACAACTATCTTCTTAACATGTTTTAAAATATAATATCCGCTGCGTTTTTCATATAATCTATGATATATGAGCTTTGATAAACATGTTGGAACCCCTTACAGAACGGCCATTAGGAGTTGTGGTCCAACGATACACACGACTCCCGGGACAAGCTCCACCGGGAGGTCGGCTTGAATCTCGGGTGTACATGCCCACCAATACATTCTTGGAGGAGGAGGAGGAGGTAGTCTAGAGAATCGAGTCGAGGTTAATGCCTCCAGGAGTCATGTGTGGGGTCGGGAGTAGCTTCGGTGACAGGGATAGCAGGTGGTGTAGGGGTCTCAGTCCTAGTACCACCAGTCGTCTAAATCAGGGCATCGGGAGTGATGTGGATCCTGCAGAAAAGGTCGGAGTTGTGGGCTTGTACTCCTCATCCGAATCAAAAATGTAAATCGGCATCGATGCTGAAGACATCTCTATGCAAGGCAATACACAAGTACAATTGATATAAGTTAAGTTAATATATAAAGGGATACATGCATTTAATCAACTACAGTTATAGTCTAGGTCCACTAAATGCAACCTAATATCCTATAACCAATGGTTTTGATACCAATCTATCACACCCCAACCACAGCGGTTTCCCACGGGGCATGATCATCATGGAAACCATAATCATTGATCGACCACTACATGATTTAGTAAACATACGTTGCAAATAAGTTTAAAATTACATAATTGTTTTCAGAGTTTAGTTGCGGAAGTAGTAGAACTAATGTAATTGTTTTCAAAACATGACAAATACAACAATAATGTCCCAAAAAGCATGAATGACCCTAAATGCAACGTGGACCAAGCTAGCTTAACTTGATGCAAGGTCAAATACCTTAGAAAACATGCATGAAAATATGTCAACATAAAGTTGGTTATTTCACAGGTTTTAAAGTTATAGTAAACAGTTTAATGGACCACAAGTATTTCCATGATTTTATTGTCAATCATAGAATACTACAATATTATATAAGCACCGCAACTGAAGCTAGACTATAACTGTAACAAATTGTCCCTACCCATGCCTACCGTAAGCATGACTGTGAACAGGCTAATAATGCACCTGTTTAGACCTCCGGTCAAGGTTAGGGTAATTAATCCGGGTGGGGGTAGTCAAACCCAATAGTACCATCCATGATTACCTCACTTTGGGAAATAAACTAACGGGTCGATAACAAGGGACTCTATACGTTAAGTAAACAACTTATATAACATGTGAAATCACTGATAAGTAAATGTGTCCAGAAAATAGTACTTTGCATGCAATCTCCCTCAAAATAAAAATAAGTAAAAATGGGGCCGTGAAACTCACCTGAATGCAAACAAACTAGCAAATACAAATAGCTTCAGATAAAATGAAGCCCGATCTACCCGCGTCCAAAAACACATAAGACACCTGTTGTTCACCCAACTTATTAACCTCAATTGAGATGTTTTCGTTGAGAAAAGTATTAATCGTGATGACCATTTGATGATTTTTCATATAAATATATTTACGCGCAAAATATACATAAGTTTACATGGGTATAAACAACTCTGGGAATACATTCCCAGAACTCGTATAATACCCGTGTCACAACACGTCTCGATCAATCAATAAATATTTATTTATCTTGGAAGAATATAATCGTTTTGCATTGTAGTTGTGAAAAATAGCCAAGTATTCGATATATATATATATTATATATATATATATATATATATATATATATATATATTATATATATATATTATATATATATATATGTGTGTGTGTGTGTGTGTATATATATATATATATACGTATATATATATATATATATAATTTACAAACACCCAAGAAGACACTAAAACAATTCACGTCATTAGTTAGTTTATTTTAAAGCTTTAAAGAAAACAAATTCACTTCATTAGTTAGTTTATCAGAGGCGGATGCAACCTAAACATCTTTAGTCTTTCCTGCATGCTGCACAAGTGCATTAAAGAAGAATGCTTCGAAGTTTCACATGTGCAACAGAAATACTCCAAGTGTGAAATCTTCCGAAGCCAAGACCAATATCTTCTGAAGCCAAACATGAAGTCTTCCGAATCCTTAGAGACAAAGTCTTCCGAAGCTTCAAGTTCATGAAGACAGATTTCTTCCGAAGACTTTTAGTAACATGCTTTATCTGATGTACTGTTCCATAAAGCTGGACACCTTTCCGCTGCAACTCTGCAAGTCACCAACTTACATGGTTTGGTGAAAAGGTCCATGCTTTTGGTAACTATACATTGAGGTCTTGAGTCTGTAACTTTCTACTTTATGTACTTTATCCTTTTTGTAATAGATAGGATGTGAGCTATGGCATGTCATAGTCACAAGTCAAAAGGCAATCTGCCTTTTGACTCTACAATGATTTTGTGTGTGTCTAGTCAATTGTATCCAGCTGACTTTCAAAGTATAAACGCTGTAGGATGTTGTATAAATATCTCATGTTCTTGTATCTTTCGAATATGCTTTGTAACACTTGTAATAGAACATAGAGAAGGCAATATACTGCATTCTTGAAAACCAAACACTTGTGCTCTTTGTGTTCTTTGTCTCCTGCATTACTTGTGTTCTTAGTGTCACCACTTGGTTAATCCAGTTTACTGTTTGATCAAAGTTTAGTTTATCTCCTCTTTGTGTTGTTTTGTTGTAACTTATACCCTTTAATGATCCTGCATTTGGTATGAGAGCTTTCCAGGCTCTTGATATAAGATCTCACCATCTTAAGATCCCTCACACGCACAAATACTAAACTTTTCAAATGGCAGCCATTTCCAAAACTGATATGGAAATTGGAACAATGAACAAGTCCCCACTGATCACTTTTGATGAGTTTGACACCTGGTGTTTAAGAATGGAAGGTTTCATCAGGTCTCTTGATTCAAGAATGTCGGAGTCTATTGAGAATGGACCTTTCATACCCAGCACACCTTCTGCTACTGGTGCTGGTATGATCCCTAAAGATATGGCTAACTACACTGATGAAGATAGGAAGAGAGTAGAGATAGACAGAAAAGTCATGACAGCTCTTCAAACTACCCTTCCAAACTCTGTGTACAGAGGTTTCAAGAAGTGCAAAATAGCCAAGCAGCTGTGGGATGCACTGAAACTGATGTGTGAGGGTTTTTCTGAAGCCAAGGAAAACAAGAAGGATCTCCAGAAGCAGCAGTTTGAAAACTTCACCTTCAAAACAGGTGAGACCATGACTCAGCAGTACTTCAGGTATGTTGAGAATGTGGATACCCTAGTGGATGGATGAGTTCTCTTGAAAACAGAGACATTGTAAGGAAGTTCATGTCCTCACTTCCTAGGCAATGGACACACTACTGTGTGGTGATCAAGAGAATTGAAATTCTCAAAACTCTTACTCTGACAGAGTTATATGGGATTCTCAGTGGCTACCAGATGGAGATGAACATGCAAGGTTCATCTGGAAACTCCAACAATCAGATGGGTTCAGCCCTACATGTTGTTGAAAGGGATTGCATAGAACCGAAACATCATCTCATATGCTACCCTGACAACTCACCAAAGGGTCCTTTTATCACCTTCCCAGAGACACCAAAGGAGAACTACACTCAAGGAAGCCCATTCCAAGAGACAAGCTCTTCTCAAGCTTTTGTGTCTTCTGATGAAAGCTGTGGCAACTCTCTTTTCACTCTTGAAGACCTGGATTGTATCCATCCAGATGATCTAGAATATATGGAAATCGTCCAACAGATGGCTCTTCTCACTCACAGAGCCAAGAAGTTCTACAACAGGACTAGAAGGAAGTGTCCAAGCAATGCAACCAGTGGAAAGTTTGGACTGGACAAAGGCAAAGTCAAGTGTTACAATTGTAACTTGATGACCCACTTTGCTAGAGAGTGTAAGGCACCTAGAACAAATGGTGGCCAAACACAATCCAGACCAAACTACACTGACAAAGCTCTCCATAATGAGAAGTCAAAGTAGCAAGCTGCTGTTACTGTTGAAGAAGGAGGCTTTGACTGGAGCTTTCAGGTGGAAGATGCCTCTCCAAGCCAAGCACTAATGGCAGATCATGATGAAGCCAAGGTATTGGAACATCTCTGTACTCCTAAATGCATTGCTAAAGTTAACAGGTACAGGTCCTACAACTTGGAAATGAGATCTGATGTTGAGTCCTTAAACATTTTAAAATCTAATTTTAGAAAGTCTGAAAATGATTATAAGCTGAAAATAGAGGACTTAGAGAAAACCATTTCAGTTCTAAAACATGAACACACAGATTTTAGGACTCAAATCAAATATCTCATAACCAAGTTAACTGAGTGCCAGGCTGAGCTTGTATTCAGCAAAGCCGGCACAGAAAAGAGTTTTCTTGAAAAGGAGACCTTCAAGAACATGATATCCTCATCCCTGCACAACAAAGTGTGCTATCAAAACAAGCAGGGACTGGGATCCAAAGAGATAGCTTCTCCACACACAATCTTGTTAGTAAGATCTCCTAGGTGTGGAACTTGTGAAGATGAGCTTCCTCTCATAGATCCTATGAGTGAAGAGGATGAAGAAGAGATAGTGAAGAATCCCTCTACAAAGAGTGAAGATGAGGATTCCAAGAAGGGCACTATCCTTCTGAGGAGAAAGTAAACACTACGATGACCAAGTCCATGAGAAGAACTTGATCAGGAAAAGCAAAAGAAAGGCAAGGAAGGCTCAAGAGAGCAAGGCTACTTTTGACTCTAAGTAGAAACAAGTTTTTATTTCTGTAGGGTTTAAAGTGGTAGGGACTGAAGACATCAACCAAAACTCCTCTACTAAGAGTTCTGGTTCTTGTTCAACTCATCTCAGTAGCAAGAAGAATACTGATCTGCTGTGTACCACTGCTGCACAGCCTGGACCATCAAACTCCAAGCACAGTCCTCAGCCTAAGAGGATTGTCTCATCATCTGCAAAGATGGAGGTGGAGAAGGGATGTGACCAAAGACAGTCCTATTCCAAAGACAAGGCTCTTGTGAAGAAAAGAATGAATTGTGTCATGTGTGACAGCACCACTCACATTGCCAAGGATTGTCCCTTCAATCCTAAAGGTACTGTACATATGACCAAAACAAAGGCTTCAAAGAGTTCTAAGAAGATTCAAGCTTCGGAAGGAAAATTTGTTTCCTTCGGAAGCTCCAAATCTAACAAAAATGGAAGTGGAAATTCTCTTCGGAAGAATATTTGGTCTCGAAAGAAAGGAGTCTTCCGAAGCACTGAAGTCTGCTGTAGTGTCTGCAGAATCTTTCGAAGGTTCAGTCATCAAAACTTCTAAAGTTCCAAAAGCTTCTAAAGTTTCGAAGGTCAAGTGCAAGACTCCAAAGGTGGTGTGGATGTCTAAGAAAGACCGACTAAGATTTCTCCATCAACAATAGCTCAAGATCCTTTTAGTACAACCATAGGATCTATTACTGTTGAATTACCTTCTACAAACGAGCCCAAGACAAGCAAGGCTTGGGTTTTCAGATGTAACTAATCATTCTCTTTGTGCAGGGATAGCTGAAGACAAACAGAAATGTCTGGATCATAGACAATGGCTGCTCCAGGCACATGACAGGAAATAGGTCACTACTCCAGAACTTTGAAAGGATTGATGGAGGACCAGTTGCTTTTGGAAGAGATGAAGGCAATTACATTTCTGGAAGGGGCAAGGTCATAAATGGTAAGCTCAGCATAGAAAATGTAAACTTTGTAAAGAGCTTAGATACAATCTTTTATTGTATTTCATTTTGTGATTAGAGTCATAACATGCTCTTTACTGAGCATGAGTGCATTGTTCTTAAGCCTGGTGTGGTCATTCCTCATGAGCATATCCTGCTTAGAGCCCCCAGGAAAGGAAACATGTACAAGATGGATTTGCAAGAAACTTCCCCCTCTGGAGAAGTTTCATGCTTTCTGTCTAAAGCCAATAGTGATGAGTCGTTCCTATGGCATAAAAGAATGTGCCATGTAAACTTTAAGAACATTAATAAACTAATTAAGAATGATTTGGTAACTGGAATGCCAAAGAAAGAGTTTACAAGTGATGACCACTGTGTTGCATGCCTGAAAGTGAAGCAACATAAGGTATCTCACAAGCCTAAGGAAATGAACTCCATCACTACACCCCTAAACTTGTTACATATGGATCTCTTTGGCCCCACCAGTGTAATGAGTATAGGAAGGACCTTATACTGTCTAGTGATCACAAATGACTTTACAAGATTCACTTGGTTTTCTTCCTTAGAACTAAGGATGAAACTCCTGAGATTTTGAAGAATTTCATCTTAAAGATTGAGAATCAATCTGATCACAAGGTCAAGATCATAAGATGTGATCAAGGAACTGAATTTAAGAACCATGTGGACCAAAAGAACCAATGAGCCTGACCAGAGAAACCTCTAAGTCTCACAAGACATCACAACAGCTGAAGAAGACCTGATCAGCTGTTCTACAAAGTCTGAAGAATACAACTGCTGAAGTACGTCTGAAGTACTGAAGACAAAGACTGAGACAACAGCTGAAGATCTAAAGTCTGAAGACTTCAACAAGTACTGAAGACAAAGACTGAAGATCAATAGCTGAAAGACAAAGTCTGATGATTCAAGTACTGAAGACATCAGCTGATGTTAACAGGTGATGACAACAGCTGAAGAGGGCTTCTTCAGTCGTTGAGATGGTTTTTCTTCTTCAGTAGTTTTCTTTTCTTTTCAGTAGTTTGTTTACTTTTCTTTTCAGTACTTGTAAACAACTGAAGAGGTTGTTCTTCAGTTGTTGTAGTATCAGTAGTTTTATGTTTTTCAGTAGTTGTAAATAAGATGTTTAACACTTAGGAACATTTGTAAGAAGATGTCAGTTGTTGACATCTTCAGTAGTTGTTAAACATCAGTAGTTATCAAACGGTTACATGTCACTTTCAAGTGACATCAGCCTACGTCACTCTTTCCTTTATAAGGAAGGATGACTCACCTGTAATCGTGCCTTTGAGGCCGACAATCTTAATGCAATATTCCTTTTGTCGGATATTTCTCTCTCTATAACAAAGTTCTTTTATCGTTTTATATCAAATGTTCTTGTTTGAATTTGTCTAATTCTGAGCTATTCCGCTGCTATATCTGTTCAATCGATTAAACCAAGAGGCTGAGATCCTAACAATTGGTATCAGAGCTAGTTAAT
This sequence comes from Flaveria trinervia, assembly GCA_025506515.1. Classification (NCBI taxonomy): domain Eukaryota; kingdom Viridiplantae; phylum Streptophyta; class Magnoliopsida; order Asterales; family Asteraceae; genus Flaveria; species Flaveria trinervia. The sequence continues at coordinate 33,545,672 of CM046453.1, read as the reverse complement.
CATTGATCGATCTAACAATTGATCATTGAAACTGTTCAATCACTCTAAGTTTAATTGAATTAGCAAATTCGCAAGGATCTGTTATAGAGATTGAGAGTGTATTGCTTCTGGCCGCTTTGTTGAGGTTCTGTGTGGTTTTGAGCTAAATTTATTGTGATTTTACTTGAATCTGTCTGATTTTCCACAATGACTACTTCTTCGAATGATCCTTTCAATACTGGATCCTCAACCAAGCCTCCGATCTTGGTGAGGAATGAGTATAACATTTGGCAGAGAAGATTGCTCCATCACCTGTCTGTCAATAGCTCAGGTTGTTGGACATCTGTGGTACATGGACCCATAAGCCAATGGTGAATGATCCGGAAACAAACCAGTTGGTTCCAAAGAAGAAGGAGCAATACTCCGATGAGGACAAGAAGTTGTTTGAAATCGATGCAAAAGCCCATGGAATTTTGGCTATGGCTATTCTTAATGAGATTTACTCTGGGCTTCTGCATTGTGAGTCTGCTCATGACCTCTGGAATGCTATCAAGAACAATTTGGTGGTACTGATGAGGTTTTAGCAAACAACAGGGAAATTCTCGCCCAACAATATGAGACTTTCTCTCATAGAAAGGGTGAAACTCTGACTCAACAATTTGAGCGGTTTTCATGTTTAATCTCTGAATTGAAAATGGTTAAACATGAATATACCAGAGTCAGATGAACCATAGATTCCTAAGATCACTGCCTGAGAGATGGAACACATATACCATTGTTCTACGCTCAAATGCTGATGTTGATCGCCTATCTCTCACCCAACTTCATGGGAAACTGCTTACATTTGAGAGAGAGATAGAGCAGAAAAGGAAATTGGTTTCATCTGGCAAGCTCACTGAGGATTTTGTCCAAGGGAACACTGCCCTGATTGGACATCAAGAGTCAGAATATGCGTCATCTGAAAGCCAGTATGATGAGCATATTGATTTCTCTACAAACACTTTTGAGCCTGCCTTTGTGAGTGTTGATAGTCATTCTGTTGGTAGTAATAGTGACAATCTATGTTTCATCATGGATGATCTCAAGGGGATTGCTGATGATGACTTAGAAGAGATGGATATTTTGAGCCAAATGGCCTTGATAAATATCAGATCTCAGAAGTTCTACAAAAGAACTGGAGGAAATTCCCAGGACTCTCTGGCAAAACCAAAGTTGGTTTTGACAAGAGTAAGTTGAAGTGCCATAAATGCCACAAGCTTGGGCACTTTGCAAGAGAAGTAGATCATCTGGATCTAACTCTCCTGCACCTTTTGTGACTTTCCCTGGCAATAGTCAACAAAACAGAGGGCAACAACCTGTCAATTCTGGTTATCATCATCAACCACAATCTTCTGCATATTTTGTTCCACAGGGACCAATGCCATATCCATACCCCTGCTATATTACATGCCACAACCAGGCAGGTTCAAGCACCCACTGCTCAGCAACCACATGCACTCCCTGAGCCTCAAACATCCCAATCTCATCAACCTAATCAACTTCAACAACACAGCTTCTTCACACCAGGAGTTGTTGACTGGAGCAGTTTACCAGATGATGTCTGGTAATGAACAACTGTTCTCAGGTGCTGGTCAACATGGTGGTGAGCATCCGTTTGGAAATCTAGCTCTCATGGCTTGGAATCCTCTGATGGATCATCTTCAAGTACCTCTTCAACAAAGGTATCACAGGTATCCTCTGAGGCTAAGCCAAATTATGTTCTGAAACTTGCATAGCAGCATTTGCCTCTATTAGAGAAGCAAATGTGGCTTTAATCAATAAAAATGTAGAGCTAGAACAAATAATTTCCAAAAATAAAGCTGAGTTTGAGTCTGTGCTAAAAGAGAAAACTGATGAGATTTACAAATTAAAATGCCAACTTCTGATGATAAGGCTAGGGAGGATGTACTCTTAGAGAAGTACAAAGACCTCAAAGATACTCTTGCTGTCACCAGGTAGAGTGTGATCGATGGGTACAATCTTGCAAGGGCTTTGAAATGCTTCTTAGTAAGCAAACAGCTTCCAATGTGAAGTTTGGAATTGGTTATAATCACACTGCTCCTCCTACAGTTTTTGCTTCAAGAGCAGGAGCAGAATCTGATGGAGAAAGTAATGACCAATCCACCTCATCATGTGATTCACTACTTGATAAAGCACCATCAGTAGTTGAAGTCAGTAGTAATCCCTCTGTGAACCTATCAGCTGAAATTGATGGTTCAACTGCTGACACTCACATGATCAATGAGTTGATCAACCCAAGTGTTATCCCTAGAAGTACTAAGGTACTGGAGAGCAGGGGATAACATCTGGAGTTCAAATCCTAATGACTGACAGCACTGAAGAGAAGAAAACTGTCAGTAGGAAGGATTTGAAGCCTACTAAGGAAGTTGACAAGAAGGCAAAAAGTGCTTCTAAACTGCTGAAGAGCAAGTCTTCAGTAGTTTCATCTTCTTTAGTTGATGATCAACAGAAGATGAAGAAGAAACCATGTGAAATATGTGGTCTATTCAATCATCTCACAGATGATTGTTGGTACAAAAAGGGATCCAAACTCAAACAAAAGGAGAAAATTAAAGAAAACTTGGCTAAAATGAAAACTGAGTTTGAGTCCAAGTTGTGACCAGCAGCATCAAATCCTGTTACTCCTATGTCCAAAAAGAATCTAAAAGGGAAGGAGTGCAACAGGCAATAGCTGAAGTTGCTCAAAAGAAGATGGTGCAACACAAGAACTCATCATCAAACACCAATACCAATGTGTCTGAAGAGCTGAAAGCTCTTTCCCAGAATCAGACACAGCTGGTAATGATGGTTCAACATCTGTTGGGAAGAGTTAACCAACTTGATGGCCCTGTGTTGAAACCCCAGAAAAGGAGATCCAAGCCAAAGGATTCCTCTTCTACACCATCTCCTTCACCTCAAGCTATTGTGCCAATAAACCTGTTAGTTTACCATCTGTTGATGTGACCAGGCCCAAAACCAAAAAGGTTTGGGTCTCCAAAACTAACTGATTGTTTATTTATGCAGGTTTCTTCAACATGCCAAAGTAGCATCTGGTATGTAGACAGTGGGGGATCTATGCATATGACTGGGAACAACTCACTTCTTAATGACTACTCTCCAGGAAGGAAGGGATTTGTTTCCTTTGGCAATGATGCAAGAGGTTACATCATCGGAAGGGCTTTGTTTCCAATGGGGAAATAAGGTTTGATGATGTCAACCATGTGGAAAATCTCAAGTATAACCTCTTGAGTGTCAGTCAATTGTGTGACAAAGGCCATGTTGCCCTTTTCACAAGCCAGAACTGCAGGATTCTGTCATCCAAAGTTCTGAGTTTGATTGACAAGGTATTGGATGCTCACACTCTCCTGAAGGCCAACAGGACAGGAAGAGTGTATGCCTTAGATCTTTCCAAGAAATTGATCTCAAAGGCCATCCTTGCCTATTTTCCAAGGCCTCTCCTCAAGAATCTAATCTATGGCATAGAAGGCTGGGACATGTTAACTTCAAGAACATGAATCAACTGATACACCATAGTTTAGTAAGGGGACTGCCTATGAAGGAGTTCAAGTGTGAAAACAACTGCACTGCTTGTTTGAAAGGAAAACAGCACAAGGTTTCATTTCCACCTATTGAAGAACCAAAGTCCACTGCCTGCTTACAACTTCTTCACATGGATCTCTTTGGTCCTGTGAGAGTGATGAGCATGGCACAGAAGAAATACTGTCTGGTAATTGTGGATGATTACTCCAGATTTGTATGGACTTTCTTTCTACATTCAAAGGATGAAGCTGCACAGAAGATCATAAACTTTGTGTTGTATGCTGAGAAGCAGTATTCCCTCTCAGTCAAGTGTATTAGAAGTGACAATGGAACAGAATTCAGGAACAATACACTTGATGAGTTCTACCTTTCCAAGGGAATAAAGAGACAGTTTAGTATTCCAAGAACTCCTGAACAGAATGGAGTTGTGGAGAGAAAGAACAGGACCCTCATTGAAGCTGCAAGGTCTATGTTGGCTGATTCTGGACTGCCATTGACCTTTTGGGCTGAAGCTGTCAACACAGCATGCTATGTGCAGAATAGAGTGCTAATAAATCAGAGGTTGATGAAGACTCCATATGAAGTTCTACATCATTTGGCCCCTCTCATTTCATTCTTTAGAGCATTTGGGTGTCCCTGTTTCATTCTCAACACAAAGGATCAGCTCCAAAAATTTGATCCTAAGGTGGATGCAGGGTACTTTGTTGGTTATTCATCAACTTGCAAGGCATACAGAGTCTTCAACTGCAGAACAAAGATGGTTGAAGAGACTCTACATGTCAAGTTCAATGAATCTCCAAAGGACAAGATTCCACAAAGCCCTGTGGAGCTCTTTGATTTGGACATACTGCAATATGTTCCTTATCAATCTCCTGCTGTTGCTCCTGTCAACAGTTCACCACCTGGTGTTACTACTGAAGATGATGATGATAGTAGTAATCACCTCTTCAGGTTTAGTGACCAACTGCCTGAGTCCTCTAAACCTGATGCTCCTGTAGCTCCAGCAGCACCATCCACAACAAATGCTGATGAGATTTCTGCATCCTCAACTTCATTTGAGTTGCCACCATCTTCATGGTTTCAAGAATCTGCATCAACATCTGCTGCTGCTGAAGATCCTACAAACACTTGCACAGATTTGATTGTTTACCAAGAGCTGAAAAATCACCCAATATCTCAAATCCTTGGTGATATCCATGCTGGTGTTTCAACCAGAAGCCAGTTGTCCAATTTCTGCTTCTATGCTCTCTTCATCAGTCAGCTAGAGCCGAAGAACTATCATGTAGCTTGAGAGACAATGGATGGGTTGAAGCCATGCAGCTTGAGCTTCTTCAGTTCAAGAAACAGCAAGTGTGGGAGCTTGTTCCTCTACCCCCAGGTAAGTGTGCAATAGGCACTAAATGGGTGTTTAGGAATAAACTGATGAAAATGGGCTAATTGTTAAGAACAAGGCCAGACTGGTTGTGCAGGGGTTTGCACAAGAAGAAGGTATTGATTATGATGAAACCTTTGCCCCTGTAGCCAGACTGGAGGCAATTAGATTGTTTTTAGCCTATGCTGCACTCCACAATCTTAAAGTTTTTCAAATGGATGTCAAAAGTGCTTTTCTATATGGTACAATAAAAGAAGAAGTTTATGTGTGTCAACCACCAGGCTTTGAGGATAATAAGCACCAGAATGGGTATATAAGCTTGATAAAGCTCTTTATGGGTTGAAACAAGCACCTAGAGCCTGGTATGAGACCTTATCAAACTTTCTTCTACAGAATAATTTCACTAGAGGCTCCATAGATAAAACTTTATTTATTAAGAAGGTGGATCAGCATAAGCTACTTGTTCAAATTTATGTTGATGATATTATATTTGCATCCTCTGATTCCCAATTGTGTGAGGATTTCCAAACCTTAATGCAACAGAAGTTTGAAATGAGTGCAATGGGAGAATTACAGTTCTTTCTAGGTTTGCAAATCAAACAAAAAGCTGATGGAATTTCATTCATCAGTCTAAATACACAAAAGATCTTTTGAATAAGTTTGATTTACAAAACTGTAAAACCTGTTCTACTCCCATGTGCAACACCACACAATTGGATGTTGATCAGAAAGGTAAAGGTGTTGATGAAACCCTTTACAGATGTATGATTGGTTCCTTGATGTATTTAACAGCTTCTAGACCAGATATTATGTTTGCTACATGTGTTTGTGCTAGATTTCAGGCTGCACCTAAGGAGTCTCATCTGATTGCAGTCAAGAGGATCTTTAGATATCTGCAAGGTACACAATCTCTAGGCTTATGGTATTCCACTGGACATTCTTGCAAATTAGTTGCTTTCTCTGATAGTGACTATGCAGGGTGTAAGTTGACCAGGAAATCAACTTCTGGTGGATGCCAATTCCTAGGCAACTGTTTGATTTCTTGGCAGAGTAAGAAACAAACATCTGTTGCTACATCCACTGCTGAAGCCGAGTACATTGCTGCTGCAAGTTGTACATCCCAAATACTCTGGCTTCAGAATCAACTTTTGGATTATGGCATTACAGAGACTAAGACTCCATTATTAATGGATAGTGCTTCAGCTCTTTGCATTGTCAAAAATCCTGTCCAGCACTCTAGGACCAAACATATAGAAATTAGACATCATTTTATAAGAGATTGTTTTGAAAAGGGTCTAATTAATCCTATGTTTGTGCCTAGTGCTGATGAGCTTGCAGACATTTTACTAAGCTTTGGATAGTTCAACTTTCCACAACCTGGTGTTAAGGCTTGGTATGCTGCAGCTAGAATAAGTGACAACTACTGATGATCTCAGTAATTACTGATGATCATTGGTAACCATGTCACATATAAGTACTGATGAGTTATTTTACCCTCAGTAGTTTTTATAACTACTGAAGGCTAAATGCTTTAAGTACTGTACTTATCTGTTCTAAACTACTGATGTAGTTACAACTACTGAAATCAGTAGAAACAGATAAGTACTGATGTCCTATGAAACAACTGAAAACAGCAAAAAGGCTGATGAGTAAGTGTTGAGGACAGTATGAAACAGCTGAAAGGCTATGATTGACGACAACTACTGATGAGTACTCTCTCTTCAGTAGTTCACAAACTGCTGTTTCTTTATAAACAACTGAAGCAATACCATGTCTTCAGTAGTTTCACAACTACTGATGACTAACACCAAGTCTTCAGTTGTTTACAACAACTGATGGCAAAACCACGGTCTTCAGTAGTTTCACAACTACTGATGGCTAATACCAAGTCCTCAGTTGTTTCAACATCTGAAGTCCAACTTGTCTTCAGTAGTTTTTAAAACTACTGATGCCTAAATCAGAGACTTCAGTTGTTTCAACGTCTGATTGTAAACACCATGTCTTCAGTTGTTTTATAACTGCTGACCACACCAATACCATCAGTCGTTTCAAACTCTGAAAGTTAATACCACGTCATCAGTTGTTTCAAATACTGATGACTAACACCAAAACCTTCAGTCGTTTCATAACCCGTACCCTATATATACCTGATCCCTCTTTCAGAGTTTTCATTCTTTCACGACCTAAAAATTTCAAAAGCTCTGAAAACCTTTCACCTTCATTAATGGCGACCATGCAACTCAAGCCTCGACACAACTGTGTCGCGTACCTCACAAAATCGCCCTTCTGGACCAAATTTGATAATGCTATAGATCTTATGGTCCAATCCCACAAAACGGCTTTCCTCTAAATCCAATCATTTATGCCGATTCGCTACATCAGTTTTGGACGAATGCGACCGTTAATGGAGAATCTATCCATTCGTCCATCAACTCTCATAAGGTGGTCATCTCTACTGCTACCATCCGCCAGATATTACTGTTAGATGATGCTGCCTACCCTGTTGGATATCCTAAGCGCCAACTTGATCTTTCATTTGGACAACATGGATATCAGGGTGATCTTAGTGCTTCAACAATCCTGAAGAAACATTTTCCAGATGCTGAACGATAATATTTCATATGGTAAATGTTTGCCTGGCTCCGAAGACTTCCTCTTGGGATCAACTGTCTTCCAGATGGCAACAGGTATGTTCTCTATCCTTGAACAAGAACCACTAAACTTTTCTGAAATAATTTTTCTTGAACTCAAGGATATGGCCACAAAACCACTTTCTAAACGTTGGATACTATATCCTCGGTTTATAATGGCCATAATAGAGAATCAGCTTTCTGCTGAGGGACTAGTTGGTCTGGGAGTCCCTGCTTTGGCTGTATTGCCGGAGGTATACTCCCGACACAACACTGACCAAACTCTCAAACAGGCTGCCAAGCTGCGCAAACCCACGCAGCTGGAACCCACAGCCTCCACTTCCACATCCAAAGTCCCCTCCAAACCACAAAGAAGAAGCCTAAGAAAGCTACTCAGGGAGTTGAGTCCCCTGTGGATGCTCCTGCTGCACCAACGCAGGTTATCTCTGCTGGAAATAACCCCCCAGTAGAGACTATGACTCCACCAACTGAAGCCGCTCAGGTTTCCTCTCAAAAGGAACCTGAAGCAACCACTCAAAGGGAAGCCACACTGCTGGGATCCTCCTCACTTGAGGGGATTACCATTGAAGAGCACCACTTGTCCCGGGTGCACACTGCTTCCACCCTCTCCTGATGCAACCGCCCCTCAAAGCCCTACAATAATTGTTGCAAAAGTGCTGACACAGTTGCATTCCTCACCCCCCACCCAGACACCAATCACTACTGGGATAACCTCAACACCTGAGGGGGAGGATACAATGCTTCTGTCAACCCACAGCACAGGGGTTATCATGTTCCATCTTCTAGTGTAGATAAGGAGGTGCGAACTTCTGGTGAGGCTGCACTGTCTCTGACTCAGCAAATGACCAGGTGCAGTTGGTAACATCTCTAAGACCTCACCAGCGGCAACAGCTGATGAAGGACATAGTCCTGAGGCTGGAAGTCCCCAGAACCGAGAACAAGGGGCACATGCTATCATTGATCTACACTCAAGGCATGTTCATCCTGACTCTGTCAGGAGGTCAGGTGATTCAGTATCAACTGATGATGACCTGAGCTTCTTCTATGATGTAGTTGCTCAAAACACCATTCTAGAGGATGAGGTTAGCAGACTCAAAGAGCTGCTGGCCAAGATGTCTCAGGATGCAAGTCCATCTGCCACCACAATACACCCACAGATGGCACCTTCTTCTGAAGGTCCCCTACACACTGAGCCAATATATACTTCCAAGCCACCAGCCTCTGCTTTCGGCACTGATTCTCAGGAACAGAACCATCCTGATCAATCAGTTGCTACCCTTCAAAAATCCCTACCTCTCATCACTCCCATGATCACAGATATAGTGATCAAAGCCATTGATGAGAGGCTTCCTACAATAATACAACCCTTGGTGGAGGAGTTGGTGACTAAATCCCTTTCTACTGCTCAAACCCTTGCACCCAATGCAACCAAAAAGGGGAGAGTCAGTTAGTTAAAGGAAAAAGGAAGAGGATAGATGGGGAGAAGGCGAAAGAATCTGAGTTTGTAAATGAGAAGGAGAAGGAGAGTGTGAAGGGAGCTGAAGTGAATGAAAGTCAAAAAGACTTTCATGTCACATATCAAAAGAGAAAAGGAGAGTCTGAGAAGGAGAAGGAGCTGAAGGATATGGTGAAAGAAGCTGACGCCAACCATAACCGTTCAATGGAAAATCATTGAGCAGTTGTATAGGCAGGGTTTTGACATCAAACAACTAGACTCCGAGATCAGAAGGATGGAAACAGAGGAGATCAACTCAAGATGGGCTAGCTATGATGCCTTAGAAAGAGAAAGGCTGGAGATAATGATCAGATTTATAGCTAAATACTTGGGAAGATCTCTAATGGAAATAAGGGCCTGGACCAGGGACAACATCTTGGCAATAACCACCAAGATTTGTTCGTCTGAAGAATACTCCAAAGGTTTAGTGATTGAGGTATTGAATGAAGCTGGGGTTGGGAATCGAAAAGAACTGACAAAATTTACCAAAGCCTCCCTTACAGCCAAAATGCTAAAACAGTCTGAAAAGCCTCAATCCTCAAAATCACTATCTCCACAACCCACTAAAACAACCCCTTTACCCTCTAAACCAACCATCCAACCCACAAAACCAAATCCTTTAACCCCAAAACCCACTGCCAGTGATGTACCTAGCCAAAAGAAAAGAAAGGTACTGAGGCCTGATGAAGATGAAGAGGAGGATGAAGACAGACTGCCACTCTCTGCAGTTATTACTTTGCCTAAGGCTAAACCAATGTCCATCACTCCTGCTTCTCAAATGCATGATGTAATGATAAAGATTGAAGAGGAACAGATGCAAAGACATGATGAGGAAATGCTGAAAAGCATTGACAAAGCATATGCCACATCCTCTTCAATGATCAGCATGAAGAAAGAAGTATTAAGATTGTACACCCTTGCTAATACCTTTCAATACCAAAGGGAAGAGTAAGGATATGGCCTGATCCTAGGGTGGCACATCGGATTGTCAAGAAAGAAATTCCTTCAAGATACAAGGGCCAAGTGAAGAGAGTTGTCGACGAAGACATCACTGTGGTTCTTGTAGTGTCCCCTTGGGAAATTGTTGAAGAGTTCAAGAAAGCCTATGAAGCCAAACAACCACCTCAAAAGATGTTAGAGAACAAAATATAAAGAAGGGATTGGTTTACAAAAGACTTGAAAACTTCAAACAAGAAGAGCTCAACCTGCTCTTAGAAGGGACTCATCCAGATGAGTTTGCTTATAGACAAATAACCACGGTTGAGCTCAAAATGGAAAACAGGCCAAGTACATATCTGAAGTGTATGGCCGAGAAGGATTATTTGATGGTGTGCCCGAGGTGCTGACAATGGATGAGCAATCATGTTTCTAAGGGCTTACACCAGGGAATCATATAGGCTGATACACGGGAAGTAGATCTCATGGTTGGGGTAACAGCTCGGTGTCCAAGTCCCCAATACAGAGCTCCCAACCATATCATGCCAAACAGATCATCAGAGACTTCTTCCCAGGCCGGTGCTGAAAAAGGGCACTTCTCATCTGATCAAGAGGATAAAAAGACCAATCTATCTGCCAAAATAAGTGGGACTCGTCAATAACTTAGAGGTTTTGGCTGCATTGGTTCAGGGGGAGTTTGTTGGACCAAAAGAACCAATGAGCCTGATCAGAGAAACCTCTAAGTCCACAGGACATCACAACAGCTGAAGAAGACCTGATCAGCTGTTCTACAAAGTCTGAAGAATACAACTGCTGAAGTACGTCTGAAGTACTGAAGACAAAGACTGAGACAACAGCTGAAGATCTAAAGTCTGAAGACTTCAACAAGTACTGAAGACAAAGACTGAAGATCAACAGCTGAAAGACAAAGTCTGATGTTCAAGTACTGAAGACATCAGCTGATGTTAACAGCTGATGACAACAGCTGAAGAGGGCTTCTTCAGTCGTTGTGTGATGGTTTTTCTTCTTCAGTAGTTTCTTTTCTTTTCAGTAGTTTGTTTACTTTCTTTTCAGTACTTGTAAACAACTGAAGAGGTTGTTCTTCAGTTGTTGTAGTATCAGTAGTTTTATGTTTTTCAGTAGTTGTAAATAAGATGTTTAACACTTAGGAACATTTGTAAGAAGATGTCAGTTGTTGACATCTTCAGTAGTTGTTAAACATCAGTAGTTATCAAACGGTTACATGTCACTTTCAAGTGACATCAGCCTACGTCACACTTTCCTTTATAAGGAAGGATGACTCACCTGTAATCGTGCCTTTGAGGCCGACAATCTTAATGCAATATTCCTTTTGTCGGATATTTCTCTCTCTATAACAAAGTTCTTTTATCGTTTTATATCAAATGTTCTTGTTTGAATTTGTCTAATTCTGAGCTATTCCGCTGCTATATCTGTTCAATCGATAAACCAAGAGGCTGAGATCCTAAACAAACCTATCCTGATAATTCTATGATGAAAAGGGTTTACAAGACAATTTTGTGCTCCCAGGACTCCCAGCAAATGGTGTTGCTGAGAGGAGAAACAAGATACTTATTGAAGCTGCAAGAAGAATCATGCTGTCTGACTCTAAACTGCCCATCACCTTTTGGGCAGAGGAGTCACACTGCTGCTATGTGCAGAGAACATAGTTTTAGTAGTTAAGACTCATGGTAAGACTCCTTATGAACTTTGGACAAGAGAAACCTTTATGGTTTTCTCAGGTCATTTAGATGTCCTTGCACCATCTTGAGTACCAAAGATCAAATTGCCAAGTTTGCTGAGAAATCAAATGATGGACACTTATTGGATACTCTTTCCAAGCTAAGGCTTATAGCGTTACAATCTCAGAACTAGAATTGTTGAGGAGTCGGCAATGTGACTTTCAATGAACACAACCCTGTGGTGCTAGTTCTGGTCCAGATTAGTTGTTTGATCTTGATTTGGTTACCAACTGTTTTAACAAATCTTGTGAGAATGTTCAGGATCTGCAGAAAATTTAAATATAGGTGATCCTAATCCAAGATTTGACCTAGGAAGACCTTCAAGACATATATCTTCAGCTCCAGTTGGAACCACTTCTGCAAATGAGGTTTTTGTAAGCCGAACAATGACAAATTCAGCTCATACATCTGGTATGCCTTCAAATTCCAGCTCAGAGGCTCGTTCAATCGGACAAGAAGACCTCAACTATGGAAGACAACAATGGTGGTGGTGACTGTGACCAAGAATTTCTTGATGTCACTAACCACACCATTGATGAGAACATCAATGATGTCACACACTGCTTGGATCAAGTTTCACTTGAAGAGTGTGCTGATGTGGTGGGAGAAACATCTATGCCAGATCTAAATTTTTCTAATTTAGATCTTTCTTAACAACTTGCTATGATCCCTCAGCTTAGGATCCACAAGTCTCACCCTACCACAAACATCATTGGAGATGTTGTCTCAGGGGTAAAGACAAGAGGACAAACCCATGAAGCAAATGTTTGTTTTCACTCTTGTTTTCTATCCCAGATAGAGCCAAAGAAAGTTGATGAAGCTCTAAAGGATGGAAGTTAGGTTGAAGCTATGCAACAATAGCTGCTTCAATTCAAAAGGCAGAAAGTTTGGAACCTTTGTCCTCTTCCTTCTCGAAGACTACCATTGTAACCAAATGGGTGTTTAGGAACAAGAAAGATGATAGAGGCATCATCATCAAGAACAAAGCTAGACTGGTTGTTCAAGGATACACACAAGAAGGGATAGACTACACTGATGTCTTTGCTCCAGTGGCAAGATTAGAAGTTGTTAGGATATTCCTAGCATTTGCTGCATCCAAGAACTTCAAGGTCTTTCAACTTGATGTGAAGTGTGCCTTTTTGTATGGAGTGATAGATGAAGAGGTTTATGTCAAACAGCCACCTGGTTTTGTAGATCCTTATCTCCGATTATGTCTGCAAGCTTGACAAAGCTCTCTATGGGCTGCATCAGGCACCCAGGAAGTGGTATGAGACACTTTCTGAGTATCTCTGTAAACATGGATACAGGAGGGGTACTATAGATGGAACTCTCTTCATCAAAGTACAAGGAAAAGACATATTGCTAGTTCAAGCATATGTGGATGACATCATCTTTGGTTCAACTAATCCAAAGCTCTGCAAAGACTTTGAGAAGCTGATGAAAGACAGATTTGAAATGAGTGCCATGGGGGAACTCAATTTCTTTCTGGGAATTCAAGTGAAGCAAGTTGAAGATGGAATCTTCATAAGTCAGTCAAAGTATATTCAGGACATACTCAAGAGATTCAACATGACTGTCTGTAAGATTGCTAAGACACCCATAGCTAGAAACCACTCTCTTGGTCCTGATCTTGAGGGGAAGTGTGTAGATGAGCATTTATATAGGGCTATGATTGGGTCTCTTATGTATCTTACTGCTAGCAGGCCTGATATCATGTTTGCTACATGTATTTGTGCAAGATATCAAGCCAACCCTAAGATATCTCACCTTATCACTGTCAAGAGGATTCTAAGATACCTCAAGGTGCATCAACACTTGGACTATGATATCCTAAGAATCTGACTTCAATCTGTATGCCTATACAGATAGTGATTATGGTGGTTGCAACATGACTGCAAACTCTACATCTGGGGGATGTCAATTTCTAGGTGGAAGGGTTGTCTCATGGCAATGCAAGAAACAATACTGTGTCTCTGCATCAACTGCTGAAGCTGAATACATTGCTGCTGCAAGCTGCTGTGCTTAAGTACTTTGGATTCAAAATCAGATGTTGGACTACGGGTTAAACTTCAAGGAGACTCCCATTCACATAGACAACAACAGTGCTATCTCAATCACAGAGAACCATGTGCAGCACTCAAGGACAAAGCACATCAATATCATGTATCATTTAATAAGAGATAACTATGAAAAAGGATTAATAAACTAGTCAATGTTCACATAGATGAACAATATGCTGATCTGTTTACAAAAGCCTTTGATGAACAGAGATTTAAATATCTAATATCAGCTATTGGGATGATAAACTTTGAGTATGCTTTTCTTAAAACTAATTCTTATTATTTCTTTAAAATTTATGTGTGTCCTAAGTTGTCTAGTTCATCACTTTCAAAAGCTCATGTTTTCTTTGGATGAAAATTTCTTTTTGAAGACTTTCCTTAGACTTTTGAAAATTTCTGATACTTCGGAAATTATGCTTTTAACTTCGGAAGTAAATCATGCCTTCAAAATAAATAATTGTCTAAGAAATTTACCTTCGGAAGAGTTTTCAAATTTATCTTCTGAAGCATAAATACTTGTCTCATACACTTACTCATTTTCAAGGACCATTTACTTCCGAAGCAAAATTAACTCTCGGAAGCTTTGTTAGTTTATACACAAAGCACTCAAGTTTTAATTTTTCTTCTGAAGCAAAATTTTCAAATCTCTCAGGAAATTCTTCCGAAGTCATTTTAGCTTCGGAAGCTTTTTAATTAAAACTTCCGAAGATAATTAACCTTCGGAAGCTTTTTGTTTTCCAAGAAAACTACTTTTTGAGCAAAAGTAAACTACTTTTCAGAGGTGGGACCGACATCCAGATTTCAAAGTTTATCCTTGTTCATTAAACTTTATCTGAAATCTTTCTCACATATAAACCCAATGGTTTCCCACCTCTTTCTATCATCTGTTCTTCCTCTAAACCTAAAACCCTAAATTTCTCTCTGAAATTTCTTTCTTTCTTCTTTCTTTGTCCTTAAGCTACTTCAAAATGGCCAACCTTGCTCACAGAAATGATCCCAACTTTACCATGTAGCTACACAGACAACAGAATCAGGTTGCTCTGTTATGCTCTGAGAAAGATCCTCATTTCTCAGAGGTTTGCCATTTCTTATCTCTGTCCAACTACTTCACCTCCCTAACCATTGATCCTCCACTCTATGAGGATCAGTTGCTTGAATTCTGGAAGACCTACCAAGAGGTCATTATGGATGCGGAGAGGGCATTGTCTACCACAGTGCAGGGGAGAACAATCTTCATCACTCCGGCCATCATCAACCGACATCTTCAGCTGGATGATGAAGAAGGTGAGGTATTTTTCCCAAAGGAAGCTTTCAATCATTCCTTTGAGCAGATGGGGTATGAGGGAGATTTCTCTGTAAAGACCTTTAGGAAAGGGAAGGTCTCATCCCAATGGAGATTCCTGCTCCATGTGGTCATCCACAGCTTATCAAACAAGCATGGTGGATGGGAGCAAATTCCTGAGGATCTCTCCTTCATAGTCCATGGAATGGTTCAGGGGGTCAAATTCAGGTATTCTCAGTTTGTTTATATAATTTACTTGCTAATTTAGACTCCTTAGAGTATTACATATTTCCTAGATATGTCCAGTACATTCTTAACTGCGAACTGGGCTCACAGTTAAGGGAAACATGTAACATTCTTAAATTGGGACGGATGAAGCCCGACATCTTTAAAATACCGAGAAAGTCCACCGTTGGATTCTTTGGGGTAGAAATAGCCCTAGTCCCAAAAATGTTAGAGCTCATTGCTCAAGGTGACAACCTAGCAGCACAAGCTAGTGTGGAACCCACACCTGTTACTTCCCAACCACCCACACAGCCTCAAATCTCCATCTCCTACCAAAGAAAATCCAAACGAACCCCTGCTCAGACTATTCAGTCTATGAAGGCCCCCGTATACTCACCCATACAGGAAGAAGTGGACACTGGGGCTCCCACTTCTCCTGAGGAGCAGACCACTCCCATCTCTTCAAGAATCAGTGCTGAGGTTCCTCATGCTTAGCCTGATAAGCTCATTAGCCCTACTTCCTTAAGCCATCACTCTGAGTCTCAACACTCAAATGACTAACCTTCAAGGGACAGTTACCATCCCTAGCCTATAGATCTCAACCAACCAATTCTCAACCTTGATTTCTACACTGATGAAGATATAGGTTTGAGTGAGTATAATGAATCTCTCTTCTTTCCCTCTACTCAAAAAGAGATGAGTACTCCTGAGTCTCCTACATCTATCCCATATCAGTCACCTATAACTGAGGTGGACACTCCTGAACCTATTCAAGATGTCCATATGGAAGAGGCTCTCACTTCTGAAAGTGATTACATCATTAAGACCTCAACCATGGCAACACAGCCCACTAACATCTCAACTGAGACTGCCAGTGAGCAGTGGAAATCTAGTAGCCAAGAACTTAGAACTAGTCTTAAGAGAAAGGACTCTGGTCCAATCTTCTCCACCCCTAGTGATTCTTTTGATGAAGATGAGGGGGATCTGAGACTAAAAGTGCAAAAACTGTCTAAAACATGCACTCACTTAGTCTCAAAGGTCAGTCACCTTAAATCTCAGGTGACTACCTTACACAACAGGATCAATGATCAGCAACTTGAGATTTCATATCTTAAGGAAAAACTAGTTGGGAGACCCTTAAGAAGAGCTCAACCAGGAACACAAGAACGTGTGGATGTGATTGATCTATCTTCCAGCTCACCTATGCAAGTGGGTGATGCTACCAAAAAGGGGGAGAAAGTCATTATAGCTATAGAACCTGGGAGTTCTTCAGAGAGAGTGGACATTGAGGACTCACCATCCTCACTTGTAACCGTGCATTCTCAACAACCTCCTCTAGTTCACATTGATGTGGACTACACAGACTCCTTCATACAGAGTTTATTTGAGGATGGGATACCAAGGGCTATTTCACCTTCACCATCTTTCAATTATATCATTGGGTGTAGGTATGACAACAATAGGACGGCCCTCATCATCATAAGAGTTCAAGGACAGTAAGAAGTCTTCAATTTTTAGACCTTGGACTACTATGAAGGTCAGGATCTAGTCAACATGCCACTTGTCAACCCAAGCCAATCAAGACAAGCTGACAGACTGGCTAAATAAATCCAAGACAAGATCACTGTAGAGTTCGGCTTAAGAAGGAGACTTAGGCAATCAGGCAATGTCATCGATCAACTAGATATTAAGGCAGACCCTAAGATTAGCTTCATAGGGGAAACCTTGACTAAAGGCCCAGTGACTGAACCTAAGAGCCCTGTCTCATCATCTCCAACTGCTGCAGAGATCCATATTCCTTCTGAGACACCTGCTGGTGAAGGTGCTTCTCAACCTCTCTCTGGCCTGAGCTCAGATGCTGCAACGAGCAATGAAGGCCAAAGCTCTCTCCATCCTGAGTCACAAAGGTTTGTGAGTGACAAGGGAAAAGGAAGATGCATCTAAGGAGATTAAGGAGGAGAGAAAGAAAGGAAAATGAGGCTAAGGGGAGAAAGTTCCTCACCTGAGTCTCCAAGTGTTAGGATCAGTGATCCAAGTTTGATTAATTAGAGAGTATTGCCGCGGAATTCGAACAGCGAATTAAACAATTCACAAGAACACAATAGATATTCAATGTAACAGTACACGGATATAAACAGAGAGAATTCTGCAAAAGAGATATTTCATTCATATGCTTTCGTTGTGGCTCAATGTCACACTTTACAACTAGGTCAACATTCCTTATATAGGATATGTGACGTCTGCTGATGTCACTTGATAGTGACATCTAACGGAATTATTCAAACTACTAAAACTATGCAAACTACTGAGAATGTTCTCAACTACTGATTACATCTCAGAGAATGCTTAAGTACAAAAACATAAAACTACTGAAACTAAACTACTGAAACTATAACTACTGAAAAGTAAATTACAAGTACCGAAAGGAAACCATCACAACTACTGAGGTTCATAACTTCAGCTGTTGTGACAACTACTGATCACTTTGGTCTTCGGTCTTTGTCTTCGGTCTTTGTTCTTCAGACTTTGTTCTTCAGACTTTTACTTTCAGACTTTGTCTTCAGCTGATAGCTTCAGACTTTGTCTCAATACTTTACTTTCAGACTTTGTCTTCAGTACTTTACTTTCAGAGATTGTCTTCAGCTGATAGCTTCAGACGTTGTCTTCAGCTGATAGCTTCAGACGTTGTCTTCAGTTCTTTACTTCAGACTTTGTCTTCAGTAGTAGTCTTCAGTTCTTGTCTTCAGACTTTGTCTTCAGACCTTCTAATCAGCTGATGTCTTCAGCTGTTGTGATCTTCTTCAGCAGTTGTAATGTCTGTGGGACTTAGAGGTTTTTCTGATCAGGCTCATTAGTTCTTTTGGTCCAACAAACCCCCCCTGAACCAATGCAGCCAAAACCTCTAAACTTATTGATGATCCCACTTATTCTTGGCAGAAACACCCTCTTGATCAGCTTCAGAGGTAATTAGTTAAGCATAGGCCGGGAAAAAGTTTCTAATCTTTTGATTGGGTAAGTATGGAAGGGAACTCTGTCTTAGGAAACTGGACACAGAGTCTTGTCCCAACCATGAAACCTAATTCCCATTAATGAGTCTATAAGATTGACTGGCATAGGCCTCAAGGAGAACAACTTGTTCCTCCTTGGTGAGTTCTTCTACTTCTCCCTTGAAGAAGAACTCTGGGCCATAATACTCAGACAGGTATCTGACTGTCTTTCCATTTTTCAACTCCACAGTTGTTATCTCTCTGTAAGCAAATTCATCAGGGTGAGAGCCTTCAAGCAACAACTGGAGTTCACTCTTCTGAAGATCTTCAAGTCTTTTTTATAACAACCCCTTCTTGATCATTTTGTTCTCAAGAATAGATTGAGGGGTTGTCTTGGAGTTGTGAGCTCTCTTGAATTCGTCAATGATTTCCCAGGGTGAGACTACCATGGCCAATGTAATTGCAGCATTCAAGGTCTTCTTCACTTGGCCATGATATCTACTTGGTATATTCTTCTTATGAATTCTAGAACTTACCTTGGGGTCTAGTCAGATCCGCACTCTTTCTTTTTGATGTTGAAAGGTATGTCTAAGAGTGTACAGCCTCAGAGCCTGTTTCTTCATTTCTTGAATGGATGAGGACTGAGGGAAATCCTTATCAACCATCTTGAGAAACTTCTCATCATGCTCTTTCTACTCTTCTGCTTCTTCAATCTTTACCTTCACCATCTGCATTTGCAAGTTAGGAGTAATCACTTGTTGACTTCTGTGCTCAGGTGATTGAGTTTGAGAACAGCAGAGATTGACAGACTATCATCATCATCATCCTCTTCTTCATCTTCTTCTACCCTCAACACCCTTCTCCTCCTTCTGGGTGTATCACTGGGTTTGAGGTGGTTTTTGGGGTAAAGGAATTGGTTTTGTGGGTTGAGTTGTGGGTGGATTTGGTTTAGGGATAGATTTGGGAGATTTTAGAGATAAGGGTTGTGTTTGAGTGGGAGTGTGAGAAGACTGACTTAGCATTTTGGTGGTGAGTTTGGCTTTGGAGAGCTTTGCCATTTCAGTTCTCTTCCCTACACCTGTTTCATCCAGTGCTTCGATGATCAACCCTTTATTATAGCCTCTAGCAGAGCAGATTTTCTTGGTTATCTCCAAGATAATGTCTCTAGACCAGGCCTTTATCTCTATCGATGATCTTCCAAGGTATTTGGCAATGAATCTCATCATTATCTCCAATCTTTCCCTTTCCAACACATTATAACCGGCCCATCTAGCTTGAATCTCTTCTATTTCCAGCCTTCTGATCTCAGTCTAGTGTAGCTGTGTCATGACCTTGTCGAAAGAGCTGATCTATAATTTTATCCATGGATCTGCTGTGAGCTTCATCGGCATCTTTGACAAGATCTTCTAAGGATTTATCTTCATCAGCTTTTGACTCAGCACTTTTCTTTCTTTTATATGTGATCAGCTGTTTTGAGATCAGTTCTTCTCCATCTCCTTCTCTTTTGCAGGTTCTTTCTCATCATCAACTCTTTTTCTTTTCTTTTCTTTCACTGCCTTAGACTTGGAAGTCTCCCCCTTTTTGGTTGCATTGGGATCAGGGGCTTGAAAGGCAGAAAGAGATTTATGAACAACATTATCAATGAGGGTTTGTAGATTTGACGATATCCTCTCATCAATGGCTTTATACACTATGTCAGTGATGATGGGAGTGATGAGAGGTAAGGAGTTTTGAAAGATAGCAACCATCTGCTCAGAGGGGTTCTGTCCCTGAGAGGTGGTGCCAAAAGTAGTGGCTAGTGGCTCAGTTAAGTATGTAGGCTCGGTGTTTGGGGAACCTTCAATAGAAGGTGCCATCTGTGGGGTTTGTGAGGTATATGGACTTTGATCCTGAGACATGTGGGCTAGCAACTCTTTGATTCTGCTCACCTTAGTCTCTAGGATGGTATTATGGGCTAATACATCATAGAAAAAGCCTAGGTCATCATCAGTCTGTGCTGAATCACCTGACCTCCTGATTGAATCAGGATGTACATGCTCTGAGTGTAGATCAGTAGAAGCATGTGCCCCTTGTTCTTGGTACTACGGACTTCCTGCCTCAGGACTGTTGTCCTTTATTGGAAGTTGCCTCTGGTAAGGTCTTATGGATGTTACCAACTTCATCCTGATCATTTGCTGAATCAGTAGAAGTGGCAGCCTTACCAGATGTTCTATTCTCCATTTCTACACTTGGAGAGTGAACATTGTAACCCATGTGTTGTGGGTTATCAGAAGCATTTTGGTCCTCCCCCTCAATGGTTGAGGTATTCCCAGTGGTAAGTGGTTTCTAGGGAGGGGGTGAGGAATGCAACTGACTCGGCACTTTAGCAATTATCAGTGTTGGGCTTTGAAAGGCGGTTGCATGTGGAGATTGGTCTGAAGCAGAATGCACCCGGGGTGAGAGGTGCTCTTCAATGGTAACCCTCTCAATTGAGATAGGTTCCAGAAATGTGGGATCCCCAATTGTGGTTGCAACAGGATCCTGTTGAGAGGATACCTGTGTGGCGTCAGTAGGTTGAGTCTTGGACATAACTGGGGGGTTATAACCGGTATGTAGTTCCTGTGTTTGTGGTAAAGGGGCATCCTCAAGGGACTCATCTCCCTGAGTAGCCTTTTTGGGCTTTTTGGATTTGGGTTTTGTGGGGACTTTGGATCTGGAAGTGGAGGCTATGGGTTCCCTCTGCTTGGGTTTTAGCATCCGGGCAGCCCCTTTAAGAGTAGGGTCTGAGTTATGTCGGGAGTATATCTCAGCTAAAACAGCTGGAGCAGGGACTCCAAGACCAACAAGGCCATCAAATTGTAATTGATTCAAAATTATGGCCATCAGAAACCTGGGATAAAGTATCCATCTGTTTGCCACAGGTTTCTGAGCCAAATCCTTTAGTTCCATGAACACTATCTCAGAAAAATTTAGATTTTGGCATTCAAGGATAGAGTGCAATACCTGTTCTCATCGGGAAGACATCTGATCCCCAGAAGATGTGTTTGATGCAAGGCAGACATTCACCATATGAAAGATAAGTCGTTCAGCATCATGGAAGTGCTTTTTAAGTATGGTTATAGCACTTAAGTCGCCTTCATACCCATTTTGGATAAAAGACATATCAGTGGTGCCTTTCGGGTATTCTTTAGGATAGGTGCCATCATGCAAATTTAGGGTTTTGCGAATGATGTCGGGGGTGATGAGCACATGTTTCTGGTTCACCAACGACTGGAGAGTGATTTGTCTATCATTCTCACCAGTTATTATAGAGACGTTGATCTAGAACTAGGATAAGGAGTCAGGATATATGGTAGGATTCAGAAGAAAGGTTGTTCTGTATGGGGAATCCACCATAAGATCGATGGCGTGTCAAACTTGTTCCAGAAGGCCGATTTCGGAAGGTAGGCAACACAGTTGTGTCGGGGTTTGAGTTTCATGGTCGCCATTGTTGAAAGAGAAAGGTTTGAAAACTGCTAATGAAACGTTTGGCTATAAGTGCAGGTATTTATAGGTTAAGAAAAGGCTGAAAAGAGAACGACTGAAAGTGTTGGTGTTGGCATCAGTTGTTATGAAAACAACTAAAGACTTGGTTTTAACTATCAGACATTTGAAAACAACTGAAGACTTGGTTTTAGTCATCAGTAGTTGTGAAACTACTGAAAACCTTGGTTTTGTCTTCAGCTGTTGTAAACAACTGAGGACTTGGTATTAGTCATCAATAGTTGTGAAACTACTGAATACATGGTTTTGTCATCGGCTATTTAGAGTGAAACAGCAGTTTGTGGAAACGACTGAAGTGAAAATTCTCATGAGTAGTTTTCGTCAATTCTTAGCTTTTCAGCTGTTTCATACTGTCCTCAACACTTACTCATCAGACTTTTTAGCTGATTTCAGTTGTTTCATAGGACATCAGTACTTATCTATTTCTACTGACATCAGGAGTTATAACTATATCAGTAGTTGTAACTGCATCAGTTTCTTTTAACAGAATTAGTACATATTTGTGACATGTTTACTAATGATCATCAGTACTTGTTTACTGAGATCATCAGTAGTTATCACTTATTCTAGCTGCAGCATACCAAGCCTTAACACAAGGTTTTGGAAAGTTGAACTATCCAAAGGCACTAGGCACAAACTTTGGATCAATCAGACCTTTTTCAAAACAATCCCTAATAAAATGGTGTCTGATCTCTATATGTTTGGTCCTAGAGTGCTGGACTGGATTCTTGACAATGCACAGAGCTGAAGCACTATCCATTAATAATGGAGTCGTAGTCTCTGTAATGCCATAATCCAATAATTGGTTCAGAAGCCAGCGTACCTGAGATGTACAACTTGTAGCAGCAATGTACTCTGCTTCAGTAGTGGATGTAGCAACAGATGTTTGTTTCTTACTCTGCCAAGAAGTCAAACAATTGCCTAGGAATTGACATCCACCAGAAGTTGACTTTCTGGTTAACTTACACCCTGCATAGTCACTATCAGAAAAAGCAACTAATTTGCACGAGTGTCCAGTGGAATACCAAAGACCTAGAGATGTGTACCTTGCAGATATCTAAAGATCCTCTTGACTGCAATCTAATGAGACTCTTTCGGAGCAGCCTGAAATCTAGCACAAATACAAGTTGCAAACATGATATCTGGTCTAGAAGTTGTTAAGTACATCAAGGACCCAATCATACATCGGTAAAGTGTTTCATCAACAGCTTTACCTTTCTGATCTGCATCCAGTTGTGTGGTGTTGCACATGGGAGTAGAACAGGGCTTACATTTTGTAAATCAAACTTATTCAAAAGATCTTTTGTATATTTTGGACTGATGAATAAAGGTTCCATCAGCTTTTGTTTGATTTGCAAGCCTAGAAGAACTGTAATTCTCCCATTGCACTCATTTCAAACTTTTGTTTCATTAAACATGTAAAATCATCACACAACTGGGGATCAGAGGATGTTAAAAATAATATCATCAACATATATTTGAACAAATAGCTTATGCTGATCCACCTTCTTAATGAACAAAGTTTTATCTATGGAGCCTCTAGTGAAATTATTTTGAAAAAGAAAATTTGATAGTGTTCATACCAGGCTCTAGGAGCTTGTTTCAACCCATAAAGAGCCTTATCAAGCTTGTATACCCAATCTAGATGTTTACTATCCTCAAAACCTGGTGGTTGACAACATAAACCTCTTCTTTTATTTACCATATAAAAATGGACTTTTGACATCCATTGAAAAACTTTAAGATTATGGAATGCAACATAGGCTAAGAACAATCTAATTGCCTCTAGTCTGGCTACAGGGGCAAAGGTTTCATCATAATCAATCCCTTCTTCTTGTGAAAACCCTTGTATAACCAGTCTAGCCTTGTCTTTGACAATAAGCCTATTTTCATCAGTTTTATTCCTAAACACCCATTTTGTGCTATTGCACACTTACCTGGGGGTAGAGGAACCAGTTCCCACACTTTCTGCTTTTTGAATTGAAGTAGCTCATGCTGCATGGCTTCAACCCATCTATTGTCTCTCAAAGCAACATGATAGTTCTTTGGCTCTAGCTGACTGATGAAGAGAGCATAGAAGCAGAAGTTAGACAATTGACTTCTGGTTGAGACACCAACATTGATATCACCAATGATTTGAGACATGGGGTGATTCTTTAGCTCTTGGTATACTATAAGATCAGTGCAAGTGTTTGTAGCCGGTTCAGCAGCAGCAGATGGTGATCCAGATTCTTGAAACCAAGTATTAGATGGCAAGTCAAATTATGTAGAGGAGTCAAAAATCTCATCAGCATTTGTTGTGGATGGAGCTACAGAAGCTACAGGAACATCAAGTTTAGCAAAGTCAGGCAGTTGGTCACTAATCTTGAAAAGGTGAGTACTGATATCATCATCATCTTCAGTACCACCAGGTGGAAGACATGCTGCAGAAGATGATTTATCCACATGATCTGCTACAGCTGGAGGTTGATAAAAACATATTACAGTATGTCCAGATCAAACAACTCCACAGGGTTTTGTGGAATTTTATCCTTAGGAGATTCATTGAATTTCACATGCAAGGTTTCCTCAACTATCTTTGTTCTGCAGTTGAAGACTCTGTAAGCCTTGCAAGTGGATGAATAACCTACAAAATACCCTGCATCCACCTTAGGATCAAATTTGGGAGTTGATCCTTTGTGTTGAGAATGAAACAAGGACACCCAAAGGCTTTGAAGAATGAAATAAAGGAGCCAAATGATGTAGAATTTCATATGGAGTTTCATCAACCTCCTGATTTACTACACTCTATTTTGCACATAGCAAGCTGTATTGACAGCTTCAGCCCAAAAGGTCAATGGCAAACCAGAGTCAGCCAACATAGACCTTGCAGCTTCAATTAGGTCCTGTTCTTTTTCTCCACTACTCCATTTTGTTCTGGAGTCCTTGGGATGCTAAACTGCCTCTTGATTCCCTTTGAGAGATAAAAATCATCAAGTGTATGGTTTCTGAATTCTGTTCCATTCACTCTCCTTATACACTTGACTGATAGGGAATACTGCTTCTCAACATACAACACAAAGTTTATAATCGTCTGAGCAACCTCATCCTTTGAATGCAAGAAGAAAGTCCATACAAATCTGGAGTAATCATCCACAATTACCAGACAGTATATTTCTTCTTTGCCATGCTCATCACTCTCACAGGACCAAATAGATCCATGTGAAACTGCAAGCAAGCAGTACTTAGGTTCTTCAATAGGAGGGAATGAGACTTTGTGTTGTTTTTCCTTTCAAACAAGCAGTGAAGGTTTCATCACAGTGGAACTCCTTTATTGGTAGACCTCTCACTAAACTATTGGATCAGCTATTCATGTTTTTGAGATTAATGACCCAGCCTTCTATGCCACAGTTTAGATTCTTGAGGGAGGCTTTGGAGAACATGCAGGATGACCCTTCAAATCAATCTTCTTTGACAAATCCAAGGCATACTCTTCCAATCCTGTTGGCCTTCAGGAGAGTATGTTCATCCAATACCTTGTCAATCAGCCTCAGAACTTGGGAAGACAGAATCCTGCAGTTCTGGCTTGTGAAAAGTGCAACATGCCCTTTATCACACATCTGACTGACACTCAGCAGATTATACTTGAGATTCTCCACATGGTTAACATCATCAAACCTGATTTCCATTAGACACATATCCTTTCCCGATGATGTAACCCTTGGCATCATTTCCAAATGAAACAAATCCCTTCTTTCCTTGAGAGTAGTCATTAAGAAGAGAACTGCTCCCAGTCATATGCATAGATCCTCCACTGTCTACATACCAGATGCTCCTTTGGCATGCTGAAGAACCCTGCATTCATCATAAAGAACTAGTTAGGTTTTGAGACCCAAACCTTTTTGGTTTTGGGTCTGTTTTCATCAACAGATTTAACCATAACTTGTTTCTTATGATTAACAGCTGATGAAGAAGGAGATGGTGCTGAAATGGATTCCTTGGATTTGGGCTTGGAATGCCTTTTCAGTGGTTTGATCACAGGTGCATCTAGTTGGTTAACTCTCCCCAACAAATGCTGAACCATCATAACAAGTTGTGTCTGATTTGTAGCTAAAGCTTTCAGCTCTTGACATATCAGTACTTGTGTTTGATGAGTTCCTGTGACCCCCATTTCCTCCTTAAAATTCACAGACTTAGTCTGATGTTTATCATGAGGAGCACTATCAGCTGTTTTATGATAAACCCTATCCTTCTTTTGGATTTGGATGAAGGCTTAGGTTTATCACAATGGGATGACTGTGGTACAAACTTGGTCTCAAACTCATTTTTCATTTCATCCATCTGGATTTTAATGAGCTTATCTCTGTTGAGTTTGGAACCTTTTTGTGTACCAACATTCATCAGAAAGATGATTGAATTTACCACATATTTCACATGGCTTATTCTTCATCTTGGATTGATCAACTGCTGATGTGGAAACTACTGAAGGTGTGCTCTTCAGTATTTTCCTCCTTTCAGTACTTTTGTTTAGTACTGAAGAATCTGTAACAACTGAAGACTTGTTCTTCAGTTGTTCTCTATCAGCAGTTGTTAATCCTTTTATTTCAACTGATTTGAAATGCTTTTCAGATGTTGTGACTTGCCCTTCAGTACTTGAGGTACTTTGAGGGACAACATCTGAAGTACTCAGCTTCATGTGCTTATCAGTAGTTAACCCATCAGCCAATTGATTTGTTGAGGTATAACACTGATTTCATCTTGTGATTTTGGTGATCACTTGAGGATGATGCACATGATGATGTGGTTTGGAAATTACTTTCACCTTCAGATTTTACTATTGGTTTTGGAGTAAAATCTGTAGGTGGTGCAATGTGGTTGTAACCTATTCCAAACTTCACATTCGAAGCAGATTGCTTGCTGAGCAGCATTTCAAATCCCTTGCAGGATGATACCCAGCGGTCACACTCAACTGGGTAACTGCAAGTTTTTCTTTGAGATCTCTATGGTTCTCAAGAATGACCTCTAGCTTAGCCTTTTCATCATTTAATTGGCATTTAAGCTTATAAATCTCATCATCTTTATCCTTAAGGACAGACTCATATTCAGCTTTTCTTTTGGAAAGGGTTTGCTCAAGCTCTAGATTTTGATTTATTAAAGCTACATTTGCCTCTCTAATAGAGATAAATGCAGCTATGCAAGATTCAAAACATAGCTTGGCCTTAGCCTCAGAGGATACCTGGGTTACCTGTGATGAAGATGCATTGGAGCATGAACTATCAGTAGATTCCAGGGCCATGAGAGCTAGATTCCCAAAAGGATGTTCACCACCATGTTGACCATCACCAGCAAATAATTGCTCATTACCAGAGAGATCATCTGGTAAACTGCTCCAGTCAACCAATACCAGGGTGAAGAAGCTGTGATGAGGTTGTGATTGAGATGATTGAGATGGTAGAGGCTCAGGTAAGGCTTGAGGTTGTTGTGCATTAGGAACTTGAACCGATTTGGGTGTGGCATGTAATAGCAGGGATATGGATATGACATTGGACCCTGAGGGACAAAATATGCAGGAGATATAGGTTGTGAATGATGACCAGAACTAGCAGGATGTTGCCCTCTGTTTTGTGGACTATTGCTTGGAAAAGTCACAAAGGGTGCAGAGGAGTTAGATCCAGATGATCTACACTCTCTTGCAAAGTGTCCAAGCCTGTGGCATTTGTGACACCTCAACTTACTCTTGTCAAAACCAACTTTGGTTTTGCCAGAGAGTCCTGAAATTTCCTACCAGTTCTCTTGTAGAACTTTTGAGATCTGATATTAATCAAGGCCATTAGGCTCAGAATATCCATCTCTTCTAAGCCATCATCAGCAATACCCTTTAAATCATCCATAGTGAAACACAAATTGTCACTATTACAGCCTGACTGACTGTTAACACTAACAAATGCATGATCTGAACCGTTTGAGGAGAAATCTATATGCTCATCATAATTGCTTTCTGATGCAGCATATTCTGACTCATGACCAACCAAGGCAGTTTTCCCTGGTACAAAGTCATCAGTGAGCTTTCCTGATGATGCCAGTTTCCTTTTTTGCTCTATCTCTCTTTCAAATGTAAGCAGTTTCCCATGGAGTTGGGTGAGAGATAGACTATCCAGATTTGCACTGGAGCGTAGGACAATGGTATGTGTCCCATCTCTCAGGCAGTGATCTGAGGAATCTGTTGTTCATCTGACTATTAGTGTATTCATGTTTGACCATTTTCAGCTCAGAGATCAAACAGGAAAACACTCAAACTGTTGAGTCAGTGACTCACCCTTCCTATGAGATAATGTCTCATATTGTTGGGTAAGGATTTCTCTGTTGTTTGCTAAGACCTCATCTATTCCACCAAATTGTTCCTTCAATGCATTCCAGAGGTCATGAGCAGTTTCATGATGCATAAGCCCAGAATAGATTTCATTCGGCAGTTCCGCATCTGAGTATTGTTCCTTCTTCTTCGGAACCATTTGGTTGGTTTCCGGATTGTTCACCATAGGCTTGTGTGGACCATGTACCACAGATGTCCAACAACCTGAACTGTTAACAGACAGGTGATGAAGCATTCTTCGTTGCCATATGTTATACTCAGTCCTAACCAGCATCGGAGGCTTGGTTGAGGAACCGGTATTGTGAGGGTCATTAGAAGGAGTAGTCATTCTCAGATTCAACCAAATTCAATTAAGTTTTAACTGATTTAGTGCAAACACACAACAACTCAATATGAACCAAGAGAAACTCAAAGCAGATAAACGAAAGCAGCAGAAATTCAATGATCTATAACCAATTCTTGCAAATATGCTAATTCAATCAAACTTAGATATCAATAGCAGTTTCAATGATCAATTGTTAGATCGATCAATGATTAACCTGCTCTGATACCATTTGTTAGGATCAGTGATCTAAGTTTGATTAATTAGAGAGTATTGCAGCGGAATTCAAACAACGAATTAAACAATTCACAAGAACACAATTGATATTCAATGTAAAAGTACACGGATATAGAAGAGAGAATTCTGCAAAAGAGATATTTCATTCATATGCTTTCGTGGTGGCTCAATGTCACACTTTACAACTATATCAACATTCCTTATATAGGATATGTGACGTCTGCTGATGTCACTTGATAGTGACATCTAACAAATTATTCAACTACTGAAACTATGCAAACTACTGAGAATGTTCTCAACTACTGATTACATCTCAGAGAATGCTAAGTACAAAAACATAAAACTACTAAAACTAAACTACGAAACTAAACTACTGAAAAGTAAATTACAAGTACTGAAAGGAAACCATCACAACTACTGAGTTATAACTTCAGTGTTGTGACAACTACTGATCACTTTGTCTTCAGTCTTTGTCTTCAGTCTTTGTCTTCAGTCTTTGTTCTTCAGACTTTGTTCTTCAGACTTTTACTTTCATACTTTGTCTTCAGCTGATAGCTTCAGACTTTATCTTCAGTACTTTACTTTCAGACTTTGTCTTCAGCTCATAGCTTCAGACTTTGTTTTCAGTACTTTACTTTCAGACTTTGTCTTCAGCTGATAGCTTCAAACTTTGTATTTAGTTCGTTACTTTCAGACTTTGTCTTCAGTAGTAGTCTTCAGTTCTTGTCTTCAGACTTTGTCTTCAGACCTTGTAATCAGCTGATGTCTTCAGCTGTTAGGATCTTCTTCAGTAGTTGTAATGTCTGTGGGACTTAGAGGTTTTTCTGATCAGGCTCATTGTTCTTTTGGTCCAACACCAAGACTCATGGAGTCTGCAAGCAGGGCTGCCCCCAGACCAGATACTCAGAATGATGAGTTAAGGGCAGTCAGGATTAACTATCTGCAGACTAGGAACTATGACATAGATGTATCATTTCTCTCCCCTTGGATGAATTGAATGAACTGGTTGACCTGGAAAGGTCAAGACAGAAGAAGGAGGCAGAAGATGCAGAACTCCTAGTACATTCAAAGAAGAGAGAAGAAGAAAAAGACTTTACAAAGGTATGCCTACCCTCTCACCAGTTCAAGAAAGTCCTGACAAGAGGGGTGGTTCGACAAGAACCTCAGGTAGATAAGGAAGAGACAGAATCAAGATGATTAACTACCTGAGTGCCACAGGCCTCTATGAGGCAGATGCACTCTTCCCTTACTTATGACTATATTGAGTTTGAGTACTTAAAACAACTTGAGCTTGAGTTAGTCAAGAAAAGAAAGACAACAAAGAAGAAGCTAAGGGAAGAAGCTGCAAAATCAAGAGCCATCATCCAAAGAGCATGAAGAAGTCTGTGATAGGCAGAGGATGATGAGCTTCTTGAAGCTCTATGGATTCTACGGAAGGAGACTTGGACCCATGTCTCTATCCATATGGATGAGCATATCAGGGTACAGCAGAAGATTAAGAGTGGAGAGCTTACTGACTTACACTCCACTCCAAGTCAGGCCCTACCTGAAGTGGAGGTTAAGGTTGAATAACCAGACACAACACAACCCGGACCTCCTCTAATTCTTAGCAAGCTTCATCTTCTGATCCACAGCAGGGTCAACCTCCCTCTCCATCTGAACATGAGAGAGAGAGGAAGTCCCAACTGAGAGAGATAATGAAGATCAATCTGGTGCTGCAGACTAGTCTTCTCAGTTAAAATTTGGAAAGAGAAAGAAGAAGATGACTTCTAAACCAAAGTCTAAGAAGAAGAAGAAGCCTGCATCCCCTTCTGAACCTCTCGATGAATCAGACGAGCCTGAGGATGTGCAGCCAGAGGATTCTCAATCAACTCCAACTCAATAGCTCCTCTGCATTAGGAAGACCCATCTTGTTGTGGACATACACCACAAATCAGAAAGGTGGCACGTTATTAGAGATCAAGGCATTGAAGACATTTTAACATGGCAAGATATGTTCAATTGCCTCTACATGATCTCTTTGACATGAGAAGACACTTTGACAGCCTGAAGGATCCTAATCATCTTATGAAGAAAGGAATGGTGATCATCCTAATTAGGACTGTTAATATCTGAAGTTTTCTAAGTGTTTTGGTAGTATCAGCCTAGGGGAGTTTGTAGAGATTAATGAAGAGGCTGATGCAACCTAAACATCTTAGTCTTTCCTGCATGCTGCACAAGTGCATTAAAGAAGAATGCTTCGAAGTTTCACATGTGCAACAGAAATACTCCAAGTGTGAAACCTTCCGAAGCCAAGACCAATATCTTCTCTGAGCCAAACATGAAGTCTTCCGAAGCCTCAGAGACAAAGTCTTCCGAAGCTTCAAGTTCATGAAGACAGATTTCTTTCGAAGACTTTTAGTAACATGCTTTATCTGATGTACTGTTCCATAAAACCGGACACCTTTCCGCTGTAACTCTACAAGTCCCAACTTACATGGTTTGGTGAAAAGGCCATGCTTTTGGTAACTATAATTAAGGTCTTGAGTGTGTAACTTTCTACTTATGTACTTTATCCTTTTTGTAATAGATAAGGATGTGACCTATGGCATGTCATAGTCACAAGTCAAAAGGCAATCTACCTTTTGACTCTACAATTGATTTTGTGTGGTCTAGTCAATTGTATCCAGATGGCTTTCAAAGTATAGCCGGCGTGGTGTAGGATGTGTATAAGTATCTCCTGTCTTGTATCTTTCGAATATGCTTGTAACACTTGTAATAGAACATAGACAAGGCAATATACTGCATTCTTGAAAACCAAACACTTGTGCTCTTTGTGTTCTTTGTCTCCTGCATTACTTGTGTTCTTAGTGTCACCACTTGGTTAATCCAGTTTACTGTTTGATCAAAGTTTAGTTTATCTCCTCTTTGTGTTGTTGTGTTTTAACTTATACCCTTCAACGATCCTGCAATATATCCATACCATTTCCTTATTGTCTTAGACACGATAACTTATTGTCTTAGATGTAAGTTTATGTTTGTATAAAAATATATAGATTTTCACACACAATGTACTTTAAAGTCTTAAACTTCATATTTTTATAACTATATCATTTTTATATTTATTCTAAGGGTAACTATTGTGTTAACTAAAATACTAATATAACCCATAATAAAGTCCAATATATATATAGTCACCAAAAACTCTACTAACATGTTTAAATATAAAAGTTTTGTGACTATGAGAAATAAACAACATATACACATGTAAACATAATTACGTTTCTACACACACATATATAGGCATTTTTAGAGGTATTTATTTTAAATATGAATGGATCTTAAGGTTTTTATTGTAACTCTTCTTGAAAAAAAATATTTATAACACTTACATACATATTATTTACGAACACCCAAGAAGACACTAAAACAAATTCATTTCATTAGTTAGTTTATTTTAAAGCTTTAAAGAAAACATCTCATCTCGGGTGAACCAACATGTATTTCAAGCAACATTTGTAGTATAGATAAAATAAGAGTTAGATTGGAGTTCATACACTAGCAAAGCTAGGTGAAGAATCTTAAAGAAATAGAAGAAAGAGGTTTAAACTTCTTAGAATACAATTTTTGAAGGAGCTTGAGTCTTGTTTGAAAATAACTTAGTCCACTTGAGGCTTCAAGACTTGGATTGGATCTTGAGTTTAAAAATAAAAATAAAGTAGAGAGTTTATGTGTGTGGATAATGAACTATAAGGGAGATGAGATATAGTTATACAAAGTTTATTTTTTTGACTTTTTGCTAAGTGGAGTAGTCAACTTTGCATGGGATGTAGGTGTAAAACGTGGTGGCCTTTTTAGTGAATGTCTCAAATACTTATCCTTTTTTGTTAAAAAAAATTTGACATCTTTTACTCATATAAAAGTCAAATATAAACACAACATAAGTATGGATGAATATATATAGGTTTGTCTTTTTATTATACATACAGGTATGTATATTTATCAGATTTCATGTACAGTAATATATCTTAACACACATGCATATATTTTGTTGCATCCTTTTGAATTTTATTAAATTTGTTATGTTGAAAACTTTATGACATGTATAAACTATATATATATATATATATATATTATATCCGGTACGAGTAGTCTCAAATAAATTTAATAATACATGCAATAGGTATATTATTATGCACTCGTAAATATTTAATGTATGTCTATCGAGCGGGAGTAATACTCTTCTAGTATTGCAATTTTGTTACTAACGTTCGCGTGTGCCAGTTGTATCGCTTGTAGAAATGGTAATTACACTGAATCACCGATGCATGAAATTTATGCATGAAATTTGCAGTGCATAAAACAACTTCAATATATTGAATTCAATTGAAAATCAAATATAGGTGTAATTATAACCAAGTCAAGGTCGGGTATTGACCTGAAATTGCTGGTTGTCACAGGTTGTCTACTTGTCTATATGGGAACCAGTTTCTTTTAAGAAACTATTTTTGGAAGCCATCCACACTATGCGTCAAATGAGAATACATGTGCTGAATAGAGAAAAGATGTCAAATGCCAATGACTTTGTCAATATGATAAAGGCCATTTTGGATCCATCACAAGCAGAACCATTACTACCTTCACAAGACCTAGCAGAATCCTCTCAACCTCAACCACCACCAATCCATTGAAGAACATAGGCTGTATAATCCTTAGGGGAGTATTGTTGGACCCTGAAAGGATCATACATGCCAATTCAATTGGTGAGTTGATGGTTGTTCTGCTGAAACTCCTTACGTCCAAGAAGTAATACGGATGAAGAATGCTAAGAAGATCCAAGTGTTGACTAACTGCATTTGTAAAGGCGGAAGACATAGAACAAATGCTGACAAGTGTTTGTTCTTCCGCATTAACAAATGCGGATAGTCAAAAGATATGCAGACAAGACTTGTTCATCCACATTTGCAAATGCGGATGACCAGTAACAAATGCGCATAAGTATTTGTTATCCGCATTACCCAATGCGGATGACCAACTACTAATGCGGATGACAAGAGAAAATGCTCATCAAGAGCAATTCATCTGCATTTGTCCATGCGGATGAACAGAAGAAATGCTGATGAAGACTTAGACTTGTTCTCATGTATAGGTCAGGGGTAGTTTAGTCATTTTGTAAAAAGGCATCTTCTTAGCCTATAAATAAAATAGAATACCTCGTACATGGGTTGACTGTTGATAGACTATTAGAATATTTTGAATTACACATTCTCAAGATGCATTATTACTCTTCTTGCAAAAACCCTAGCCTTTATTGTACTCAATCACCTTCATCAATTTATACAAAGCATTTATGAGTATATTCCTCCATTGAATGTTTATTGATTGTTTGTTTCCACCATTCAATCTCTAACTTGATCATTATATTCGATCCTAGTGAGAATCTTAATCTCACCACCAGTCAGACTGACCCTAAGAATTCCTTTGTAAGTTGTTGTGGTTTCAACGAGTATTACATTCTCTGGAGAAGTGGCAGTCATGCCATAGTTGAAGCACTCTACCTTGGATTTGTCATATCCAAGTTTGGTGTTTTCATTAAGGCTAAGCTTTCTTCCTTTTCTAAAAAACTTCTTGGCTCTCATTGCAATCATATCCATTTGCCACTGCAAATCTATTTCTTCCACATCATCTGGATCCATTTCTTCCAAGTCCTCCTGGATCAGATGAGCAGAAGTGAGTCAACCTCCTAGGTAAGCTTCAAAGCTAGAAACAAAGGCATTGTAAGTTGCCTTTTGCTCTTCTGATCTTGGGTCTTCAAGATAGTTGAGGGAGTTGCCGAGAACCCTGTTGGTTGTGATGGTTGAAGGCTTGTTAGTTGGTGGAGCTGCGATGAAACCAGTTGTCTTCACCTAATTTCTTGAGGAAAGAAAATCATCATACTCACTGATGAAAGCATTTTCTATAGAGTGGGTGTCTGTTGGAAATTTATAAACGTCAATAACTCTAGTCCACCAAGATTTCTACTTCTCTCATCAAGTTCAAGAGCTTCTATCTTGGCAATCATGATGTCTAAGGTAGTACTCTCTAGATCAAGAGTGTTTCTCATCATTGTAACATTTTGTTTCCAACTTTTTGGAAGACTATGAAGTATCTTCTTGTTAAGTTCTTTGACTTTGTATGTTACCCCCATGTTCTCTAAATCATGTACCAGGTGCATAAATCTATGCGGCTATTTAGAGATTGACTCCCCTTTGGAGTGATGAAATGTTTCATATTGATTAACAAGCTTGTCCTTGTTAATTTCAGCAACTTCACTACTACCTTCACACATTATCATCAGTGCATCCCAAACAGCTTTAGCAGTTCCATACTTTTCTAATCTTTTTAGCACATCCATTTATAGTGCTTAAGTGAGTATAGAATAAGCTTTGAGATCAACTTTTATCTTTTTGTAATCATCATCATCATCAAGTGTGAGATCCTCAATAGGAATTCTTGAGGTTTTGTATATTACAGCTTGATCAGCAGAAAGAGTCACTAGAATGTGAGGGCCTTTGCATATTGAAATCCAGTAGTCCAGATCTACACCTGTAATATAGTTCGTAAATCTGATTTTCCATTGTTTAAACTAGAATTTGTGTTTAAGCATGGGTGGTTTTGGAGTATGACCAAGTTTAGAGAAACTATATGAATCCATTTTTAATAAGCTGTTATTTAACCTTGTTGAATAATGCTTAGTTTGATTGTTAAGTTAACTTAGTCCAAATAGTCCAAACAGGCTTATGTATACCAGATCTGCTGATGTTTATATGTTTTTTGTTGTAACAACTATTCATGGGTTTTTTCTTGAAGATAAGTACAGATGAACATTGACCGTTGAAAAGATTTCTGTAGTTTACTAAGTAGAGGTAGTTGAACACTCTATTAGTAACTCAGTCAATGAAAAGATTTCTGTAGTTTACTAAGTAGAGGTAGTTGAACACTCTATTAGTAACTCAATCACTAGATCAATCGAATTCTATTCAGATCTTGGCAGATCTGAAAAAGAACCAAGAGCCAAAGCTCTAATACCAATTGACTGGGTGTGAGATTGATATTCTCACAAGGACCGAATATGATGATTGAGTCAATGATTGTATGGTGGAATCAATAATCAAGGAACATTGAATGCAAGAAAAACTCATAAATGCTCTTTGTATTAATGAAAATGATCGATTACAATGAATGCTAGGGTTGAGCATTGAACAATAACAATACACCTTGAGAACATAAGACTAAACAAAATATTCTCATTGTCTATAAATTCTATCAATAGTCACCTCACATATGAGGTTTTCTATTCTATTTATAGGCTGGCAAGATGACTAAACTACCCCTGACCTATACATAGAGAACTAGTCTAAGTCTTCATCAGCATTTCTTTTGTTCGTCCGTATTGACTAATGCGGATGTGTAGATCATGACCAGCATTTCTTCTTTGTCTTCTGTATTAGTGTTTGGTCATCAGCATTAACAAATGCGGATGAATAAACACATATGCGCATATGCTATTGGGCATCCGCATTAGTTAATGCGGATGTACAAATAATTGTCAGCATTTGTTTCCGTCTATCCGCATTTGTTAATGCAGAAGAACAAACACTTGTCAACATTTGTTCTGTCTTCCGCATATAAAAATACGGTTAGCCGACACTTGTCTTCTTTGCAGATTCTTCATCTGCATTAATACTTGGACTTGTGGGATTTCCATCAGAACAACCATCAACCTACCACTTGAATTGGCATGTATGATCCTTTCAGTGTCCAACAGATTTGATGATTTTGATGTAGATCCACTACCTGTATTCTTGTCAGAAGTGCATGTCATACCACCTTAAGTTCACACATGCTTTCATGGATCTTAAGTAGATGAAATAAGAGTAGCATTTTGTGAGTAGGCTTGAGATGAAAGTATTACTTGATTGTATCCTCATCATTTCATGTCTAACTCAAAGGATTTAAACTTGTTGATAATGTTCATCAATTGTAATCCAAAAATCCCTTTTCTTGACTCAACATCCTAACATGCAGACTCCACTATGGTGGTAGCAGTTTTATGACTTGCTTATTGTTTGATAGCTTCTCATCATACTTCTTTAGTGTGCTTGTAACCGACAAAAAGCGATTGGTGAGATCAATGAGACTCTCATTTTTGTATCCAACAAAAGAGTTTAATTCTTTTTCATCTAGAGTGGTTTTATCCTTGAATGATTCTTCATTGCTATCATAGGACTCAAACAATGCATAATAGAAAGCCTTTGCCCTTTTATACTCACCAAATCTATTGTAGATTTTAGCTGATAGGCACAAGGTCAAAGCATCAAATGCTTTTTGATCCCGATCAATCGGCTTAATGTCTCTCTCAGAGTATTTTATCAGATCTTCAATCTGACTGGTCATATTCTCTTCCATTGAAATAGGCACATGATGACCTTTCATAATTGTTCCCATTGTGTGATCAGTGTACAAAAAGAAAGCGTTTAAACATATTTTCCAATCATCAAAGTTGTTACCATTGATTAGCTTGGGAGGTTTGTTTAGTGCCACACTCTCAAGATTAGAAAGAGTAAGACTAGTTCCCATTGAAATTTGATAAAGTTAAAGAACCAGTAGTTTGGGACACAAGAGTTTAGTTTCACACAGAAAACGATAAATTCGCATGAACTAAAAATCACCAAATCTCACTCAAATCATTACCATTTGAGATCTGATGATTTTAGAAGGTTCCCAAGTTTACACCACACTTTCCTTAATCAATTTCCTTGGAAAACACACATAAAACATGTCCAAAATGATTGAAAAGATATGTTGGACCAAAAGAATCAATGAGCCGGATCAGAAAAACCTTTAAGTCCCACAAGACACACAACAACTGCTGAAGACTTGATTAGTTGTTTGACAAAGTCTGAAGATCAACAGCTGAAGAATAAAGTACTAAAGACTTCAACAGCTGAAGACCAAAGTCTGAAGATCAACAGCTAAAGACTAAAGTACTGAAGATCAACAGCTGAAGTACAAAGACTGAAGATGTCAGCTGAAGACATCAGCTGATGACAACAACTGAATTTCAAGAAGTCCAAGTACTGAAGCCTTTAGAGTTTGTCATAAAAGCTAAAGAAGCATTCTTCTGTTATTGTGATGGTTTCCTTTCAGTAGTTTTATTTTCTATTTCAGTACTTGTAAACGACTGAAGAGCATGTTCTTCAGTCGTTGTTGTTTCAATAGTTTCTTTTCAGTAGTTGTAGTGATTGTTAACACTTGGTATTTTTGTAAGAAGATGTCAGCTGTTTGACATCTTCAGTAGTTGTGTTAACTTTCAGTAGTTTGAACAATTCTGTTAGATGTCACTATCAAGTGACATCAGCAGACGTCACATCTCCTATATAAGAGATGTTGACCTAATTGTACGTGTGACATTTTGCCAGCACGAAAGCATATGAATGAAATTTTCTATTTGCAGAATTCTCTCTCTCTATAACCCTTTACTCTTACATTGAATATCAATTGTGTTCTTGTGAATTGTCTAATTCATTGTTCGAATTCCGCTGCAATACTCTCTAATCAATCAAACTTAGATCATTGATCCTAACAAATGGTATCAGAGCTGTTTAACCATTGATCGATCTAACAATTGATCATTGAAACTGCTATTCGATATCTATGTTTGATTGAATTAGCATATTTGCAAGAATTGGTTATAGATAATTGAATCTCTACTGCTTTCATTATCTGCTTTGAGTTTTCTCTTGGTTCAATTTGGTTTGTTGTGTTTTGTTCTAAATCTGTTAAAACTTAATTGAATTTGGTTGAATCTGAGAATGACTACTCTTCTAATGACCCTCACAATACCGGTTCCTCAACCAAGCCTCCTATGCTGGTTAGGACTGAGTATAACATATGGAAATGAAGAATGCTTCATCATCTATCTGTTAACATTTCAGGTTGTTGGACATCTGTGGTGCATGGTCCACACAAGCCTATGGTGAACAATCCGGAAACCAATCAAATGGTTCCGAAGAAGAAGGAACAATACTCAGATGAGGATCGGAAATTGTTTGAGATTGATGCTAAAGCGCATGGTATTCTGGCCATGGCTCTGCCTAATGAAATCTATTCAGGGCTTATGCATCATGAAACTACTCATGACCTCTAGAATGCATTGAAGGAACAATTCGGTGGAACTGATGAGGTCTTAGCAAACAACAAAGAAATCCTTGCCCAACAATATGAGACATTCTCTCATAGGAAGGGTGAGACACTGACTCAACAGTTTGAGCGTTTTTCCCGTTTGATCTCTGAGCTGAAAATGGTCAAACATGAATACACCAATAGCCAGATGAACAACAAATTCCTCAGATCACTGCCTGAGAGATGGGATACATACACCATTGTCCTACGCTCCAGTGCAAATCTGGATAGCCTATCTCTACCCAACTCCATGGGAAACTGCTTACATTTGAAAGAGAGATAGAGCAGAAAAGGAAACTGGCATCATCAGGAAAGCTCACTGATGACTTTGTACCAGGGAAAACTGCCTTGGTTGGTCATGAGTCAGAATATGCTGCATCTGAAAGTAATTATGATAAGCATATAGATTTCTTTTCAAACAGTCCTGATCATGCATTTGTTGGTGTTGATAGTTAGTCTAGCTGTAGTAGTGACAATTTGTGCTTCATCATGGATCATCTGAAGGGTATTGCTGATGATGACTTAGAAGAGATAGATATTCTAAGCCAAATGGCCTTGGTTAATATCAGATCTCAAAAATTCTACAAGAGAACTGGTAGGAAATTCCCTGGACTCTCTGGCAAAACCAAAGTTGGTTTTGAAAAGAGTAAGTTGAGATGTCACAAATGCCACAGGCTTGGGCACTTTGCAAGAGAGTGTAGATCATCTGGATCTAACTCCTCTGCACCCTTTGTGACCTTTCCAAGTAATATTCAACAAAACAGAGGGCAACATCCTGCTAGTTCTGGTCATCATTCACACCCTATATCTCCTGCATATTTTGTCCCTCAGGGTCCAATGTCATATCCATATCCCTGCTATTACATGCCTCAACCAAATCCAGTTCAAGCTCCCATTGCAAACAACCACAAGCATTACCTGAGCCTCTACCATCTCAATCATCTCAATCACAACCTCATCACAGCTTCTTCACCCCTGGCATTGTTGACTGGAGCAGTTTACCAGATGGTCTCTCTGGTAATGAGCATTTATTTGCTGGTGATGGTCAACATGGTGGTGAACATCCTTTTGGGAATCTAGCTCTCATGGCCCTGGAACCTACTGAGAGTTCATGCTCCAATGCATCTTCTTCACAGGTAACCCGGGTATCCTCTGAGGCTAAGGCCAAGCTTTGTTCTGAATCTTGCATATATGCATTTATCTCTATTAGAAAGGCAAATGTAGCTTTAATAAATCAAAATTTAGAACTTGAGCAAAACCTTTCCAAAAGAAAAGCTAAATATGAGTCTGTTATTAAGGATAAAGATGATGAGATTTATAAGCTTAAATGCCAATTAAATGATGAAAAGGCTAAGCTAGAGTCATTCTTGAGGACCATAGAGAACTCAAAGAAAAACTTGCAGTTACCTAAGTTGAGTGTGACCGCTGGATGTCATCATGCAAGGGATTTGAAATGCTGCTCAGCAAGCAATCTGCTTCGAATGTGAAGTCTGGAACTGGTTACAACCACATTGCACCACCAACAGATTTTACTCCAAAACCAATAGTAAAATCTGAAGGTAAAAGCAATTTCCAAACCACATCATCATGTGCATCATCCTCAAGTGATCTCCCAAAATCACAAGATGAAATCAGTGTTGATACCTCAGCAAATCAATTAGCTGATGGGTTAACTACTTATAAGCACATGAAACTGAGTACTTCAGATGTTGTCCTTCAAAGTACCTCAAGTACTGAAGGGCAAGTTACAACAACTGAAAAGCATTTCAAATCAGCTAAAATAAAAGGATTAACAACTGCTAATAAAGAACAGCTGAAGAACAAGTCTTCAGTTGTTACAGATCCTTCAGTACTAAACAAAAGTACTGAAAGGAGGAAAGTACTAAAGAGCACACCTTCAGTAGTTTCCACATCAGCAGTTGATCAATCCAAGATGAAGAATAAGCCATGTGAAATATGTGGTAAATTCAATCATCTTTCTGATGAATGTTGGTACAAAAAGGATTCCAAATTCAACAGAGATAAGCTCATTAAAATCCAGATGGATGAAATGAAAACTAAGTTTGAGACCAAGTTTGTACCACAATCATCCCAATGTGATAAACCTAAGACTTCAACTAAATCCAAAAAGAAGGATAGGGTTCATCACAAAACAGCTAATAGTGCTCCTACTGATAAACATCAGACTAAGTCTGTGAATTTTAAGGAGGAAATGGTGGGTCACAGGAACTCATCAAACACAAGTACTGATATGTCACAAGAGCTGAAAGCTTTGGCTACAAATCAGACACAACTTGTTATGATGGTTCAGCATTTGTTGGAGAGAGTTCACCAACTAGATGCACCTGTGATCAACCCACTGAAAAGGCATTCCCAGCCCAAATCCAAGGAATCCATTTCAGTACCATCTCCTTCTTCATCAGCTGTTAATCATAAGAAACAAGTTATGGTTACATCTGTTTATGAAAACAGACCCAAAACCAAAAAGGTTTGGGTCTCTAAACCTAACTAGTTACTTTTGATGAATGCAGGGTTCTTCAGCATGCCAAAGGAGCATCTGGTATGCGGACAGTGCAGGATCTATGCATATGACTGGGAGCAGTTCTTTTCTTAATGACTACTCTCAAGGAAAGAAGGGATTTGTTTCATTTGGAAATGATGCCAAGGGTTACATCATTGGGAAAGGATTTGTGTCTAATGGACAAATCCGGTTTGATGATGTTAACCTTGTGGAGAATCTCAAGTATAATCTGCTGAGTGTCAGTCAGATGTGTGATAAAGGGCATGTTGCACTTTTCACAAGCCAGAACTGCAGGATTCTGTCTTCCCAAATTCTGAGGCTGATTGACAAGGTATTGGATGAACATACTCTCCTGAAGGCCAACAGGATTGGAAGAGTATATGCCTTGGATTTGTCAAAGCAGATTGATTTGAAGGGTCTTCCATGCCTGTTCTCCAAAGCCTCTCCTCAGGAATCTAAACTGTGACATAGAAGGTTGGGTCATGTTAATCTCAAAAACATGAATCAACTGATCCACAATAGTTTAGTGAGAGGTCTACCAATAAAGGAGTTCCACTGTGATGAAACCTGCACTGCTTGTTTAAAAGGAAAACCACACAAAGTCTCATTCCCTCCTATTGACGAACCTAAGTGCACTGCCTACTTGCAGTTACTGCACATGGATCTATTTGGTCTTGTGAGAGGATGAGCATGGCAAAGAAGAAATATTGTGTGGTAATTGTGGATGATTACTCCAGATTTGTATGGACTTTCTTTGTGCATTCAAAGGATGAGGTTGCTCAGACGATTATAAACTTTGTGTTGTATGTTGAGAAGTAGTATTCCCTATCAGTCAAGTGTATAAGGAGTGACAATGGTATAGAATTCAGAAACCACACACTTGATGATTTTTATCTCTCAAAGGGAATCAAGAGGCAGTTTAGCATCCCAAGGACTCCAGATCAAAATAGAGTAGTGGAGAGAAAGAACATGACCTTAATTGAAGCTGCAAGTATCTATGTTGGCTGACTCTGGTTTGCCATTGACCTTTTGGGCTGAAGCTGTCAATACAGCTTGCTATGTGCAAAATAGAGTGTTAGTAAATCAGAGGTTGATGAAGACTCCATATGAAGTTCTACATCATTTGGCTCCTTTGATTTCATTCTTCAAAGCCTTTGGGTGTCCTTGTTTCATTCTCAACACAAAGGATCAGCTCCATAAATTTGATCCTAAGGTGGATGCAGGGTATTTTGTAGGTTATTCATCCACTTGCAAGGCTTACAGAGTCTTCAACTGCCGAACAAAGATAGTTGAGGAAACCTTGCATGTGAAATTCAATGAATCTCCTAAGGATAAAATTCCACAAAACCCTGTGGAGTTGTTTGATCTGGACATACTGCAATATGTTTCTTATGAACCTCCAGCTGTTGCAAATCATGTGGATAAATCATCTTCTGCAGCATGTCTTCCACCTGGTGGTACTGAAGATGAAGATGATATCAGTACTCACCTTTTCAAGATTAGTGACCAACTGCCTGAGTCTGCTAAACTTGATGTTCCTATAGCTTCTGTAGCTCCATCCACAACAAATGCTGATGAGATTTTGACTCCTCTACATCATTTGACTTGCCATCTAATACTTTGTTTCAAGAATCTAGATCACCATTTGCTGCTGCTGAACCGGCTACAAACACTTGCACTGATCTTATAGTATACCAAGAGCTGAAGAATCACCCCATGTCTCAAATCATTGGATATA
Source organism: Flaveria trinervia (assembly GCA_025506515.1). Taxonomy (NCBI): domain Eukaryota; kingdom Viridiplantae; phylum Streptophyta; class Magnoliopsida; order Asterales; family Asteraceae; genus Flaveria; species Flaveria trinervia. The sequence continues at coordinate 33,502,454 of CM046453.1, read as the reverse complement.
TCAATGTTGGTGTCTCAACCAGAAGTCAATTCTCTAACTTTTGCTTCTATGCTCTCTTCATCAGTCAGCTAGAGCCAAAGAACTATCATGTTTCTTTGAGAGACAATGGATGGGTTGAAGCCATGCAGCTTGAGCTACTTAAATTCAACAAGCAGCAAGTGTGGGAACTAGTTCCTCTACCCCCAAGTAAGTGTGCAATAGGCACTAAATGGGTGTTTAGGAATAAAACTGATGAAAATGGGCTTATTGTCAAGAACAAGGCTAGACTGGTTGTACAAGGGTTTTCACAAGAAGAAGGTATTGATTATGATGAAACCTTTGCCCCTGTAGCCAGACTAGAGGCAATTAGATTGTTCTTAGCCTATGTTGCATTCCACAATCTTAAAGTTTTTCAAATGGATGTCAAAAGTGCATTTTTATATGGTAAAATAAAAGAAGAGGTTTATGTGTGTCAACCATCAGGTTTTGAGGATAATAAACATCTAGATTGGGTATACAAGCTTGATAAGGTCTTTATGGGTTGAAACAAGCTCCTAGAGCCTGGTATGAGACATTATCAAATTTTCTTCTTCAAAATAATTTCACTAAGGCTCCATAGATAAAACTTTGTTCATTAAGAAGGTGGATCAGCATAAGCTACTTGTTCAAATTTATGTTGATGATATTATTTTGCATCCTCTGATCCCTAGTTGTGTGATGATTTTACATGTTTAATGAAACAAAAGTTTGAAATGAGTGCAATGGGAGAATTACAGTTCTTTCTAGGCTTGCAAATCAAACAAAAGGCTGATGGAACCTTTATTCATCAGTCAAAATATACAAAAGATCTTTTGAATAAGTTTGATTTACAAAATTGTAAGCCCTGTTCTACTCCCATGTGCAACACCACACAACTGGATGCAGAACAGAAAGGTAAAGCTGTTGATGAAACACTTTACCGATGTATGATTGGGTCCTTGATGTACTTAACAGCTTCTAGACCAGATATCATGTTTGCAACTTGTGTTTGTGCTAGATTTCAGGCTGCTCCTAAAGAGTCTCATTTGATTGCAGTCAAGAGGATCTTTAGATATTTTCAAGTTACACAATCTCTAGGTCTTTGGTATTCCACTGGACACTCGTGCAAATTAGTTGCTTTTTCTGATAGTGACTATGCGGGTGTAAGTTAACCAGAAAGTCAACTTCTGGTGGATGTCAATTCCTAGGCAACTGTTTGATTTCTTGGAAGAGTAAGAAACAAACATCTGTTGCTACATCCACTGCTGAAGCAAAGTACATTGTTGCTGCAAGTTGTACATCTCAGGTACTCTGGCTTCAGAACCAACTTTTGGATTATGGCATTACAGAGACTAAGATTCCATTATTAATGGACAGTGCTTCAGCTCTTTGCATTGTCAAGATTCCTGTCCAACACTCTAGGACCAAACATATAGAGATCAGACACCATTTTATTAGGGACTGTTTTGAAAAAGGTCTGATTGATCCAAAGTTTGTGCCTAGTGCTGATGAGCTTGCAAACATTTTTACTAAGCCTTTGGATTGTTCAACTTTCCAAAACTTAGTGTTAAGGCTTGGTATGTTGCAGCTAGAATAAGTGACAACTACTGATGATCTCAGTAAACAACTACTGATGATCATTAGTAATATGTCACAAATAAGTACTGATTCTGTTACAAACTACTGATGTAGTTATAACTACTGATGTTAGTAAAAACATATAAGTACTGATGTCCTATGAAACAACTGAAAACAGCCAAAAAGACTGATGAGTAAGTGTTGAGGACAGTATGAAATAGCTGAAAAGCTAAGAATTGACGAAAACTACTGATGAGAATTTTCTCTTCAGGTGTTTCTAAAACTGCTGTTTCACCTTAAATAGCTGATGACAAAACCATGTCTTCAGTAGTTTCACAACTACTGATGACTCACACCAAGTCTTCAGTTGTTTTTAAACGCCTGATAGTTAAAACCAAGTCTTCAGTTGTTTTCATAACAACTGATGACAACACCAATACTTTCAGTCGATTTCTTTTCAGCCTTTTCTAAACCTATAAATACCTGTACTTGTAGCCAAACGTTTCATTAGCCGTTTTCAAATCTATCTCTCTCAACAATGGCGACCATGAAACTCAAACCCCGACACAACTGTGTTGCCTACCTAACAAAATTGGCCTTCTGGAACAAGTTTGACACTGCCAACGGTCTTATGGTGGATTCCCCGTACCGAACAGCTTTTCTTCTAAAACTACCATATATCCAGACTCCTTATCCCAGTTTGGACCAACGTTTCTGTAATCACTGGTGAGAATGATAACCAAATCATTCTACAGTCGTTGGTAAACCAGAAACAGGTGCTCATCACTACAGACATCATTCGCAATACCCTAAATTTGCATGATGGCACCTATCCTAAAGAATACCCGAAAGGCACCACTGATATGTCTTTCATTAACAATGGGTATGAAAGCGACATAAGTGCTACCACCATACTGAAGAAGCACTTCCATGATGCAGAACGACTTATTTTTCACATGGTGAATGTCTGCCTAGCTTCGAAGACATCTTCTTGGGATCAGATGTCTTCCCGATGGCAACAGGTATTGTATTCTATCCTTGAGCAACAAAATCTAAATTTTTCTGAGATAGTTTTTATGGAACTAAAGGATCTGGCTCAGAAACCTGTGGCAAATAGATGGCTACTTTATCCTAGGTTTCTGCTGGCCATTATTCTAAATCAGCTAAAATCTGATGGACTTGTTGGTCTCGGAGTCCCTGCTCCAACTGTTTTAGCTAAGGTATACTCCCGACATAACACAGACCCTACTCTTAAAGGGGCTGCCCGGATGCTAAAACCAAGCAGAGGGAACCCACAGCCTCCACTTCCAGATCCAAAGTCCCCACCAAATCCAAAACACAAAAACCCAAAAAGACTACTCAGGGAGATGAGTCCCCTGAGGATGTCCCTGTACCACCAACACAGGATATACATACTGGTTCTAACCCCCCAGTTATGTCAAAGACTCAACCTGCTAAAGCCACATAGGTATCCTCTCAACAGGATCCTATTGCAACCAATATTGGGGATCCTACATTGCTGGAACCTATCTCAATTGGGAGGGTTACCATTGAAGAGCACCTCTCACCCCAGGTGCAATCTGCTTCGGATCACTCTCCACATGCAACCGCCCCTCAAAGCCCAACACTTATTGTTGCAAAAGTGCTGAGTCAGTTGCACTCCTCACCCTCTCCCCAGAAACCAATTACAACTGGGAATACCTCAACCATTGAGGGGGGGACCAAAGTGCTTCTGATAACCCACAGCATAGGGGTTACAATGTTCAATCTCCAAGTGTAGAGAAGGAGATTCGAACTTCTGGTAAGGCTGCCACTTCTACTGATTCAGCAAATGATAAGGATGAAGTTGGTACCATCCATAAGACCTCACCAGAGGCAACTGCCAATGAAGGACATAGTCCTGAGGCAGGAAGTCCCCAGTACCAAGAACAAGGGGCACATGCTACTACTGATCTACACTCAGAGCATGTACATCCTGATTCAATCAGGAGGTCAGGTGATTCAGCACAGACTGATAATGACCTGGGCTTTTTCTATGATGTTCTAGCCCATAATACCATTCTAGAGAATGAGGTGAGTAGACTCAAAGAGCTGCTTGCCAAAATGTCTAAGGATCAAAGACCATCTACCCCACAAACCCCACATATGGCACCTTCAATTGAAGGTTTCCCAAACACTAAGCCTACACATATAACTGAGCCACCAGCCTCTGCTTTTGGCACCACCTCTCAGGGACAAAACCCCTCTGAGCAGATGGTTGCTATCTTTCAAAACTCCTTACCTCTCATCACTCCCATCATCACTGACAGAGTGCATAAAGCCATTGATGAGAGGATTCCCTCAAATCTACAAACCCTCATTGATGATGCTGTTCATAAATCTCTTTCTGCCTTCAAAACCCCTGATTCCAATGCAACCAAAAAGGGGAGACTGCAAAGTCTAAGGCAGTGAAAGAAAAGAAAAGAAAGAGAGTTGATGCTGAGAAAGAGCCTGAAAAAGAGAAAGAGCCTGAAAAAGAGAAAGAGCCTGAAAAAGAGAAAGAGCCTGAGAAAGAGGAGGAGGTTGAGAAAGAACTGATCTCAGAATAGCTGATTACATATAAAAGAAAGAAAAGTGCTGAGTCAAGAGCTGATGAAGAAAAATCATTAGAAGACCTTGTTAAAGATGCTGATGAAGCTCATAGCAGATCAATGGATAAATTATAGATCAAATATTTAGACATGGTCATGACACAGCCACATTAGACTCTGAGATCAGAAGGCTGGAAATAGAAGAGATACAATCACGATGGGCTGGTTATAGTGTGTTGGAAAGGGAGAGATTGGAAATCATGATGAGGTTCATAGCTAAGTATCATGGAAGATCATTGATTGAAATCAAGTCATGGTCCAGGGACAGCATCTTGGCAATAACCACCAAGATCTGTTCATCTGAAGTATATACCAAAGGGCTGGTCATTGAAGCCTTGAATGAAGCTGGTGCTGGGAGCAGGTCTGAACTGGTAAAACAATCTAAAGCCTCACTTACAACCAAAATGCTAGAACAGCCTGTCAAAATTCCCACACCAAAACCACCACAACCACAACCCACTAAACCAATTCCCTTACCCACAAAACCAATAGCCGATGATGTACCCCAGAAGAGGAAGAGAATGGTACTGAGGCTAGAAGAGGAAGAAGAAGATAATGATGAGGATGAAGATAGGCTGCCAATCTCAGCTGTTATATAGTTGCCTAAGGCCATTAGTCACCCTCCAACAATTACTCCTGAATCTCAAAGAAAAATTGTGAAAGTGAAGTTAGAAGAAGAAGAGCTTCACAAACAACATGATGAGGAATTGTTGAGAATAGTCGACAAAGCATATGATACCACATCTTCAATCATCAATATGAAGAAACATGCTCAGAGATTATACACTCTTAGACACACCTTTCAATATCAAAAAGAGAGAGTGAGGATTTGGCCTGATCCCAGGGTGTCTCATAGGATTCAAAAGAAAAATATTCCACAGAGATACATTGGCCAAGTAAAGAAGATTGTAGATGAAGTGATCTCACTGGCCTTTGTAGTATCACCTTGGGAGATCCTAGATGAGTTTAAGAAAGCCTATAAAGCTAAACTGACCCCACAAAAGATGCTGGAGAATAAAGTGGTGAAAAAGGGGTTAGTGTATAGGAGGCTTGAGGAAGTTAGAAAAAATGAGCTCCAGTTGTTCTTAGAGGATATTCACCCAGATGAATTCGCATATAGAATCATAACAACTGTGGTGCTAAAAAATGGGAAGCAGGTCAAATACCTCTCTGAGTACTATGGGCCAGAATCACTCTTTGAAGGAGAAACAGAAGAGCTTACCATGGAGGAACAAATAACCTTCCTTGAGGCCTATACAAGGGAGTCTTATAGACTCATAGTTGGGAAGTAGATCTCATGGATGGGGTAACAGCTCTGTGTCCAGTTCCCCAAGATAGAGTTCCCATCCATCCTTTGCCAAACAGTTCATTGAGACTTCTTCCCAGGCCTGTGCTTACAAGGGGTCACTTCTGAGCTGATCTAGAAGACAAAAAGACCAATCTTTCTGCCATAATAAGTGGGACATCTTCAATAAGCTTAAAGGTTTTGGCTGTATTGGTCAAGGGGAGTTTGTTGGACCAAAAGAACCAATGAGCTAGATCAGAAAAACCTTTAAGTCCCACAAGACATCACAACAACTGCTAAAGACTTGATCAGTTGTTTGACAAAGTCTGAAGATCAACAACTGAAGACTAAAGTACTGAAGACTTCAACAGCTGAAGACCAAAGTCTGAAGATCAACAGCTAAAGACTAAAGTACTGAAGATCAATAGCTGAAGTACAAAGACTGAAGATATCAGCTGAACACATCAGCTGATGATAACAACTGAAGTTCAAGAAGTCCAAGTACTGAAGCCTTCAGAGTTTGTCACAACAGCTGAAGAAGCATTCTTCAGTTATTGTGATGGTTTCCTTTCAGTAGTTTTATTTTCTATTTCAATACTTGTAAAATGACTGAAGAGCATGTTCTTCAGTCGTTGTTGTTTCAGTAGTTTCTTTTCAGTAGTTGTAGTGATTGTTAACACTTGGTATTTTTGTAAGAAGATGTCAGATGTTTGACATCTTCAGTAGTTGTGTTAACTTTCAATAGTTTGAACAATTCTGTTAGATGTCACTATCAAGTGACATCAGCAGACATCACATCTCCTATATAAGAGATGTTGACCTAATTGTACGTGTGACATTTTGCCACCACGAATGCATATGAATGAAATATTCTATTTGCAGAATTCTCTCTCTCTATAACCGCTTACTCTTACATTGAATATCAATTGTGTTCTTGTGAATTGTCTAATTCATTGTTCGAATTCCGCTGCAATACTCTCTAATCAATCAAACTTAGATCACTGATCCTAACAAGATAAATTTGTTAAAACTACCAAAAAAACACAAACAATCAAAAACACAAAGGCTCTGATACCATATTATTGGTCCAATAGATCATTTTAATATGCTTTTGATGAAGGTTTAACTCTATATTCACAAGATATCACTATATCTAATACCTTATGGACCAAGGAATGATAGCAAATGAATCACAAACCATACATAACTCATTTGATAAAGAGATTTGTATAGATGAAGATGAATAATGCTCAAAGGTAGTAGAAATAAGCTGCTAGCAACACACAATCAAACAATATACTCAAAATCATTCATATCAATAAAGTTCCAAGAGTTACATAATGAAGAAAAAAGATACATACATATAGGACCTAGTTTCGTATACTGCAATACTGTTTGCACCATGGCATGAGAAACTACCAGGCTCGCATGCCACAGAATACAAAAGAAGACAAAAGTTAACTAGATTCTATTACATTAATATCTAAGCTATCATAAACTATAACTAAGAAAAAACAAACAACAAGTTGAATACCACCCTATTCTTGATCATCATTAACTCTCTCACTAAATCATCTAATCAATCTTTTTTGTCTAATACATTTGTTCATCATACATTGGATCTTATGGAGCAACTGAAGTTGAGAAAGATGACTTCCCAATGATACCACCATTATCTTCATCTTTTCAATCATTAAATATTCCATTAACAGCTAATCCACTTGGACCTATAGCAATTATAAGTGCATCAAGAAAGGTAGGTCCAAGCATAATGCAAACAACTTCTCAAGATACTCTCCAAAAGTTCAACAACATGTAGTTGCTTCAGCACCTGTTGATAATATGGTGAATTCAATAGATGGGACTTATCAATGTCCTTCTGATTAGATGTCCAGCATGAAGAAGCCCTTGATTGTTTCCATGATTCTCCCATGAACTTTTATCCAAAATATGTCTCATACCAAACAAACTTGAATGTCTCCAATCTTAAGGTGCCATTCAAGCAACTGTTTTTTCCTACATCATGGTATACAAGAATGATCAGTCTCACACATCATTGGTTATTTGGATAAACGAGTGACAAGCAGTAACTCTAGTTTTGCAATCATTTGAATAACCTTGACTATTTTTTGTGTTGCTTACAACTTATTTATCAAGAGTTATAAATTTAGTTATGAATGTTGTCATTGTGCAATTCTTTATTTAATTTGCTTTTACTCAAATGAGATTAATATGATATATGTTACTTATTGTTGTATTTGTGAATGTAAGGCATTATGAATGGATGTGGAAGAGGACGTGGTAATGGTGTTGTCAACACGACACCAAATGAATTAATGGATTTGATCAATGAACATGCGTAGGCTATATTGATGCACAAGCTACACAATTAGGAGATAAATTTGATGTTTGTCAACTTTGAAATTTCAATATCCCATTACTTGATTCTTAATCATTTGACTCATTGTTCCAATTTTTCAACTCAGGACCACCAGCTGGTACTTATAAAGCTTTCATGGAATGCAAGCCCCACACATATAGTAAAGACAAACAAGTAGTCAGTCTTATTTGATGGTTCGAGAAAACTGAGCCTGTGTTAACAAAATGTAACCGCCTAGCTATTCATCAAGTGAAATATGCAACTGGTACTCTTGAGGGTGCAGCACTCTCCCAGTGGAATGCCATAAATCAAATGTTAGGTCAGGCTAGGGCTAATTCCTTACCTTAGAGGAATTCAATACCATGATGATGGACGAGTATTTTCCTTATGATGACGTACAAAAACTATAGGCAGAGTTTTGGCAAAAAGATGGATGGCTTCGAGATTGAGACATATACAACATGCTCTCATGAGTTAGCTACTCTCTGCCCTGGTATGGTGAACCTTGCATACAAATGGATTAAGTTGTACTTATGTGGTTCAATACCAAAGATTCAAAGTATGGTGTAAGGATTCATATAAATATTCTAAGTGTGAAATCTTCACAAGTACTAAGTAGAATGCTTCAGAAGTTTCACACTATGTCTAAGTCTTCCTTGCATGCATGCACAGAAGTACTGAGTAGAATGCTTCAGAAGTTTCACACTATGTCTTAGAAAATATTCTAAGTGTGAAATCTTCCAAAGCCAAGACTAATATCTTCCGAAGCCAAATATGAAGTCTACTGAAGCTTTAGAGACAAAGTCTTCCGAAGCCAACTCATGAAGATAGATTTCTTCCGAAGACTTTTGAGTACATGCTTTATCTGATGTACCTTTTACCATAAAGCTAACCACCTTTCCGTTGCAACTCTATTTGATGCACCAACTTTCACAAGTTGGTGAAAGGTCCATGCTTTCGGTAAACTGTACATTAAGGTCTTGAGTCTTTTGCTTTCTATATTATGTACTTTTATCCTTTTTGTAATATATTAGGATGTGAGCTATGGCATGTCATAGTCACTAGTTAAAAGGCAATTTGCCTTTTGACTCTACTTTGATTTTGTTGTTGTCTAGATCATGTATCCAGCTGGACTTTAAAGTACGGTCGATTGTAGGATGTAGTATAAAGTATCCCAGGTCCCTTTGTAATATTTCATGCTTTTATGCTTTGTAAACACTTTTACGGAACTTGAGAGCAATATACAACAATCTTGAAAACCAAATACTTATGTTATTGTTATTGTTATAGTCCTTGTTCTGTCTCCTTATTACTTATGTTTCTTAGTATAAAGGTGTGACTGGTTTCTAGTTCCCCATTAGATCTATAAGTGTTCTAACTCAACTCTCCTCATTGTGTGTGGTGTTGTAAGTGACCAACCCTTAAACGGTGTTGCATATGGTGACTTCATCAGGACCTTACATACCAAGCACCTCATCAGCTGCTAGAGGTGGCATGATTCCAAAGGCTATGGCTGATTACTCTAATGAAGACAGAAAGAGAGTAGACATTGATCAAAAAGCCATGAGAACCCTTCAGACTGTTCTTCCAAACTCTATATACAGAGGTTTCAAGATATGCAAAACAACTAAGTAGCTATGGGATGCATTGAAACTAATGTATGAGGGTTCTACTGAAGCCGAGGAGAATAAAAAGGATCTCCTGAAGCAGTAGTTTGAAAATTTCACCTTTAAAATATGTGAAAGCATGACTCAACAACGTTTCAGGTATGTTGAGATTATGGACACTCTAATGGATGTTGGAGTGACTCTTGAAAACAAGGACATTGTAAGGAAGTTTATGTCCTCTCTTCCTAGGAAATGGCCATATTATTGTGTTGTTATCAAGAGAACTGAGAACCTTAAGACTCTCACTCTGACCGAGTTGTATGGTATTCTCAGTCACGAGATGGAGATGAACATGCAAGGTTCATCTGGTAACTCCAACAATCAAATGAGTTCAGCCCTCATATGACTAAAAAGGATAGCATAGAACCTCAACATCATATTATATGCTACCGTGACAACTCACAAAAGGGCCCTTTCATAACCTTCCCGGAGACACCAAGATAAAGCTACACTCAAGGATTCCCATTCCAAGAGACAAGTTCTTCACATGCCTTTGTGTCTTTTGATGAAAGCTCAGGAAACTTTCTACTCACCCTTGAATATTTGGACTGTATTCATCCAGATGATCTAGAGTACATGGAAATAGTCCAGTAGATGGCTCTTCTCACTCATAGAGCAAAGAATTTCTACAAGAGGACATGAAGGAAGTTCCCAAGCAATACAACCGGTGGAAATTTTGGGCTAGATAAAAGCAAATTCAAGTGTTACAACTATAACCAAATGGGTCACTTTGCAAGGGAGTGCAAGGCACCAAGAACAAATGGTGGCCAAACACAAACCAGACCAAACTACACTAAGAAATCCATCCAGAATGAGAAGCCAAAACAGCAAGTTGTAGTTGTTGAAGAATGAGGCTTTGACTGTAGTTTTCAGGTGAAAGATGCATCTCCAAACCAAGCAATAATGGCTGACCATGATGAAGCAAAGGCATTGGAACATCTCTGTACACCTAAATGTATTGCTAAAGTTAATAGATACAGGTCCTATAATTTAGATATGATCTTGAGTCCTTGAATATCTTAAAATCTGGTTTTAAAAGATCTGAAAATGATTATAAATTGAAAATAGAAGACTTAGAGAAAACCATTTTAGTTCTTAAAATGAGCACACCAACTATAGGACTCAGATCAAAGATCTCAAAACCAAGTTGATTGAATGCCAGGCTGAGCTTGTGATCAGCAAAGCCAGGGCAGAGAAATGTGTTCTTGAAGAAGAGACCTTCAAGAACATTATATCCTCATCCTTGCATACAAAAGTTTATTATCAGAATAAGCAAGGACTGGGATCTAGTGAGATAGCTCCTCCATACACAATCTTGTCTTTAAGATCTCCTAGGTGTGGACTTGTGAGGATGAACTTCCTCTCATGGACCCCTTGACTGAAGAGGATAAAGAAGTGATAGTGGAGAATGCCTCTGAGAAGATAGAAGAAGAGGATTCTAATAAGGGTCACTATCAAGAAAAGATGTTAGGATGGCCAAGTCAGGGAGAAAGAACTTGATCAGAAAGGCCAAAAGAAGAGCAAAGAAGGCTCAAGAGATCAAGACCACCTTCAACTCTAAGCAAAAATAAGTTTTCATCTCTGTAGGATTTGAAGTGGTTAAGACTGAAGACATAAACCTAAATTCTAGTACCAAGAGTTCTGATTCATGTTCAAATCATCCCAGAAATAAGAAGAAGACTGATCAGTTATGTACCACTACTACACAGCCTGAACTTTCTAGCTCCAAAGATAGTTCTCACCCTAAAGGAATAGTCTCAGCATCTACAAAGATGAAGGTGGAGAAGGAAAGTGATCAAAGTCAACCTTGTTCACAAAAGAAGGCTCTTAGGAAGAAGAAAATAGATTGAGTCATGTGTGGGAGTACCTCTCATCTTGCTAAGGATTGCCTCTACAATCCAACAGGTACTCTCCATATGATCAAGAAAGAGACTTTTAAGAGTTCCAAGAAGAAACAAGCTTCGGAAGAAAAATATGTTTCCTTCAGAAGCTCCAAAATGAAGATAATGGCAAGTGGAAAATGCCTTCGGAAGAAAATTTGGTCTTACAAAAAGGGAATACTTTTGAAGCACTAAAGCATGTTGTAGTGCTAGAAAGATCTTCCGGAGGTCTAGTCATCAAAACTTCCAAAGTATTGAAGGTCAAGTCTAGGCATCCAAAGGTGGTGTGGAAGTCAAAAAAAGACAAAGTGACTCAACGTTCTCCATCAACAACAACAAAACATCCCCAAAACATGAGTATAGGATCTATCACTTTGCATTACCTTCAACTTCTTTTGATGAACCCAAGACAAACAAGGCTTGGGTTTCCAAATGTAACTAATCATCTCTTTTTGTGCAAGAACATTTCAAGACAAATAAGAATGTGTGGATCATTGAAAGTGATTGTTCCAGGCACATGATATACAATAGTTCACTACTGCAAAGGTTTGAAAAGATTGATAGATGACCAGTTGTTTTTGGAAAAGATGTTGGTGGTTACATTACTGGAAGGGCAAGGTCACAAATGGTAAGCTCAACATTGAGAAGGTAAACTTTGTCAAGGAGCTTGGATACAATCTTCTAAGTGTATCTCAATTTTGTGATTAGAGTCATAATATGTTGTTTACCGATCATAAGTGCATTGTTCTCAGGCTCGAGGTGGTCATTTCTCATGAGCATATCCAGCTCAAAGCCCCCAGGAAAAGGAATATGTACAAGATGGACTTGCAAGAAACATCTCTCTCTCGAGAAGTTTCATGCTTTCTGTCTAAAGCAAATAGTGGTGAGTCTTTCCTTTGGCATAAAAGAATGTGCCATGTAAACTTTAAAAACATGAATAATTTAATTAAGAATAATTTGGTAACTGGAATGCAAAAGAAAGAGTTTACAAGTGATGACCACTATGTTGCATGCCTGAAAGGGAAGCAACACAAGGTATCTCACAAGCCAAAGGAAAGAAACTCCATCACTACTCCTCTACACTTTTTACATATGAATCTCTTTGGCCCCACCAGTGTAATAAGTCTAGGAAGGACCTCTTATTATTTAGTGATCACAGATAACTTTAAAAGATTCACTTGGGTCTTCTTTCTTAGAAATAAAGATGAGACTCCTGAGATTTTGAAGAATTTCATCTTAAAGATTGAGAATCAATGTGATCACAAGGTCAAGACCATAAGATGTGATCAAGGAACTAAATTCAAGAACCAAATCCTTGATACATTTTGTGATGAAAACGGTATTACAAGACAATATAGTGCTCCCAGTACTCCTCAGCAAAATGGTGTTGTTGAAAAGAGAAACAAGACACTCATTGAAGCTGCAAGAACTATGTTGTCCGACTCTAAGCTACCCATCACCTTCTGAGCAGAGGCAGCCAACACTGCTTGCTATGTGTAGAACAAAGTTTTAGTGGTTAAGACACATGGTAAGACTCCTTATGAACTTTGGCACAAGAGGGAACCTTTCATTGATATTCTCAAATCATGTGGATGTCCTTACACCATCTTGAATACCAAAGATCAAATTGCCAAGTTTGCTAAGAAATCATATGATAGAAACTTCATTGGATACTATTTTCAAGCTAAGGCTTTTAGAGTATACAATCTCAGATCCAGAATTGTTGAGGAGTCAGCCAATGTGACTTTCAATGAACACACACCTAGTGTAACTAGTTTTGGTCCTAATTGGTTATTTAATCTGGATTTAGTTACCAACTGTTTTAACAAATCTTGTGAGAATATTTTAGGGTTTACAGATATTTTATCAACAGGTGATCTAGATCCAATACTTGAGCTGAGAAGACCTTCAAGCTATACAACTTTAACTCCAGTGGTAGCTAACTCTGCAAATGAAGTTTCTATCAGCATAGTAATGACAAATTCAGTTGATACATCTGAGATTCCTTTAAATTCTAGCTCAGTGGCTCAACAACCAGATAAAGAAACTTCATATGTAGAAGATCATGGTGGTGGTGAATGTGATCAAGAATTTTTGATGTTGACAACCACTCCGTTGAAGACAACATCAATGATGTCACACACTCATTGGATCAAGTTTCACTTTGTTGGAGCATATATTGTCATATATAGTGTGTCCATCGCTTGACAAATAGTCTAGGCTTAATGTAATATACCTGATATGTTGTAAACACATGAAACTGAGTCTTTCGCAGGAGCATATGCGAATGAGACTCAGTCGTACGACTGAGCCATGCTAATGGACCAGTCGTGCGATTGAGAGATGCTATTGGGCCATTCATAAGACTGAACCATAAGTATGGTCCAGTCATACGATTGAACCATACGCATGGTCCAATCTTATAAATGGGCCCAGTGGCATCTGATATGGGCTGAGGCCTATAAATACCAGTTTCATGGTGTATAAAGGGTTAAGGAGTATGCCCGGGGCCTAGGTGCTGCCGGATGAGAGGGGAGATCATGCTCGATCTCCCCTAGAAAAGAGTCTTGATTCTTATGTTTAACAAGCTTGTAACCATTAGGTTTTATCAATGAAACCATTATATTATTGTTTGTTCTATTGTTTGTCTCCTGGTTTTGGTTTTTGTTTCCTTCCATCAAGAACACGCTCGAATGTCAACCGATCCAGCTACTTCACAATTGGTATGTCTAGTCATGCGACTGGACCAGTCTTATGTCCAGTCGTGCTACTAGACCAGTCTTATGTGCAGTCATGCTACTATACCAGTCTTATGTCTAGTCGTGCTACTGGACTAGCCTTATGTCCAGTCATGCTACTGGACCAGTCTTATGACTAGTTGCATGAATATATCATTCGTTTTATCCATTCACACGAATGTGATATTTGTCCTCCATGCCATATGAATGAACGGTGTTCTAGACCAAAAAAAGGGTCTAGAACTACCTCTTGAACAGATTTGAGGATTACCAAAGCACATTCACTCTAAGGTTCTTTTGTCAAATAAGTTTGATGGATACCCCATTATTCATTGGACTTCCAGAATAGAGGAATGTAGTTAGAACACAAAAGAGAGAAGAGAATATGTCAGCAGTTGGTGCTGATTTTGTGGGGTAGTTAGGAGCATCTGACTATTTATAGGCCAATCAAGTTATATTTACCCTCACAGAAAGGATTCTGATTGTTAGGGGGAATCCATGTATAGAGAAATTGAAGACGCAATCAGAAAGTGATGATGTTAGTTGGTTTCTGATGATGAATCTGAGTGCATGCTGATTTGTTTGAGATTGTCAGTTGTGGATTGGAACCTTCTACTTTTTGCCCAATACACCATATGAAGACGCAAGGAGAGCATAATGTTTATATATTGGGATATGCTGAATTTGAGGGGGATTTCTGCAGGTGTTAATGTTAATCAGGTTAGCATATATGAAGATTGGAGCAATGGAAAACTGTTTGTCATTATCTGGAAAAATCAGTCATATGGGGAATCATGTTGCTATGATGGTGTTCTGCAAAGTAAATGAAAGCTATTGTGCCTAAATTCATTTTCAGGGATACTGTAGCAACCTGATGGATCAGCATCATTGGCTAATATGGTTTTTCATTTTATTCTATAGACAACTAGAGCAAAGATTGACTGAAGATTGTAAGAGGTGTTATCTACTATTCGCAAGCAACGTCCAAGGGGGAATTTGTTGGAGCATATATTGTCATATATAGTGTGTCCGTTGCTTCACGAATAATCTAGGCTTAATGTAATACACCTGATATGTTGTAAACACATGAAACTGAGTCATTCGCATGAGCCTATGCGAATAAGACTCAGTCGTATGACTAAGCCAAGCTAATGGACCAGTCGTGCAACTGAGAGATGCTATTGGGCCATTCGTAAGACTGAACCATAAGTATAATCTAGTCGTACGATTGAACCATATGCATGGTCCAATGATACGAATGGGACCAGTCGCATCTGATATGGGCTGAGGCCTATAAATACCAGTTTCATTGTGTAGAAAGGGTTAAGGAGTATGCTCGGGGCCTAGGTGCTGCCGGATGAGAGGGGAGATCATGCTCGATCTCCCCTTGCCAAGAGTCTTGATTCTTATTTTTAATGAGCTTGTAATCATTAGCTTTTATCAATGAAACCATTATATTATTTTTCGTTCAATTGTTTGTCTCTTGGTTTTGGTTTTTGTTTCCTTCCGTCAAGAACACGCTCAGATGTCAACCGATCTAGCGACTTCACACACTTGATAAGTGTGTTGATGTGGTGGGAGAAACCTCAATGCCAGATCTAAATATCTCTAATTTAGATCTCTCCTAGCAACTTCTTTTGATTCCTCAGCTAAGGATCCACAAGTCTCATCCCACCTCAAACATCATTGGAGATGTTGATTCAGGGATAAGAACAAGAAGACAAACCCATGAGGAAAATGTTTGTCTTCACTCTTGTTTCCTATCTCAGATAGAACCTAAGAACATTGATAAGGCTCTAAAGGATAGAAGTTGGTGTTGGTCCATGTGATCGATGAACAGTACAATTGATAGGATAATTTGATCAATATCAAACACACAATCCAAATAACAACAATTGAGAAGTGAATATGATGAATCAAGACATAATTGGTACTCAAATGAACAAACTCACTCAATAACAACAAGCACAATTGTATTTCAATGAAGTAACTGCTTAGAAATGGTAGCTTGCATCAGAATTCCACGATTAGGGTTTTGCAAGCTTGTCGTACAAAGTGAAATGACAATAGTATATATAGCAGTCATAGATTCGCTGACAATTTCGCTACCAGCGAAACTGTCATGCCGAAACTATAGTTTCGCCGGCAGAACACAAGTTCGCCGGGTAAACCAAAACAGCAAACTGTGAGCGAATGTATAGATTCGCTCACAGTTTCGCTGGACTGCCAAAACTGCTAATTACAAACAAAATACAAAATAAAACTAACAAAAGTCTTATTACAATGTAAAGTAAACATCTATACTAAAGTGAGTCCAACCTAACATGATCTTCAATACTCCCCCTAGGTTGGACCTCACTATCTTCACTTCTCTTGATTTGACTCGTCGGCTCCGGTTTCCTCTGCTGCTGTTGGTCTATCTTCATCACCTCCCGCAGCAACATCTTTAGAAGCTTCAGCCACTGATCCTCCAAGGTTAGTTCCTACATCACCAGCTTCCTCAGAATGACCACTAGCTCTAGCAAACTGCCTGGTCATGTCTTGAACATCCATGGCAAAGTCATCTTGTGCTCTCACCTTTTCAGCCAAACTCTTTACCTTCGCCCATACTCCTCTTATTTTGTTTGCCACATTCATAAACAAGCTTGCCTCTTTTCGTGTTTCCTCTCCTGCCCCAGCCATAATATGATTTTCACAAAGAGTCAAGAGATCTTCATCACTGAAGCTGAATAATTCCATCGGGTCAAACACCCTAAACTCTTTTCCGTGTTTGGCTCTAACCACCGTCTCGCCAGTGTTATTATCATAAAACCACTTTTCAAAGTCCTGTAAACGTTGGGGAAGAGGATCAACCAATCTTACCCTGTTTACAGTCTTTGGTGGTTTGACTCTCAAAACAATCCTCCCTTTGCCAGTCTCCCGGTCTTTATCTTTCTTTGATCTTTTTCGTTCAGCCTTCATGTATCCAAATGACTCAAAATTACCATTAAGTCCATTTTTAATTTCCTTCTCAAGAAATACTGCCTTTTCACTTAAATGAGCATTAATCAAAGGCAAAGTGGCCAACCGTCTCAGATCCCATTTGGGCAAGGTCTTAAAAGCCTTCCTCTTGAGCATGTAGCTGATATTACCTCCTCTTATTTTAATCATAAACATCTTTAAACTAGGATTATAACACCAACTTATTATATTCTTGTCTGCCTCTTTCCTGCTTAAACCTTCCATATTTTGAAACAAAGGAGTAAGTTCTTCAGCCTCTTCTCCTTCACCAACCAGTCACTCTTATCCATCTCAAATACATCAGCTTCATCATCTCCCTTCTTAGCAACATACACCAGTGGTCTCTCATCTACTTCATAAAACTCTGGTTCAGAATCATAATCAACCAATTGCTCATCCTCCTCTTCTTCATCAATCAAACCTTTTCATTTATAAGACATTCCCTCAGTGGTAGCAGTAACAACCACTTCTTCACCCATACTATCCTTATCAAAATCAAACTGTAGGTTAACAAACCCTGCTTCAATAATATCATCATCCTCATTTCTTCCAGCATCTTCTCTTGGGATCTCTTGTTCCCCTGCTTCAGTATTAGCTGCTCCAGAAGTGCCCTCTCCTACCTTGGATGAAGTACCCACATTCAAGAATGAGTACTTAGATATATCGGTCATATCATCTAACTCAGATTGATTTAGTTGACTAGGTAGGCCAGCAGCAGCTTTCATCTGAGAAATTTCTTCAAACAATCTCTTAATCAAATTATTTTGGTCAACCAACATCTTTTTCATTCCTTCAATTACCTCATCCTTCTGTTTTTCCCTAATCTCCTGATTTGTCAGTTTAGTCTTTATCATACTCAACTCATTGGCCAATGAAGTATTTAGACTACGAATAACATCCTCATCAAGACCAGCACTAGCCTCTTTCCCTGCTGTGAAACCCTCGTGTCGATGTTTTGATCTCCGAAAGGCTCAACAAAGTCAGTTTTCTTTATAGATCTCCGTTCTTTCTCCACCCTTATCTCCTCTGCTTGTGCATCTATATCTTCTTCAAAATCATAATCTTTCTCTTTTGCATATCTCTTTCTCTTCTTAGCTGCATCAGCTTGTTGCACCCTTGTTTCCTCAGTCCTTTTGTTTTCAGACTCATCGACCCGTCTGATATAATTCCGGCGTTCTGGAGGGTACATATTTTCCCAGAGATGGGTGATTTTACCACTGAAATCATGGCGGATAGCACAACAATCAGCAAATATCTGAGGGTTCATCTGCACTAATCTCTTGACTTCACCATGTTTAGGAACATCAGGAATAAGATCATCAATAATCATCTGAATAAAGCGAGGATATAACAACCATTTATCCTTCTTCACAGCCATCACATTCTCTGCCATACACGCAAAGATCAGTCTAGCAATGTTTGCTTTCTCCCCTTTACAACATATCACCATAGCTTTGGCCCAGTCAAGATTTAGTCCATCGGATCCACCCTTACGGTGATCTAAGCACATAATAAAAACATGAGCTATATATCTCCATTCCTTAGATAAAAAAGACTTTTTAATCTCCTTCCTCGAACCAAAAGCTGGTCCCTCATACCACATTTGTCTGAAATCTTGGAATACTTCAGACTCCGTCATATCCACTTCATCACCGAATTCATCTTCTAGTCTAAGAATCCTCGACACACTCTCAGCAGTAATAGTTATATCATGATCAATCACTCTAGCTGTGATTCTCTGTACATCTCCTCCAGTGTTGTATTCTGCTGATCTCCAAAAATCTCTAATATTAAGATCATAGATAGTGGGTGAGTGAGAGATAGCATATGCAATGGGTGATCTCTGAAGCCATCTAATGCAGTCACGAAATCTGGCCGCCTTTGGAAGAGTATCGTCTAATATGGCAGTGATGTTATTCCTCTCATCAAACTTGAGATTCGCCATGATAACCTGAGAAGAACAACAAATAAATTTGAATAAGAAATACTGAAAATAAGAAAATAAAACAAAAACAAAAAAACAATCAATTTCGGCAAGCGAAACAATAGTTTCGCTCACTAAGACATGATAGTTTCGCTGAATCAAAGACAATTTCGACAAGAAAAAAAAACAGTTTCGACAAGCGAAACTATAATTTCGCTCATTGAAACTTGTTATTTTCGCAGAACAAAAATTAGTTTCGAAAAGATTAGAATGAATTAAAGTAGTTTCGCAATTAGTTTCACCAAATATTAATTTAGTTTCGCTATTACAAATTAGTTTCGCTGACATAAGAAAATACAAGCAAAACTGTGTAAATTAAAGATCAGTCATTGCGAAATTAGAGAAGATATGGTGGAACTGTTAAGTTTGCTCGGACAGCATAACTTTACAGTTTCGCAAAAAAGATGTGAACTTACGTTCAATTTCGCAGAGAAATTAGTAGTTTCGCTGATCGAATAGAAAAACCACCGAAGAGACACAATCTAGATAAGTTAAGATAGACTATTTAATCCAGATTAGAAAGTGAATCAGTGTTCGAAACTCACATACGAAGTGAATCTCACGAAAAATCAGGCCAAATCACAAACACAAATCAAAATCGCCTTAAAAGTTACGGATAAACCCTAAAAGTGAAACTGAGCGATTGTGCGAAATTATGAGAGAAAATTCACAAACATGACTTATATAGCAAATAGTTTCGCAGATAGCGAAACTATAAATTCGTCTGGAGAATTTATAGTTTCGCCCAGTGAAACTGTAATTTCGCTAGGATGTAACTGATTAACAACTTATTAGCCACCTAGCGAAATTGCAGTTTCGCTTTGCGAAATTATTAGCGAAAGAATACTTTCGCACCTTTTATTTTATTATTTATTATTATTTTTTAAATTATAATACTTAAAGGAAGCACATCTAATAATGAGATCTAAAATAATCAGAGATCACATTCTCTAAATATTTTAGAACATAAAGATGATCAAAAAATCATCTACCAGTCATGAGATCATACTGAATACAAGATCTGATCACAATCTGCACAGAAACAACTGAAATTAGAACAAATCAATAACAATTGCTGATATAATTGTCCACTTAAACTCATGCCTTATCCTTTTTCGAACAACAGCTTATGATTCATTTAAGGTTCAATTAGATGCTTTAAAATGCAAGACCCCGCAATCATTTGGTAAAAAAACCCTCACCCAACCTCAGGATTTCTTGAATTATGAATCAATCTTCAAAGAACAAGGTTTGTGAATTAGTGTGCAAATGATTATCAACAGAATATTTCATTCTGAGAGAAATTCATCGATAAGATGATTTGACATAATTATATCAAAATGGTGAGAGCTCCAGATCTATGCTCACGTATAACAGAGGAGATAACCATTTGAACATGTGCTGATGAGAGCTCCAGGTTAGTACTATCGTACAGCAGAGGAGATCATCACTCCAGGTCTGTACTCACGTACAGCAGAGGAGATAAGCACAGACACAAGACATCTTGACACGAAATATACCAGTAGAGGATGATGACAAAACAAAGCAAAATGAACGAAAGATTCATTCTCAATCCAATTTTTGTCAGGAATCAGTTTTTGTGCAATCCAAAACGATTGAGTAAATCCAGACATTCTTAAGCATAAAGTTTAATTTAATCAAAAAGCTATTGTCTACTTCATTCGTCAGGCAGAGTCTATCAAGCATATCGTTAAAGAATCTGATCCATTTTCCTTTTTTTAATGTGAAACAGAATCCAGTAACAGTTACTATCATTTCTCATAGAAGTACTGGTCATGTAAATAAAAATTTTTAGAGAATATACAATCATTTCTCATCATGTTAAATTCCAATCTCAGAATAATGATATTACTCCCCCAAAATTTTATTTTCATATTTCTATTATTATCAATGAATTTCATTTTAATTAATTTTTTTATATGTTTGTTATAAATTTTTTTTTTAATAAAGAAATAGAAAATGAAAATTTTTAAAAAGATATTAACCCAAGCATAGAAATCAATTCATAAAAACGAGGTTTATCAAATGTTTTTGTGAAAAGATCAGCTTTTTGATTTTTTGTATCGATGGGTATAATATTAATGAAACCCTTCTCTTGAGCATCACGAATAGCATGGATTCGTGTTTCAATATGCTTTGTGTGGGTATGATGAATGGGGTTTTTAGCAATTCCAATGGCAGCCTCATTGTCACAGAATAAAGGTGTATGAAGGAAATTAATGCCATAATCAATCATTTGATGTTGGATCCAGAGAACTTGAGAGCAGCAGCTGGAGGCAGCAATATATTCAGCTTCCCCTGTAGAAAGAGAAACAGTAGTTTGTTTCTTGCTCTGCCAGGATACCAGACAATTTCCCAAATATTGACAACCTCCAGACACAGATTTTCTGTTTAACCTGCAACCATTGGAATCACTATCAGAGTAAGCATGTAAATCAAAATTTCCACCATACGAATACCATAACCCGAGACGAGACGATCCTTTGAGATAACGAAATATTCATTTGACAGCTTTCTCATGAGATTCCTTTGGAGCCGACTGATATCTAGCACAGTAACTAACAGCGAAAGTGATATCAGGACGACTTGCAGTAAGATACATGAGAGACCCAATCATAGACCGAAAAAGATGAGGATCACTGGTTTTCCATTTTCATCCGGAGTTAGACATGTCTGAGCAGTAAAAGGAGTCATCTCAGTAGACGCATCATCCATCTTAAATTTCTTCAGAATATCTTTAATGTACTTTTCTTGATGAATAAGAATTCCTTCTTTCTGTTGTTCAACTTGCAATCCAAGAAAGAAACACATTTCACCCATCATACTCATTTCAAACCTTTGGCTCATCACTTCTTCGAACTCTCTACACAATTGAGAGTTTGTAGATCCAAAAATAATATCATCGACATACACTTGACAAAGATCATTTCACCATTCACCTCTCTTTTAAATAAGGTCATATCAATGGTACCACGAGAGTAACCATTGCTTAGAAGATATTGCGTAAGAGTCTCATACCAGATTCTGGGTGCTTGATGAAGACCATACAAAGATTTATCAAGTTTATACACTTTATCAGGAAAATCAGGATCTTCAAAGCCTGGTGGTTGACACACATATATCTCCTCATCAATGTCCCCGTAGAGAAAAGCACATTTCACATCCATCTGGTAAACTTTGAATTGTTTATGAGCAGCATGAGCAAGAAATATTCTGATTGCTTCAAGACGAGCAACTAGAGCAAAGACTTCTGTATAATCAATTCCTTGTTCTTGAGCAAAGCCTTGCACTACAAGTCTAGATTTGTTGCGCACCACCACACCCCGATCATCTAGTTTGTTCTTAAATACCCATTTTGTACCAATTGGATATTTGTTGGGAGGTAAATCAACTAAGGTCCAAATCTGAAGCTTTCTAAACTGCTGAAGTTCCAATTGCATAGATTCTACCCAACAAGGATCTTGTAGAGCAGCATGAACATTTTTTGGAACAATTTGAGAAATAAAGCATGAGAAAAGACAAACATTAATCAGACCAGATTGACTTCGTGTGCGAACACCATCAGAAACAGATCCAATCACATTATCGAGCGGATGATAAAGTTTTGTAATCACTTGAAGAAGGAAAGATAGTTGAAGAAGTATCAGCCATGTCCGGAGAAAGATTAGAGGAGGTGTATCAATGACAGGTGTGGAATCAGGTAAGTTAGGAGATGTAGGAGATAAAGAATCAGATAATGGAGCTTGATCAGGCATTGGAGACGATGAGCTGACATCAGTTGAAACAACATCATTTACTAGCGGGATAGATAGAACAGACGATGGAGATGATGGAATAATATTCGTTTGAGTACTTGGAATTGATGTATCATCATCGAAAACTGGCAAATTAAATGAATTGAACACAGTATTGGAGTCAAAGAACCATGCAGGTTCAGATTTCACTTCAGAAGGATTGGATTCTTGCCAATCAACATAGAATGACTCTTGAACAATACGTGTTCTCTTGTTATAAACTCGGTACGCCTTTTGTGAAGAAGAGTATCCAACAAAATAACACTCATCAGAAACAACACCAAATTTTGTCTTTTGAGATTGAGTATTCAGAAGAGTACAAGAACATCCAAATGGTCGAAAGAAATCAATTAGTGGCTTCCTCTTATGAAAAAGTTCATAAGGAGTCTTCACTTTATCTTTCACAATTAGCACCCTATTTAGAACATAAGATGCAGAATTAACAGCTTCAGCCCAGAAAATAATGGGTAATGAGGATTCTATCAACATTGTACGAGCAGCTTCCACAAGAGTGCGATTCTTTCTTTCTGCAATACCGTTCTGCTGGGGTGTTCTTGCAGCACTAAATTGTCTCACAATCCCTTTTTGAGCACAAAATGAATCAAGAATCTGATTTTTAAATTTAGTGTCGTCGTCACTTCTTAATCCCATAACTCTTCTCTTACTGACTGATTCAATAGAAATGATTAATTTCTGTAATTCCTCTGCAACTTCACTTTTGTGTGCAAGAAACCTCACCATGAATAACGTGAGAAATCATCTGTAACAACAAGACAAAAAGACTTTTTAGCAATTGATTTAACACTAATTGGCCCAAATAAATCAGTATGTAACAACTCAGAGGACTTGATATGCTATTTAAAAGTTTGGGCTTATGAGGTTTCTTATGTTGTTTCCCTTTGGCACATGCCATGCATTTTTCAGTAACAGAAAAATCTTTTAAAGGAAGTCCTCTAACAAGATGTTCTTGACTAATTTTTTAATTATCTTAAAATTGACATGGCCTAAGCGACGATGCCACAAGAGTGACTCAGAGGTTGATGCTTTTGAGAGAAGACAAGTTGCAGTAGCCTTTGACTCATTTGAATTCATATCAAGAAGATATGTTGTTAGGACCTGGTATTCGACTGAAATACCTAGAGATCACGTGTATACCGGATCAAATAGTGCGGAATCCTATTTGATTGGCGATCCAATCAGTGAGAACACACGAAGAATCAATCAGGGATTAAAACTAACGTTAGAAATCGATAAGGAATCGATCTAATGTGTTCTATGAACTTGGAGAACAATTTGGAAGGTTTCTGGACGACTAGGGTTCGTATGGAATTGAACTTGATCGAATCTCCCCGTTTTTCACGAATTGAGTTGTATTTATAGGTTGGCACTCTTCAATCGTGCGACTGAACCATTAGTTTGGTTCAGTCGTGCGATTGAACCATGCGGTTGGTTCATTCGTGCGACTTAGTGTTCAGTCGTGCGACTGAGCCAATCTTATGTTACAGTCGTACGACTGATCCAGTCTCCTGGTTCAGTCGTGCGACTGAGTCAATCGTATGAGGTTCTTCATGCTTATGGTTCATTCGCATGAGCCATTCGCATGGGAACTTCATTAAGTTAAGTTTGAAGGTTTTAGTTAATTAATATAATATTATATGTAATCATTCAAGTAATCATAAACTCAATCAATTCATTTATGACTCATTAATGAACTATTAAACATTATAACCAACAGACTATCAATGTCAGTTCATTAATCATACCAAACAAGATCTATTACATCACATATCACGATCTAGGGACATACATGTATCAACAAACTCCCCCTTGGACCTAGATCTCTCTAATGTCTTGTTTTCTTCATTACCTTCTCATATTTCTTGTACTTGTCCTCTTGTGTGTCTCCCGCGTGAATATCAAACGCGAAGCAAAGTCGTATAACATTTTGGAACTGGAGGGCTTGTACAATGTCTTGTGTGTCATAGAACAGTGGCCACTTGTATAATGTATAGACATCATTAGCAGACAAGTTGGTTAGCCACATTGGGTCGAATACCCTGACAGTATCCATTTGATCCCCTTGTTCAGAACTATGACCACTTTGGCAGTTCTCCAATCATAGTACCACCATTTGAAGTGTGGAGTGAAGTCCTGTGGCATTTCCCTGAGAGGGATTCTCGACATAGTGCGAGGAGGACTCCACTTCAACACAATCTTAGGTTTTCCAGTAATGGCATCCATCTCAGACCTTCTAATATACCTTGTAGGTTGTTGAGGTCTGAAGTTAATCCATCTGGTATGGTACTCTTTCTTGAGGGCAGCCTCAAACCAGCCTGACATTTTCCTCGGGTCAGCATACAACAGCTTCAACTGGCCAGCTGGTTGAGCTCAAATCCAGGTAGAGTCTTTAGATCATGTGGAAATCTAAAGTACTCTATGCCCTTTTCCCTTTTAATGGCATAAACGTTAAGATCATCAAAATATGCCCATGCTATAATCCTGCCTGACACCATAAGATGTTCTTGACGCTGTAGAACTTGGTGTAGGCATCCCTCTTCGGTGCATCACGTTGGGCTCTGACTTCTTTAAAACATTCAGCCCATTCAGCCTTTCGAATGTATACGTCATCGTTTGAGGCTTGGGCTGTTCCTTCGGTCTTTCCTGCTTCCTGCTCCATATTGTCTAGTACCTCAAACATATCACTGACTAGGGACTCACCCAGATTGGGGACCACATTACCCGTGTTGTCAGCGTATTGAGGGTACTCTTCAGCAGCAATATTTCAACCTCAACTTCATCAACGTCGTGTAGTTCGTCGTCACTGGTTGAATCAACTGTTGGAGCATCCTTGACAATATCATCAGGATTGAGTCTGAACATTTCTTCCAGTTGCTCGTTAGATAGGTCGTGAATTATTTCACCTTCTTCAGGTGTATAACTCACTGACCTTCTGACAATCCCTTGCAGATCAAGAATCATGTGAGTTGAGACTTGACCTGTTGAAGGGGAGCAATATCAAACTCATCTCTGTGGTACTTTGGATCTGTTTGATTTACACATTTCACATTCAAATCATTAGTAATATATCAAACAAAATGCATTAAGTTAATATAAACATTCAGTACATCGTTTTTCAATACAGAATACAAAAGTAATTAAATACATAAACATCCACTATTTACTTTTATCCTGTATGCTAGTCTCTTCGTGTGAAGGTGCAGAAGTAGAAGCTGACTGATCCTGTCGGTTCTTTGTTCTCTGCTCTTGACCGGGAGCTGAGACAGATTCAGCTGCTTCTCCTTCTTCAGTCTCTTCATCTGCACACCACTCTTCTGTTTTCTCTTCATCAGAATCACTGTCATCATCATCATCATCATCCTCACTATCTCTTTCTCCATCCTTTATCTTTAGAGGTTCCTCCTTTGATCCTTTCAATTTTAGCAAAATGGACCTCTTCGCCTTTTCCAACTCCTCTATCTGCTTACCTGCTGTGACGCTTTGTGCTCGGAGTTGGTCCAACTGAGTGTTCTGAGCAGCCAATTCTGGGCCTGATCCTCAATAGCTCGATCCTGCTCTGCAATTTTCTTCGATTATGCAGCAGTCAGGTCGGTGAGCTGGCGGATCTGAGAGGTCTTTTCCTCATCAGCCGCCAGCAGTCGTAACACACCATTCTATTTAAGGCTGCCAGCTGTTCCTCTACCCCGATTGGAGGTAGAGGAGATCTAGAGGTGTGTGAGGGGTAGGCTGAGGGCTCAGTTTTGTGGCTAGTGGTGGTGGTGGAGGTGGTGATTCGGGGTAAGGTCTGGATGACGGTGGTGGTGAGTGTGGGGTGAATGAAGTAGTGGTAGCAGGGGTCTGCTTGTGTGATCGTATGGTGGTGGTTGTGGTTGCTGTGGGGAGAGGTATGGTGTGGAAGATGTGTCTGCAGAGGTGGTAGTGGTGGAAGGTATGGGGATGTGGTGGATGAAGGTTACCTTACGCTTTTTCTTTTTTCTGGCCATGGGGTTGAGCCATCCGTTTTTCCTCCTCGTTCCCCTCGAGGTGGATGCTCCCCTTCAATCCCGCCTGAGGACTCCGAGCATATGATGGATCAGTCTCTGTATCTTCGGAGCCTCTCGTTTTCACCGACAACCCTCAACCCGTGTTCTGTGGGAACCACTTTCCTTCCCACAGTCCGGTCAATGGCTCCTCATCAGATTCATCTTCATCTTCCCGGTAAGCACAAAATCTTGATGAATCCTGCTGACTCAGTTACCCTCAGCAGGTGAGACAGACACCGAGGAACAGAGTCAGACACGGTGCCTCGGGATGGAACACCTCATCCTCAATGTCATCCTCCTCAGAATCATCATAGGGAGGACAATTGGCTCCACGTCGGAGTCACTGTCCTCGTGACGCCATTTGCGTCTCCCCCTGCCACATAGCTTTCATCTGCTAAGTGCCAATCATTCTCTTCACTTGGGGCTTAATCTGCTTTCCCTGTAAACTCTCATCCTGCCCAGAGTAGTATCATCCATTATTTCCAAGGCCACTGCGTCATGACTCTCTTTGGGCAACTGTGGGCCTTCTCGTTGAAGATGAGCTGTAAGAATCTGGGTACATACAGAACCCCTCTTTTCCTTTACCTCCAAATTCTCCACCAAGTAGGAGAATATCATGCTGGAAAAACTAAAGGGGTGGTTCAGAACCATGCCACGTAGGCATTTTGAATCTGGTCTGAGAGGTTCGTCAAACCCACCCCTCTCGAAGCTACACACTTTAGAATCACGTGTGCTAAGTACTTTTACTGAGGGCTCAGGTTGCTCTTGTTGAGCACACCGAGTTGATATCCCCAGCGTACTTTAGCCTTAGAAGCATCCTCTTACAGTCATTTGGATGTAGTTTTGTAGGAATGATCCATGGAGCTCTTGAATATCGGCGCAAGAGATCTCAATATCATGGCCCATATGGAGCTCCTGATACAGTAAGGCTCACGAGAGCGGTCCACCGGACATTTTTCCAAATGCCTGATGGAGTGATCTGTAAGGCGTGCAAGGAGTGGAGATAGCCTATAGATCCGGGACCGTCCAGAAATGCTATTATTGTCGGTAAACTCAGCCCGTTCCTGGTGTGTGATCCAATGGGCACAGATGTTGTGCTTGGGATTTATGGTCCACTTTTCTGCCATTTATCTGTAACACACAAGACATAGAACTATTAAGACATAAGACATGAGACTTCTGTTTCTAAGTGTAAAGTTGAAAGTCATTTTGATTCATTCGTGCGAATGAATCATGCGACTGAAGTCAGTCGCCTGTTTGAGACATGCGACTGAGTTCAATCGGTGTTTGAGACATGCGATTGAGTTCAACGGCTGATTGAGGCATGCGATTGATTCATCTGCCGACTGAGACATGCGATTGAGTTCAATCTGCCGACTTACTCATTCGGGTGGTTCAGTCGGTCGAATGATCCAATCGCAAGGTTCAATCGTGCGATTGATTCATTCGACGACCATCGCTTGCCCCCCTGTTCGATCCCTGTGTCGAATCTTGACCCTTCTAAGTCTTTTAAAACCTGTGTATGGTCCATTAGTCTCGTATACTTGTCACTAATAACATTAAACTCAATTTAACATTTTGCTCATTACGTAGGAGTGATTAGGTCGAGTCGCAGTTCGGTTCTTGATTTAATCCATGTCGCTATTGTGGTTCGGTGAATGTACTGATTTTTGTAGGATCAAGGAGTAGTGTACTGTAAACGTCACTGAATAAGATCTAACCGCAAGTAGATCAAATCGGATGCAATTTCGACAGGGTACGTAAGAACTCATTCGGGTGTTTTGGGAGTGATGATGTGATTGCGATCGTTAAACCCTTAAGACTAACCTGGTCATTCGGACCGCTGGCCTCATCGCTCAGTTCAATCGGGCGACTGAGGTTCAGTCGTTACTATTGGCCTATCATCGCATCATCGCCGACTATCTCATCGGTCGACTGACTCATTCGGTCTGTTGGACCAAAAACCAATGAGCCAAGATCAGAAAACCTCTAAGTCCCACACGGTATCACAACAACTGCTGAAAGCCTCATCAGTTTTGACAAGTGCTGAAGACTTCAACAGCTGAAGATCAAGTGCTGAAGACCTTAACAGCTGAAGAACCAAAGTGCTGAAGTACAACAGCTGAAGAACACAAGTGCTGAAGCTGAAAGACCAAAGTACTGAAGTACAACAGCTGAAGAGTTCACAAGTGCTGAAGATCAACAACTGATGTACAAAGTCTGAAGACAAAGACTGAAGACATCACTGATGATATCTACTGAAGTCATCAGCTGATGAAACGCCTGAAGGTCAAAGTCTGAAGATCAAGTACTGAAGCCTCAGTATTTGTCACAACTGCTGAAGAGTACTTCTTCAGTAGTTGTGATATCAGTAGTTTTATTTTCTTTGTTTCAGTAGTTTTGTAAAACGACTGAAGAGCTTGTTCTTCAGTTGTTGTAGTTTCAGTAGTTTTATATTTTGTACTTAACTTGCTGATATGTTCTCAGTAGTTTGAACATTTCAGTAGTTTGTTAAGAATTAGTTATTTCTGTATGGATCTGCCAGTTGTCACTTTCCGTGATAACAGCAGTGACTGTTGCACTCTATATAAGGAGTGACAACCTATTGTAATTGTGAATGATATGAATTGAATGGAATGAATGATTGATTCGATTAGAAATATTCTTCATCTATAAACATTCCCAGAAATCAGAAATACATACTCTCCCTATAACTGTATGCGATCTTAATGCTCACATATATTGTTAGCTTGCTACAATTTGTCTAATTCGTTTTGTATTCCGCTGCTTTATATTCTGTTACATCAAACCTGTGATCACTGATCCTGTCAAATGGTATCAGAGCGGTTAATCATTGATCGATCTAATAATTGATCATTGAAACTGCTATTCAAGATCCAATTTGATTGAATTAGCTTTTGTTTTTGCAAGAAACGGTTATAGAGATTGAATTTTTCTGTATTTCTGCTCATTCATCCTGAGATCTTTTCTTGGTTCTCATTGAGTTTGTTGTGGTTTGTCTAAACTTCTTTTTAAACTTGAACTAAACTGTTTTTTGAACTGAAAATGACCACTCCCTCCAATGATCCTCACAATACTGGTTCCTCAACCAAGCCTCCTATGCTGGTTAGGAATGAGTATAACATATGGCAAAGACGTATGCTCCATCACCTGTCTGTTAACAGCGCAGGTGTTGGACATCTGTGGTACATGGTCCACACAAGCCTATGGTGAATAACCCGGAAACCAATCAAATGGTTCCGAAGAGGAGGGAGCAATACTCAGATGAGGATAAAAGTTGCTTGAGATTGATGCAAAAGCCCATGGAATTCTGGCCATGGCTTTGCCCAATGAAATCTATTCTGGGCTAATGCATCATGAAACTGCCCATGACCTCTGGATTGCTTTGAAAGAACAATTTGGAGGAACATGAGGTCTTGGCAAATAATAGAGAAATTCTTGCCCAACAATATGAGACATTCTCTCATAGAAGGGTGAGACACTGACTCAACAATATGAACGGTTTTCTTGTTTGATCTCTGAACTAAAAATGGTCAAACTTGAATACACCAATATTCAGATGAATAACAGATTTCTCAGATCACTGCCTGAGAGATGGGACACATATACTATTGTCCTACGCTCCAGTGCAAGTTTGGACAAACTATCTCTCACCCAACTCCATGGGAAATTGCTCACTTTTGAGAGAGAGATAGAACAGAAGAGAAAGCTGTCTTCATCTGGAAAGCTCACTGAAGACTTTATACAAGGCAACACTGCCTTGGTGGGTCATGAGTCAGAATATGCTGCATCTGAATGCCAGTATGATGAGCATATTAATTTCTCTTCGAGCACTTCTAATTCTGCATTTGTAAGTGTTGATGGTCAGTTTACTGGGGGTAATAATGACAATTTATGTTTCATTATGGATGATCTCAAGGGGATTGCTGATGATGACTTAGAAGAGATGGATATTTTGAGCCAAATGGCCTTGATAAATATCAGATCTCAGAAGTTCTACAAAAGAACTGGAAGAAAATTCCCAGGACTCTCTGGCAAAACCAAAGTTGGTTTTGACAAGAGCAAGTTGAGGTGTCACAAATGCCAACGGCTTGGACACTTTGCAAGAGAGTGTAGATCAACTGATCAAACTCTACTGCACCCTTTGTGACTTTTCCTGGCAACAGTCAACAAAACAGAGGGCAACATCCTGTCACATCTAGTCATCATCCTCAACAACAATCTCCGGCATATTTTGTTCCTCAGGGTCAAATGCCTTATCAGTACCCTTGTTATTACATGCCACAGTCAAGTCAAGTTCAAGTTCCTATGACACCACAACCTCATGCATTACCAGAACCTCAGCCTTCCTATCATCTCTCAACAACCTTCATCTCAACACACAGCTTCTTCACCCCAGGAGTTGTTGACTGGAGCAGTTTACCAGATGACTTGTCTGGTCATGATCAACTGTTCTCAGGTGCTGGTCAACATGGTGGTGACAGTCCCTTTGGGAATCTAGCTCTTATGGCTTTGGAGTCTGCTGATACTTCATCTTCCAATGCCTCTACACCTCAGGTATCACAGGTATCCTCTGAGGCAAAAGCCAAATTATGTTCTGAACAATGCATAGCAGCATTTGCTTCCATTAGAGAAGCAAATGTAGCTTTAATTAATAAGAACATTGAGCTAGAACAAGTAATTTCCAAAAACAAAGCTGAGTTTGAGTTTGTGCTCAAAGATAAAAATGATGAGGTTTATAAACTGAATTGCAAAATAATTGATGATAAGGCTAGAGAAGATGTACTTTTAGAGAAGTACAAAGATCTCAAAGAAACCCTTGCAGTTACCCAGGTCGAGTGTGATAGATGGGTACAATCATGCAAAGGTTTTGAAATGCTTCTTAGTAAGCAATCTGCTTCAAATGTGAAGTTTGGAATTGGTTACAATCACACTGCTCCACCTACAGATTTTACCCCAAGAGCAGAGGTAGAATCTGATGGTGAGAGTGATAACCAATCCATCAAGTCATGTGATCTACCTTCTGATACAGCACAATCAGAAGTAGCAGTCAGTATCAAGTCCTCCTTGAACCTATCAGCTGATGTTGATGGTCCAAATGCTGACATTCACATGATCAATAAGTTGATCAACTCAGGAGTCAATCCTGAAGGTCCTGAAAGGACTGAGAGCAGGATTCAACTCCTGAAGTTCAAACTTCAACTGCTGTCAGTACTGAAGAGAAGAAAACTGGCAGTAGAAAGAGTTTGAAGACTACTAAAGATGCTGTCAAGAAAGCAACCAATGCTTCCAACATTGAAGAACAAGTCTTCTGTTGCTTCACCATCTTTAGTTGATGATCAACCTAAGATGAAGAAGAAACCATGTGAAGTATGTGGTTTGTTCAATCATCTTACAGATGATTGTTGGTACAAAAGAGGTTCCAAACTCAAACAAAAGGAAGAAATTAATGAGAAAATGGTAAAAATGAAAACTGAGTTTGAGACCACATTTGTATCAGCAACATCAAATCCTGTAACCCTTAAGTCCTTAAAGCAATCCAAAAAGGAAGGAGTTAAACAGGTGACAGCTGAGGGTGCTCAAAAGAAGAAGGTACAACATAGGACCTTATCTAACTCCACTAGCAATGTGTCTGATGAGCTGAAAGCTTTATCACAAAATCAGACACAGCTGGTGATGATGGTACAACATCTGTTGGGTAGAGTTAACCAACTAGATTCTCCTATGTTGAAACCACAGAAAAGGAGGTCTAAGCCAAAGGACTCCTCTTCTGCACCATCTTCTTCCTCTCAGGCTGTTGTTACAAATAAACATGCTAGTTTACCATCTATTGATGAGACCAGGCCCAAAACCAAAAAGGTTTGGGTCTCTAAAACTAACTGATTGTTTATTATTGCAGGTTTCTTCAACATGCCAAAATAGCATCTGGTATGTAGACAGTGGGGATCCATGCACATGACTGGGAACATCTCTCTTCTTCATGACTACTCTCAAGGAAAGAAGGGATTTGTCTCTTTTGGCAATGATGCTAGGGGTTACATCATCGGTAAGGGCTTTGTCTCCAATGGAGAAATCAAATTTGATGATGTTAATCATGTGGAAAATCTCAAGTACAACCTCTTGAGTGTCAGTCAAATGTGTGATAAAGGCCATGTTGCCCTTTTCACAAGTCAAAACTGTAGGATTCTGTCATCCAAAGTTTTGCCCTTGATTGACAAGGTGTTGGATGATCACACTCTCCTGAAAGCCAACAGGACAGGAAGAGTGTATGCCTTAGATCTCTCTAAGAAGATAGATCTCAAAGGCAATCCTTGCCTATTTTCCAAAGCCTCTTTTCAAGAATCTAAACTATGGCACAGGAGGCTTGGTCATGTTAATCTCAAAAACATGAATCAGCTTAGCCACAATAGTTTAGTCAGAGGCTTACCAATAAAGGAGTTCCACTGTGATGAAAATGCACTGCTTGTTTAAAAGGAAAACAGCACAAGGTCTCATTTCCTCCTATTGAAGTGTCCAAGTCCACTGCCTGCTTGCAATTACTGCATATGGATCTATTTGGTCCTGTGAGAGTAATGAGCATGGCAAAGAAGAAATACTGTCTGGTAATTGTGGATGATTACTCCAGATTTGTATGGACTTTCTTTCTACACTCAAAGGATGAGGCTGCTCAGAAGATTATCCACTTTTGCTGTACATTGAGAAGCAGTATTCCCTTCCAGTCAAGTGTATTAGGAGTGATAATGGAACTGAGTTCAGAAATCATACACTTGATGACTTCTATCTCTCAAAGGGAATCAAAGGCAGTTCAGCATTCCAAGGACTCCGGAACAAAATGGAGTAGTGGAGAGAAAGAACAGGACCCTCATTGAAGCTGCAAGGTCCATGCTGGCTGACTCAGGTTTGCCATTGACCTTTTGGGCCGAAGCTGTCAACACAGCTTGTTATGTGCAAAATAGAGTTTAGTAAATCAGAGGTTGATGAAGACTCCATATGAAGTTCTCCATCATTTGGCTCCTCTGATTTCATTTTTCAAAGCATTTGGGTGTCCCTGTTTTTTCTCAACACAAAGGATCAACTCCACAAATTTGATCCTAAGGTGGATGCAGGATACTTTGTTGGTTATTCATCTACTTGCAAAGCATACAGAGTCTTCAACTGCAGAACAAAGATGGTTGAAGAAACTCTACATGTTAAGTTTAATGAATCTCCAAAGGACAAGATTCCACAAAGTCCTGTGGAGTTATTTGATTTGGACATACTGCAATATGTTCCTTATCAAACTCCTGCTGTTGCTCCTGTCAACAGTTCACCACCTGGTGGTACTGCTGATGATGATGATGATTGCAGTACTCACCTCTTCAGGTTTAGTGATCAGCTGCCTGATTCAACTAGACCTGATGTTCCTGTAGCGCCAGTAGCACCATCCACAACAAATGCTGATGAGATTTCTTCGAATTCAACTTCCTTTGAATTACCATCCACTGATTGGTTTCAAGGAAATGATTCACCATCACCATCTGTTGCTGCTGAACCGGCTACAAACACTTGCACAGATCTCATTGTGTATCAAGATCTGAAGAATCACCCATGTCTCAAATCATTGGTGATATCACTGCTGGAGTATCAACAAGAAGTCAATTGTCAAATTTCTGCTTCTATGCTCTCTCATCAGTCAGCAAGAGCCAAAGAATTATCACATTGCTTTAAAGGACAATGGATGGGTTGATGCCATGCAGCTTGAGCTTCTTCAGTTCAAGAAACAGCAAGTGTGGGAACTGGTTCCTCTACCTCCAGGTAAGTGTGCAATAGGCACTAAATGGGTGTTTAGGAACAAAACTGATGAAAATGGGCTTATTGTTAAGAACAAGGCCAGACTGGTTGTTCAGGGGTTTGCACAAGAAGAAGGTATTGATTATGATGAAACCTTTGCCCCTGTAGCCAGACTGGAAGCAATTCGATTGTTTTTAGCTTATGCTGCTTATCAAAAACTTAAAGTCTTTCAAATGGATGTCAAAAGTGCATTTTTGTATGGAAAAGTTAAAGAAGAGGTTTATGTATGTCAACCTCCAGGCTTTGAGGACAATAAACATCCTAATTGGGTGTATAAGCTTGATAAAGCTCTTTATGGTTAAAACAAGCTCCAAGAGCCTGGTATGAGACATTGTCAAACTTTCTTCTGGAAAACAATTTCACTAGAGGCTCCATTGACAAGACTTTATTTATTAAGAAAGCTGGGCATAATCTACTTGTTCAAATTTATGTAGATGATATCATTTTTGCATCCTCTGATCCAAAGTTGTGTGATGCCTTTACAAAGTTGATGCAACAGAAGTTTGAAATGAGTGCCATGGGAGAATTACAGTTCTTTCTGGGGTTGCAAATCAAACAAAAGGCTGATGGAATTTTTATTCATCAATCCAAATATACAAAAGATCTTTTGCAAAAGTTTGATTTACAAAACTGTAAGCCCTGTTCTACTCCCATGAGCAGCACCACACAACTGGACTCAGATCAGAAAGGTAAAGTGGTTGATGAAACACTTTACAGATGTATGATTGGGTCCTTGATGTATTTAACTGCTTCTAGACCAGATATTATGTTTGCTACATGTGTTTGTGCTAGATTTCAGGCTGCACCTAAAGAGTCTCATCTGATTGCAGTCAAGAGGATCTTTAGATATCTGCAAGGCACTCCATCTCTAGGTTTATGGTATTCTACCAGACATTCTGGTAAATTAGTTGCTTTTTCTGACAGTGACTATGCAGGGTGTAAGTTGACCAGGAAATCAACTTCTGGTGGATGTCAATTCCTAGGCAACTGCTTGATTTCTTGGCAGAGCAAGAAACAGACCTCAGTTGCTACATCCACTGCGGAAGCAGAGTACATTGCTGCTGCAAGCTGTACATCTCAGGTACTCTGGCTTCAAAACCAACTTTTGGATTATGGCATTACAGAGACTAAGACTCCATTGTTAATGGATAGTGCTTCAGCTCTTTGCATTGTCAAAAATCCAGTCCAGCACTCTAGGACCAAACATATAGAGATCAGACATCATTTTATAAGGGATTGTTTTGAAAAAGGTCTGATTGATCCTAAGTTTGTGCCCAGTGCTGATGAGCTTGCAGACATTTTTACTAAGCCTTTGGATAGTTCAACTTTCCAAAACCTGGTGTTAAGGCTTGGTATGCTGCAGCTAGAATAGGTGACAACTACTGATGCTCTCAGTAATTCATATGATGATCATGAGTGCCTGTCACATATAAGTACTGATGAGCTCTTTTAACCTCAGTAGTTTTTATAACTACTGAAGGCTAAAAGTTCTCACAAGTACTGAAGTACTTCATCTGCTCTAAACTACTGAAGTAGTTACAACTACTGATGCAGTCATAACTACTGAAATCAGTAAAAACAGATAAGTACTGATGTCCTATGAAACAACTGAAATCAGCCATAAAGACTGATGAATGTGTTGAGGACAGTTTGAAACAGCTGAAAAGCTAAGAATTGACGAAAACAGCTGAAGAGAACTTTCTCCTCAGTCGTTTGTACCACTGCTGTTTCATTTTAACAACTGAAGCAAAACCACGTCTTCAGCAGTTTTATAACTACTGATGACCAATACCAAGTCTTCAGTTGTTTACAACAGCTGATGACAAAACCACTGTCTTCAGTAGTTTCACTACTGATGACAAACACCATGTCCTCAGTTGTTTCAATCACCTGAAGTCAAAACCACGGTCTTCAGTAGTTTTCTAAACTACTGATGCCTAACACCGCGACTTCAGCTGTTTCAACGTCTGAAAGGATAATACCATGTCAACGGTCGTTTAAAACTACTGATGACTAACACCACATCCTTCAGTCGTTTCCTCACCCGTACCCTATAAATACCCTTACCTGAGCTCTCCATGCTTTATCTTCTTCAAACCTAACGTTCCTCTCCAAAAATTTCCATGGCGTCTATGCAAATTAAACCGCGACACAACTGTGTTGCCTACCTCACAAAATCGCCGATCTGGACTAAGTTCGATACTGCTATCGATCTTATGGTTCAGTCCCAATACACAAGGCATTCCTTCTGACCCCGTTTTACAGCCGAATCCTTGAACCAATTTTGGATGAACGTAATGTCATACTGAGGAGAGCAACACACATCCCTCCGGTCAGTCGTCAACCACAAAGAAGTAGTGATTACTCCTGCAACAATCCGTAAAATTCTTCAACTGAGTGATGCTACTTCTCCTGCTGGATATCCGAAGGGCACCATAGATCTATCATTTGCTCAGCATGGATATCAAGGTGATCTCAGTGCCACCACATCATGAAGAAACACTTTAATGACGCTGAGCGCCTGATCTTTCACATGGTCAATGTATGTTTGGCCCCTAAGACATCGTCTTGGGATCAAATGTCCACCAAATGGCAGCAGGTAATGTATTCTATCCTTGAGCAACAACCACTGAATTTTTCAGAATTAATATTTTCAGAGCTCAAAGATATGGCTCAAAAACTAACTGCCAACCGTTGGATACTCTATCCACGGTTCATAATGGCCATTATAATAGACCAGCTTAATGCTGAGGGACTTGTTGGCTTGGGAGTCCCTGCTACGGCTGTTTTGCCAGAAGTATACTCCCGGCACAACTCCGACCGGACACTCAAACTGGCTGCCAAGCTGCGAAAACCCACGCAGCTGGAACCCACAGCCACCACCTCCAAATCCATGTCCCCACCAAACTCACCAAAAAGAAACCCAAAATGGCTACTCAGGGAATTGAGTCCCCTGAGGATGCTCCTGCACAACAAACGCAGGATATATCCACTAGTCCAAACCCCCTAGTGGATACCATGACTCCTCCAGTCACAGCCGCTCAGGCTTCCTCTCAACAGGAGCCTGCAGCAACCCAAGGGGCACCTACTTATCTGGGATCTTCCTCACTTGAGGAGATTGCCATTGAAGAGCACCACCCCCCAGGTGCACACTGCTTCTACCCCCGTACCCCAAACAACCGCCCCTCACAGCCCAACTTTAATAGTTGCTCAAGTGCTGACTCAATTGCACTCCTCACCCCTCCCCAGAAACCACTTATTACTGGGAATACCTCTACAATTGAGGGGGAGGAACACAGTGCACCTGAGAACCCACAGCACAGGGGTTTCCCAATTCTATCTCCTGGTGTAGAGAAGGAGCTTAGAATATCTAGTGAGGCTGCCACCTCCTCTGACTCAGCACATGACCAGAGTGAGGCTGGTAACATTGCTAAGACCTCCCTAGAGGCAACTGCTGATGATGGACATTGTCCTGAGGCTGGAAGTCCCCAGTACCAAGCACAAGGGGCACATGCACCAACTGGTCTACACCCAGTGCATGTCCATCCTCTCTAAGCAGGAGGTCAGGTGATTCAGTATCAACTGATGATGACCTGAGCTTCTTCTTCGATGTAGTTGCTCAACACACCATTCTAGAGGATGAGTTAGCAGACTCAAAGAGCTGCTGGCCAAGTTGTCTCAGGATGCAAGTCCATCTGCCACCCTCACACCCACAGATGGCACCTTCCCTTGAAGGTTTCCCAAATACAGAGCCACCCCAAAATCAACCACCTGCCTCGCTTCAGGCCCTACTTCTCAGGAACAGAACCCTCCTGAGCAAATAGGTGCTGCACTCAAAATTCCCTCCCTCTCATCACCCCCCTAATCACTGATATAGTGATCAAAGCCCTTGATGAGAGGCTTTCCTCAACATTACAGCCCTGGTTGATGCTGCTGTCCACAAGACTCTTTCTGCGTCTCAACCCTTCCTCCAATGCAACCAAAAGGGGGAGAGTCCTGCAGTGAAAGAACAGAAGAGGAAAAGATCCGAGGAAAAGAAGGAAGCGAAGCAAGCCCAAAAGGAGAAAGAACAGCAACCAATGCTCACCTACAAGCGAAAGAAAGGTGCTGATGAGCACATTGCTGAAGATAAAGCCTTGGAGCTACTGATAAAAGAGGCTGATGCCGAACACAGTAGATCAATGGACAACATCATTGATCAGCTGTTCAGGCAAGGTCATGACACCAACAAACTTGACTCTGAGATTCGACGACTAGAGATTGAAGAAATCCAGAATAGATGGGCAAGTTATGAAGTGTTAGAAAGAGAAAGGCTAGAAATCATGATAAGATTTATTGCAAAATATCTTGGAAGATCAATGATTGAGATCAAAGCTTGGTCCAGGGACAGTATCTTGGCAATCACCACCAAGATCTGTTCGTCTGAAGCATACACTAAGGGCTTGTTATTGAAGCTTTGAATGAAGTGGGTGCTGGGAGCAGGACTGAGCTAGCAAAGCAATCAAAAGCCACACTCACCTCAAGGATGCTAGCACAGCCTGTCAACATTCCCACACCAAACCACCCAAAACACAACCCACCAAACCAACTCCCTTACCCTCAAACCCATACCGATGATATACCCTTGAAGAAGAAGAGAAGGATATTGAGGCTAGAAGAAGATGAAGAAGATGATGAAGACAGGCTGCCGCTATCAGCTGTGATTCAGTTGCCTAAGGCCACAAGTCACTCCTCAGCAATTACTCCTGAAGTCCAGAGACAAATGGTTAAAGTGAAGCTAGAAGAAGAAGAGCTTCATAAACAGCATGATGAGGAATTGCTGAAGAGAGTTGACAAAGCTTATGCAGCCACATCTTCCATCATCAATATGAAGGAGCAAGCCCTCAGACTTTACACTCTCAGGCATACCTTTCAATATCAAAAGGAAAGAGTGAGGATTTGGCCTGATCCCAGGGTCTCTCACAGAATTCATAAGACAATATACCTCGAGATACATTGGCCAGGTGAAAAAGATCGTAGATGAAGTGATCTCTCTGGTCTTTGTAGTTTCACCCTGGGAAATCCTAGAAGACTTCAAGAAGGCCTACAAAGCTAATCTAACCCCTCAGAAGATGCTGGAAAACAAATAGTGAAAAAGGGGTTAGTTTACAAGAGGCTTGAAGAAGTCAGGAAAAATGAGCTCCAGTTGTTCCTAGAGGGTAATCACCCGGATGAGTTTGCTTACAGAATAATAACAACTGTGGAGCTAAAGAATGGGAAACAGGCCAAATACCTGTCTGAGTATTATGGGCCGGAATCATTGTTTGAAGGAGGTGCTGAAGAGCTAACCATGGAGGAACAAATCACCTTCCTTGAGGCCTACACAAGAGAGTCGTACAGACTCATTATGGGGAAGTGAATCTCATGAATGGGATAACAACTCTGTGTCCAGTTCCCCAAAACAGAGTTCCCATTCATACTCTGCCAAACAAATATTTGAGGTTCTTCCCAGGCCGGAGCGTACATGGGTCATCTTCTCTACTGATCAAGAAGGAAAAAGACCAACATTTTTGCCATCAATAAGGGAGTATAAATAAGTTAGAGGTTTTGGCTGCATTGGTTCAGGGGGAGTTTGTTGGACCAAAAGAACCATGAGCCAAGATCAGAAAACCTCTAAGTCCCACACGGTATCACAACAACTGCTGAAAGCCTCATCAGTAGTTTGACAAGTGCTGAAGACTTCAACAGCTGAAGATCAAGTGCTGAAGACCTTAACAGCTGAAGAACCAAAGTGCTGAAGTACAACAGCTGAAGAACACAAGTGCTGAAGCTGAAAGACCAAAGTACTGAAGTACAACAGCTGAAGAGTTCACAAGTGCTGAAGATCAACAACTGATGTACAAAGTCTGAAGAAAAAGACTGAAGACATCAGCTGATGATATCTACTGAAGTCATCAGCTGATGAAACGCCTGAAGGTCAATGTCTGAAGATCAAGTACTGAAGCCTCAGTAGTTTGTCACAACTGCTGAAGAGTACTTCTTCAGTAGTTGTGATATCAGTAGTTTTATTTTCTTTGTTTCAGTAGTTTTGTAAAACGACTGAAGAGCTTGTTCTTCAGTCGTTGTAGTTTCAGTAGTTTTATATTTTGTACTTAACTTGCTGATATGTTCTCAGTAGTTGTGAACATTTCAGCAGTTTGTTAAGAATTAGTTATTTCTGTATTGGATCTGCCAGTTGTCACTTTCCGTGATAACAGCAGTGACTGTTGCACTCTATAAGGAGTGACAACCTATTGTAATGTGAATGATATGATGAATTGAATGGAATGAATGATTGATTCGATTAGAAACATTCTCATCTATAAACATTCCCAGAAATCAGAAATACATACTCTCCCTATAACTGTATGCGATCTTAATGCTCACATATATTGTTAGCTTGCTACAATTTGTCTAATTCGTGTTTGTATTCCGCTGCGTTATATTCTGTTACATCAAACCTGTGATCTCTGATCCTGTCACGTCTCTTCATTCATTCGCCCCTTAGTTGACCGACTGAGCCTCAGTCGGTCCCTGTTTCATTCTCCCTTCCATTCGTCGAATGAATCATTTTCATGTCCATTCGGCCGATTGGAAGCCATTCGCATAGTTGGTCGTAACATGATCCACTAGTGCGATGGGTCTCACTTTGTGAGTTACAGTCATTTTTAACATTTACTATTCAGGCCCTTTTCACTTTTGATAATAACATTGTAAGCTCTTAACCATTCATTCACTTCAGACGTGACCTTTTAATTTTAAAACCATGTGGCCATCTCAGACATGACCCTTTTAGGTAAGTTAATTTCCTTTGATTTCCCTGATGTAGTCCGACAGACACACAAATTAAAGATATACATAGTAACTTAAACTAACTACACAACTAAAGTTTATTTTTGGACTTTTTGTGAGAGATAAACCCTAAGATGAAAATCTAAGGGATTTGATTAGGAGTAGACAGCTTTAACTTAGATTGATCATATCTGGACCAAATCAATTTTGGAATCATACAGGAATGTCAAATCATCTTGGGACTTGTTATTAAAGCTCTTTGATGCTTAAAT
This sequence comes from Flaveria trinervia, assembly GCA_025506515.1. Classification (NCBI taxonomy): domain Eukaryota; kingdom Viridiplantae; phylum Streptophyta; class Magnoliopsida; order Asterales; family Asteraceae; genus Flaveria; species Flaveria trinervia. The sequence continues at coordinate 33,460,527 of CM046453.1, read as the reverse complement.
TCTCGATGTTCATCCAGAGTCGTTAGCAACTTAAGGAAATCATACTGAAACTCTTAGATTTTCACATTGAGTTGAACTGTTGAGAATGTAGCCACTAAGATTGTCAGTATATTTGTCCACTTAAATCCATACACAGACTTTTGACGCAGACTGGTGACTGATTTAGATTTAATTATTTCAGCTAACATTGGTGGATCCCCACTTATATGAATCAACATTCCTCAAAGGTTTTGAGCGGTCTATGGGGATTATTTCAAGAAGAGACTATTCTTAGAGCTTTCAAAGAGAAGCCTGTCCTCAGGTCAGTGCCATCGCACAGCAGAGAGGCGACAAACAACAATGAATTCTAGAATATCTAGGTTATGCTTATCCTCAGGTCAGTGCCATCGCACAGCAGAGAGGCACACAACCTATCTCCTTGTTAGAGCAGCTTACTTTTATTTTACACCAAATGCACCAACAACATGAGCCATTAGCTTTATTGCATTTGTCTTTCATTTTTTCTTGCTTTGCTCTAATTTGGTCATCCGCACACTTTTGTGGCGTTTAAATGCTCATTGCCCCTTATTGGAATATATTTGATTGTGTTAACCAGTGATAATATGGATGTCCACAGTCAGTTGAACAACTTTGTTTGATCTTGAAATCACCAATCATGTCTAATTGTCTATTGTGTTGAATCTACCAACATATCATTTGTGGTCTAGCAGCCTCTAAGTCTTTCTTTCTCTGTGTCACCCTTAGTTTGCTAGTTTTCTATCATTTTCCATTTTTATATTGCTTAGACTACACAGACTTATACTTTGAACTTTTGCATCTTTTCAAACCTTAAATTTGAAAATCCCTCTTGATTTGTTCCTGTGTACTATCATATTCCAAAGGTGTTGAATCAGTATCACAGACACAATCTACCTTTTTTAGCTAGTTACCCCTTCTCCCTCATTTTTTTTTAATATTAACTTGCTGACATATTCTCCCCTAAAATACTAAAATCCTTTCGGATTTAATTATTTTTGGATTTTAATAAACAGCAAGATAACATGAATTGAAATATAACCGACAAAAAAACAGATAACATAAGATAAAATAAACTTTAACGAAACTACATCGGACTACACATTATTCTCATCAGGAATTACCTCACTTTTCTTTTTAATGCCGTTGACCTCTAGCAAGTATTGAAAACGTGGTTTATCAAAGGCTTTTGTATAGAGGTCAGCACGTTGAAAATCAGTATTATTTTAACCACATCTATTAAGTTCTTTTCAAAACAGTCTCTTATGAAGTGGTATTTAATACCGATGTGTTTGGTCTTAGGATGTTGAACCGGGTTTTTGGTTACTGCAATTGCAGCAGAGTTATCAACAAAAATAGGAGTAGACGAGAATTTCAAACTGTAATCCCGCATTTGCTGTTGAATCCAAATGATTTGGAAACAGCAACTTGCAGCAGCAACATATTCGGCTTCACAGGTTGACAATGCAACCAATGTCTGCTTCTTACACTGCCATGTAACTAATCTTCTCCCGAAGAATTGACACCCTGCTGATGTAGACTTGTAGTTCATTTTGCAGCCTCCATAGTCCGAGTCACTATACGCTGTGAGCTCAAAATCGTCATCATGAGGATACCACAACCCCAGGGTGGGTGTACCCTTTAGATAGCGAAAGATCCTTCGACCCCGATCAGATGATTGACCTTAGGTTTAGCCTGATATCTGGAACATAAACATAGCATACATGATATCAGGTCTTGAGGCAGTGAGATACATGAGGGATCCAATCATTCTCGGTACATAGTGGCATCTACAAGATCTCCACTCTCATCAGGTGCTATATCATGATTCGTAGCAAGTGGAGTCCCAGCAGCAGAAGCATTCTCCATGTCAAAGCGACTGAGAATGTCACCTACATACTTGGTCTGATGTAGAAAGATCCCATTAGGTTTTGATCCCCTGTAACCCGAGAAAGAACTTCATCTCCCCCTTGCACTCATCTCAAACTCTTTCTTCATCACTGCTTCAAACTCTTTGCATAACTCTTCGTTCTTTGACCTGAAGATTATGTCATCAACATAGATCTGTACAAGCAGTAGGTCACCATCCTTTTCTTTAATAAACAGTGTACAGTCAATGACTCCCCTACGAAAGCCGTGTTTCACAAGATGAGTCGACAGTTTCTCGTACCAAGCTCGAGGAGCTTGATGAAGCCCATATAAAGCTTTGTCGAGCTTGTAAACTCTATCCCGATGATAAGGGTCTTCAAATCCCTCGGGTTGACTGACATAGACTGTTTCCCTTATTTCACCATGAAGGAATGCACTCTTCACATCTAATTGGTAGACTTTAATCTTCATGTACGAGGCATAGGCGAGGAATACGAATAGCTTCCATCCTTGCCACGGGTGCAAACACTTCATTATAGTCAATACCCTCGACTTGGCGAAAACCTTGAACCACCAGTCGAGCTTTGTTCCTTATGATGACTCCTTGGTCATCCTTCTTACATTTTAGTACCCATTTGGTGCCAATGACTTTAGCACCTTTAGGTCTATCTACCAGTGTCCATACACCAAACTTCTTAAACTGCAGAAGTTCTTCTTGCATGGCACTCACCCACGCCTCATCATTTAGTGCTTCACTGACATATTTTGGCTCAACCTGCGAGACAAAACATCGATAAGCACCATCATGAATGTAACCCTTCTCCATAACTGAGGCGTAATCAGCTGAGTATAGCTGATTTCGGGTTTGTACTCCTGATCGGACATCTCCAATAACATTGTCAAGGGGATGATAGACGTTTAGTCGTGATCCTGGAGTAGTCGGCACAGTCACCTCCGAACCAAGATTGTGAACATTTTGGTCTGCATCTGAGGAGGTGGAGTTTGAGGTTCCGAAGTCGAGGGTGCATCACTTGTGGATGCTTGTGGACTTTCAGGAACTGGAACCTGTTCCTCTGACCGTTCTGGTCATCTGCTTCAGTTTCATCTTCAAAGGAGGAGTCACTTTCATCGGCTACCCCTTCTGACTGAGTAGATGACTCTCCCTGTGTGCTGGATGGAGTGTTAGTATATCATACATCATCCTAGTAGCTAACTCATCATCGAGGGAGAGAGAGGGATGTTGAAGGATTTGAAGAATCCATCATAATCGAAGAAGTATGCAGGTCCTTTGCCTGTAGGTGGTGTGGTATATCTCTGAACGTCGACATTACACCACACTTCTACAAGACCCGTTGAGTTATTGTAAACTCGCTTGTTCGGTATGTTGTATCCTAGAAAAATTCCTTCAACTACCTTCTCGCTGAATTTTCCTTCTGTGTCTTCTTCAGAAGTGTACACGGTGCGCCAAAAGGTTCAAGGTACTCCAAATTCGGTTTGCGTCTTTGAAGTAGCTCATAACATGTCTTTCCGTGGCGCTTGACTATTAGGACTCTGTTCAGTGTATAGCAAGCATTTGCCACTGCCTCGTTCCAGAATTGGATAGGCAGTTTCGAGTCTGCCAGCATAGTCCGGGCAGTCTCTATCAAACTCCTGTTCTTTCTCTCAGCAACTCCATTCATCTGAGGTGTGTAGGCAGAAGTGAATTGATGCACAATTCCCTTTTCCTTGCAGTATGCTCCATCCCTTGATTCTTGAATTCTGTCCGTTGTCTGAGCGTATTTGTCGAACTTTGAGCTTGTAGAGTGATTCCAGTGTGGTTACTAATTCTTTGAATGTCTCCAAGTTTCTGATTTTGATTTCAGAAACATTACCCAAGTGAACCTTGAGTAGTCATCAGTGACCACATAGCAGTACGCGTCGCCTGCAATGCTCCTTGTACTAACTGGACCGAACAGATCCATGTGAAGAAGCTCAAGAGGAAGTTCTATGAATGAACTTTCTTTTCCTTATGAGACTTCTTTGTCTGTTTGCCCTTCTTGCAAGCTACACAAAAGTCAGGAAGTTGGAAGTTCTTGACATTCACTCTTCTTACTAAATCCTTCTGAATCAAATGATTCATCTTCCTTTGACTAATATGTCCCATTCTCTGATGCCAGGAGATGGAATCCTTCTCAGTAGCTTTAGATAAGAAACACTAAACCTCATGATCCGTTGTGGCAGCTGTTGACAGATCCAAGACATAAAGGTCTTTATATCTTGAAGTAGTCATCAGAACTTGGTCTTCTGGGATCATATATTCTTTCTTCAGCACGTAACACTTCTGATTATCGAAGGCGACTTTAAATCCTTTATCACAGATTTGGGACACAGAAAGTAAGTTGTTCTGAAGTTGTTGAACGTAGTTCACTTTATCAAACTTAACTTCCTGATTTCCCACTTCTCCCTGAGCTGTGATATAGCCTCGTTTGTTTCCTGCAAAGGAAACATGCCCTCCTTTTATTTGTTTGACGTTAGATAAAAGGGCGCTATTTCCTGTCATGTGCCTGGATGCTCCGTGTCTATAATCCACGTGTTAGTCTCAGCACTATATCGAGCACCCTGTGCATACAAAGTAAAAGAATCAGTTTAGGTTAGGAACCCAAGCATTGACTGTCTTGGGTTTCCCGGAGGCATCACACATCATGAACTCCACCCATTGACCCTTAGAAGGTGAGGGTAGCTCAGGTTCTTTCTTGTTATCAGTATCAGACATGAGGGTGGATTTTTCTTTCCATAAGCCAGATTTGTGCAATGCCTGTTTATGATAAAACAGTCGTCTGGCTTACAGGTTGGACTTTAGGGTCACTAGCTCTTCTAGGTGGAGTTAGAGAACTCCGCTTAGAAGACCTAGGTCTAGAGTCCAGAAGATCAGTTTTCTTCCTAGGTGTCTGATAGACATGACAGTCGGAAGCAATGTGTCCACATCTCCACAGTTGTAGCATGACCTGCTATTAACTTTATGAGTAGACTTTCTTTGTGGAGAAGTGCGTGACACTCTAGTAACATCAATCACTTTAGTTTTTGACTCTTGGAAGTTTGATGTTTTCTCTGGTGTAACAAACTTTACTGATTTAACCTGTTTTACTTTTTGGTTAAATGGTTTTTGACTTGTAGCATGTGAAAAGGTAGCATTTGAAGTCCTCTTAGGTTCTGATTTGACTCTATTTGAACCTGACTTTAAATTAATTTTTTCAAATTCATTTTCCAGGTTAAAACATGGCATTTTACCCTTTTCCTTTGAAGTGCCCTCCTTTTGTTTCTTACCAGATTCAGTAGATGAACATGAGGTGTCTGGATCAGTAACAAGAGGAGTGGTCACCACGTGATCCTTGATGGGGTTATTATTTACTGGTCTAGACTTGGTGTTCATCAAGGTCTCAGGTGGTGGTGGAACCACTTTGTAGCCTAATCCCTCCCCGTTATTCCTTTCTCTCACTAAGTGTTGAACTATGTGAAAAGAACTAGTCCAACTATGCAGTTTCTGTTTTAATGAATTAACTTCGACTCTAAAACTGCTTTGTTTCTTAGTGTCTTCTAGGGAGTTAAGATAGTACCTAATGTCGTTTGCTGGTTAAAAGCCACTACTTCGTTTCCCTAAGTGTTTGGTCAATAGGTCTATCTTTTCTTTATAACAATGCTCATTTTGTTTTAGCATCTATTTGCCTCAGTACACAGACGTAAATCTTTTACTAAGTTATCATTATGGTCTAATAACCTAGCAAATTTTTCATCTATGCTCTTCCTAAACGTGTCACAATCAGAACAAGCATGGTTATAAAAAAGTCGGTCAGAGGTAACTTACCTGAGTGGTTGAGAAGTATTAGCCATCAGTGCCGCATCAGATGATTCTGGTTCTGTCGACTCTGGCTTTTCTATCTCTGAGGTGGAAACTTCCTCATTTGGCTTGTAGCTGACCTCGGCTACAGTTGTTTCTTCACTATGTGACATTGCAATTTCAACTGCTATATCACCTTCACTCGCAGAATCATCGTCAATATCCTCGACACTGGCAATGTTAGATTCTCCTGGTGAGACAAACCTGAAACTCCAATCCTGTCCTTCATCATCATGAGCAGTTAGTGCTTTAGGGTCCTTGTTTGATGAAGTAGAATTAGAGGGTTGCTTGTCCTGGTGAGTAAATGATGAGAACGGGTTCCCATTCCCCGTTTTCTTTGGCTTGACACATTCTCGTTTGAAGTGCCCCTTCTCACCACAGTTAAAGCAGGTCACTTTACTCTTGTCGAAGCCAAAGGTGGTGTCCTTAGTAGCAACCAAGTTCTGTCCAGTCTTCTTCACAAACTTTTTGCCCTCCGAACAGCACTTGCTAAGGCCCACATTATATCCATTCTTTCAAGCTCCATCTCATCCACCTGCTCGTAGTCCTCATCTGCCAGATGGCAGTTTCCAATCTTCCCAGCAACAAGTCCATCATATGAATGAACCACTGCTGCTAAGAGAACCATATGCTCTCGTGCTACTTCCACGGTCACATTACCGAAGTTCTCCGTCTTCAGTTTGGTAGCGTTTGCTTCTGATCCAATATGATGGGTACATAATGACCCAGACGTGTCTGATCCAGAAGGAGAAGCATGTGTGGGACCTGACGAGCTAGACACAAAAGTAGTCTGTAGGGGTGCTCCAGATGCCTTTGCTTGAGGTGTGGCGTTGTATAAAGCTGGTTTGTGTGTACGAAGACTTCTGAGCTCTATACTTCATCCTTAGTGCTTCTTCTCGCAACTTAAGAATGAAGTCATTTATATCCAGCTTTACAAGGATTCCATTCTGTCTCAGGTTAGACACAAATGTAGCCCACTTATCAGGCAACCCGTCTGCGAAGTTGCTTACTTTTTCTTCCATGGTAGTAGCCACTCCATGGGTATGCAATTCGCTCATCAAGTGGTAGAATCTATCTATGACGTCGTCCAAGCTTTCATTACCAATGAAGAGAAGTTATCGAATTCCTTCTTTAAATCCTTTGCTTTGATTGCCTTCAATGATGCATTACCATCATATCTCTTCTCTAGCGCATCCCACAGTTTCTTGGACTGCTTGTTCTCGGATACTGGTGGAATATGTCTTTGGGGATAGACTGAGTGATCAATGCATATACTCTTTTCTCTGCATTGTACTTTACTTTCTGTGCGTCGGTCATCCCGCTTAATGTTAGTTTAACCCCATCAGCTCCCACCGGTGTACTATAACCTGTCTCAATGGCTTCCCACAGATTAGGATCTACTCCATTAAGGTAGATCTCAAAACGTTGTTTCCAGTGGGGAAACTCATCTAAAGTCAAAAGCTTTGGTGGTTTATTGTGATTCCCCACCTCACTCTCAAGCAGCAACAGATTCTGTATCCTTGAGTCCTTCCCAGCAGTAAAGGCTGACATCTGATCTTCCATGATGACTAAACTTATAATCTAATCAAACAAACTTTTACTGATGCGACTGAAGGATGCGAATGAGCTACTCGTGCGTATAAGCTCTGCGATTGGTTCAATCGTGCGAATGAACTGGGCGATTGGTTCAGTCGTGCGAATGAATCTGGTGCGTATGAGCTATGCGAACAAACGGTTCAATCGGCCGAATGAAGGTGCGACTAGGTCCAATCGTGCGTATGAGCAGTACGAATGGAGTCCAGTCGTACGAATGAGTCAGTCGTGCGATTGAAGCTGCTGGTTTGCGAAAATTTCTAGGTTTGACGGTTTTCAGCCGTAAAAACACGAAATTTTACAAGTTCTGATTTCCTGAGTCCGTAGAAACCAAACGTCGATGAGCAGGGAACTTCCAAGATCACTTTTGATGCCAAAGATTGCATTTTTAGTGTAAAAACACAAACTTTATGCAATCTTGATTGAATCAACACATAATCAAGAGCCAATAGCTCTGATACCACTTGTTAGGACCTGGTATTCGACTGAAATACCTAGATATCACGTGTATACCGGATCAAATAGTGCGGAATCCTATTTGATTGGCGATCCAATCAGTGAGAACACACGAAGAATCAATCAGGGATTGAAACTAACGTTAGAAATCGATAAGGAATCGATCTAATGTGTTCTATGAACTTGGAGAACGATTTGGAAGGTTTCTGGACGACTAGGGTTCGTATGGAATTGAACTTGATCGAATCTCCCCGTTTTTCACGAATTGAGTTGTATTTATAGGTTGGCACTCTTCAATCGTGCGACTGAACCATTAGTTTGGTTCAGTCGTGCGATTGAACCATGCGGTTGGTTCATTCGTGCGATGAGTGTTCAGTCGTGCGACTGAGCCAATCTTATGTTACACTCGTACGACTGATCCAGTCTCCTGGTTCAGTCGTACGACTGAGTCAATCGTATGAGGTTCTTCATGCTTATGGTTCATTCGCATGAGCCATTCGCATGGGAACTTCATTAAGTTATGTTTGAATGTTTTAGTTAATTAATATAATATTATATGTAATCATTCAAGTAATCATAAACTCAATCAATTCATTTATGACTCATTAATGAACTATAAACATTATAACTAACAGACTATCAATGTCAGTTCATTAATCATACCAAACAAGATCTATTACATCACATATCACGATCTAGGGACATACATGTATCAACATATGTATCATGTTTCCTTGGAGCACGCATGAGAATTAAATCCTCCGGAATAGCTATCGCTGATTTTAAAAATAAACATTCGTCAGATTTAAATAGAACAGGAATGTCTTTATCCCAAATTGAGAGACACTCAGAAGATTAAAAGCCAATTCAGGAACATGGTGACTTTTTCTAGAGTAAGAGAACCATTGGTAACTTCTCCTTGTCCAATCATTTTTCCACCCTTCTTATTTCCAGCAAATGCCACATATCCTCCATCTATAATCCGATAATTGGTCAACAAATCCTTTAATCCCGTCATATGCTTGGAACATCCGCTATCAACATGCCACATACTGTGTACAATCTTTGAAGAGGATCCCTGAAATGAATTAACAAATCATTTAGCAGGAGCAATAGGGACCCAAGATTGAACAACTTTTGTTTTAAAAGAAGCAGATTTTTTACAAAAGAAATTATTAACCATTTTGTCAATTTACTCCCAAAACAATTACTATTAGAGGATCTTTGAATCAAAGGGCAATTTTTGATAAGATGATCCTCTTCACCACACCTCAAACAATGATGTTTGAATCTAGGTCGATGATGTGATGAGGTAAAAATTGGATCAATAATAATCTCCTCATCACATTCAGACAAACTAGAATCAACATCACTGAATGTCTCATACATCTCATGATGTTTTTGTTATTTGAATCAGAGTTCTTCTTGTCAAAATCAAAACGTGATTCTTCTGACAAATCAGTAAAACTCGTACCATTGGTACCAGTGTCAGATAAACCCGAACTACATTTTCTGATGATGTCATATTTAATGGTATGAAAGATGGAATAGGTTGAGAAAAGAACTTTTCGAAAGAATTAATTTTAAGTTGCTCAGTTGTTTTAGGAGAAACATCAGATTCATTGCATTCATTACCAGAACAAAAATCATCACTATCATGATTTGAAGTACAAGATGAAATAGAACTATCAAGAGACATGAGACATTCAAGTCTGTTACATTTGAACTAGAAACAACACTGAATTTAAACTAGACTTATTATCTAAAACAGACTGCTGATTGTCAGGTGTACTAGAACTAGTGCATCCAAGCCCACTAGTTGGTCCATAGTCGTAGTCTTCACGAATGTACTTAGAGTTATTCCCGACTAAACCTGTAGACATACTGTCAGTATCTGATTTGATTAAATCATTAGAAGGATGAGGAACACGCATAGGAGAATAACAGTATGTACTAGGAGGAGGATAAACCTGTACATTTTCATAACCCAAACCTGTTTTAATTCTTGCTCCCCGTTGAGATTTACAAAGATCATCATGTTTCATTCCAGAAATAGTCCATTTATCTAACTTTGACTGAAGTTTGCTTGCTTCAAATTCAGCAAGAGCAAACCGTTCAGTCAAAGTATTAACCTCTACATTTCTTTCCAAAACAATTCTTTTTAATGATCAGTTTCTTTTAAAGCCTCATTTAATTTCACAAAATATTTTGATTCATTCATTTTAAGTTCATCATTAATTCGTTTTAAATCCTTTTCATTATCAACTAACAAACGATTAGCCTTATAAATCCAAAAAGTCTAATTTTGCAAGCAGATGAGCACATATCCTGTATTACCTCATAAGGAAGTCCCATTACCATCCTTTCGGCAGCTAAAGCTTTATCGCACATGCATGCTGGAGTACTTGATTTCCTTTCCTCAACAGTAGCGGCCGCATCATCTTCTCTTTTCCTTTCGCAGCTTTTGAATTCCTTTCTTCATCTGAACCTGTAATTTCCTCTTTCTCCCCTCATCCATCCTTCTCTTTTTCTCCTTTACTGAAGATTCATTTGCTCCTTTGAATTCCTTGAACAGCACAAATCCATCTTTATCAACTTCAATCTCATCACTTTCCACAACCTCAGCAACTAACGCGTGATTATTTCAGATCTTGTTTCTTCCACCTCCACACTCCAGTCAAAGTTTGAGATCAAAGCTGACTCCTTTTTGAATTTCCTTCTTCCTTTTCTTTCTCTGCTGTCAATCTTGGTACTCCAGTGTTACTAGGATCTGTGACAATTGGTAATGGACATTCACGTTTAAAATGTCCCAATTGTTTACAGTTAAAGCACCTCAATTTTGACTTATCAAATCCTAGTTTTGAGGTAGATGATTGACCACTAAAGTTCTTTCTTCCTGTTCTTTCCATGAATCTCCTGGCTCTTAAAGTTAACATCGCCATTTGCCATTGAATGTCAGTTTCTTCTAAATCATCAGGATCAACCTGATACATATCCTCCATAGTCATTCCTTTACTTTCAATTCACCAGCAACAAGAGCTTCATAGCTCTGAACAAACATTCCAAAAAGAGCCATTGTTTCAGATGAAATTGAAGTTCCAGCATTCACCTTAGAATTTCCCAATTCTTTTCCAACATGATTACTACCACTCGAGAAATTACTTGTATTGCTCCCTCCTTGAATTGGATTTTGAATGTGAGAGTTTGCAGCGGATGACAACAAAGCAGCATTTTGAGAAAAACCAGATGTGGGCATCATAGTCTGGTTAAATTTCTTTTCATATCCAACTCAAAAGATTTCAACTTGTTAATTATATCCATCAGCTTATAATCTGTAAAACCTCTTTCTTGTTTGAGCATCCTCACTTGAAGACTCCACTGTGGTGGAAGAGAATCGAGAAGCCTGTTAACTTGTTCACTGTTGGAGAGTCTTTCATCATACTTCTTCAGAGTGCTTGAGACGGTTAAGAAACGATTTGTTAGATCTGTCAAACTTTCATTCTTGTATCCTACAAACGAATTGAACTCCTTTTCAGCTTGAATACTCTGTCTTTCACCAGATCTGCATTCCCATCATAGAATTCACAGAGAGCATCATAAAGGGATTTAGCATTTTTATGCTCTGCAAAACGATTGTAGATATCTGGAGCCAAGCAGAGAGTTAGAGCACCAAAAGCTTTTGATCACGATCAATCAGTTTCAGATCTCTTTCAGTATAAGAAGATGGGTTTGTTCTGAGAAACGACATCACCAACCGTAACCGTAGGTATATGAGGACCTGAAATAATCGATTCCCATTGATTATGATCTGTGTAGAAAAAGAAAGCTTTGAGACATCTCTTCCAATCTTCAAAATTATCTCCATTAATGAGTCTGGAGGTCTATTAGGAGCAACACTTTCAAGATCCGCAAGTGTAAGAGTAGTTAATTTCGAAATAATAGTTTCGGCAGAAAAATTGATAATTTCGCTAACAAATTCGCTAACAAATTCGCTGAAAGAGGTGACTTGGCTAACAGTTCCGCTGTGAAACAATACTATCGCAGATACTTTCGCAAAAACAGACACTTTCGCTTGCAATTTCAGCAGCACTTTCACTTGATCAGAGACAACAATTGCTTAATTTCGCTGCTAAATTCGCAGGAAACAAGCTTGAACTTTCGTTCAAAAATAGATTCGGCAGCAATTTCGCTTGATGATTGGTCAAAAACACTAATGAACTTTCGTTAAAGGGAATACTTTCGCTGAAACTCTAGAAAACAACTTCTGATCCAAAATAACTCATAATTTCGCTGAATGAAGATGACAGTTTCGCTGTAAGAACAGTAATTTCGCTGGTCGGTCTCAAAACCCTTTTTCACCTCAAAATCAATCTGAAATCATCCAAATCTCAATGAATTTGAGATCTGATGATTGTAGAATCTTCCTCAATCAAGAACAAGCATAATTCAATCAATTTCCATGCCAAAAACAGCTGATAATCCAATGAAAATTGATTGAAACTAGATATTGACCAAAACCACAAAAACTCAACAAATCAAGAGCACTAAGGCTCTGATACCATATTGTTGGTCCATGTGATCGATGAACAGTACAATTGATAGGATAATTTGATCAATATCAAACACACAATCCAAATAACAACAATTGAGAAGTGAATATGATGAATCAAGACATAATTGGTACTCAAATGAACAAACTCACTCAATAACAACAAGCACAATTGTATTTCAATGAAGTAACTACTTAGAAATGGTAGCTTGCAACAGAATTCCACGATTAGGGTTTTGCAAGCTGCCGTACAAAGTGAAATGAAAATAGTATATATAGCAGTCATAGATTCGCTGACAGTTTCGCTACCAGCGAAACTGTCATGCCAAAACTATAGTTTCGCCCGGCAGAACACAAGTTCGCCGGTAAACCAAAACAGCAAACTGTGAGCGAATGTATAGATTCGCTCACAGTTTCGCTGGACTGCCAAAACTGCTAATTACAAACAAAATACAAAATGAAACTAACAAAAGTCCTATTACAATGTAAAGTAAACATCTATACTAAAGTGAGTCCAACCTAACATGATCTTCAGTTGGGTTGAAGGTATGCAAGAGGAGCTGCTTTAATTTAAAAAACAAAAGGTTTGGAACCTATGTCCTCTTCCACATGGGAAGACTACTGTAGAAACCAAATGGGTTTTAATGAATAAGAAGGATGATAGAGACTTGTCATTAAATACAAGACTAGTTGTTCAGGATACACATAAGAAGAAGGAATTGACTACACCAATAGTTTTGCTCCTGTGGCAAGACTAGAAGCTGTTAGGATATTCTTAGCTTTTGTTGCATCCAAGAATTTCAAGGGTTACCAAATTGATGTCAAGTGTGCTTTTCTTTATGGGGTGATTGATGAAGAGGTGTATGTCAAACAACCACCTGGTTTTGCAGATCCTGATCATCCTGATTATGTCTGCAAGTTTGATAAATCTCTTTATGGGTTGCACCAAGCACTAATGAATGGTATGAGACTCTATCTCAGTATCTCTACAAGCTTGGATATAGAAGATGTAGTATATATAGAACTCTCTTTATCAAAGGAATAGGAAATGACTTATTTCTAGTTCAAGTATATGTAGATGACATCATCTTTGGTTCAACTAATCCAAAGCTTTGCAAAGACTTTGAAAAGCTGATGAAGGACAGATTTGAAATGAGTGCCATGGGGGAACTCAATTTCCTTCTAGTAATTCAAGTGAAGCAATTTGAAGATCGCATCTTCATAAGTCAGCCAAGTATGTTCAAGACATACTCAAGAGATTCAACATAACTGACTGCAAGGTTGCTAAGACACCCATAGCAAGAAACCACTCCCTTGGGCCTGATCTTGAGAGGGAGTGTGTGGATGAACATCTTTACAGGGCTATGATTGGATCTTTTATGTACCTTACAGCTAGCAGGCCTGATATCATGTTTGCCACATGTGTTTGTGCAAGATATTAAGCCCAAGATGTCACATCTTATCACTGTCAAGAGAATTTTAAGATATCTCAAAGGTGCCTCAACATTTGTCCTTTGGTATCCAAAGAATTCTGACTTTAATTTGTCTGCATATACAATTAGTGATTATGGTGGCTGCAATATGACTGTAAAGTCTACATTAGGGGGATGTCAGTTTCTTGGTGGAAGGGTTGTCTCATGGCAATGCAAGAAGCGATCATGTGTCTCTGCATCAATTGCTGAAACTAATACATTGTTGCTGCAAGCTGCTATGCTCAAGTGCTTTGGATTCAGAATCAGATGCTAGACTATGGGTTCAACTTTAAGGAGACTCCCATTCACATAGATAACAATAGTGTTATTTCTATCACAAAGAATCCCATGCAGCACTCAAGGACAAAACACATCAATATCAAGTATCATTTGATTAGAGATAATTTTAAGAAAGGATTAATCAAACTAGTCAAGGTTAACACAAATGAACAATATGTTAATCTGTTCACCAAAGCTTTTGATGAGTAGAGATTTAAGTATCTTATATTAGCTATTGGGATGATTAACCTTGTGTAGCTTTTTCTTAAAACTAATTCATATTATTTTTAAAATTTGTGTGTACTAAGTTGTCTAATTTATCACCTTCATAAGCTGTTGTTTTTTCTGGAAGAAAAACTTTTTAGAAGACTTTCCTTAGACTTTTGAAAATCTTGATCTTTTCGTCCTTCGGAAGATATGGATTTATCTTCAGAAGAAACTTATGCCTTTAAAACAAACAATTTCTTAAGTAAAATTGCCTTCGAAAGAAATTTCTAAAATATCTTCTGAAGCTTAACAATTATCTTAAGTACTCGTATGATTTCAAGGACAAATTTCTTCTAAAGCAAATTAACACTCGAAAGCTCTATTCTTAGTTGAATAAAACATCCAAGTCCTAATTCTCTTCCGAAGAAAATTTTTCAAAACTCTCAGGAATATATTCCGAAGTCATTTTGGCTTTGGAAGCTTTTCATCAAAATTTCTGAAGACCAATTACCTTTGGAAGATTTTCAAATTCCAAGAAAACTACCCTTTGGGCAAAAGCAAACTACTTTTTTAATGGTGGAACCGACATCCAGATTTCAAAGTTTATCCTCTTTCATTAACTTTGTTTGAAATCCATTTCATATATAAACCCAACGGTTTCCCCTCTTTCTATATCATCTTCATCTTCTCTCAGACCTAAATTCCTAAAATTCCTTTGAAACCACCTTTTTTCTCCATTTCCTTCACCTCTAAGCTATTAAAATGGCCAACCTCAACCGTAGAAATGACCCAAACTTCTCCATGCTATTACACAAGCAACACAATCAGATTGCTCTGTTAAACTCTGAGAAAGATCCTCATTCTTAGAGGTTTGTTGATTTTTGGTCTATCCAACTACTCCACCTCCCTTACCATTGATCATGTTCTTATGAGGATCATCTGCTTGATTTGGAAAACCAAGAGGTCATCATGGATGGGGAGAAGGCACTATCTGCTACAGTGCGGGGGAGGAAGATTTCTTCATCACTCTAGTTATCATCAACACCCATCTTTAGATGGATGATGAGGAAGTTTATAAGGATCTCAGCCTCTTGGTTTAATCGATTGAACAGATATAGCAGCGGAATAGCTCAGAATTAGACAAATTCAAACAAGAACATTTGATATAAAACGATAAAAGAACTTTGTTATAGAGAGAGAAATATCCGACAAAAGGAATATGCATTAAGATTGTCGACCTCAAAGGCACGATTACAGGTGAGTCATCCTTCCTTATAAAGGAAAGAGTGACGTAGGCTGATGTCACTTGAAAGTGACATGTAACCGTTTGATATCTACTGATGTTTAACAACTACTGAAGATGTCAACAACTGACATCTTCTTACAAATGTTCCTAAGTGTTAAACATCTTATTTACAACTACTGAAAAACATAAAACTACTGATACTACAACAACTGAAGAACAACCTCTTCAGTTGTTTACAAGTACTGAAAAGAAAAGTAAACAAACTACTAAAAAGAAAAGAAAACTACTGAAGAAGAAAAACCATCACAACGACTGAAGAAGCCCTCTTCAGCTGTTGTCATCAGCTGATGTCTTCAGTACTTGAATCATCAGACTTTGTCTTTCAGCTGTTGATCTTCAGTCTTTGTCTTCAGTACTTGTGAAGTCTTCAGACTTTAGATCTTCAGCTGTTGTCTCAGTCTTTGTCTTCAGTACTTCAGACGTACTTCAGCAGTTGTATTCTTCAGACTTTGTAGAACAGCTGATCAGGTCTTCTTCAGCTGTTGTGATGTCCTGTGGGACTTAGAGGTTTCTCTGATCAGGCTTATTGGTTCTTTTGGTCCAACAAACTCCCCCTGAACCAATGCAGCTAAAACCTCAAGTTATTGACGAGTCCCACTTATTTTGGCACATAGATGGTCTTTTTATCCTCTTGATCAGATGAGAAGTGACACCTTTTTCAGCACCGGCCTGGGAAGAAGTCTCTGATGATCTGTTTGGCATGATATGGTTGGGAGCTCTGTATTGGGGACTTGGACACCGAGCTGTTACCCCAACCATGAGATCTACTCCCGTGTATCAGCCTATATGATTCCCTGGTGTAAGCCCTTAGAAACATGATTTGCTCATCCATTGTCAGCACCTCGGGCACACCATCAAATAATCCTTCTCGGCCATACACTTCAGATATGTACTTGGCCTGTTTTCCATTCTTGAGCTCAACCGTGGTTATTTGTCTATAAGCAAACTCATCTGGATGAGTCCCTTCTAAGAGCAGGTTGAGCTCCTCTTGTTTGAAGTTTTCAAGTCTTTTGTAAACCAATCCCTTCTTTATGATTTTGTTCTCTAACATCTTTTGAGGTGGTTGTTTGGCTTCATAGGCTTTCTTGAATTCTTCAACAATTCCAAGGGGCCACTACAAGAACCACAGTGATGTCTTCGTCGACAACTCTCTTCACTTGGCCTTGTATCTTGAAGGAATTTCTTTCTTGACAATCGGTGTGCCACCCTAGGATCAGGCCATATCCTTACTCTTTCCCTTTGGTATTGAAAGGTATTAGCAAGGGTGTACAATCTTAATACTTCTTTCTTCATGCTGATCATTGAAGAGGATGTGGCATATGCTTTGTCAATGCTTTTCAGCATTTCCTCATCATGTCTTTGCATCTGTTCCTCTTCAATCTTTATCATTACATCATGCATTTGAGAAGCAGGAGTGATGGACATTGGTTTAGCCTTAGGCAAAGTAATAACTGCAGAGAGTGGCAGTCTGTCTTCATCCTCCTCTTCATCTTCATCAGGCCTCAGTACCTTCTTTTCTTTTGGCTAGTACATCACTGGCAGTGGGTTTTGGGGTTAAAGGATTTGGTTTTGTGGGTTGGATGGTTGGTTTAGAGGGTAAAGGGGTTGTTTTAGTGGGTTGTGGAGATAGTGATTTTGAGGATTGAGGCTTTTCAGACTGTTTTAGCATTTTGGCTGTAAGGGAGGCTTTGGTAAATTTTGTCAGTTCTTTTCGATTCCCAACCCCAGCTTCATTCAATACCTCAATCACTAAACCTTTGGAGTATCTTCAGACGAACAAATCTGGTGGTTATTGCCAAGATGTTGTCCCTGGTCCAGCCCTTATTTCCATAGAGATCTTCCCAAGTATTTAGCTATAAATCTGATCATTATCTCCAGCCTTTCTCTTTCTAAGGCATCATAGCTAGCCCATCTTGAGTTGATCTCCTCTGTTTCCATCCTTCTGATCTCGGAGTCTAGTTGTTTGATGTCAAAACCCTGCCTATACAACTGCTCAATGATTTTATCCATTGAACGGTTATGGTTGGCGTCAGCTTCTTTCACCATATCCTTCAGCTCCTTCTCCTCTCAGACTCTCCTTTTCTCTTTTGATATGTGACATGAAAGTCTTTTTGACTTTCATTCACTTCAGCTCCCTTCACACTCTCCTTCTCCTTCTCATTTACAAACTCAGATTCTTTCACCTTCTCCCCATCTATCCTCTTCCTTTTTCCTTTAACTAACTGACTCTCCCCCTTTTTGGTTGCATTGGGTGCAAGGGTTTGAGCAGTAGAAAGGGATTAGTCACCAACTCCTCCACCAAGGGTTGTATTATTGTAGGAAGCCTCTCATCAAGGGCTTTGATCACTATATCTGTGATCATGGGAGTGATGAGAGGTAGGGATTTTGAAGGGTAGCAACTGATTGATCAGGATGGTTCTGTTCCTGAGAATCAGTGCCGAAAGCAGAGGCTGGTGGCTTGGAAGTATATACTGGCTCAGTGTGTAGGGGACCTTCAGAAGAAGGTGCCATCTGTGGGTGTATTGTGGTGGCAGATGGACTTGCATCCTGAGACATCTTGGCCAGCAGCTCTTTGAGTCTGCTAACCTCATCCTCTAGAATGGTGTTTTGAGCAACTACATCATAGAAGAAGCTCAGGTCATCATCAGTGGATACTGAATCACCTGACCTCCTGACAGAGTCAGAATGAACATGCCTTGAGTGTAGATCAATTATAGCATGTGCCCCTTGTTCTCGGTTCTGGGGACTTCCAGCCTCAGGACTATGTCCTTCA
Organism: Flaveria trinervia; assembly: GCA_025506515.1. Lineage (NCBI taxonomy): Eukaryota > Viridiplantae > Streptophyta > Magnoliopsida > Asterales > Asteraceae > Flaveria > Flaveria trinervia. Next base: position 33,442,134 of record CM046453.1, on the reverse strand, counting down.
TCAGCTGTTGCCGCTGGTGAGGTCTTAGAGATGTTACCAACTGCACCCTGGTCATTTGCTGAGTCAGAGACAGTGGCAGCCTCACCAGAAGTTCGCACCTCCTTATCTACACTAGAAGATGGAACATGATAACCCCTATGCTGTGGGTTGACAGAAGCATTGTAATCCTCCCCCTCAGGTGTTGAGGTTATCCCAGTAGTAATTGGTGTCTGGGTGGGGGGTGAGGAATGCAACTGTGTCAGCACTTTGCAACAATTATTGTAGGGCTTTGAGGGGCGGTTGCATCAGGAGAGGGTGTGGAAGCAGTGTGCACCCGGGACAAGTGGTGCTCTTCAATGGTAATCCCCTCAAGTGAGGAGGATCCCAGCAGTGTGGCTTCCCTTTGAGTGGTTGCTTCAGGTTCCTTTTGAGAGGAAACCTGAGCGGCTTCAGTTGGTGGAGTCATAGTCTCTACTGGGGGGTTAAGTCCAGTAGAGATAACCTGCTTTGGTGCAGCAGGAGCATCCACAGGGGACTCAACTCCCTGAGTAGCTTTCTTAGGCTTCTTCTTAGTGGGTTTGGAGGGGACTTTGGATGTGGAGTGGAGGCTGTGGGTTCCAGCTGCGTGGGTTTGCGCAGCTTGGCAGCCTGTTTGAGAGTTTGGTCAGTGTTGTGTCGGGAGTATACCTCCGGTAATACAGCCAAAGCAGGGACTCCCAGACTAACTAGTCCCTCAGCAGAAAGCTGATTCTCTATTATGGCCATTATAAACGAGGATATAGTATCCAACGGTTAGAAAGTGGTTTTGTGGCCATATCCTTGAGTTCAAGAAAATTATTTCAGAAAAGTTTAGTGGTTCTTGTTCAAGGATAGAGAACAATACCTGTTGCCATCTGGAAGACAGTTGATCCCAAGAGGAAGTCTTCGGAGCCAGGCAAACATTTACCATATGAAATATTAACGTTCAGCATCTGGAAAATGTTTCTTCAGGATTGTTGAAGCACTAAGATCACCCTGATATCCATGTTGTCCAAATGAAAGATCAAGTTGGCGCTTAGGATATCCAACAGGGTAGGCAGCATCATCTAACAGTAATATCTGGCGGATGGTAGCAGTAGAGATGACCACCTTATGAGAGTTGATGGACGAATGGATAGATTCTCCATTAACAGTCGCATTCGTCCAAAACTGATGTAGCGAATCGGCATAAATGATTGGATTTAAGAGGAAAGCCGTTTTCAGTGGGGATTGGACCATAAGATCTATAGCACTATCAAATTTGGTCCAGAAGGGCGATTTTGTGAGGTACGCGACACAGTTGTGTCGAGGCTTGAGTTGCATGGTCGCCATTAATGAAGGTGAAAGGTTTTCAGAGCTTTTGAATTTTTAGGTCGTGAAAGAATGAAAAACTCTGAAAGAGGGATCAGGTATATATAGGGTACGGGTTATGAAACGACTGAAGGTTTTGGTGTTATCATCAGTATTTGAAACAACTGATGACGTGGTATTAACTTTCAGAGGTTTGAAATGACTGATGGTATTGGTGTGGTCAGCAGTTATAAAACAACTGAAGACATGGTGTTTACAATCAGACGTTGAAACAACTGAAGTCTCTGATTTAGGCATCAGTAGTTTTAAAAACTACTGAAGACAAGTTGGACTTCAGATGTTGAAACAACTGAGGACTTGGTATTAGCCATCAGTAGTTGTGAAACTACTGAAGACCGTAGTTTTGCCATCAGTTGTTGTAAACAACTGAAGACTTGGTGTTAGTCATCAGTAGTTGTGAAACTACTGAAGACATGGTATTGCTTCAGTGTTTTAAAGAAACAGCAGTTTGTGAACTACTGAAGAGAGAGTACTCATCAGTAGTGTTGTCGTCAATTCATAGCCTTTCAGCTGTTTCATACTGTCCTCAACACTTACTCATCAGCCTTTTGCTGTTTTCAGTTGTTTCATAGGACATCAGTACTTATCTGTTTCTACTGATTTCAGTAGTTGTAACTACATTAGTAGTTTAGAACAGATAAAGTACAGTACTTAAAGCATTTAGCCTTCAGTAGTTATAAAAACTACTGAGGGTAAACTAACTCATCAGTACTTATGTGACATGGTTACCAATGATCATCAGTAATTACTGAGATCATCAGTAGTTGTCACTTATTCTAGCTGCAGCATACCAAGCCTTAACACCAGGTTGTGGAAAGTTGAACTATCCAAAGGCTTAGTAAAAATGTCTGCAAGCTCATCAGCACTAGGCACAAACATAGGATTAATTAGACCCTTTTCAAAACAATCTCTTATAAAATGATGTCTATTTCTATATGTTTGGTCCTAGAGTGCTGGACTGGATTTTTGACAATGCAAAGAGCTGAAGCACTGTCCATTAATAATGGAGTCTTAGTCTCTGTATGCCATAATCCAAAAGTTGATTCTGAAGCCAGAGTATTTGGGATGTACAACTTGCAGCAGCAATGTACTCGGCTTCAGCAGTGGATGTAGCAACAGATGTTTGTTTCTTACTCTGCCAAGAAATCAAACAGTTGCCTAGGAATTGGCATCCACCAGAAGTTGATTTCCTGGTCAACTTACACCCTGCATAGTCACTATCAGAGAAAGCAACTAATTTGCAAGAATGTCCAGTGGATACCATAAGCCTAGAGATTGTGTACCTTGCAGATATCTAAAGATCCTCTTGACTGCAATCAGATGAGACTCCTTAGGTGCAGCCTGAAATCTAGCACAAACACATGTAGCAAACATAATATCTGGTCTAGAAGCTGTTAAATACATCAAGGAACCAATCATACATCTGTAAAGGGTTTCATCAACACCTTTACCTTTCTGATCAACATCCAATTGTGTGGTGTTGCACATGGGAGTAGAACAGGGTTTACAGTTTTGTAAATCAAACTTATTCAAAAGATCTTTTGTGTATTTAGACTGATGAATGAAAATTCCATCAGCTTTTTGTTTGATTTGCAAACCTAGAAAGAACTGTAATTCTCCCATTGCACTCATTTCAAACTTCTGTTGCATTAAGGTTTGGAAATCCTCACACAATTGGGAATCAGAGGATGCAAATATAATATCATCAACATAAATTTGAACAAGTAGCTTATGCTGATCCACCTTCTTAAAATAAAGTTTTATCTATGGAGCCTCTAGTGAAATTATTCTGTAGAAGAAGTTTGATAAGGTCTCATACCAGGCTCTAGGTGCTTGTTTCAACCCATAAAGAGCTTTATCAAGCTTATATACCCATTCTGGGTGCTTATTATCCTCAAAGCCTGGTGGTTGACACATAAACTTCTTCTTTTATTGTACCATATAGAAAAGCACTTTTGACATCCATTTGAAAAACTTTAAGATTGGAGTGCAGCATAGGCTAAAAACAATCTAATTGCCTCCAGTCTGGCTACAGGGGCAAAGGTTTCATCATAATCAATACCTTCTTCTTGTGCAACCCCTGCACAACCAGTCTGGCCTTGTTCTTAACAATTAGCCCATTTTCATCAGTTTTATTCCTAAACACCCATTTAGTGCCTATTGCACACTTACCTGGGGGTAGAGGAACAAGCTCCCACACTTGCTGTTTCTTGAACTGAAGAAGCTCAAGCTGCATGGCTTCAACCCATCCATTGTCTCTCAAAGCAACATGATAGTTCTTCGGCTCTAGCTGACTGATGAAGAGAGCATAGAAGCAGAAATTGGACAACTGGCTTCTGGTTGAAACACCAGCATTGATATCACCAAGGATTTGAGACATTGGGTGATTTTTCAGCTCTTGGTAAACAATCAAATCTGTGCAAGTGTTTGTAGGATCTTCAGTAGCAGCAGATGTTGATGCAGATTCTTGAAACCATGAAGATGGTGGCAACTCAAATGAAGTTGAGGATGCAGAAATCTCATCAGCATTTGTTGTGGATGGTGCTGCTGGAGCTACAGGAGCATCAGGTTTAGAGGACTCAGGCAGTTGGTCACTAAACCTGAAGAGGTGATTACTACTATCATCATCATCTTCAGTTGTAACACCAGGTGGTGAACTGTTGACAGGAGCAACAGCAGGAGATTGATAAGGAACATATTGCAGTATGTCCAAATCAAAGAGCTCCACAGGGCTTTGTGGAATCTTGTCCTTTGGAGATTCATTGAACTTGACATGTAGAGTCTCTTCAACCATCTTTGTTCTGCAGTTGAAACTCTGTATGCCTTGCAAGTTGATGAATAAACAACAAAGTACCCTGCATCCACCTTAGGATCAAATTTCTGGAGCTGATCCTTTGTGTTGAGAATGAAACAGGGACACCCAAATGCTCTAAAAAATGAAATGAGAGGAGCCAAATGATGTAGAACTTCATATGGAGTCTTCATCAACCTCTGATTTATTAGCACTCTATTCTGCACATAGCATGCTGTGTTGACAGCTTCAGCCCAAAAGGTCAATGGCAGTCCAGAATCAGCCAACATAGACCTTGCAGCTTCAATGAGGGTCCTGTTCTTTCTCTCCACAACTCCATTCTGTTCAGGAGTTCTTGGAATACTAAACTGTCTCTTTATTCCCTTGGAAAGGTAGAACTCATCAAGTGTATTGTTCCTGAATTCTGTTCCATTGTCACTTCTAATACACTTGACTGAGAGGGAATACTGCTTCTCAGCATACAAACAAAGTTTATGATCTTCTGTGCAGCTTCATCCTTTGAATGTAGAAAGAAAGTCCATACAAATCTGGAGTAATCATCCACAATTACCAGACAGTATTTCTTCTGTGCCATGCTCATCACTCTCACAGGACCAAAGAGATCCATGTGAAGAAGTTGTAAGCAGGCAGTGGACTTTGGTTCTTCAATGGGTGGAAATGAAACCTTGTGCTGTTTTCCTTTCAAACAAGCAGTGCAGTTGTTTTCACACTTGAACTCCTTCATAGGCAGTCCCCTTACTAAACTATGGTGTATCAGTTGATTCATGTTCTTGAAGTTAACATGTCCCATCCTTCTATGCCATAGATTAGATTCTTGAGGAGAGGCCTTGGAAATAGGCAAGGATGGCCTTTGAGATCAATTTTCTTGGAAAGATCTAAGGCATACACTCTTCCTGTCCTGTTGGCCTTCAGGAGAGTGTGAGCATCCAATACCTGTCAATCAAACTCAGAACTTTGGATGACAGAATCCTGCAGTTCTGGCTTGTGAAAAGGGCAACATGGCCTTTGTCACACAATTGACTGACACTCAAGAGGTTATACTTGAGATTTTCCACATGGTTGACATCATCAAACCTTATTTCCCCATTGGAAACAAAGCCCTTCCCGATGATGTAACCTCTTGCATCATTGCCAAAGGAAACAAATCCGTTTCTTCCTGGAGAGTAGTCATTAAGAAGTGAGTTGTTCCCAGTCATATGCATAGATCCCCCACTGTCTACATACCAGATGCTACTTTGGCATGTTGAAGAAACCTGCATAAATAAACAATCAGTTAGTTTTGGAGACCCAAACCTTTTTGGTTTTGGGCCTGGTCTCATCAACAGATGGTAAACTAACAGGTTTATTGGACATAATAGCTTGAGGTGAAGGAGATGGTGTAGAAGAGGAATCCTTTGGCTTGGATCTCCTTTTCTGGGGTTTCAACACAGGGCCATCAAGTTGGTTAACTCTTCCAACAGATGTTGAACCATCATTACCAGCTGTGTCTGATTCTGGGAAAGAGCTTTCAGCTCTTCAGACACATTGGTATTGGTGTTTGATGATGAGTTCTTGTGTTGCACCATCTTCTTTTGAGCAACCTCAGCTATTGCCTGTTGCACTCCTTCCTTTTTAGATTTCTTTTTGGACATAGGAGTAACAGGATTTGATGCTGCTGGTACAAACTTGGACTCAAACTCAGTTTTCATTTTAGCCAAGTTTTCTTTAATTTTCTCCTTTTGTTTGAGTTTGGATCCCTTTTTGTACCAACAATCATCTGTGAGATGATTGAATAGACCACATATTTCACATGGTTTCTTCTTCATCTTCTGTTGATCATCAACTAAAGAAGATGAAACTACTGAAGACTTGCTCTTCAGCAGTTTAGAAGCACTTTTTGCCTTCTTGTCAACTTCCTTAGTAGGCTTCAAATCCTTCCTACTGACAGTTTTCTTCTCTTAGTGCTATCAGTCATTAGGATTTGAACTCCAGATGTTATCCCCTGCTCTCCAGTACCCTTAGTACTTCTAGGGATAACACTTGGGTTGATCAACTCATTGATCATGTGAGTGTCAGCAGTTGAACCATCAATATTAGCTGATAGGTTCACAGAGGAATTACTACTGACTTCAACTACTGATGGTGCTTTATCAAGTAGTGAATCACATGATGAGGTGGATTGGTCATTACTTTCTCCATCAGATTCTGCTCCTGCTCTTGAAGCAAAAACTGTAGGAGGAGCAGTGTGATTATAACCAATTCCAAACTTCACATTGGAAGCTGTTTGCTTACTAAGAAGCATTTCAAAGCCCTTGCAAGATTGTACCCATCGATCACACTCTACCTGGGTGACAGCAAGAGTATCTTTGAGGTCTTTGTACTTCTCTAAGAGTACATCCTCCCTAGCCTTATCATCAGAAATTGGCATTTTAATTTATAAATCTCATCAGTTTTCTCTTTCAGCACAGACTCAAACTCAGCTTTATTTTTGGAAATTATTTTTCTAGCTCAACATTTTTATTTATTAAAGCCACATTTGCTTCTCTAATAGAGGCAAATGCTGCTATGCAAGTTTCAGAACATAATTTGGCCTTAGCCTCAGAGGATACCTGTGATACCTTTGTTGAAGAGGTACTTGAAGATGATCCATCAGAGGATTCCAAAGCCATGAGAGCTAGATTTCCAAAAGGATGCTCACCACCATGTTGACCAGCACCTGAGAACAGTTGTTCATTACCAGACACATCATCTGGTAAACTGCTCCAGTCAACAACTCCTGGTGTGAAGAAGCTGTGTTGTTGAAGTTGATTAGGTTGATGAGATTGGGATGGTTGAGGCTCAGGGAGTGCATGTGGTTGCTGAGTAGTGGGTGCTTGAACCTGGCCTGGTTGTGGCATGTAATAGCAGGGGTATGGATATGGCATTGGCCCCTGTGGAACAAAATATGCAGAAGATTGTGGTTGATGATGATAACCAGAATTGATAGGTTGTTGCCCTCTGTTTTGTTGACTATTGCCAGGGAAAGTCACAAAAGGTGCAGGAGAGTTAGATCCAGATGATCTACATTCTCTTGCAAAGTTCCCAAGCTTGTGGCATTTATGGCACTTCAACTTACTCTTGTCAAAACCAACTTTGGTTTTGCCAGAGAGTCCTGGGAATTTCCTTCCAGTTCTTTTGTAGAACTTCTGAGATCTGATATTTATCAAGGCTATTTGGCTCAAATATCCATCTCTTCTAAGTCATCATCAGCAATCCCCTTGAGATCATCCATGATGAAACATAGATTGTCACTATTACTACCAACAGAATGACTATCAACACTCACAAAGGCAGGCTCAGAAGTGTTTGTAGAGAAATCAATATGCTCATCATACTGGCTTTCAGATGACGCATATTCTGACTCTTGATGTCCAATCAGGGCAGTGTTCCCTTGGACAAAATCCTCAGTGAGCTTGCCAGATGAAACCAATTTCCTTTTCTGCTCTATCTCTCTCTCAAATGTAAGCAGTTTCCCATGAAGTTGGGTGAGAGATAGGCGATCAACATCAGCATTTGAGCGCAGAACAATGGTATATGTGTTCCATCTCTCAGCAGTGATCTTAGGAATCTATGGTTCATCTGACTCCTGGTATATTCATGTTTAACCATTTTCAATTCAGAGATTAAACATGAAAACCGCTCAAATTGTTGAGTCAGAGTTTCACCCTTTCTATGAGAGAAAGTCTCATATTGTTGGGCGAGGATTCCCTGTTGTTTGCTAAAACCTCATCAGTACCACCAAATTGTTCTTTGATGGCATTCCAGAGGTCATGAGCAGACTCACAATGCAGAAGCCCAGAGTAAATCTCATTAGGAATAGCCATAGCCAAAATTCCATGGGCTTTTGCATCGATTTCAAACAACTTCTTGTCCTCATCGGAGTATTGCTCCTTCTTCTTTGGAACCAACTGGTTTGTTTCCGGATCATTCACCATTGGCTTATGTGGTCCATGTACCACAGATGTCCAACAACCTGAGCTATTTGACAGGATCAGTGATCACAAGTTTGACGTATCAGAATATAAAGCAGCGGAATACAAACACGAATTAGACAAATTGTAGCAAGCCAACGATATTGTGAGCATTAAGATCGCATACAGTTATAGGGAGAGAATATGAATTTCTGATTTCTAGGAATGTTTATAGATGTAGAATATTTCTAATCGAATCAATCAATCATTCCATTCAATTACTCATTTCACTCCGTGATTACAATAGGTTGTCACTCCTTATATAGAGTGCAACAGTCACTGCTGTTATCACGGAAAGTGACAACTGGCAGATCAAATACAGAAATAACTAATTCTTAACAAACTACTGAAATGTTCACAACTACTGAGAACATATCAGCAAGTTAAGTACAAAATATAAAACTACTGAAACTACAACGACTGAAGAACAAGCTCTTCAGTCGTTTTACAAAACTACTGAAACATAGAAAATAAAACTACTGATATCACAACTACTGAAGAAGTACTCTTCAGCAGTTGTGACAAACTACTGAGGCTTCAGTACTTGATCTTCAGACTTTGACCTTCAGTGTTTCATCAGCTGATGACTTCAGTAGATATCATCAGCTGATGTCTTCAGTCTTTGTCTTCAGACTTTGTACATCAGTTGTTGATCTTCAGCACTTGTGAACTCTTCAGCTGTTGTTCTTCAGTACTTTGGTCTTTCAGCTTCAGCACTTGTGTTCTTCAGCTGTTGTACTTCAGCACTTTGGTTCTTCAGCTGTTAAGGTCTTCAGCACTTGATCTTCAGCTGTTGAAGTCTTCAGCACTTGTCAAACTACTGATGAGGCTTTCAGCAGTTGTTGTGATACCGTGTGGGACTTAGAGATTTTCTGATCTTGGCTCATTGGTTCTTTTGGTCCAACATGTCCAACAACCTGAGCTATTGACAGACAGGTGATGGAGCAATCTTCTCTGCCAAATGTTATACTCATTCCTCACCAAGATCGGAGGCTTGGTTGAGGATCCAGTATTGAAAGGATCATTCGAAGAAGTAGTCATTGTGGAAAATCAGACAGATTCAAGTAAAATCACAATAAATTTAGCTCAAAACCACACAGAACCTCAAACAAAGCGGCCAGAAGCGATACACTCTCAATCTCTATAACAGATCCTTGCGAATTTGCTAATTCAATTAAACTTAGAGCGATTGAACAGTTTCAATGATCAATTGTTAGATCGATCAATGATTAACCTGCTCTGATACCATTTGTAAAGATCTCAGCCTCTGGTTTAATCGATTGAACAGATATAGCAGCCGAATAGCTCAGAATTAGACAAATTCAAACAAGAACATTTGATATAAAACGATAAAAGAACTTTGTTATAGAGAGAGAAATATCCGACAAAAGGAATATTGCATTAAGATTGTCGACCTCAAAGGCACGATTACAGGTGAGTCATCCTTCCTTATAAAGGAAAGAGTGACGTAGGCTGATGTCACTTGAAAGTGACATGTAACCGTTTGATAACTACTGATGTTTAACAACTACTGAAGATGTCAACAACTGACATCTTCTTACAAATGTTCCTAAGTGTTAAACATCTTATTTACAACTACTGAAAAACATAAAACTACTGATACTACAACAACTGAAGAACAACCTCTTCAGTTGTTTACAAGTACTGAAAAGAAAAGTAAACAAACTACTGAAAAGAAAAGAAAACTACTGAAGAGAAAAACCATCACAACGACTGAAGAAGCCCTCTTCAGCTGTTGTCATCAGCTGTTAACATCAGCTGATGTCTTCAGTACTTGAATCATCAGACTTTGTCTTTCAGCTGTTGATCTTCAGTCTTTGTCTTCAGTACTTGTTGAAGTCTTCAGACTTTAGATCTTCAGCTGTTGTCTCAGTCTTTGTCTTCAGTACTTCAGACGTACTTCAGCAGTTGTATTCTTCAGACTTTGTAGAACAGCTGATCAGGTCTTCTTCAGCTGTTGTGATGTCCTGTGGGACTTAGAGGTTTCTCTGATCAGGCTCATTGGTTCTTTTGGTCCAACAAAGTTGAATTGTCATTTCCCAAAGTGGTTATGAACCACTCCTTTGAGCAGATGGATTATGAAGGAGATTTTGCTGTCAAGACCTTGAGGAAAGGGAAGGTCTCTTCCCAATAGAAGTACTTACTTCATGTGGTCATCCACAGCTTGTCCAACAAGCATGGGGGCTGGGACTAGATCCTGAGGATCTCTCCTTCATAGTGCATGGGATGGTTCAGGGGGTCAAGTTCAGGTACTCTTAGTTTGTTTACACAAATTTGCTTGTTAACTTGGACTTTTTAGAGTATTTTATGTTTCCTACATATGCTCAACACATTCTTAATTATGAACCGGGCTCACTTTTAAGGGAAACAGCTAATATTCATAAATTGGGACCGATGATGCCCGGCATCTTTAAAATATTTAAGAAGCCAACGGTTGGCTTCTCTAGGGTAGAAACAGCCCCTGTCCTAAAAATACTAGAGCTCATTGCTCAAGGTGGCAACCTAGTAACACAAGCTAGTGTTGAACCTACACCTTCTACCTCTCAACCACCAAAACAGCTACATATCATCTTCACCTACCTGAGAAAATCCAAACGAACCCCTACACAAGTTATTCAGTCTATGCAGGCCCCCATACTACTACCCACATAGGAAGAAGTGGACACGAGAACTCCCACTTCTCCTGAGGAGCAAACCACTCCTATCTCTTCAAGAATTAGTGTTGAGGTTCCTCATGCTTAGCCTGATGAGCTCACTAGCCTAACAGTCTTAAGGCTTCACTCTGAGTCTCAACACTCTAGTGAACAACCTTCAAGGGAAAGTTACCATCCCCAGCCTATTAGGGTTCAAAAATTGAGTAAACTAAAGCTCACCAAATCATAATTACAGCCAACTGAAGATCTCATTGTACAAGTTTAGAGACCAAATTGATTACAACAAAAACAACAATACAAGACAATTCAACATGACAAAGTGATCAAGACAATCAGAAAAGTCAAATTAGGTCATGTTGTAATAATAATATAAATAGACCCACTATAGCATTTTTGCAAGTGTGGCTTTTGTGTGTGTGTTTCTCATGGTGTGAATCACCATCCAAGGAGAAATCCTCTCCTTTGGCTGGTGATGGTCTGCAGATAGTATATATATTTGATAAAGGTTATTGCACAGATTCAATTTTAATTGGTTGTTACTAATACTAAACCACACACACAAAAAGCAGTGTACCTGTCGTGTGGTAATATAGTGTTGATAAGAACCGAGTATCAATCCGTGGACACACCTAGCCTACTCAACAAACTTGATGTTGACTATCAGATTTGGTTTTTGTTAAAGAAAGTGATATTTTGTATTGGAAAGATTTTTTTATGGTTTAAAAGTAAACAGTAATAAAAAGAAAGTAAAATAAGAATTGAAGCGTTTGGATTTAAAATCAGGGAATAAAAGTTATCATCCTAGTTAGAATCCTCTTATGTAATTGTGATGATTGGTGACGTGATGTGATTATGTCAATGTTTATAAAGATGAGCCGGCGCAATTTCTTGACTATCCTGCTGCCGTAGTGACTTGATCCTGTCAGGCTGATTTTACTGCTCAGATCAAAGCCCTAGTAATGTAGGTAAATCTTTTATGTCTTATTTGACATACGATTTCTGAAAACATAATTTAATGTTAAAAAGAGAGTTGATCAGGTTCCTTCCTAACATACCATTAATTTTAAAAGACCGTAACAGTTACTGAAGTTTCCGAACTAATAAAAGGGAACCCACAAATGATCAGAAAGTTAAAGTGATATGATTTCTAATAACCATTTCTAGTTCATTAGCCATAGATTTATTATGAAGACCGGTTTCGCGAATGAAAGTTAATCATACGGTTTTCAACCATGTATGACAATTACAATCACAAACCATAAAGTTATAACTTCTCGTTCAAATGTAGATGCTACCCATCAATAGTTTTCCCAAGACCACCATAACATTGACAGAATACTTATCACACCATTAGTTCATCACAAATTACATAAGTTTCATCCGATTAGGATGATAAATAGAGTTTAGCTCATGATGAGCTTTAACATAACAACGGATAACAAAGAAGATAGATAAGTGATCATCGGTGAAATGGAACAATCAAACCGATAATCCACAATGGATGACGTTTAGGTGATCCCAAGATTCTTCCAAGTGTTGTATGCACCTCCTGAGCCTCTGAATGATCTTGAAGTCTTGATTCCCGAGAGAATTCAACAGAGTAACTCTCCCACCAAAGCTTGCCAAAAATGGTGAGCTTAGGCTTCTATTTATAGGCTTTCTGGAGTGTTTAAGCACGGCCCCGTGCCTAAAAGACATGTCAGGACCTGGTATTTGAATGAAATACCTAGTGATTAGCGTGTAAACCAGATCAAATAGTGTGGAATCCTATTTGATTGGTGATCCAATAAATGAGAACACACGAAGAATCAATAAAGAATTGAAACTAACATTAGAAATCGATTGCGAATCGATCTAATGTGTTCTATGAATTTGGAGAACGAATTGGGAGGCTTCTGGACGGCTAGGGTACGTCTGGGGTCGTAATAGAATTAATTCTCTTTTTTTCCACGAATTGGGTTGTATTTATAGGTTAGTATTGTTCATTCGTGCGACTGAACTATTAGTATGATTCAGTCGTGCGATTGAACCATGCGGTTGATCCATCCGCACGACTGAGTGTTCAGTCGTGCGACTGAGCCAATATTATGTGTCAATCATACGACTGATCCAGTCTCCTGGTTCAGTCATGCGATTGAGTCAATCATATGAAGTTATTCATGTGTGTGGTTCATTCGCATGGGCCATTCGCATGAGAACTTCATTATGTTAAGTTTGAATGTATTAATTAATAAACATTATGTGTAACCATTCAAACAATCACTAACCTAATTAACCAATTCAATATCGACTCATTAATGAAATATTAGACATTACAAATCACAAACAATCAATATCATTTCATTAATCATATCAAATTACATCCGAATCAGATAACAAGATCTATTACATTTCATATCATGATCTAGGGACATACATGTATCAACAAACTCCCCCTTGGACCTAGATCTCTCTAATGTCTTGTTTTCTGCATCACCTCCTCATATTTCTTGTACTTATACTCTTTTGTGACTCCCGCATGAATCTCAATGCGAAGCAGAGTCTTATGACATTTTGGAACTGGAGGGCTTGTACAATATCTTGCGTATCATAGAACAGTGGCCACTTGTATAGCGTGTAGACATCATTTGCTGACAAGTTGGTAAGCCACATTGGGTCGAATACCCTGATCGTATCCATTTGGCCCTCTTTGTTTAGGACTATGACTGCTTCAGTTGTTCTCCAATCGTAGTACCACCACTTAAATGTGGAGTGAAGTCCTGTGGCATTTCCCTGAGTGGGATTCTTGACATTGTGCGTGGAGGACTCCACTTCAACACTATCTTCGGCTTTCCAGTAATGGCATCAACCTCAGACCTTCTGATATACCTTGTAGGCTGTTGGGGTCTGAAGTTAACCCACCTGGTGTGGTACTCCTTCTTTAGGGCAGCCTCGAACCAGCCTAACATCTTCTCGGGTCAGCATACAAAAGCTTTAGTTTGGCCAGTTGGTTGAGCTCAAAACCTGGTAGAGTCTTCAGATCATGTGGGAATCTGAAGTATTCTATGCCTTTTTCCCTTTTAACTGCATATACGTTAAGATCCTCAAAATACGCCCACGCTATGATCCTGCCAGTCACCTTATGATGTTTCTTGACTCTGTAGAGTTTGGTGTAGGCATCCTGTTTCGGTGCAGCGCGTTGGGCTCTAACTTCTTCAAAACACGCAGCCCACTCAGCCTTTCGGATATCGACATCATCATTTGAGGCTTGGGCCGTTTCCTCTACTTTCTCCGACTCTTGCTCCATCTTGTCTAACACCTCAAAAGTATCGCTGACGAGGGATTCACCCAGATTGGGGACCACATTTCCCTCATTGTCAGCAAACTGAGGGTAGTGCTCGGCAGTGACATCTTCAATCTCGATTTCATCAACATCATTGAGCTCTTCGTCACTGGTCGAGTCGCATGTCGGAGCATCCTTCACTATCTCATCTGGATTAAGCTTGAAGATCTCTGCGAGTTGCTCATTTGATATGTCGTGAATTATTTCCCCTTCTTTAGGGGTATAACTCACCGACCTCCTTACGATCCCTTGTAGATCAAGAATCATTGTTAGCTGAGTCTTGACCTGCTGAAGGGGAGCAATATCAAACTCAACCCTTTGGTAATTGGATCTGTTTGATTTAGACATTCAACATATCAACCATTAGTAATTAATCAAATCAAAAATGCCTTAAACTTAATTTAAACATTGAATACATAGGTTTCAATACATGATTCAAATACAAAAGTAATTAAATACATAAACATCTTATCTTTACTTGTGTCCTGTAATATCGTCTGGTCACTTGGTGGAGCAGAGGAAGAAGCTGGTTGGTCTTGTCTGTTTTTGGACATCCTCTCTTGACCTGAAGCAGAGGTCGATGCAGCTGTATCTCCTCCTGCTATATCATCATCATCATCCTTCTCCTCTGTCCTTTCTCTTCTGTCCCCTCATCCTCCTCTGTCTCATCCTCCTCTGTCTCATCCTTATCATCCTCATCATCATCTTCTCATCATCATCTCCCTCTTTAATTTTCAAAGGCTCCTCCTTAGATCCCTTTAGCTTTAACATGATCGTCTTCTTCGCATCCTCCAACTCTCTATCTTCTTGTTTGATGTGACACTATGTGCTTGGAGTTGGGCTATCTCATGGCTCTGAGCAGCCATCTGTTGGGCCTGCTCCTCTATTAGTCAAGCCTGCTCTTCTATCTGGTGAGACTGAGCAGCAGTAAGATCAGCAAGCTGGCGGATCTGAGCCGCCTTCTCCTCATCTGCAGCTAATAGGCGCATCACCATCCTGTTGAGCGCAGACAGTTGTTCCTCTACCCCAATTGGAGGTAGAGGTGATCCATAAGTATGAGATGGATGGGCTGAGGATCCAGCTTGGTGGGTAGTGGTGGTGGTGGTGGTGGCTATAGTGAAGATGGGTCTGTGAAATAGTGGAGGTGATGTGGGAGTGAAAGATATGGTGGTAGATGGAATCTGTACAGTGGTGGGAGGTGTGGTGGTGGTAGTAGTAGCTGTGGTGGCTGTGGTGGCTGTGGTGGTGGATGATGTGGCTGTGGAAGTGGTAGTGGTGGTGGCAAATATGGTGGCTATGATGGTAACGAAGGTGAGTCGTCTTTTCTTCTTCTTCTGACCATGGGGCTGAGCCATCCTTTTCCTCCTCGTTCCAGTTGAGGTGGATGCTCCCCCTACAACCTTGCTAGCTGACACTGGAGGTATAACATCAGAAACTGAGCCTCTCGGTGAAGTAGGCATATCATTCCCAGCGTCCCCACTGTCGTCATCATCAGAGTCATGCTCTGGGAGCACTAGCCTCTCGTCATCAGAATCACTGTCATCATGACGCCATTTGCGTCTCCCCGGCGCCACATTTCTCTCGTTGGCCAAATGGCCAATCAACCTCTTCACCTGGGGCTTCACTTGCTTGCCCCTATACACCCTCATCCGACCTAAGGTCGTGTCATCCATAATCTCCAAAGCAACTGCATCATGACTCTCCTTGGGAAGAAGTGGCAGCTTCTCGTTGAAGATCAGCTGTAGAAACCTGGGGTACATACAAAATCCTTCCTTCCCCTTTGCCTCCAGGTTCTCCACCAAATAAGAGAAGATCATACTCGAAAAGCTGAAAGGGTGGTTCAGCACGAGTGCCACGTAGGCATTCTGAATCTGGTCTGATAGATCATCGAACCCACCCCTCCTCGAAGCAATGCACTTTAGGATCACATGCGCCAAGTACTTGTACTGGGGGCACAGGTTGCTCTTGTTGAGCACACCCGAGTGTATGTCCCCAGCGTACTTGATCCTGAGGAAGCAACCTCTCACAGTCAGTGGATATAATCTGGTGGGGTGATTCGTATCGTCCCCAAACTCAAGAACTCTCTGGATATCAGCAGCAGTAACCTCGATATCATGACCCAGAATGGAGCTCCGTATACTGTACTACTCACGAGAGCGATCAACTGAGGCATTCTCCCAGAATGCCTGGTGTAATGACCTGTAGGGCTTGCAGGGTGTAGATATAGCCTTATGTATCCGAGAACGTCTAAGGAAAGCTATAATCTCTATGAACTCGGCCCCGTTCCGTGTAGTATGATCCAAGTGAGCACATATGTTGTGTTTTGGATTAATGGACCATCTATCAGCCATTTTCCTGAAACACAAGACACATAACCATTAGTACATAATACATCAAAATTCAGTTTTAAGTGTAATGTTTAAATTCATTCTGATTCATTCGTGCGAATGAATCATGCAACTGAAGTCAGTCGGTTGTTTGTTCATGCGACTGAGCTCGTTCGGGTGAATGAGACATGCGCCTGAGTTCAATGTGCTGACTGAGTCTGCGATTGGTTCAGTCGGCCGACTGAGCTCATTCGCATGGTTCATTCGGCCGATTGATCCAATCGCAAGTTTCAATCGTGCGATTAGAGTTCATCCAGACGACCAGTCGCCTGTCCCACTGTTCAGTCGCCTGTTGTTCGAATCTTGACCAAAACAAGTGATTTAACATGGGTTACCGGTTCAATAGACTTGCCATTTAGTCACTAATAACCTATTAAACTTAATTTTAACATTTTGCATAGTTTAGGTTGGTTATTACATCATTTATAGTCCATTTCTTGTTTTCATTCGAATATCACCAAATTGGGGTTCCATTCCTTCTGTTTTCGATGCGATATCACCAAAACAAGGTCTAGAGAAATTTTGGCAGAGTAACGGTACAATGTGCGATTTAGGAGCGATTGAGAGTGATGAGTGGAATGCGATCAACTATGGCCATTTAAATACTGAAGCTGAGTTCAATCGGCCGACTGGCCTCATTCGCTCAGTTCATTCGGGCGACTGAGGCCCAGTCGTGCGATTGGCCCAGTCAGTCGCATTCAGCTGTCCGACTGAGTCTCAGTCGGTCGACTGACTCATTCGTGCCCTTTCATTCGCACCTTTAGTTAACCGACTGAGTCTCAGTCGGTCGACTGACTCATTAGCACCCTTTCATTTGGTCGAGCCGTTCGGATGAATGGCTCAATCTCATGTCCAGTCATGCGAATGGGATCCATTCGCATGGTTGGTCCATACCTATGGTCCAATCGTGCGAATGGGTCACACTTAGTAAATTTTCTGCCATTTTGAACATTTTACTTTTAAGACCCTTTTAACTTTTGAAATTAACATTATGAGCTTTTGATCATCTCAGACATGATCCTTTTAACCTGAAAACCTTGTGATCACCTCAGACGTGATCCTTTTAAACAATTTAGTCACCTCGAACGTGACACTGTTAAACTTTGAAAACACATGTGGTCATCTCAGACATGACCCTTTTAGTGAGTTGATCCCTTACCGATTTCATGATGTAGTCCGACAAACAAACAAAACTAAAAGACTAAGTGAATAAAAAGAACTAAACTAACGTACAAAAAATAAAACTTGTTTTGGCTTTTTGTAAGAGATAAATCCTAAGATGGGAATCTACGGGATTTGGTTCCGGAATAGGCAGCTTCAACTTAGATTGACCACACCTGGACTAATTCAATTTTGGAATCATACAGGCAAGTCAAATCATTTGGGACTTGTTATCAAAATTTTTGATGCTCTATTCTTGGTTTTCATCCAGAGTCGTTAGCAACTTTTAGGAAATCATACTGGAACTATTAGATTACCACATTGATTTGAACTTTCAAGAATTGCAGCCACAATGATTGTCAATATGTTTGTCCTCTTAAATCCATACACAGACTTTTGACACAGACTGGTGATAGATTTAGGTTTAATTATTTCAACTAACATTTGTGGATCCCACACTTATATGGTAATCAACATTCCTCAGGAGCTTTTGAGCGGTCTACGGTATTTTTACAAGAAGAGACTATTCTTAGAGCTTTCAAAGACAAGCCAATCCTCAGGTCAGTGCCATCGCACAGCAGAGAGGCGGCAAACAACAATGAATTCTAGAATATCTAGGTTATGCTTATCCTCAGGTCAGTGCCATCGCACAGCAGAGAGGCACACAACCTATCTCCTTGTTAGAGCAGCTTAATTTTATTTTGCACAAAATGCACCAACAACATAAGTCATTAGCTTGATAGCATTTTTCTTTCATTTTTTTGTGCTTTGCTCTATTTATGGTCATCCGCACACATTTGTGGCATTTACATGCTCATTACCCCTTATTGGAATATTGTTGATTGTGTTAACCAGTGATAAGATGGAAGCCCACAGTCAGTTGAACAACTTAGTTTGATCTTGAGATCACCAGTCAAGTCTAATCATCTATTGTGTTGAATCTACTGACATATCAATTGTGGTCTAGCAACCTCTAGGTCTACTCTCATTGTGTTACCTTAGTAGTTACCAGTTTTTCTATCATCTTCCCTTTTATATTGCTTAGACTACACAGACTTATACTTTGAATTTTTGCATCTTTTCTTAATTAAATGTTTTAAAGTCCCTCTTGATTTGTTCCTGTGTATTATCATATTCCAAAGGGTTTGAATCAGTATCACAGATACGATCTACCCTATATCAGCTTTCCACTCATTCTCCCTCGTTTTTTTTCTTTTTTTTATTTTTATTATTATTTTTTTTAATGTAACTTGCTGACATATTCTCCCCCTAAAATACTAAAATCAAAACTGGTTTAATTATTTTAGGATTTTAAGAAACAGCAAAATAACATGAGTTTAATTTAAACAGACTAAAATAAACAAATAAAATAAAATAAAAAAGAAAATTTAACTAAACTACATCGAACTACACATGATCATCATCAGGAATAACATCACTTTTCTTTTTAACGTCGTTGACCTCTAGCAAATATTGAAAACATGGTTTATAAAAGGCTTTAGTATAGAGGTCAGGGCGTTGAAAATCAGTATTAATTTTTACCACATCAATTAAGTTCTTTTCAAGACAATCTCTTATGAAGTGGTATTTAATACCGATATGTTTGGTCTTTGGATGTTGAACCGGATTTTTAGTTACTGCAATTGCACCAGAGTTATCAACAAAAATAGGAGTAGAAGAAAACTTTAACCGTAATCCCGCATTTGCTGTTGAATCCAGATGATTTGTGAACAGCAACTTGCAGCAGCAACGTATTCGGCTTCACAGGTTGACAATGCAACCGATGTCTGCTTCTTACACTGCCAGGTAACTAATCTTCTCCCAAAGAATTAACACCCTGCAGATGTAGACTTGTAATTCATCTTGTAGCCCCCGTAATCCGAGTCACTATACGTCGTGAGCTCAAAGTCATCATCATGAGGATACCACAACCCAAGTGTGGGTGTACCCTTAAGATAACGAAATATCCTCTTGACCCCGATCAGATGGTTGACCTTAGGCTTAGCCTGATATCTAGAACATAAACATGTAGCATATATGATATCAGGTCTTGAGGCAGTGAGATACATGAGGGATCCAATCATTCCTCGGTACATTATGGCATCTACAAGATCTCCATTTTCATCAGGTGCTATATCGTGATTCGTAGCAAGTGGAGTCCAAGCAGCAGAAGTATTCTCCATGTCAAAACGACTGAGAATGTCTCCTACATACTTGGTCTGATGTAGAAATATCCCATTTTGAGTCTGATCCACCTGTAACCCGAGAAAGGACTTCATCTCCCCCATAGCACTCATCTCAAATTCTTTCTTCATAACTGCTTCAAACTCTTTGCATAATTCTTCATTCTTTGAACCGAAGATTACGTCATCGACATAGATTTGTACTAGCAGTAGGTCTCCATCTTTTTCTTTGATGAACAGTGTGCAGTCAATAACTCCCCTGCGAAAGCCGTGTTTTACAAGATGAGTTGAGAGTTTCTCATACCAGACCCTAGGAGCTTGATGAAGCCCGTATAAGGCCTTGTCGAGTTTGTAAACTCGGTCCCGATGATAAGGATCTTCAAATCCCTCAGGTTGACTGACATACACTGTCTCTCGAATTTCCCCATGAAGGAATGCACTCTTCACATCTAATTGATAGACTTTAATCTTCATATACGATGCATAGGCAAGGAAGATACGGATGGCTTCCATCCTTGCCACTGGTGCAAACACTTCATTGTAGTCAATCCCCTCGACTTGGCGAAATCCCTGAACAACCAGTCGAGCCTTGTTCCTGATAATGACCCCTTGGTCATCCTTCTTGCATTTCAAGACCCATTTGGTGCCAATGACCTAAGCACATTTTGGTCTATCAACCAGAGTCCAGACACCTAACTTCTTGAACTGAAGAAGTTCTTCTTGCATGGCACTCACCCATGCCTCATCATTTAGTGCATCACTGACGTACTTTGGCTCAAACTGCGAGACAAAACACCGATAAGCACCATCATGAATATGTCCCTTCTCCATAACTGAGGCGTAATCAGCTAGTATAGTTGATTTCGGGTTTGTACTCCTGATCTGACATCCCCAATGACATTGTCCAAGGGATGATAGACGTTTAGACGTGATCCTGGAGTAGTAGGAACAGCTACCTCAAAGCCAAGATTATCAACATTTGGTTCTGCATCTGAGGTAGAAGGAGTTTGAGGTTTCGAAGTCAAAGGTGCATCACTGGTAGATGCTTGTGGACTTTCAGGAACTGGAACCGGTTCGTCCTGACTGTTCTGGTCATCTTCTTCAGCTTCATCCTCAGAGGAGGATTCACTGTCGTCGACTACTCTCCCTGACTGAGTAGATGATTCTCCCTATGAGCTAGAAGTTGGTGTATTCAAGATATCATACATCATCCGTGTAGCTAACTCGTCATCCGAGGGAGAGAAAGGGATGTTGAAGGACTTGAAGAATCCATCATAGTCGAAAAAGTAGGCGGGTCCTTTGCCAGTAGGTGGTGTGGTATATCTCTGAACGTCAACATTACACCACACTTCTACTAGACCCATTGAGTTGTTGTAAACTCTCTTGTTCGGTATGTTGTATCCTAGGAAGATTCCTTCATCAGCCTTCTCGCTGAATTTACCTTCTTGAGTCTTCTTCAGGAGTGTACATGGCGCACCAAATAGTTCAAGATACTCTAGATTTGGTTTACGTCGCTGTAGTATCTCGTAACATGTCTTTCCATGGCGCTTGACTATCAAAACTCGATTCAGTGTATAACACGCATTAGCCACTGCCTCATTCCAGAATTCGATAGGCAGTTTTGCCAGCATTGTCCGTGTTGTTTCTATCACGCTTCTGTTCTTTCTCTCAGCAACACCATTCATCTGAGGCGTGTATGCAGAAGTGAATTGATGCACAATTCCCTTTTCCTTGCAGTAATCCGCCATCCACTAATTCTTGATTCAGTTCCATTGTCTGAGCGTACTTGTCTCACCTTTAGCTTGTAGAGAGATTCCAGTGTGGTCACTAACTCCTTGAATGACTCAAATGTTTCTGATTTGGACTTTAAAAACATTACCCAAGAGATTCTTGAGTAGTCATCAGTAACCACAAAACAGTACAAGTCGCCTGCAATGCTCTTTCTACTGACTGGGCCAAACAGATCCATGTGAAGAAGGTCAAGAGGAAGTTCTATTGAATGAA
This sequence comes from Flaveria trinervia, assembly GCA_025506515.1. NCBI lineage: Eukaryota > Viridiplantae > Streptophyta > Magnoliopsida > Asterales > Asteraceae > Flaveria > Flaveria trinervia. The sequence continues at coordinate 33,420,233 of CM046453.1, read as the reverse complement.
CTTTCTTTTCCTTATGAGACTTCTTCATCTGTTTGCCTTTCTTGCAAGCTACGCAAAAATCAGGAAGTTGGAAATTCTTGACGTTAACTCCTCTCACAAGATCCTTCTGGATCAAGTGATTCATCTTCCGTTGATTGATGTGACCCATTCTCCTATGCCAGGGGATGGAGTCCTTCTCAATGGCTTTTGATAGAAAGCACTGAACTTCATGATCTGTTGTAGAAGCTGTTGAGAGATCCAAGACATAAAGGTCTTTATATCTTGAAGCTGTCATCAGCACTTGGTCCTCCAGAATCACGTAATCTTTCTTTAGGACGTAACACTTCTTGTTGTCGAATATGACTCTAAAACCTTTATCACAGATTTGGGAAACAGAAAGTAAGTTGTTTTGAAGTTGCTGGACGTAGTTCACCCCATCAAACTTAACTTTCTAATTTCCAACTTCTCCCTGAGCTGTGATATAGCCTCCCTTGTTTCCCGCAAACGAAACATGCCCTCCTTTTATTTGCTTTACGTTTGATAAAAGAGCCCTGTTTCCTGTCATGTGCCTGGATGCTCCGCTGTCTACAATCCACGTGTTGGTTTCAGCACTGTAGTGAACACCCTGCACATACCAAGTAAAACCGTTAGTTTAGGTTAGGAACCCAAGCCTTTACTGGCTTGGGTTTCCCAGAGGCATCACACATCATGAATTCCACCCATTGACCCTTAGAGAGTGAGGGTAGCTCAGGTTCCTTCTTGTCATCATTACCAGACACAGAGGATGACTTTTCTTTCCATAATCCAGATTTGTGCAATGCCTGTTTGTGATAAACATTCAACTGGCTAATGGGTTGAACTTTATGTTCACTAGTTCTTCTAGGTGGAGTTAAAGAACTCCTCTTAGAAGACCTAGGTTTTGAGTCCTGAAGTTCAATCTTCTTCCTAGGTGTCTGATAATAAGGACAATAGGAAGCAATGTGTCCACATTCTCCACAGTTGTAGCACGACCTGCTATCAACTTTATGATTAAACTTTCTTTGTGGAGACGTGTATGACACTCTAGTAACATCACTCACTTTAGGTTTTGACTCTGGTTCTTTTGATGGTTTCTCTTCTTTAAAAAAGTTAATTGTTTTAACATGTTTAACATCTTTTTCCTTTTGGTTAACTGGTTTTTGACTTAAAACATGTGAAAGATTAACATTAGAAGTCTTTTTAGGTTCTAATTTGACTCTGTTTGACCCTGACTTTAAGTTAACCTTTTCAAATTCTTTTCCCAGATTAACACAAGGCAATTTACCCTTTGCCTTTGAAGTGGCCTCCTTTTGTTTGTTTCCAGATTCAATAGATGAACATGAGGAATCTGGATCACTAACAAGAGGAGTAGACACCGCATGATCCTTGATTGGGTTATTATTTACTGGTCTACTCTTAGTCTTCATCAAGGTCTCAGGTGGTGGTGGGACCACTTTGTAACCCAAACCCTCCCCGTTTTTTCTTTCTCTCACTAAGTGTTGGACTATGTGTGATGAACTTGTCCAACTGTGCAGTTTCTGTTTTAATGAGTTTACTTCTACTTCTAGAACTGCCTTTTGCTTCTTAGTGTCTTCTAGGGAGTTTAGATAGTACCTAATGTCATTAGCTTGGTTAAATGCAACTACTTGATTTCCCTAAGCTGTTTAGTCAAAAGGTCTATCTTTTCCTTGTAACTATGCTCATTTTGTTTTAATACTCTATTAGCCTCAGTGCACAGTTGCAAATCTTTTACTAAGTTATCATTATGATCTAATAACCTAGCAAATTTCTCATCTATGCTATTTCTAAACGTATTACAATCAGAACAAGCATGATTATCAAACATTTGGTCAGTGGTACTTACCTGAGTTGGTTCAGAAGAGTTAGCCATCAACGTAGCATCAGATGTCTCTGGTTCTGGTGATTCTGTCTTTTCTGTCTTTGCTGTGGTAGTCTCCTCTTTAGGCTTGTAGCTGACCTCAGTTGCAGTTGTCTCTTCAATATTTGACATCGCTATCTCAACTGCTAGATCTCCTTCACTCGCGGAATCATCGTCAATGTCTTCTACACTTGCAATGTTTGATTCCCCTGGAGAGACAAACCTAAAGCTCCAGTCATGTCCTTCATCATCATGAGCAGTCAAGGCTTTTGGATCCTTGCTTGATGAAGTAGAACTAGTAGCTTGCTTGTCCTGACGAGTGAAGGACGAGAATGGGTTCCCGTTACCCGAATTCTTTGGCTTAACACATTCTCTCTTGAAGTGCCCCTTCTCTCCACAGTTAAAGCAGGTTACTTTGCTCTTGTCAAAGCCAAATGTGGTATCCTTAGTAGGTACCAAGTTCTGTCTGGTCTTTTTCACAAACTTCTTCGCCCTCCGGACAGCACTAGCTAAGGCCCACATTATGTCCATTCTTTCAAGCTCCATTTCTTCCACCTGCTCGTAGTCCTCGTCTGCCAGATGGCAGTTTCCAATCTTCCCAGCAACAAGTCCATCATAAGAATGAACCACTGCAGCCAAAAGATCCATGTGTTCTTGAGCTACTTCTACATTCACATTACCGAGGTTCTCGGTCTTCAGTCTAGTAGCATTTGTTTCAGATCCAATATGATGGGTACAAGAAGACCCCGATGTGTCTGATCCTGAAGGAGAAGCATGTGAAGGACCCGATGAGCTAGACACAAATGCAGTCTGGAGAGGTGCTCCAGATGTCTTAGCTTGAGGCATGGCATTGTACAAAGCTGGATTCTGAGTATACGAAGACTTCTGAGCTCTGTACTTCATCCTAAGAGCTTCTTCTTGCAGCTTTAGAATGAAGTCATTTATATCCATCTTTGCCAGCATTCCATTCTGTCTCTAGTTAGACATGAATGAAGCCCACTTTTCCGGCAATCCGTCTGCAAAGTTAGTAACTTTCTCTTCCATGGTAGTAGCCACCCCATGTGTATGCAGTTCACTCATCAGATGGTAGAATCTATCTATAACATCGTCCAAACTCTCATTTCCCATCGATGAGAAGTTATCGAACTCCTTCTTTAACTCCTTAGCCTTGATTGCCTTCAACGAAGCATTCCCGTCGTACCTCTTTTCCAGCTCATCCACAGTTTCTTGGACTGCTTATTCTCTGAGTACTGGTGGAAAATGTCTTTAGGGATAACCCTCTTCTCTGCATTATATTTAACATTCTGCGCGTCTGTCATCCCTCCTAAGGTTAGCTTTACTCCATCGGCTCCCACCGGCGTACTATACCCAATCTCGATAGCTTCCCACAGATTCGGATCTACTCCATTGAGATAGATCTCAAAACGTTGTTTCCAGTGGGGAAACTCATCTAATGTTAAGAGCTTTGGTGGTTTATTATGATTACCCACCTCACTCTCAAGTAACAGCAGGTTTTGGATCCTAGAGTCCTTCCCAGCAGTAAATGCTGACATTTGATCTTCCATGGCGAATAACTTTAAGTCTACTTAAACAAACTGTCAACTGGTGTGATTGAAGGATGCGATTGGGCTATCCGTGCGAATGAACTATGCGAATGGTTCAATCGTGCGGCTGAACTAAGCGATTGGTTCAGTCGTGTGAATGAAGCTGATGCGTACGAACACTGCGAACAAATGGTTCAATCGTACGAATGGAGATGCGACTAGGTCCAATCGTGCGTCTGAGCAATGCGAATGAGGTCCAGTTGTGTGAATGACTCACTCGTGCGACTGAAGCTGCTGTTTTGCGAAAATTTCTAGGTTAAACGTGTTTTAGCTGTAAAAATTCGAAATTTCGCAAGGTCTAATCGCCTAAGTCTGTAGAAATCAAACTTTGATGAGCAGGGAACGTCCAAGATCGCTTTTGACACAAAATATTGCGTTTTTAGTGCAAAAACACACACTTTTTATCAATCTTGATTGAATCACACGTAATCAAGAGCCAAGGCTCTAATACCAATTGTCAGGACCTGGTATTTGAACGAAATACCTAGTGATTAGCGTGTAAACCAAATCAAATAGTGCGGAATCCTATTTGATTGGTGATCCAATCAGTGAGAACACACGAAGAATCAATAAAGAATTGAAACTAACGTTAGAAATCGATTGGGAATCGATCTAATGTGTTCTATGAACTTGGAGAACGAATTGGGAGGCTTCTAGACGGGTAGGGTACGTCTGGAGTCGTAATAGAATTAATTCTCTTTTTTTCCACGAATTGGATTGTATTTATAGGTTAGTATTGTTCATTCGTGCGACTGAACTATTAGTATGATTCAGTCGTGCAATTGAACCATGCGGTTGATCCATCCGCACGACTGAGTGTTCAGTCGTGCAACTGAGCCAATCTTATGTGTCAATCATATGACTGATCCAGTCTCCTGGTTCAATCGTGCGACTGAGTCAATCGTATGAAGTTATTCATGTGTGTGGTTCATTCGCATGGGCCATCGCATGGGCCATTCGCATGGGCCATTCGCATGAGAACTCCCTTGTCTAGCCCATATCATCTACCTACTACTAAGCTGGATCTTCTTAACTCTATTCGGGAGGTTCATAGGGAAGAGTGTCAGGATCAGTGATCACAAGTTTGATGTAATAGAGCGTAACGCAGCGGAATAAGAACAAGAACTAGACAAATTGTAGCAAGAATTTGATACTCGTATGCATTAAGAACAAATACGGTTATAACGAGAGAATATATTTCTGTAACAAGGAATGTTTCAATAATATTGAATATTTCTGATCAAATCATTTATTTATTACAATAGATTGACACTCCTTATATAGAGTGCAATCGCTGTTGTTATCACGGGAAAGTGACAACTGGCAGATCTATTACAAAAATAACTAACTCTTAACAAACTACTGAAATGTTCACAACTACTGAGAACATATCAGAGTGTTAAGTACAAAATAAGAAACTACTGATAAGAAACTACTGAAACTACAACGACTGAAGAACAAGCTCTTCAGTCGTTTTACAAAACTACTGATAAATATAAAACTGCTGATGAGCACAACAACTGAAGAAGTATTCTTCAGCTGTTGTGTCAAACTACTGAAAAGATAAAACATAAAACTACTGAAAGGTATACCGTCACAACTACTGAAGAAGACCTCTTCAGCTGTTGTGACAATGTCTGATACTTTGGTCTTCAGCACTTGTGTCTTCAGACTTTGTCTTCAGCACTTGTGTCTTCAGACTTTGTCTTCAGCACTTGTGTCTTCAGACTTTGTCTTCAGCACTTGTCTTCAGACTTTGTCTTCAGCACTTGTGTCTTCAGACTTTGTCTTCAGCACTTGTCTTCAGACTTTGTCTTCAGCACTTGTCTTCAGACTTTGTAATCAGCTGTTGTCTTCAGCTGTTGTGGTCTTCAGTAGTTGTTGTGACGTCTGTGGGACTTAAAGGTTTTTCTGATCCGGCTCATTGGTTCTTTTGGTCCAACAAAGAGGCTCTCACTTTTGCTAGTGATTACATCTTTAAGACATTAACCATGGCAACTCAGCCCACTACTACTCCATTTGAAGTGATCAGTGAGCAGAGGAAAACCAGCAGCCAAGAACATCATGCTGGTGGTGAGACTGAGGACTTCGGTCCAATTATCTCATCCCCCAATGAATCTTCTGACAAAGAAAAGAGGAATCTAAGACTAAAGGAGCAAAAACTGTCAAAAAAATGCACCTATTTAGTCTCTAAGGTTAGTCACTTGGAATCTCAGGTGACTACCTTACACAATAGGGTCAATGATCAGCAACTTGAGATATCTTATCTCAAGGAGAAACTAGTGGAAGACCTTTAAGAAGAGCTCAACCAGGAATACAAGAACATGTGAATGTGATTGACCTAACTCCTAGCTCACCTATGCAAGAGGGTGATGCTACCAAAAAAGGGGAGAAAGTCATTACAATCACAAAACCTAGGAGTTCCTCACAGAGTATGGACTTTGAGGACTCATCATCCTCACTTGCTACTGTTCATACTTAGCAACTTCCTCAAGTTTACATTGATGTGGACTCTATAGACTCCTTTATTTAGAGTTTTTGAGGAAGGCATACCAAGGGTTATGTCATCTCCACCCCAAGGAACTTCTAACTATATCATAGGGTGGATGCATGATGCTAATAGAAGAGCCCTTATTCTTCAAATAGTTCAAGGGCAGTAAGAGGTCTTCAACTTTCAGACCTTGAACTACTATGAAGGTCTTGACCTTATCAACATGCCACTTGTTAACCCAAGCCAATATAGACAAGCTAACAAGTTGACTCAAAGGATCAAGACAAGATTAATGAAGAGTTTAGCCTCAGAATGAGAGAAAGGCAATCAGGAAATGTCATTGGTCAAATGGAAGTTAACGCAGACCCTAAGATTAGATTCAAAGGGAAAACCTTGACTGAAGGCCCAGTGATAGAGCCTGAGAACCCTATCACACATACAACTGCTTCAGAAATCCATTCCCTTGATGAGACACTAGCTAGTGAAGGTGTATCTTAACCTCTCTCTAGTCAGAGCATGGATGCTACTCCAAGAAATAAAGGTTGAAGCTCTCTCCACCCTGAGTCACAAAGGTCTATGAGTGACAAAGGGAAAAGGAAAATGACTCCTGAAGAGATTAAGGAGGAGGAGAGAGAGGAAAAGAAATCTAAAGGGAGAAAGTTCCTCTGTTGGGTTTGTTGGCTTCATGGAAGCTGTAATCAGGGCTGCTCCTTGACCAAACACTTAAAATGATGAGTTGAGGGCAGTCAGGATTGCTTACTCACAGATCAGGAACTATGATATTAATAATATCATCTCCCTCCCTTTAGAGGAATTGAATGAACTAGCTGACATGGAATTGTTAAGAGAGAAGAAGGAAGAAGAGGATACAAGATTGGTTCTTCAGATCAAAGAGGAAAGGAGACTAAAAAGGCTCTACAAAATGTTCCTACTCTCTCACCAAATCAAGAAAGTCATGTGCAAGAGACTGTGGCTCCACAAGAACCTCATGTAGACAAAGTAACTAAAAATATCAACATGATCAACTACTAGAGTACCACAAGTCGCTATCAAGCAGATGAACTTCTTCCCCTGTCTTTTGAGTACATTGAGTTCGAGTATCTCAAGCAACTTGAACTTGTGTTGATACATATCTACCTAGTTTAGGAGCTTAATGTAAATGGCTATCATGTCTTACATATATGTAATTGAATGGGTATGAATGAAATACAATATGTGGTTGATGCTTATAATTTTTAATATTTCATTGTTTATTATGTGATAATTATAGTGAACTAACTATATAGGTTTGTGGTTGTTGTACATAATTCTTAGTCAATAATGATTGAGAAATGTGTTCAAACTTAGTCGTATGAGTCTTCATGCGAATGGACCATGCTAATGGACCATACGCATGAATACTTCATGCTAATGAACCAGCCGCATGACTGAACCAGGAGACTGGATCAGTCACATGATTGAGACATAAGATTGACTCAGTCGCACGACTAAACCTTCAGTCGTGCGGAAGGATAAATCGCATGATTCAGTCGTATGATTTGAAGACCCTAACCTATAAATACCACCTAGTTTGTGGAAAAACATAACAATTCGAATACCTACACACATAATCGTACCCTAGCCATCCAGAGACTCAAGAAAACCTGTTCCAAGTTCATAGATCACAGTTGATCATGTTGTAATCGTTCGTAACGTTTCTTTAATCGTTAAATTTATCTGAACTGTGTTTTCCCTAATTGGATCGCCAATCAAATAGGATTCCACACTATTTGATCTGGTATACACGCTGAATCAATTAGTACTCCATACGTACACGGTCCTAACAAGTGGTATCAGAGCTTTGGCTCTTCATTTTGCACGTGATTCGAACGGTTTCGGTGTAAAAATCACGTTTTTCATTCAAAAAACACCATATTTTTTAGTAAAACAGTGTTTTTGACGTCTCCAGATCCGAAATGTTTACGTTTTCTGCTTACGACAGATTAGGGTTCGTGAAAAATCGTATTTTTGTGTCAAAGTACCAAAAACCTTTGAATTTTCAAACCAGCAACCTTCAGTCGCACGATTGACTCAATCGCACGACTGAACTCAATCGCACCTCCCAATTGCATGATTGATCTCAGTCACCCATTCATTTGTATGACCGAACAATCTCATTCACATTGTCCATCCACATTTGTCCAATCGCACAACTGTTCATCCGCACTTGTCCAATCGCACGATTGTTTCATCCGCATTTGTTCAATTGCATGATTGACTCATTCGGACCTCTCCATTCGCACGAGTGAATAAGAATTGTCAAAAGTTCAAAGTTTAACGAAATGGAAGATCAGTACTCAGCGTTTTCTGCCAGAAGGGACTCACGGATCCAAAACCTTTCACTTCTGGAAAATGAAATTAGGAATCACAATAATCCCCCTAAACTCATAACGTTAGATGATTACCCATAATGGAAGCAAAGGTTCGAGATATATCTAAATGGAGTTGATCCCAATCTGTGGGAATCAATCGAGACAATATATAGTATGTTGGTTGGTGCAGATGGTGTTAAACTTACCTTGGGTGGTATGACAGATAGCCAGCAGGTAAAATACAATGCTGAAAAGAAGGTGTATGCATTGTTGACCCAGTCAATTCCTAAGGACATATTCCATCAGTTTTCTGAGAACAAATAAGGAAAGAAGTTATGGGAGGCTCTAGAAAAATGGTATGACAAAAATGCAACATTGAAAGCATTAATGGCAAAGGCTTTGAAGAAGGATTTTGATAACTTTTCTTCGATTGGAAAAGAGAGCCTGGATGACATCATCGACCGATTCTACCACTTGATGAGTGAGCTGCACACTCATGGGGTAACCACGTCCATGGAAGACAAGGTGTCAAGTTTTGCAGATGGGTTGCCAGAGAAGTGGGTCTCATTTGTGTCAAATCTGAGATAGAATGATATGCTTGCGAAGTTGGATATTAATGATTTCATTCTGAAGCTGAGAGAGGAAGAATTAAGGATGAAGTACAGGTCTCAGAAAGGATCATACGATTAGAACCCGTCACTATATAACTCATCTCCCACTCCAATAAGTTTAGGAGCACCACTTCAAACGGCATTTGTGTCTAGTTCAGCAGCTCCTTCCCAAGCCACTACTTCAGGATCTGAAACATCAGGGACATCTTGCACCCAATATATAGTATCTGAAGCAAATGCTACGAAGTTGAAGACCGAGAATCTCGGTAATATTACTATGGAGGTGGCAAAGGAGCACATGGACCTGCTAGCAGCAGCTGTTCACTCCTATGATGGCCTATTTGCGGGGAAGATTGGAAACTGCCATCTTGTGGATGAAGATTATGAGCAGGTGGATGAAACTAAACTTGAAAGAATGGATATCATGTGGGCATTGGCTAGTGATGTCCGGAGGGCGATGAAATTTGTGAAAAAGACTGGACAAAACTTGATAGCCACAAAAGACACTATCTTTGGTTTCGATAAAACTAAAGTTACCTGCTTTAACTGTGGAGAGAAGGGGCATTTTAAACATAAATGTGTTAAGCCCAAGAAGACAGGTAATGGTAATCCGTTCTCCACCTTCAATCGTCAAGACAAACCCACAAGTGGTGCTACCTCGTCAAGCAAGGACACTAAGTCCTTGACTGCCCAAGACAACGAAGGGCAAGATTGGACCTTTCGTTTTGTATCTCCGGGAGAATCCAACATTGCTTGTGTTGAGGGTTTGGATGACGACTCTGCAAGCGAAGGTGAAATCGCAGTGGAACTAGTGATGTCAAATAATGAAGATACTGCAAATGTGGTCAATCACCTGAGTAAAGAAGGTCTCAGAACAACATGTTCCGAATCACCAGCACCCGAAAAGTCAAACTCTGCTATGATGGCTGATTCAACCGAATCTTCACAGGTAAGTACCAAAGACCAACTTTTTGAAAGTCATGCTTGTAATGAATGTAATAAATTTAGAGAAAGCATAGATTCAAAATTTTCTAGGTTATTAGATCATAATGATAGCTTAGTAAATGACTTACAACTGTGCACAGAAGCTAATCAGATTTTAAAAGAAAATAAGCACAGTTATAAAGAGAAAATAGAACTTTTAAATAAAAATTAAGGGTAACCGAAGTTGTTGCTTTTAATCAAGACAATGACATAAAGTTCTATTTAAACTCCCTCGAAGAAACTAAGAAAGAAAAAGCGGTTTTGGAAGTCAAAGTCAACTCTTTAAAACAAAAACTACACAGTTGGATCAGTTCTTCTCACATAGTTCAACACTTAGTGAATAAATGTAACAACGAGGAGGGGTTGGGTTAAAAAGTGGTTCCACCACCACATGAGATTATGTTGAATGCTAAATGTAGAGCAATAAATAACAATCCAATCAAGGATCATGTGGTGTCCACTCCTCTAGTTAGTGATCCAGATTCCATGAGTAAATCGGTGGAATCTGTCACTAAACAGAAGGTGGCCACTTTAAAATATAAAGGTAAGATGCTTATTGTCAATTTGGATGAACAATTTGAGAAGGTTAATTTAAAGACAAGTTCACACATGTATATTTCTGAACCCAAAAAGACAAAACAAGTTAACTAATCACGTGCTCCATGTCATAGTCCAAATAACCAAAAGGTGAAAGATGTTAAAACTGTTCAAACAATGAATTTTGTTAAAGAAGAAAAAACATCTTAACAAGAAGTGTCCAAACCCAAACAGACTAAAGTCACACCTATGTCACACACTTCCCCACAAAAATAGTTCCACCAGCATATAGAAAGTATATCATGCTACAATTGTGGAATGTATGGACACATCGCTTCCAATTGTCCTTATTATCAGACACCAAGAAAGAAAATTGAACTTCATGATACTAAACCAAGTTCTTCTAAAAGAAGTTCTATCACTCCACCTGAAAGAATTAGTGAACATAAAGTTCAAATCGTAAGCCAGTCATCTGTTTATCACAAACAGGCCTTACACAAAACTGGCTTACGAAAAGAAAAGTCAAGTCCAGTGTCTGATAATGAGAACAAGAAGAAAAATGATTTTCCCTCACCCTCAAATGGACAGTGGGTAGAGTTTATAATGTGTGATTCCTTCGGGTCACCCAAGCCAGTTAAGGCTTGGGTCCCTAACCTAAACTAATCATTTCCTTTGAATGTGCAGGGTGTCCGCTATAGTGCTACTACAAATACTTGGATTGTTGATAGCAGGGCATTAAGGCACATGACTGGGAACCTGTCACTCCTGTCAAATGTCAAACAAATTAAAGGAGGACATGTTTCATTTGCTGGAAATAAAGGAGGATATATCACTACACAAGGGGAAGTGGGAAACAAGAAAGTGAAGTTTGATAAGGTAAACTATGTTCAACAACTTCAAAATAACTTACTTTCTATCTCCCAGATATGTGACAAAGAATTCAAGGTTGTATTTGACAACAAGAAGTGCTATGTTCTGAAAAAGGACTACATTATCCCAGAGGACCAAGTTTTAATGTCAGCTTCAAGATATAACGATTTGTATGTCTTGGACCTATCAAAGGCCTCCATAACCTATCATCATGTACAATGCTTCTTGTCAAAGGCAAAAGAGAAAGACTCCATCTCCTGGCATAGGAGAATGGGACATTAATCCACGAAAGATGAATCACTTGATCCAGAACGATCTAGTGTGTGGAGTAAATGTTAAGAACTTCCAATTAACGGATTTTTGTGTCGCATGTAAGAAAGGGAAACAAACAAAGAAGTCTCATAAGGCAAAGGAAGTTCACTCAATTGACCTGCCTTTTGAGCTTCTTCACATGGATTTGTTTGGCCCAGTTAGTACAATGAGCATTACCGGTGATTTGTACTGGTATGTAGTTATGGATGATTATTCAAGATTTTCTTGGGTGATGTTTCTGAAATCCAAATCAGAGACATTTGAATCATTCAAAGAGCTGGTAACTACATTGGAATCACTCTACAAGCTAAAGGTAAGGCAAGTTCGCTCAGACAACAGTTCAAGAACCAGTTGATGTAAGCATTCTGCAAAGGAAAAAGAATTGTGCACCAATTCACATCTACCTACACTCCTCAAATGAACGGGTTGCTAAGAGAAAGAATCGTAGCTTGAAAGAGACAGCCCGGACAATGCTAGTAGACTTGAAACTGCCAATCCAATTTAGGAACGAGGCAGTAACTAACGCATGTTACACCCTTAATCGAGTCTTGGTGATCAAACATCATGGTAAAATATGCTATGAGTTTCTCCAGCGACATAAACTGAATCTGGAGTACATCAAACCATTTGGCGCACCATGTACGCTGCTAAAGAAAACTCAGTCAGGAAAGTTCAGCGAGAAGGCCAAAGAAGGGATCTTCTTAGGATACAACATACCGAATAAGAGAGTTTATAACAACTCAACGGGTCAAGTAGAAGTGTGGTGCAACGTTGATGTACAGAGATACACCACCCCCCTTGCTGGAAAAGGACCCTCATTCTTTTTCGACTATGATGGATTCTTTAAGTCCTTCAACATCCCTCTCTCCACTCCTGAGGATGAGTTATCAACCAGAATGATGTATGATGTGTTAAATACACCATCACTGGACTCGACAACCTCAGCGTCACAAGGTGAGTCTTCTAGTTCTTTAGGGGGAGCACTTGAGATAAGTGACTCCTCCTCTAATGATGAAGACATGGCAAATGATCAGGTGGATCAGGAGGAATCGATTCCTACTACTGCAAGTACACAAGCATATGATGTTGATGCCTCTAACACTTCGGAACCTCACATTCCCACTACCTTATATACTGAACCTGGTGTTCACAATCTGGATAATGAGGTAGTTTTTCCCACCACTCCGAATCACGACTAAATGTTTATCATCCTTTGGACAATGTCATTGGAGATGTTCAATCAGGAATACAGACAAGAAATCAGCTATACTCAGCTGATTATGCCTCGATGATGGAAAGGGATATCTTCACGATGGTGCGTACCGATGTTTTGTGTCTTAATTTGAGCCAAAATATGTTAGTGAAGCCCTAAACGACGAGGCATGGGTGAGTGCCATGAAAGAAGAACTTCTTCAATTCAAGAAGTTAGGAGTATGGACACTGGTGGATAGACCTAAAGGTGCTAAGGTCATTGGCACCAAATGGGTCTTGAAATGCAAGAAAGATGACCAAGGGGTCATATCAAAAACAAGGCTCGACTTGTAGTTCAAGGATTTCGACAAGTCGAGGGTATTGATTACAATGAAGTGTTTGCACTTGTGGCAAGAATGGAAGCAATCCGTATCTTCCTAGCCTATGCATCTTCTATGAAGATTAAAATTTATCAACTAGATGTAAAGAGTGCATTCCTTCATGGTGAAATCTGAAAGATAGTGTATGTCAGTCAACCCAAAGGATTTGAGGATCCATATCATCGGGACAAAGTTTACAAGCTGGATAAGGCTCTCTACGGGCTCCACCAAGCCCCAAGACCATGGTATGAAAATCTCTCGACTCATTTTGTGAAACACAGCTTTCGTAGAGGAGTGATTGACTGTATACTGTTCATCAAAGAAAAGGATGATCACTTACTACTAGTTCAAATCTATGTTGATGACATAATCTTCAGTTCCAAAAACGAAGCATTATGTAAAGAATTTGAAGCAGTAATGAAAGCTGAATTTGACATGAGTGCCATGGGAGAGATGAAGTTCTTTCTCGGGTTACAGGTGGATCAGACACCAAAGGGGATATTTCTACATCAGACCAAGTATGTAGGCGATATTCTCATTTGGTTCGATATGGAGAATGCTTTGGCAGCTGGGACTCCACCGGCTACAAACCATGATGTGGCACTCGACGAAAATGGTGATTTGGTCGATGCCACCATGTACCGAGGAATGATCGGATCCCTCATGTACCTCACTGCCTCATGACCTGATATCATGTAGGGGATGTGTCTCTGCTCTAGATATCAGGCAAAACCGAAAGTCAACCATCTCATAGGATTCAAAAGGATATTTCGTTCTCTGAAGGGTACTCCAATACTTGGATTGTGGTATCCTCATGATGTTGCCTTTGAGCTTATAGCGTATAGCGATTCGGATTATGGCGGCTGCAAAATGAACTACAAGTCAACATCTGCAGGATGTCAATTCTTTAGGAGAAGATTAGTCACTTGGCAGTGTAAGAAGCAGACATCGGTTGCTCTCTCAACTTGTGAAGCTGAATACGTTGTTGTTACAAGCTGCTGTTCACAAATCATCTAGATTCAACAGCAAATGCGGGACTATGGTTTGAAATTCTCTAACACTCCTATACTTGTTGATAATTCTGCTGCTAAAGCCGTAACTAAAAATCCTATCCAACATCCAAAAACCAAACACATCGGAATTAATATCACTTTATAGATGATTGTTTTGAAAAGAATTTAATCGATGTAGTTAAAGTTAATACGGACTTTCAACGCGCTGACCTCTACACTAAAGCTTTTGATAAAACAAGATTTTTATATCTGTTAGAGGTCAACTGTGTGAAAAAGAAATGTGAAGCGATTCCAGAAGATGACAGTACATAGTCCAATGAGTAGAGTTATTTTTATTTTATTTTATTTTATTTTATTTTATTTTATTTTTTTATTTTATTTTATTCTATTTCCTCGCCTATAAAATTCAAAACGCAAAAACGCTTTCGGTTTTAGAATTTTAGGGGGAGAATAGGTTAGATTAGTATTAATTTAGTAGCTTTATTTAATTACTTAAAAACGAGGAGGACAGCTTAGCTAAAAGGAAAGAAATCAAATATGTGATACTGATTCAATGAATTTGGAAAATGATATTACACGGGAACAAATTATTTAGGACTTTATAAGGTTTAACTACTAATGATGCAAAATTTAAAGCAAAATAAAAGGAAAGATGATAGTTTAAACTAGTATGCTACATGGTAACATAAAGAAAGTAGACCTAGAGGTTGTTAGCTCATTAGATGATGTGTTGGTAGATTCAACATAATAGATATGTAGACCTCATTGGTGATTTCAAGCACAAACTAAGTTGTTCAACAAGCTGTGGGTTCCCATCTTATCCCTGGTTAACACAATCAACGAAGTTCCAATAAGGGGTGACGAGCAAAGTAAATGCCACAAATATGTGCGGATCACCATAAAACATGAGCAAAGCACATGAAAAATGCAAAAAGCAATCAAGCTAATAACCTATGTTGTTGGTGCGATATGTGCAAAAAGAAAATATTTGCTCAAAGAAGAAGATAGGTTGTGTGCCTCTCTGCTGTGCGGTGGCACTGACCTGAGGATAAGCATAACCTAAATATTCTAGAATTCATTTTTGTTTGTGCCTCTCTACTATGCGGTGGCACTGACCTGAGGCTTAGCATCTCTTGAAAGCTCTTAGAATAGTTTCTTCTTGTAATACCTGTAGATCGCTCAAAATATCCTAAGGAACGTTGATTACCATATAAGTGTGGGATCCACAAATGCTTGTTGAAATAATTAAACCTTAATCATCACCAATGTGTGTCAAAAATCTGTGTATGGATTTAAGAGGACAAGTATACTGACAATCATCGTGAGCTGCAGCTCTTGAAAGTCAAAATCATGGTGTGCATCATGTAGCTCTAGTATGATTTCCTGAAATTGATGTTGACTATTAGTGAAAACAAGGATCAAGCATCAAAATCGTTTATTAAGGTGTCCAAAGTGATTCTAATATACCTGTATGATTCCAAAATGAATCGTACTAGAAATGATTAACTAGAATTGAAGTTGCGTTGTCCAGGAAGTAAACTCAATTAGAATTATTCTAATAGGTTCTATTTCATCTCTAATCAAAAATACAAACATATGTCTTCTTATTGTTCTTAATTTCAAAGTGGTTCTGTTTAATCTTAGTAAAGTGTGATGTAAGAGTCGGACTCAACAACTCGTCGTAATCAGTGAATCACTCACTCAAAAGGGTCACGTCTGAGGTGACCAAAACATTCAAAATAAAATGAGTCACGTCTGAGGTGACAAATTTGTTTTAAGTAAAAGGATCACATCTGAGGTGATCAACAGTGTTTTCAATTAAAAAGGTCATGTCTGAGGTGACCAAAACATTCAAAATAAAATGAGTTACGTCTAAGGTGACACATTCGTTTTAAGTAAAAGGATCACGCCTGAGGTGATCAACAGTGTTTTCAAATTAAAAAGGTCATGTCTGAGATGATCATCATTGATAATGTTTTATCTTTTGTTAAAAGGATAAGTTTTGAAAGTGCATAAGGTCAAATGAACAAGTCAGAGTCATTCGCATGACTAGACCATAAGTATGGATCAGTTGCACGAATGGAGCATGAGATTGAACCATTCGCACGATTGGATCATGAGTATGAGCCAATCGCATGAATGGAGGTGACCGACTGAGTCGGCCATACGACTAAACCCCAGTCGCACGAATGGAGGTGACCGAATGAGTCAGTTGCACAACTGAAACCTAGTCGCACGACAGACTGTGACCGACTGAGCAAGTCGTACGACTGAACCCCAGTCGCACGATACTAGAGTGCGAATAGGCTCGGCCGCACGACTGAAGGAAACCCTAGTATATATAGAGGGGGAGTCGGTCGCAGACACTCATCACCCCAAATCGCACGAAAGCAAGATTACTCTGCCCAAATTTCATATTTGTGATTTAGCACCCTATCTGTGAGACTAACCGATTTCGCTTCATTTCTACAGGTAATGCAATACTAGAATCGACCAAAATGCACAGATTAATCTAGCCCTAAAGTTCAAATCGGTTCAAAACAAAACCAAGACAAAACCTTCTAAATAAACACTAATCTGTAATTAATCATCAAATTATTTAGTACTAAGTGTTATTTTAATGGATTGCGAGTCCAATGAGACTAACCTGAACGTTTAACATCAAGTATAGACAAGAATCGACTCTACAGTACCGAACAGAGACGTATGCGAATGGACACACCGATGAACTTCAATCGCACAATTGAAATGGGCAAATGACTCAATCGTACGAATGAACCATGCATATGAATTCAGTCGCACAACTGGTTCAACTGCATAGAACAGCATACGACTTAGTTAAGTCGCAGGTTCATTCGCACGACTAAGCTCATTCGCACGACTAAGACTCAATCGGACTATCCATTCGCACGACATAATAGAATGACTCAAGTCCATTAAATTCAAGTGTCATTCACTTACACAAACTCTAAAGTTTGTTTATCTTGTGTAATAGAAACATGGCAAGTCGATGGACTATGAGCACAAAGCATAACCTCTATGCACATTTGGACGTCACCTCCCGGAATGCCTCTGATTTTGCTGGGATTATCGCCTTCCTACGAAGATCGAGGATCCTCAAGGCTATATCTACTTCGTGCACACCATATCGATCGATTCAGCAGGCGTTCTGGGAAAGAGCGATAGTCGACAGGTCTGCTGTGCCGCATCGTATTACGAGTACCATATTTGGTGAAGAGATAGAGATTAGTGAGGAAGACCTGCGGAGGGTGTTAGAGTTGGGAGATGATAGTGACTGCCCTACCAGACTGCATCCACTAACAATTCGAGGTTGCTTTCATCGGGCTAAGTACGCAGGGGACATAAACGCAGGTGTGCTCAACAAGAGCAACATGTGCCCCCAACTCAAGTATTTAGCCCATGTGCTGCTAAAGTGCATGGCCTCGAGGAAGGGAGGATTTGATGAGTTGTCTGATCAGATCCAGAATTCCTATGTGGCTCTGGTACTGAATCATCCATTCAGCTTCTCACGGATGATCTTCAACTACTGGGTCGAGAACCTAAAAGCCAAAGGAAAGGAGGGCTTCTGCATGTACCTGCATTTCCTTCAGCTGATTATCAACCAAAATCTGCCCTTGTTGCCCAAAGAGAGTGATGATGCAGTTACACTGGAGGTCATGGATGACACCACACTCGGGAGGATGAAGGTCTACCGAGGCAAGCAGGTGAAGCCCCCGGTGAGGAGACTATTTGGGCACCTGGCCTGGGAGGATTATGTGGCGCCAGCTAGGAGGAAGTGGCACCACGACGATAGTGACTCTAATGTTGAGCAGATTTCTCTACCCTCCGATGATTCTGATGGTGATGACCACGATGCTGGTCAAGGAGGTGATGGTCAGGGTGGACCCGAGTCTGCTCCCATTCACCCTGATTTCCAAATGAAGGAGGAGGAGGAGTCTAATGAAGAGCCTCTAGTGCGAACGGTGGGAAGCCGGGTCGTAGCCACGGAGAGAGGTCTCAGGGCGGTCGGTGGATGCCAAGGGGAGTCCGGGGATGCTATTATTGCTGATACAGACCCATCTTATACCCCAAAACTTCCCAGCAGCCAAGGGGGAGCCTCTGTTTCTAATGGCTCTAGGAAGAAGAGGATGGCTCACCATTACGGCAAAAAGGGGGAAAGGCCAAGATTTACATTGACCACCCACTGCCACAGCCACCACCACATCCATCACAGCTACCACCAATACTTCCACACCCCTTACCACTACTACTACTCTCTCAACCACCTCTACTGCAGCCACCCACTCACCATCCATCACTATCCACCACCCATATTCACCACAGCCACCACTACCACCACCAGCCACCAAGCAGGACCATCAACCCATACCACCTTCACCACAGGACCCACTCTACCCCCCCCCATTGGGGTAGAGGAACAGTTGGCGGCACTAAACCAAATGGTGCTTAAGCTATTAGCTGCTGACGAGGAAAAAGCTGCTCAGCTAAGTCAGCTTGTGGAGCTAAATGCTACTCAAGCACAGTAGATCTCCCAACAAGCTTAGCAAATTGCTTAACTTCAGGAGCTAAATGACCGGTCACTAAAGAAGATTGAAGAGTTGGAGGCCTCTAACATGACTATCATGCTCAAACTAAAGGGATCGAAAGATGAGTCACTAAAGATTAGAGAGGGTGATGATGATTATGATGATGATGATGAAGATGATGCTGATAGTGATGATGATGAGATTAGTGAAGATGAAGGGCCAATGGGAAAGAAGGATGATGATAATGATGAAGAAGGAGATGCAGTTGCATCTGCCTCGGCTCAAGATCAACAGAGAAGGACAAAGAGAAATCAAGACCAAGGAGCGTCATCCTCTACCCCACTTGCTGAGAAGCTGGCAATTCAAGAAAAAAGTAATGATTAGATGTTTATATATTTGAAAACTTTTGTACTTGAATCTTGTACTATAGTTGTGAAATTAATGTTTATATATATTTATCTACTGTTTAAATGTCTTGTTCAATTACTAATGGTTGATGTGTTACATGTTTAAGTCAAGCAGATCAAACATCTCAGCAAGATGAATACGGTGTTAATCCCCTTCAGCAAATCAAGTCTCAACTCATAATGATTCTTGATTTGCAAGGGATTGTCAGAAGGTCTATGAGCTATACTCCCGAAGAAGGAGAAATCATACATGGCCTGACTGATGAGCAACTTGCTGGGATGTTCAGGATAAACCCAGACGAGATTGTCAAAGATGCGCCTACTTTTGATGTGACAAGTGACGATGAGCTCAATGACGTAGATGAAATCGAGATAGAGGATGTCACTGCTGACCACTATCCAGAGTACACTGATCGAGAGGGCAATATGATCCCTAACTTGGTTGACACTCTCAATAGTGATACATTTGACAAGCTGGATGAGATGGAGAAAAAGAATGAGAAGAATGAGAGTCAAGCCCAAGCCTCGGATGCTAATGTTGATATCAAGAAGATGAATGGGCGGCTTGTTTTGTTGAGATCCGAGCCTACACACTGCACAAAATCCAATGCCTACACCAAGCTATACAAGGTCAAGAAACACATAAAGGTGTCAGGCAAGATCATCGCATGGGCATATTTTGAGGATCAAAATGTGTATGCATTAGAGAGAAAAGGGAATTGAGTATTTTAGATTCCCACACGATCTGAAGACTCTCCCTGGTTTTGAGCTCAACCACCTGGCAAGCCTAAAGTTGTTATATGTTGATTCGAGGAAAATATCAGGCTGGTTTGAAGCTACACTAAGGAAAGAATACCACACCAGGTGGGTAAACTTCAGACCTCAACAAGAGGAAAATGTCAGGCTGGTTTGAGGCTGCACTAAGGAAAGAATACCACACCAGGTGGGTAAACTTCAGACCTCAACAACCGAAAAGGTGCATCAAAAGGTCCAAAGTGGATCCCATTTCTAGAAAGCCTAAGGTAGTGCTGAAGTGGAGTCCTCCGCGTACCATAGGACTTAACTCCACACTTCAGTCGTGCGGATGGAAAAATCGTGTTGGACCAAAAGAACCAATGAGCCGGATCAGAAAAACCTCTAAGTCCCACAGACATCACAACAACTGCTGAAGACTTGATCAGCTGTTTTATAAAGTCTGTAGAGCAACAGCTGAAGTACAAGTACTGAAGACTTCAACAGCTAAAGATCAAAGTCTGAAGATCAACAGCTGAAGAACTAAAGTACTGAAGGTCAACAACTGAAGATCAAAGTCTGAAGATCAACAGCTGAAGACAACAGCTGAAGACAACAGCTGAAGACAACAGCTGAAGACAATAGCTGAAGACAACAGCTGAAGACATCAGCTGAAGACATCAGCTGATGACAACAGCTGATGTTCAAGTACAAGTACTGAAGCCTTCAGAGTTTGTTACAACAGTGAAGAAGCATTCTTCAGTTGTTGTGATGGTTTCCTTTCAGTAGTTTTCTTATCGTTTAAGTTTTTATAAAACGACTGAAGAGCATGTTCTTCAGTCGTTGTAGTTTCAGTAGTTTCTTTTCAGTAGTTGTAGTAACTGATAACACTTAGCATTTTTGTAAGAAGATGTCAGCTGTTTTGACATCTTCAGTAGTTGTGTTTCAGTTGTTTGAATAATTTTGTTAGATGTCACTATCAAGTGACATCAGCAGACGTCACATCTTCTATATCAGGAATGTTCCACCACGACATTCCTATATAAGGGATGATTGACCTGATTGTATGTGTGACATTTTGCCACCACGAAAGCGCGTCTTGAATGAAATCTTTGATTCGCAGAATTTCTTCTATAATCGTTCACTCTTGCTGTGAATGTCTATTATCATCTTGTGAATTGGCTAAATGATTTGTTAAAATTCCGCTGCAATAATCTCTAATCAATCAAACGTAGATCGCTAATCCTAACAATTGGTATCAGAGCAGGTTAATCATTGATCGATCTAACAATTGATCATTGAACCTGCTAATCGATATCTGCATTTGATTGAATTAGCTTATTTGCAAGAACTGGTTATAGATTATTGATTTTCTGTCGCTTTCGTTTTATTGTTCTCTGTGCTCTCTTGGTTCAAATTGGTCTGTTGTGTTTTGTTCTAAACCGATTAAAACTTAATTGATTTTGGTTGATTCTGAGAATGACTACTCCTTCTAATGACCCTCACAATACCGGTTCCTCAACCAAGCCTCCGATGCCGGTTAGGACTGAGTATAACATATGGCAACGAAGAATGCTTCATCACCTATCTGTTAACAGTTCAGGTTGTTGGACATCAGTGGTACATGGTCCACATAAGCCTATGGTGAACAATCCGGAAACCAATCAAATGGTTCCGAAGAAGAAGGAGCAATACTCAGATGAAGATCGGAAACTGTTTGAGATTGATGCAAAAGCCCATGGAATTCTGGCCATGGCACTGCCTAATGAAATCTATTCAGGGCTTATGCATCATGAAACTGCTCATGACCTCTGGAATGCACTGAAGGAACAATTCGGTGGAACTGATGAGGTCTTAGCAAACAACAGAGAAATTCTTGCCCAACAATATGAAACATTCTCTCATAAGAAGGGTGAGACACTGACTCAACAGTTTGAGCGTTTTTCTTGTTTGATCTCTGAGCTAAAGATGGTCAAACATGAATATACCAATAGCCAAATGAATAACAGATTCCTCAGATCACTGCCTGAGAGATGGGACACATACACTATTGTTCTATGCTCCGGTGCAAATCTGGATAAACTATCTCTTACCCAACTTCATGGGAAACTGCTTACATTCGAAAGAGAGATAGAGCAGAAAAGGAAACTGTCATCATCAGGAAAGCTCACTGATGACTTTGTACCAGGGAACACTACCTTGGTTGGTCATGAGTCAGAATATGCTGCTTCTGAAAACAATTATGATGAGCATATCGATTTCTCTTCAAACAGTCCTGATCATGCTTTTGTTGGTATTGATAGTCATTCTGGCAGAAATAGTGACAATCTATGCTTCATCATGGATGATCTTAAGGGAATTGCTGATAATGATTTGGAAGAGATGGATATTCTGAGCCAAATGGCCTTGATTAATATCAGATCTCAGAAATTCTACAAGAGGACTGGCAGGAAATTCCCTGGACTCTCTGGCAAAACCAAAGTTGGTTTTGACAAGAGTAAGTTGAGGTGTCACAAATGCCAAAGGCTTGGACACTTTGCAAGAGAATGCAGATCAACTGGATCTAATTCCTCTGTACCCTTTGTGACTTTTCCTAGCACTAGTCTACAAAACAGAGGGCAACATCCTGCTGGTTCTGGTCATCAATCACACCCTGTATCTCCTGCATACTTTGTCCCCCAGGGTCAAATGTCATATCCTTTTCCCTGCTATTTCATGCCTCAGCCAAATACAGTTCAAGCTCCAATTGCACAACAACCACATGCTTTACCTGAACCCCAGCCTTCCCAATCTCATCAACAAACTCAACCTCAACAACACAGCTTTTTCACCCCAGGAGTTGTTGACTGGAGCAGTTTACCAGATGATCTATCTGGTCATGAAAAACTGTTCTCTGGTGTAGGTCAACATGGTGGTGATAGTCCTTTTGGAAATCTAGCCCTCATGGCTTTGGAGTCTGCTGATACTTCATCCTCCAATGCCTCTACACCACAGGTATCACAGGTATGCTCTGAGGCAAAAGCCAAACTATGTTCTGAAACATGTATAGCCACATTTGCATCTATTAGAGAAGCAAATGTAGCTTTAATTAACAAGAACATTGAGCTAGAACAAACAATTTTCAAAAGCAACGCTGAATTTGATCTGTGATTAATGATAAGAATGATGAAATTTACAAACTTAAATGTCAAATCACTAATGTTAAGGCTAGGGAAGAGATACTTCTAGAGAAGTACAGAGACCTCAAAGAAACACTTGCAACTACCCAGGTAGAGTGTGATCGATGGGTAAATTCTTACAAGGGTTTTGAAATGCTTCTTAGTAAGCAATCTGCTTCCAATGTGAAGTTTGGCATTGGTTATAATCACACTGCTCCTCCTACAGACTTTACTCCCAGAGCAGAGGTAGAATTTGATGGTGAAAGCAATAACCAATCCTCTTCATCATGTGATCTACTTTCTGATACAGCACCATCAGAAGTAGAAGTCAGCATTATTTCTCACATGCTGATGTTGTTGGTTCAAATGCTGACACTCACATGATCACAAAGTTGATCACTCCAGGTGATATTTCACAATGTACTGAAAGTACTAAAAATGTCATAACACCTGGAGAACAAGCCCAAACTACTACATGCACTAAAGGAAAGAATACTGCAAGTAGAAAGGGTGGGAAAATTACTGAAGAAGATATCAAGAAAGCAGGTACTAAAGCAAAGAAAACTGCTAGTACTGATAGCAAACTGCTGAAGAACAAGTCTTCAGTAGTTTCATCTTCTTCAGCAGATGATCAACTTAAGATGAAGAAAAAGCCATGTGAAATATGTGGCTTATTCAATCATCTTACTGATGATTGCTGGTATAAAAAGGGCTCCAAACTCAAACATAATGAAAACATTAAAGAGAAAATGGACAAAATGAAAACTGAGTTTGAAATCAAATTGTACCAGCAACATCAAAACCTGTAACCCCTAAATCCAAAAGGAAATCCACAAAGAAAGGGGTCAAACAGGTAACAGCTGAGGTTGCTCAAAGTGAGATGGTACAACACAGGAACCCATCAAACTCAAGCACTAATGTGTCTGATGAGCTGAAGGCTTTATCACAAAATCAGACACAACTTGTTATGATGGTTCAACATCTATTGGGGAGAGTTAACCAATTAGATGCTCCTGTGTTGAAATCACAGAGAAGAAAATCCATGCCAAAGGATTCTTCTCTTCACCATCTCCAATCCTCAGGTGTTATTTACAACAAGTCTGTTAGTTTACCATCTGATGATATGAACAGACCCAAAACCAAAAAGGTTTGGGTCTCAAAAACTAACTAAGTGTTTATGATTGCAGGGTTCTTCAACATGCCAAAGTAGCATTGGTATGTAGACAGTGGGGGATCTATGCATATGACAGGGAACAGCTCTCTTCTTCATGACTACTCTCAAGGAAAGAAGGGGTTTGTTTCTTTTGGCAATGATGCTAAGGGTTACATCATTGGAAAAGGTTTTGTCTCCAATGGAGAAATAAAGTTTGATGATGTTAATCATGTGGAAAATCTCAAGTACAATCTTGAGTGTCAGTCAAATGTGTGATAAAGGACATGCTGCTCTTTTCACCAGTCAGAACTGCAGGATTCTGTCATCTAAAGTTCTAAACTTGATTGATAAGGTGTTGGATGATCACACTCTCCTGAGGACTAACAGGACAGGAAGAGTGTATGCCTTAGATCTTTCCAAGAAAATAGATCTCAGAGGCTATCCTTGCCTATTTTCCAAAGCCTCTTCTCAGGAATCTAAACTGTGGCACAGAAGGTTGGGTCATGTTAATTTCAAAAACATGAATCAGCTGATCCACAATAGGTTAGTGAGAGGCTTACCAACAAAGGAGTTCCACTGTGATGAAACCTGCACTGCTTGTTTAAAAGGAAAACAGCACAAAGTCTCATTCCCTCCTATTGAAGAGCCTAAGTCCACTGCCTGCTTGCAATTACTGCATATGGGTCTATTTGGTCCTGTGAGAGTGATGAGCATGGCAAAGAAGAAATACTGTCTGGTAATTATGGATGATTACTCCAGATTTGTATGGACTTTCTTTCTGTACTCAAAGGATGTGGTTGCTCAGAAGATTATCAACTTTGTGTTGTATGTTGAGAAGCAGTATTCCCTATCAGTCAAGTGTATAAGGAGTGACAATGGTACTGAATTCAGAAACCATACACTTGATGAATTTTATCTTTCAAAAGGAATCAAAAGGCAGTTTAGCATCCCAATGACTCCTAAGCAAAATGGAGTAGTAGAGAGAAAGAACAGGACTTTAATTGAAGCTGCAAGGTCCATGTTGGCTGACTCTGGTTTGCCACTAACCTTTTGGGCTGAAGCTGTTAACACAGCTTGTTATGTGCAGAATAGAGCCTTAGTAAATCAGAGGTTGATGAAGACTCCATATGAGGCTCTACATCAGTTGGCTCCTTTGATTTCATTCTTCAGAGCCTTTGGATGTCCTTCTTTCATTCTCAACACAAAGGATCAACTCCACAAATTTGATCCTAAGGTGGATGCAGGGTACTTTGTTGGTTATTCACCACCTGCAAGGCTTACAGAGTCTTCAACTGCAGAACAAAGATAGTTGAAGAAACCTTGCATGTGAAATTTAATGAATCTCCTAAGGATAAAATTTCACAAAACCCTGTGGAGTTGTTTGATCTGGACATACTGCAATATGGTCCTTATCAAACTCCAGCTGTTGCAGATCATGTGGAAAAATCATCCTCTGCAGCAAGTCTTCCACCTGGTGGTACTGAAGATGATGATGATGTTAGTACTCACCTTTTCAAGTTTAGTGACCAATTGCCTGAGTCTGCTAAACTTGATGTTCCTGTACCTTCAGCAGCTACATCCACAACAAATGCTGATGAGAGTTCTGATTCCTCCACATCATTTGATTTGCCATCCAATACTTGGTTTCAAGAATCTGAATCAACATCTGCTGCCGCTGAACCGGCATCAAACACTTGCACTGATCTTATTGTGCATCAAGAGCTGAAGGATCACCCTATATCTCAAATCATTGGTGGTATCAATGCTGGCATCTCAACTAGAAGTAAATTGTCTAACCTGTGCTTCTATGCTCTCTTCATCAGTCAACAAGAACCAAAGAACTATCATGTTGCTTTGAGAGATAATGGATGGGTGGATGCTATGCAGCTTGAGCTACTTCAGTTCAAAAAGCAGCAAGTGTGGGAACTGGTTCCTCTACCCCCAGGTAAGTGTGCAATAGGCACTAAATGGGTATTTAGGAACAAAACAGATGAAAATGGGCTTATTGTTAAGAACAAGGCCAGACTGGTTGTTCAGGGGTTTTCACAAGAAGAAGGTATTGATTATGATGAGACCTTTGGCCCTGTAGCCAGACTGGAGGCAATTAGATTGTTCTTAGCCTATGCTGCATTCCACCATCTCAAAGTTTTTCAAACGGATGTCAAAAGTGCATTTTTGTATGGCAAAATAAAAGAAGTTTATGTGTGTCAACCACCAGGTTTTGAGGACAATAAACATCCTGAATGGGTGTATAAACTTGATAAGGCTCTTTATGGGCTGAAACAAGCTCCTAGAGCCTGGTATGAGACACTTTCTACTTTTCTTCTCAAGAATAATTTCACTAGAGGCTCCATAGATAAAACTTTGTTTATTAAAAGGTGGATCAGCATAAGCTACTTGTTCAAATTTATGTTGATGATATTATTTTTGCATCCTCTAATCCCCAGTTGTGTGATGCTTTTACCAAATTAATGAAAAAGAGGTTTGAAATGAGTGCAATGGAGAATTACAATTCTTTCTAGGTTTGCAAATCAAACAAAAGGCTGATGGAACCTTTATTCATCAGTCCAAATATACAAAAGATCTGTTGAATAAGTTTGATTTACAAAACTGTAAGCCCTGTTCTACTCCCATGTGCAACACCACACAAACTGGATGCAGATCAGAGAGGTAAAGCTATTGATGAAACACTTTACAGATGTATGATTGGGTCCTTAATGTACTTAACAGCTTCTAGACCAGATATCATGTTTGCAACTTGTGTTTGTGCTAGATTTCAGGCTGCTCCTAAAGAGTCTCATTTGATTGCAGTCAAGAGGATCTTTAGATTTTGCAAGGTACACAATCTCTAGGTTTATGGTATTCCACTGGACACTCTTGCAAATTAGTTGCTTTTTCAGACAGTGACTATGCAGGATGTAAGTTAACCAGAAAGTCAACTTCTGTGGATGTCAATTCCTAGGCAACTGTTTGATTTCTTGGCAGAGTAAGGGGCTGTTTGTTTTTTTACAAAAGATCTTCTCAACCTCTTTTGTCTTCACCAAGAAGAGGACGTGCAGACATTTGAACTTTCAGACTGTTTGTTTTCGGAAGACATTTCATTAAAAAATGTCTTCCGTCCTCTTCTTGGAGAAGACCCAAACACACATCTTCTTAACTCTTTCAACCTCTTCCACATCTAATCCCATATCATTTCTCCAGAACCCCACAACACTCACCACTCCACAGCCCCCAACAGTCAACCGCCCCTGGTCGCTTGTGCCTTCCCCGTCGACGCCGCCTCTCCGTTCGCCTGTGCCTTCTCCGGTCGCGGATCTCCGTCGCTGATCTCAGGTCGCGCCTCTCCGTCGCGGATCTGTTCGCAGCCCCCTTTCTCGCAACCCTCCGGTCGCGCATCTTCGGTCGCAGCCCCCTTTCTCGCAGCCCCCTTTCTCGCAGCCCCTGTCGAATCCTCCTTTCTCGCAGCCTTCTCCGGTCGCACAATCTGCCTCCGCCGGTGCTCGATCTGTTCGAATCGGCTCTTCTATTCTTCAATAAAGGTACCTTCATTTGTATAAATGCATAAGTTTATTGTATTGGTTGTTTTTTTGATATAATCTTCAATGTGCTTGAGATTGTTGTTTGTGTGTCTACGAAAGTGAGGATGTTCTTTGATTTTGTTTGAATGTTGGTCATGAGTTTGTTTTGTTTGTTGTTCTTCTTAGTTTGAATGTTGTGTGGTCATGAAGTTTTTTGCTAATGTAAAAGTACATTTTTTTGTATGACTTTTATTTATATTTTAATGTATTTGTATTACTTTTATTTATATTTTAATGTATTTGTATGACTTTTATTTATATATTGATGTTAAAGTTCTTTTTAAAGTTTAAAAAATAGGTTTGTTTAATTACATAATATTTCAGCATTCTGCAGATGTTAAAAAAACAAACAGTCTTTTTTTTGTAGACTGCAGATGTTTGGTCCACCTCTTCTGCTGCAGATGTCTGCAGATGTGGTCCGCAGACTGCAGACGTTTTCCTGCAGAAAAAACAAACAGCACCTAAGAAACAAACATTTGTTGCTACATCCACTGCTGAAGCAGAGTACATTGCTGCTGCATGCTGTACTTCTCAGGTACTCTGGCTTCAGAACCAACTTTTGGATTATGGCATTGCAGAGACTAAGAATCCATTATAATGGACAGTGCTTCAGCTCTTTGCATTGTCAAGAATCCTGTCCAGCACTCTAGGACCAAACATATAGAGATCAGACATCATTTTATTCGGGATTGTTATGAAAAAGGTCTGATTGATCCTAAGTTTGTGCCTAGTGCTGATGAGCTTGCAGACATTTTTACTAAGCCTTTGGATAGTTCAACTTTCCAAAACCTGGTGTTAAGGCTTGGTATGCTGCAGCTAGAATAAGTGATAACTACTGATGATTTCAGTAAATAAGTACTGATGATCATTAGTAAGCATATCCCATATAAGTACTGATTCTGTTCAAACAACTGATAAAGTTACAACTACTGATGTAGTTATAACTACTGATGTTAGTAAAATCAGATAAGTACTGATGTCCTATGAAACAACTGAAAACAGCAAAAGGTCTGATGAGTAAGTGTTGAGGACAGTATGAAACAGCTGGAAAGCTATGAATTGACGAAAACTACTGATGAGAATTTTCTCTTCAGTTGTTTCTAAAATTGCTGCTTCATCTTAAACAACTGATGACAAAACCATGTCTTCGGTAGTTTCACAACTACTGATGACTAACACCACGTCGTCAGCTGTTTACAACAACTGATGACAAAACCATGTCTTCAGTAGTTTCACAACTACTGTGAAACTACTGATGACTAAAACCAAGTCTTCAGTTGTTTTCAAACATCTGAAGTCAAAACCATAGCGTTCAGTAGTTTTATAACTACTGATGCCTAAAACCAAGACTTCAGCTGTTTCAACCTCTGAAGGTTTCTACCACGTCATCAATCTGTTAAAACTACTGATGACTCACATTAAACCTTTCAGTTGCTTTATAAACCGTACCCTATAAATACCCAATACCTAAGCCTTCAGCGCTTCATCCTTTCCAAACCTAACGTTCAAATCTCCAAAACTTCTCTCTCACTAATGGCGACCATGCAGCTCAAACCACGACATAACTGTGTAACCTACCTCACCAAATCGCCCTTCTGGACAAAGTTCGATAACGCCATTGATCTTATGGTCCAGTCACCCTACAAAACGGCATTTCTTCTAAATCCCATCATTCATGCCGAATCCCTTCACCAGTTTTGGACGAACATTACCGTTACCACTAGGGAGAACAACACCGAGTCTCTCCGGTCGGTTGTCAACAACCTTCAAGTGGTCATCACTCCGGAAATCATTCGACAAACCCTCAACTTGGATGATGCCACTTTTCCTGCAGGATATCCAAAGGGCACAACTGATTTATCCTTTGCCAACCATGGATATCAGGGAAACCTTAGTGCCTCTACTATTCTGAAGAAACATTTCCATGATGCAGAACGTCTTATCTTTCACATGGTAAATGTTTGTTTAGCTCCTAAGACATCCTCTTGGGATTAATGTCTACGAGATGGCAGCAGGTACTATTCTCTATCCTTGAGCAACAAGACTTAAACTTTTCTGAAATCATTTTTCTTGAACTTAAGGATATGGCCTCAAAATCTATTTCTAACCGTTGGATATTATATCCTCGGTTCATTATGGCCATAATAGAGACTCAGCTGAAAGCTGAGGGACTTGTTGGCCTTGGAGTCCCTGCAATGGTTGTATTGCCTGAAGTATACTCCAAGCACAACTCTGACCACACATTGAAACAGGCTGCCAAACTGCGAAAACCCACGTAGTTGGAACCCACAGCCACCACCTCCAGAACCAGAGTCCCCACCAAACCCAAATCCAAAAAGCCAAAAACGGCTACTCAAGGAGATGAGTCCCCTGAGGATGCCCCTGTACCACAAACGCAGGAAACACATACTGGTATTAACCCCCCAGTTGTGTCAAAGACTCAACCAGCCATAGCCGCACAGGTATCCTCTCAACAGGATCCTGCTGCAACCATTATTGGGGAAACCACACTGCTGGAACCTGTCTCACTTGAGAGGGTTACCATTGAAGCGCACCATTCGCCCCGGGTGCAATCTGCTTCTACCCACTCACCACAGGCAACCGCCCCCCAAAGTCCTACATTAATTGTTGCACAAGTGCTGAGTCAGTTGCACTCCTCACCCCCTCCCCAGATACCAATTACAACTGGGCATACCTCTACCATTGAGGGGGAGGATCAAAGTGCATCTGATAACCCACAGCATAGGGGTTACAATCCTCCATCTCTTAGTGTAGAAAAAGAGATTGGAACTTCTGGTGAGGCTGCCACTTATCCTGCTTCAGCATATGATCAGGATGTAGTTGGTACCAGTACTAAGACCTTACCAGAGGCAACTGCTGATGAAGGACATAGTCCTAAGGTAGGAAGTCCCCAATTCCAAGATAAAGGGGCACATGCTATAACTTATCTACACTCAGTGCATGTTCATCCTGATTACATCAGGAGGTCAGGTGATTCAGTAACCACTGATGATGACCTGGGCTTTTTCTATGATGTGTTAGCCCAAAACACAATCCTGGAAGAGGAGGTGAGCAGACTCAAAGAGCTGATTGCCAAAACTTCTGAGGATCAAAGACCATCTGCCTCTCAAACCTCACAGATGGCACCTTCATCTGAAGGTCTCCCAACACAGAGCCACTCCCAAAAACTCAGCCACCTGCCTCTGCTTCTGGCACTATTTCTCAGGAACAGAACCCCTCTGAGCAGATAGCTGTTATCCTTAAAATTCTCTCCCTCTCATCACACCTATAATAACTGACATAGTGATCAAAACCCTTGATGAGAGGCTTTCCTCAGTAATACAACCATTGATAGAGGAGGTTGTGGGCAAACAGCTTTCTGACCATCAAACCCTTGCAACCAATGCAACCAAAAAGGGGGAGATTAAGTCAGTGAAAGCAAAAAGAAAGAGGAGTGCAGAAGGGAAAGTGAAGGAAACAGAAGGAACAATAGTGGAGAAGGAGTTGGATATGGAGACTGAAAAAGAAAAGGAAAAAGAGAAAGCCTTGGAGCTAATGGTAAAAGAGGCTGATGCCGAACACAACAGATCAATGGACAATATCATTGATCAGCTGTTTAGGCAAGGCCATGACACAGACAAACTTGACTCTGAGATCAGAAGACTAGAGATTAAAGAAATCCAGAATAGATGGGCAAGTTATGATGTGTTAGAAAGAGAGAGGTGGAGATCATGATCAGATTTATAGCAAAATATCTTGGAAGATCGATGATCGAAATCAAGGCTTGGTCCAGGGACAACATCTTGGCAATAACCACCAAGATCTGTTCGTCTGAAGTATACACAAAGGGACTAGTTATTGAAGCTTTGAATGAAGCTGGTGCTGGGAGCAGGACTGAGCTAGCCAAGCAATCTAAAGCCACACTCACCTCAAAAATGCTAGAACAGTCTGTCAACATTCCCACACCAAAACAACCACCCACTAAAACAATCCCTTTACCCCAAAAACCACCAAAAACACAACCCACCAAACCAACTTCCTCACCTTCAAAACCAACAGCCGATGATGTACCCCAGAAGAAGAAGAGAAGGGTATTGAGGCTAGAAGATGATGAAGAAGATGATGATGAAGAAGAAGATAGGCTGCCAATCTCAGCTGTTATTCAGTTGCCGAAGGCCACAAGTCACCCTCCAACAATTACTCCTGAATCCCAGAGACAAACTGTGAAGGTGAAGCTAGAAGAAGAAGGACTTCACCAACAGCATGATGAGGAGTTGTTGAGAAGGGTTGATAAAGTTTATGCGGCCACATCTTCCATCATCAACATGAAGAAACATGCACTCAGATTATACACTCTCAGGCAGACTTTTCAATATCAGAAGGAGAGAATGAGGATATGCCCTGATCCCAGGGTGTCTCCTAGAATTCACAAGAATAACATTCCATAGAGATACATGGGCTAGGTGAAAAAGATTGTAGATGAAGTGATCTCCCTGGTCTTTGTAGTATCACCCTGGGAAATCCTGGAAGACTTCAAGAAAGCTTATAAAGCTAACCAAACCCCACAGAAGATGCTTGAAAATAAAATGGTGAAAAAGGGTTAGTTTATAAGAGGCTTGAAGAAGTCAGGAATAATGAGCTCCAGTTGTTCCTTGAAGGTAATCACCCTGATGAGTTTGCTTATAGAATAATAACAACTATGGAGCTAAAGAATGGGAAACAGGCCAAATACCTATCTGAGTACTATGGGACGGAATTTTTATTTGAAGGAGGTGCTGAAGAGCTGACCATGGAGGAACAGATCACCTTCCTAGAGGCCTATACCAGGGAGTCATACAGACTTGTTGTTGGGAAGTAGATCTCATGAATGGGGTAACAACTCTGTGTCCAGTTCCCCAAAACAGAGTTCCCATTCATACTTTGCCAATCAAATTTTTGAGACTACTTCCAGGCCGGTGCTTACAAGGGTCACTTCTGAGCTGATCTAGAAGACAAAAAGACCAATCATTCTGCCATAATAAGTGGGACATCTTCAATAAGTTTAGAAGTTTTGGCTGCATTGGTTCAGGGGGAGTTTGTTGGACCAAAAGAACCAATGAGCCGGATCAGAAAAACCTCTAAGTCCCATAGACATCACAACAACTGCTGAAGACTTGATCAGCTGTTTTATAAAGTCTGAAGAGCAACAGCTGAAGTACAAGTACTGAAGACTTCAACAGCTAAAGATCAAAGTCTGAAGATCAATAGCTGAAGATCAAAGTCTGAAGATCAACAGCTGAAGAACTAAAGTACTGAAGGTCAACAACTGAAGATCAAAGTCTGAAGATCAACAGTTGAAGAACTAAAGTACTGAAGGTCAACAACTGAAAATCAAAGTCTGAAGATCAACAGCTGAAGACAACAGCTGAAGACAACAGCTGAAGACAACAGCTGAAGACAACAGCTGAAGACATCAGCTGAAGACATCAGCTGATGACAACAGCTGACGTTCAAGTACAAGTACTGAAGCCTTCAGAGTTTGTTACAACAGCTGAAGAAGCATTCTTCAGTTGTTGTGATGGTTCCTTTCAGTAGTTTTCTTTCGTTTAAGTTTTTATAAAACGACTGAAGAGCATGTTCTTCAGTCGTTGTAGTTTCAGTAGTTTCTTTTCAGTAGTTGTAGTAACTGATAACACTTAGCATTTTTGTAAGAAGATGTCAGCTGTTTTGACATCTTCAGTAGTTGTGTTTCAGTTGTTTGAATAATTCTGTTAGATGTCACTATTAAGTGACATCAGCAGACGTCACATCTTCTATATAAGGAATGTTCCACCACATCATTCCTATATAAGGAATGATTGACCTGATTGTATGTGTGACATTTTGCCACCACGAAAGCGCGTCTTGAATGAAATCTTTGATTCGCAGAATTTCTTCTATAATCGTTCACTCTTGCTTTGAATGTCTATTATCATCTTGTGAATTGGCTAAATGATTTGTTAAAATTCCACTGCAATAATCTCTAATCAATCAAACGTAGATTGCTGATCCTAACAAATCGCATGATTCAGTCGCACGACTGAACCATGCTAATGGTTCAGTCGTACGTTTGGAAGACCCTAACCTATAAATACCACATAATTCGTGGAAAGACATAACAATTCGAATACCTACACACATAATCATACCCTAGCCGTCCAAAGACTCAAGAAAACCTGTTCCAAGTTCTTCTAATCGTTCGTAATGTTTCTTTAATCATTAGATTTATCTGAATTGTGTTCTCCCTGATTGGATCGCCAATCAAATAGGATTCCGCACTATTTGATCTGGTATACGCGCTAAATCAATTAGTACTCCGTACGTACACGGTCCTAACAACTTGAAGTACTCAAAGATAGAAAGCAACAAAAAGGAAGGTGAGGGAAGAAGTTGCCAAGGCAAGAGCCATCATCCAGACGAGTCAAAAGAAGTCTGCTGATAGGCAGAGGATGATGAGCTTTTTGAAGCTATATGGATTCTCCGGAAAAAAACTTGGACCTATGTCTCTATCCACCATGGATGAGCATATTAGGGTGATCAAGCAGAAGATCAAAAAAGGAGAACTTGTTGACTTACTCTCCCCACCAAGTCGTGTCCCTCAAGAAGTGGAGGTTAAGGTTGGACCTTTTGAGATAACATAACCTGGACCTCCTGCTGAATCTCAGCAAGCTTCATCTTCTGATCCACAGTAGGGTTCAGTCCCCTCTCAATCTAAACTTGTGAGAGAGAAAAACCCAACTGAGAAAGAGAAAGATGATCAACAAGGTGCTACAGGCCAGTCTTCACAATTAAAAGGTATGAAGAGGAGAAAAAGGATAGCTTCTAGACCAAAGTCTAAGAAGAAAAGGAAAGGAGCATCCATCTCCAAACCTCAGGATGAGTCAGAGCATTCTGAGGATGTGCAACAAGAGGAAGCTCCACCAACTCCAATCCAAGTAGCTCCCCACTACTAATCCAAAAAGATAGCATGTTATCAGAGATCAAGGTATTGAAGATGTCTACACATGGCGAGACATGTTCAATCTACCTTTGCATGATCTTTTTGAGATGAGAAGACACTATGAGAGTCTGAGTGATCCTGACCATATAATGAAGAAAGGTTGCTCATCATCATGATAGGGACTGTCAATATCTGAAGTATTCAAATGTTTTTGTAGCATTAGCCTAGGGGGAGTTTGTAAAGATTCGTATAAGGCTTATGCAACCCAAAACATCCAAATTCTATCCTGCATGCACGCACAGAAGTACTGAGTAGAATGCTTTGGAAGTTTCACACTATGTCTTAGAAAATATTCTAAGTGTGAAATCTTCCGAAGCCAAGACCAATATCTTCTGAAGCCAAATATGAAGTCTTCCGAAGCTTTAGAGACAAAGTTTTCTGACGCCAACTCATGAAGACAGATTTCTTTTGAAGACTTTTGAGTACATGCTTTATCTTATGTACCTTTTACCATAAAGCTGAACCACTTTTCCACTGCAACTCTATTTGACTCACCAACTTTCACAAATTAGTTAAAGGTCCATGTTTTTGGTAAACTATACATTGAAGTCTTGAGTATGTTTCTTTCTACTTTATGTACTTTTATCCTTTTTATAATATATTAGGATGTGAGCTATAGCATGTCATAGTCACTAGTCAAAAGGTGATCTACCTTTTGACTCTACATTGATTTTGTTATGGTCTAGATCATGTATCCAACTGGCCTTCAAAGTATGGCCGGTTGTAGGATGTAGTACAAAGTATCTCAGGTCCCTTTGTAATTTTCATGCTTTTATGCTTTGTAAACACTTGTAAGAAACTTGAGAGCAATATACAATATTTTTGAAAACCAAACACTTGTGTTATTGTTATTGTTCTTGCTCTGTCTATTTATTACTTGTGTTTCTTAGTATATGGTGACTTCATTAAATCCTACTACCATTCAACAGGTGAAAACCAACCCTTAAACGGTCCTGCATATGGTGACTTCATCAAATCCTACTACCATTCAACAGGTAATCCATTTGGCCTATATATGGATAGAGTAGGTAGTAGAACAAAGAAACTGCCAAAGTGTGATGTTGTGTTGAGCATGCCAAAAAAACAAGAGAAAGTGGGATGACTTCTGCAACAAAGGATCTTCATCATCTAGCCACTCTTAGCAGCAACAACATAAGAATATTAAATCCAATCAATCGGCGGCATCGAATCAGAATCAAGGTGGGTACATCAGGAAGTACCCCAAGTGCAACTATCATCACATTGGCAAGTGTGACAATTTTCGTTAACGTTGCAGGAAAATAAGGGGCGTAGCTGAGGATTGTAGAGGTGAACCAATAAATAGGTTGCAGCACACACAAGAACCAACCAAAGGATGTTTTAAATGTAGAAAGGAAGGCAATATCAAAAGGAACTATCCACAAGGTGGAAATGGAAGTAACACAATGGTAATGGAGATTCTACTACTGTCAATGGTAAATTTCCTGTAAATGGTCATTATGATATTGTTTTGTTTGATACTAAAGTTGATAGGAGCTTTATATTTGTTAAGGTTAGTAGACTACTAAGTAATACCCCTTCTTTGTTGGAATCTAAGTATATGGTAGAACTAGCCAATGGTAAGCAATTTATATTATGCATATAGGCATACAAAAAAAGTCTAATTAGCTTCAATATTTTGTACTAATCCCTATCTCACTTTTGATTCCGTCTCCCCTTGCTTAGAAGAGCAACCAACTCCAAAGGTAGATGGCTATGGAAGGGAAAATGAAACAGTTACTAGGGAGGATAAAAGACAGGTGTATGCAAGCAATATTCATATGCATTAAGAAGATGCACCACTCGTCGCTTCAAGGAAACCGAAAAAGAAAACGCCAATTATCCATGCACCATGATCGTACTTCTCAAAAGAAAGCAATAATTGTGCACTAGAATCCCAACACTGAATGGATAAAAAACAAACAAGCAAACAAAACGTAAAATTTACATCGCTTCAAAATTAAAGGAGAAAAACAATCAATTAGCAATTTCAATTGTTGCCAGACAATCAAATTGATTTTAATTAATATAAATTTTTAATTTTAATAATCTAAACTATCATGCATTGGTTGATAATAATTCATACTATTAATTTAATTGGTGACTCTCTTCACTTTTGTTATCGAGAACATTCTCGTAACATAATTATTAAAGATTTGTGCTTTAATTTTCACTTGATTTTACTCGCAATAACGATTTATGGATGGAATAAAGTAACATAGAAGATAAATCAGGTAGAAAATAAATACTTATTTCTTCTATTATCCTTGAGATGCCCTCATAGAGTCAAATTCGAGATTGGCAGCCTCCCCAAACAAACAAATATAAATTACTAAAATAGAGACTTTGCTTTAGTTTTTTTGTGCTCCATTCTAAACGACAAAAGCTTCTTAAATAGGCCCCCAAGGGAACTTGCATGCATGCATGTACTACTAGATCATGGGTATTATTAATCTCAAACTTTTAATTAAATATTTAAAGAAAACGTGGATCCTAAGATTAAGAATCAATACATGGAGCTCTTGGGTTGACCCTAGGCTAGAGGGCTAGGGTGAATAGTCTGTATCATACATACAGATAGAGGTGGGCAAAAAAAGTTGTGTCATACTCGAAACCGGATACAAATCAGGTTTGGTCCAACCAAGTTTTTTACTCAGGTTGAGGCAAAACCAGGTATGAACTCGAGTTTGGATCACCTACTCGAAAACCCTACCGCTATACTCGGTAGAGTCAGATTCAAGTCAACTCCGCAACCATGTCCAATATCAGGTTTAGTTTTTAGGCTTTTCTTTTCTTTTCTTGTCTGTGTGTCCAAAACCGAGTCCAATACCAGGTTCAAATAAGATTCAACCGGACTAGGTTCGATTCGGGTCGGGTTCGTTAAAAAACTCAAATCGAAAACCGGCTCCAACTCTATATGTTTAAACAGGTCTAACCTGGCTACACCTCCCATCAGGTACTACCCGTGCCCGGGTCCGGGGTCCGAACCCAGCTTTATGCCCACCTCTACCTATGCACAGGCCGTAATAACTTCTTTTTATAGAAAATAATTTCTTAACATGGGAAAATATACGCTATTTAGTTATAATACTGCTACCGAAGTCCCCAACAGTACTACAACATTCGTCTACAGAAATATTAAACACGTAAAAAACACAATACAAAACATTCCCTTGACAATTAATGATACATGGATGATGAGGACATAAGAAACAAACATGTGAAAGCTCAAGCTTCAACTTTACTTATTACATTACAACTCCTCAAGAGACAAACTACCAGTGCAGTTCTCCGTTGAGTGAGTGAAACTAAAAAGATGATTTATGAAGTTGACATGTTTGTATAGAGAAGGGTGAAGAAAACTTCAACTTCTGGTATGTTCTGAATGATTTGAGTAAACTTGTTTCGGCTTGGTTCCTCAAGCAGCAGTGGACTAATTTGCGCCACCCTTGGAAGAAGTTTGGCAAGTGGTAAACCCATCCCCCCCGCAGACATATTGTCATTTCCCTTCATATCTTCTATCACTCCATCCACCACTTTTCTTAGCGACAATTCCAGAATATTCCGAATTCAGAACTACACAAAAATAATAGTGTCAATTGCTTTGTTTACACAATCATCTATGAGTCTGGTGCATTATGCAACCTCGATATCTAAAAGGTTGGGTTCAAGTTTCAACTTTCCATAACTCATTTTTGCATATTTTGTTTTTACCCATAAAAAAAGTAACTTAACCCACAACCAACTCATTTACAAGTAAATGTGTGGGGCTTGACACCTCTGTACACAGAGGCGTCATTGGTGTGGCAGAAAAAGGTTCACCTTTGTCTAGTCTTTCTATAGAAAGCATAAGTGATAAGCTATGTGCACAAGGAAAGTAATGCTTAGAATTAGTTCATTCTAATCTGGAAAAGAAAAGTCTGAGATAATAATCAGTATAGAAGGAGAAGCTAGAGAATAGATAAGTACTCTATATGCATAACAACCTAATGATATAGGTTACAGGAGTAAAAGCATTACCCCAAGAATCTTTTCAGCAACAAAAGCAGAAACACTTGTGGATTCTATGGAATACTATATTACCTTAACAACTCCTGGTGTAAAATTCCAAAATTTATTCAAACTCAAATTATGAGAAAAAAAACCTTGTGAACAAAACCCATATTTGGAACAGGTCACTACAAATACTAGCAAACTCACAATCAGGTAGAAACATCCTAAACTTGGTACAAAATACACGGGATTATATATCAGGCCCATTGGCACAGCATTCCACACAATTGAGTGTCATATATATCGAGTGTTAAGTAGAGATGGCAAAATCAGCAGAATATCAGGCCCATTGGCACAGCATTTTGCCATCATTCTGAGAACTAAAGAATAAGAATCATAAATAGATGGTGGTACGTGGTAATTAAACAAGTAAACTAGAGTACCTTGATAAAACTGTGCGTGTCTCCACCATTAGCTGATCTAACTTTTTGATGTCAGAAACACTAGGGGCAGATGATTCAACTGATTTGTGAAATCTCACATCCTCTGGCATCAAATAATCTACCCAGTGATGTGGCTTGGCCATGCTCATGAACATGTTCAATATCTGCATAATTGTTTCATCAAGTACACTAGAGTTGAAGATATCCCTCAACTGCTTTCTGCAAAAAAACAACCAGATACATGAAACTGTGAAATACCCTCACAAAATTCCAAGAAATAAATATCTTGTTTGCAATACACATATATCAAACTTAATTGAAGTAATCCTCGTTACTCCAGTTTTTGTGTTCAACTCATCATTACTTACATTTACCAAACTTCACGCATGCAAACTTTCTTTCTTAGCTAAATTAATCACATCTATCATTTATTCACTTGTATTAATCTTGTGCAACACATTTGTATGCTCACAGGATGTTCCAACTGATGCTACTGAAGCTCAAACCCACCTTAAGATATGGAGATTATATAGAGCTGTAGCTTCTCAAACATTCTTGTAAAAATGAATTTGTTTATCATTGTTAATCACTAAATAGTATCTTAAAAGTAGCTATTAGGCCCTTTAGGATTGTCTTTTGTTCCTAACCATCAAAGATAATATGATCTAGAACCATTACTACAAATAGTGCAGAAATATTTTAACTTACACCTGTCATTACATATTTACACTTGTTAATTTACACGTATACATAAAAGAACATAATGTTATATATGTGTAATGATGTTATTCCAACAAAATTAAAATTAATGATTTTGATTGATCTTGATAAGTTAAAACGGTTATTGCAATAAAGAAGGGTTAAGATTCATATTTTGGGTATACTAGCTTGAGGACTTCTTCTCTTGGAGTCTTGGCCGATTTTGCACATCTACATCTTCATCAAATCCACGTTTTGGCAGCCTCTTTTGGAAGCATTGTCTTGAGCTGCTTAAAGGTAGTTATGGCAGCTTGTTAATGACTGTCAATTATGCTTGTTTTTGTGTTCATAGCTTGCTTATTCACATATTTGGATCCTTTGATTTTGATTGATCTTGATAAGTTAAAACGGTTATTGCAATAAAGAAGGGTTAAGATTCATTCTGCACTATCTATATCCATCTGTGTTGTCAAAGGCGAGGGATGCGCTAGCCTAGACGCAATGAGTGGTCACCGCCTTGCAGCCATCTAGGCGCTCAGGCGAAGTTCCGGCGAAGATTTAGGTGAGATTTCGGCCATCTTCTGCAACTTCCTGCCAAAAACTCTTCTTTTCTGCTTTCTTTTTTTCGTTTTTCTTTTTTCTTTCTCTGCAAAAGCCTCTTTGGTGTTTGTATATCAAGAAACGATTTCAGGTTTGGTGAAAAAACTATTCAAGGTGTGTCTAGTGGAGA
The DNA here is from genome assembly GCA_025506515.1 of Flaveria trinervia. Lineage (NCBI taxonomy): Eukaryota > Viridiplantae > Streptophyta > Magnoliopsida > Asterales > Asteraceae > Flaveria > Flaveria trinervia. Next base: position 33,379,537 of record CM046453.1, on the reverse strand, counting down.
AGAGATAAGGTTGAAGAGAGAGGTGAGAGATGAGTGATAGTTTGTGATTGTATGTTTTGTAAATATTTTGTTATTCAAAAGGTGATAGACTTGACTAAAGCTTGCAGAGTTGCAAGCTGTAAAAGAAAAAATAATCATATTTTATTTTTTAATTTGTTTATTATGATAGGTTATTAAATTTTTGTTGCCTTTTTTATATTTTTAATATTCTAAGCCTATTATATATACTTTTATTCTTTTCTAATAATGCGCTTTTTTTGTCTCGGGCACGCTCTAGCTTTGCACCTTGCGCCTAGGCGATAGGTGAGGCCGTTGCGCTTTAAGTACACTTTGCGCCTTTGACAACTATGATATATGTGTGTATATATACAAAGACATTCAATTGAGACAGAATTTTGTAAGGAATCGTAAAGAACCACTTTATTTCTTGTACTATTTATTAAATGAATTGATCAAAAAGCTTGTAGTTTTACTACTTTTTAGATATATTTTTAAAAATACAATATGTAAAGTCTTTTGATTATGTTCCATATTGCATTGCATATATGCACATTTATAGTGTACTTAAAAAGAATTGAGAAGGTGATAAAATAGAAAAAAAGAAAAGAAAAAAAAGATTGAATCAAACCATCCTCTTTTAGCATTACTATTTTTATTGTAGTGTTATGTACATTGCTTATATAGGAAAGCATTCATTTAAGAATCACAAATATGTAAAGAACTAAGAACCTCATAAGCAATGTACATAACACTTCAAGAAAAATGGTAATACTAAAAGAGGACAGTTTGATTTTATCTTTTCATTGTTTCTTTGATTTTATCACCTCTCTCCTCAATCTTTTAAAAAATCAAACAAAAAATATTAATGGCTTCAGGTCGACCCGATCCAATCCCTTTTGACTAATAAATAAAAACTACTTGTTTCGACTCAAGCTCATTTAACCCGAAACCCGGCTGTTTTGCTAGCTCTAGCAACAGGTTGGGTACATTGGCCGCCTGTTTTGGTATAAATTATCCTCTTAAGGAAATCTGGCTGACCATATTTCTGTCCTTTATATTGCTTGGGTATTTCTACGCCTTACATATTAAAAATATAGCATTTAGTGGTCAGCCTCCCTACCCTAAGTTTATTAAGAGTTATATAAGTTTAGCAAAATACATATTTCTTACCCTCTGAGAACTTCAGTTGCAGCAGCTTGCATATTGGATATCAGTATTGGTATTCTCTGACTTGAAAGAAAATCAGCACTTGCCAAAAACTGCTGTTCATCTGTTCTGTCAATCAGATCAGCATCCTCCTGTATAAAAAGATTAGTAAATGGGAATAAGAAATCAATTTCTGTTTTAAATTAGCACTCCTAAGCAGAACCATTACAGTTGTACTTTCCTACATGCGCAGCTCTGAGTGTGAAAGATAAAAAATCCTGCAGACTTAATTTTAATGATTGATTAGCATTTCAAAAGACGTATATTGATTTTTCTTCTAAACGTTCAACTTATTTGACAATATAACAGATAGAACATTGCCATACAGCCACTGTCAAACCAACTTAGTGTTTTTCTGTCATTGTTGCCCATAGTAGGTTTTTAAAAATTAAGAAGTCAAATACAACAGTTTAAAATATTGGGTTTGTGAAGTTTTGATTTGGGCTCGGGTTAAAAGACAACTTAATGGCGGATTAATTAAATTAAAGACCTGACCCATTTTTTATTTAATTTTGGCCCATTAGGGTTTTCTTGGGGATTAAGTTGTAACCCTAATTTTTTCTATTTATATTGTGTATTGTACTTGTAATTCCTCAGGAGTGAGGCAGAAAGCAATAAAAGTATTATCCTGGTTGCAACACGTGGACATAGGTCACATCGACCGAACCACGTTAAATCTCGCGTGTTCATCTTTGTTATTATTTTCTCTCGCAGTTCGATTGTGTTTGTGTGTCGCTCTAAACCCGGATCCCTAACAAGTGGTATCAGAGCTACGGCTCATTACACACGGAAGAAACACAACGCGAGAGGAAACGTGATCTAGGTTTTGTTTTGGTCGGCAGCCTAGCCGCCATAACCCATTTTTTGTGTTTTGTCCGTGCTTTAAAGAAAGAACAAAAGCTTGTTTTATTTTGCATCGGAGTTGTCATCGAATAAAATAAAGGAAGCAGATGAAGATTCTTTTTGTGGGGTGTGAGTGCTTGATTTGTTTTTGGCCATCGAAAAAAAAACCAAAGCAGCAACTTGCTTGGTAGCTTGTCATCACATCATTATTGATCAAAGAAAAGGAGGGTGCAACCTATTTTGTCTTTTGTGATTCTCAACAGTTGGTCTATCGCACACCAAGAAGAAAAAGAAAAAAAATAACTTGTTTTTATGTCACAATAGTAACCAAGATTCAAAGTCGTGAAATTCTCAGGTGCGTTGTTGAACTCATTTGTTTACTATTTTTTTAAGACCGAGGAAAAAGGGTAGTGTTCAATAGAACAACACTCAAGTTTAGGCAGCCAGCCATAGTTGTGTTTGGCACTACTTTCTGTTTTGACTTGATTAGTAAACAGATTGTAATTTGAGATAATGATTGAGAGCGGAAAACTTCAGATTGAGAAGTTTAATGGAAACGACTTTGGTTGGTGGAAAATGCAAATGGAGGATTTGCAAGTACAGGAAAAGGAGGTCAGTCTAGGGCTAGGAATAAAGAAATTCAGCAAATCTTGTATCATTCTACTGTTCTATGTAAATAATATGTTGATATGCACGAAAAGATGATTGTTGGGCGTCTCACGTATGCTATGATATGCACAAGACCCGAAGCATTGCGTCAGGGTAGTTAGCTAGTTTATGCCTAATCCTAAGAGAGAACACTAGGAAGCAATCAAATGGCTACTCAGATTTTTAAGGGGTACATCAAAGATGAGTTTGTGCTTCAAAGGTCAGGACACTTTTCTCGAAGATTATACAAATGTTGACCTAGGTGGTTGTAAGTGAAAGCATTATCGGGTATATTTACAGAAAAGGGAACAAAAGTGAGTAGGATGTCCAGATTTCAAAAGGGTGTAGCTCTATCGACCACAAAAATTGAAAACCACCAAAAGGGAGTTTGTTTGGTTGATGACTTTTCTTAGAGAGCAAGGCAAAAAGCAGGCCAACTACTCATTACACTATGACAATGAGAGTGCAGTTATTCTTACTAAGAATCCAATTTATCATTTATCAGGGGAAGATAAAGTATAACGAGATGAGGTATCATTTTGTCAGAGATTTGATATGTGGAGGCACCATTAAATTGAAGAATAATCCTGGTGCAAAAATTCAGCTAATAAGTTCACAAAGTCCGTGATGCTGAATGAGTTCGTGTAACTTTGGCCAACTTTTGAAAATAAAGACAAGAAGGCAATTGCAGCTAGAGAAAAAGGAAGATCACAAAAGCATAAGGAAAAACAAGTCAGATTGACGTTTGTCAAAGTCTCCAAGTGAAAGAATATCGAGTACTCGAGTGTTGAGTCTTAGGCAAATCTGCCACCCCTAGGCTTAACATAGATTAGCCTCAACGAATACTATGTTATGTCCTTGTAATTCCTTAAGCACCTTATTAAAAATACAAAACCTAGTTGTAACGTGTGGACATAGGTCAAACCGACCGAACCACATTCAATATATCATGTTCTTATTCTCGTTTATTGCTACCACTTATATATGTATGATTTAAACCTAACGGAAACAAGTTGTGTAGCAAGACTCTTTTTTGATATGGCATTAATATGGCTAAAGCACATTCAAAAGATATTGTTCTCGTACAATCCCAGATTCTATAGTGCCATTACATAACACGTCTTATAAATTATGAAAACACTGAACATTTGTTTACTATAAACAAAACCATGGGAGGAATTTTAGAATCATAAGGTTTACATATTTACTCCAAAGTAAGAAACTAAGGTATGTCGTAGAAAACTCACTTCATAAATCGTATGCACAACTTGCTAGCTTCTAAAGATCTCTTTGTTTAGATGAAAATGTTAAATTCTCAGTGTAGCTTAATATACATCTGTCATGATGCTCCAAAATCAAACAAGAAAACCCCATTTTTACCCATATGAGTAAGTTATTTATTTCTAATGGAAAAGATGTCAACCTATATGAAGCCAAATCTTGATATAAGCTTGTTTATGTAAAATTATGTTTCTAGAAATAATCACAAAATACAATTATATATTTTTGGGAGAGTGATTCTATGTTATAATCCTCAATGTATGATAAAGCTATATAATGGATGATCCCCACTTGAGAAAAGACAGCATAAAAAAATTATATACTAGTGCCTATATACTTAGTTTACATGCATACTTCAACTTCTAAGTCTAGCTTCACACTCTAAAAACATCCTATATGTAACCCATGGCACATCATTATTCCAATTTACACCAAGAAAGCATACCAGCAATGAGAATGAATATGTGTGATCGTTGAAGCAACATAATACATGCAATTTAAAAGAGAAGTAAATAAACTCAACTCCAAAGACAAAATAAAAGAGAAATAGCAGTAAGTTCTTACTGGTTGAAACCCTCCAATATTGTGTGCAGTGTCTATATATAGATGTCTCCCTAAGATGTTGACTTGGATTCTAATATATAGGCTAATAGCCGTCATTGCCCAGATAGAGGACACCATCCTCGTGAAGCCTTTGCATTATATCAGCACTTGTTAGCCATTTAAAATGAGAAAAGTTAAATTGAAATTCACATTTGCATACTTAGTATTTTAAGTCTGTCCCAGAGCTCAAGTCTTTCAGAAGGTGTCAAAGTGTTGGATTGACCCTTTCCTTGAATTAACCTCTGTGTAAGATGCAAAAGATCCAACTCCTCTGCGACTCGGCTGCTCAGATAAAGCATCGTGTGGGGCAATGTCATCGTATTAGCAATTCTTTGGATGTTCTCAAAGTGCATTTGCATCCTGTCAATTAGTCATTTCAAAAAAAAAGATCTTTTAATTTGTTTCTACGATAACAATATGCATGCCAGGGCCACTATAGATGAAGAAGATACATCAGATTTATCATATAACTATCTTACTGGGCCTTAAGGAGCTCATCATTCTCTTGCTCATCAGCAAGTTGCCTCTCAAGTTCAGAAATTCTCTTGTTATAAGCATCATAAAACTTGTATAATATGTACCCACCTCCACACAGCCCAAGAGAAACATAGACCCTTCTTTTATGTCTTCTCCAGAATTCCCTACAATCCAGAAAACTATATTAATTAAAAAGGATTACTCAGAAAATTAATGCATTTGAAGTCTAACTCTTTATAGAAACAAGAAACCTACTGAATCACATGTCAAACATCCATACAGAAAATTCATAGGGGGTCAATTTGAAAGCTAAAATCACCCTTGCTGCTGATATTAATTATTAGTTCTCGTCTTAAGAGTGTACTATAATATCATAGTTATTTTTTCTTTAAAGTCGAGGTTTATGTTGTTGAATGTTCATGCTCAACGGCATGGAAAGTCCAGCAACAAACAGACATATAGAAATATGCAGAAATTAAAGCAAGTAGAGATGCAGTCAGCAGTGTGATATGATGAATTGATGATAGTAGCACTAGCATATATGTATATAGATATATATATATAGATATATATATATATATATATATAATATATATATATATATATATATAATATATATATATATATTACAAGAAACAACCAAATCGAAAGGAGATGAACTGACCACATTCAATCCTTGTTTATGGCGAGGTTATGAAGCTGATTTTGGGCCCGGAGACGGCGTATTGATTATTGAATGGAAGTAAAAGGTTGAAGTTTGTAGATTCCAATGCAGTTGCAGTTGGTATGGAATGGAATATCAGGGAAGGAAAGAGAAAAGGGGGCGGGTACTACTACTGGGTAGTGTGTTTATGATTATCTTTCGTTTGATATTTTAAGGGTTTTCTTTGGGCCACCCGATTCTCTCTCTCCTTAACCCTCCGCTCCCATGCCCTCATTTTACTTTCCTTCAATAATTAACCTCTTAGGGGGATTCGTTTTAGTTCTAGTTGAATCAAACAATTAAGTTTAAGTCAGATGTATATTCAGTCATAATTTTTAACTGAATCAGTTTTTAACTCAGTCAGATCTTACTCAGTAAGTATAATTAAACAGCCCCTTAGTTTCTTCCGACTCACCCCACTCAAAGGCTTGTATATAAACTTCAACCTTTATTACATTACTGCTAACGATATTAGGTGTGGAATGTAACACACGAAACTAAAAATTACAAAAAGAAACAAAAGGAGCAGTTTTACTATAACGGCCAAAGGTGAACAAAAGAAAAAGATATTCATGTGAGGGTATAGAAGGGAAGGACAACCTCCTTTTCTCAAAATCATCTTTCAAGTTAGAGAGAGAAAGCACATTTTGATTTTAGAGAGAAAAGTAGAAGAACTCGTAAAATGTACGATTTTATCATGTTTTTATGCTGTGTTTTTAGCATAAGTTTGAAAATTTACGTATGCATGTGTGTAGATCTCAAGTTTCATATTTGATTCTAGAGGTTTTTGCTCAAAATCTTAAAATGTTAGTTTTAGATTCCCGTTTTTAACTTTTACTTACTTTTAGGCAAATATACATATTTATATATATATATTTTACGATACTATGATTTCATACGACAAAGATGACATTTAATGCTCATTTATGAAGTTTTAGTATGGAAACTAACACTATCCAAATCATTCGCATTAGTGTTACTATTTTAAAGCATTAGTGTTACTATTTTGAAGCATTAGTATTACTATTTTAAAGCATTTGTGTATTGTTCAAAGTATTTGTGTGGTAATATTGTTCAAAGCATTTGTGTTATGTTACTATTCAAATATTAGTGTTACTGTTCAGAGCATTTATGTACTGTTTAAAGCAGTTATGTCGTATTATTGTTCGAAGCATTCGCATTTCTATTCAAGGCATTCGCATTTGTGTGTATTGTTCAAAGAATTCACATTAATGTTATTCTTCAAAGCATTTGTGTGTACTATTCACGTCATTTGTTACTATTCAAAGCATTCGCATTTCTTTTACTATTTTAAAGCATTTGCATTAGTGATTACTCTTCAAAGCATATTTTTGTATTGTTCAAAACATTTGTGTTACTGTTCAAAGCATTCACATTATTGTCGAAGCATACGCATTTGTGATACTGTTCGAAAGCATTCTTATTATTGTTGTTGTTTAAAGTACTTGTGTTTACTATTCAAAACATTTGTGTTACTATTCATATCATTTGTGTACTATTCAAAGCATTCATATGACTTCTTAAAGCATTCGCATTTGTTGTAGTGTTCAAAGCATGTTGAACCATGAGAAGAATGAAGTTACCGAAAACTCCAAATTTAGCACTTACTCACAACTTCTGAAATATGCCAAGTACTGAACTACTTCAAGTCGGCACTCAACTTGATGAGTTGTTGATTGACTGCTACACTAGACAAGAATATATATACCAAAGAATACTAGCGGCTACAATGTTCTGCAACTAGTGACAACAATGTTTTTGCCGCTGAGAACAACTTTGTACTGAAACTGTAACACCCGGAATTTTAAAAAGATGAGAAATGAAGAATAAATGTGAAGAAAGAGAAAGAATGCAATTTAACCTAAGTTGAGGGGTTAAATGTGTAAAAAAATGAAATAATATATTATTTGGTAAAAAAGCAACATGGCCACCCATAACCATGTTACATCATCTTTTTCATCGTTTTTAAAGAGAGAGGGTAGAAAGTTTTCGGGTTTTTGGAAGAAGATCAAGAAGAAGTCGAATTTAAGGTACGAATTCAATGTTTTGAAGTGTTTTTGACTGATTTTCAGTCCCAGGTTGGTGCTTATATGTGTTTGTCTGTTCGGTTATGTGTTTTGATGGGTTTTTAGGTGGTTGAACTCAATTGCATTCGGGTTTGAAAGAGTTCTACTCGAAAGTTACAGAAGGTGAGTTCCAAAACCCCACATTTTGCATGTTTTAACTGATTTTGGGGCTGGGAATGCATTTTAAAACGTTTTATAATGTTGGGTGTGTATACCGGTATGCATATGTATGTGAATGTGAATGTGGGTGGATGCATGGTTGGGATGATTTATGGTTATTTTTATGTTATGAGCATGATTTTGTTGCTTATAATGTTAGAACTAAGCTTAAAACATGTTAGAATTAGATTTGGGTCTGAATTATGGTGATGTTAGTTACAAGTAGTTGTTCATACACCTGAACAATAGCCCATGCGCCCAATTGCCAAAATGCTTAAGTGTTGGTCCTAATGATGGAATCACAGTATATTTGATTAAGAAAATCATTCAATATCAATACTAAACACACAATAGAAGCAATTTGATGATGAATAAGAGACCAAAAGTAGACAATCAAAACCAATACAAACAATAAAATAAAAACTCAATAATATTTCAATGAAATTCCAGCTTACAAAATACACTTGCAACAAGGATCAGACAAATTAGGGTTTTGTAATGTTAATTACAATAAAGGAAACAAATTCTATATATAGAGTTGATAGTTTTGCTGACAGTTTCGCTATTAGCAAAACATCATGCCCAAGTCTAGCTTCGCCAAGCTGAGAAACACATTTTCGCCTGGTGAAACTAACAGCTGACTATGAGCGAAACTATAGTTTTGCTCATAGTTTCGCTGGGCAGCAAAACTCTAATAACTAATATTCTTACAAAAGTAATCTAACATTTAACCTATTATAATTAAACATAAATAAAAACTAATCAAAGGTGAGTCCAACCTATTCTTGATCTCAATACTCCTCGTAGGTTGGATCTCACCGTCTTGATCATTCTTCATTTGGCGCTCTAGCTCCAGTATCTTCTTCGGCCTTTGATTTGCTTTCAGCTTCGGCTCCTGCTGCAATCACTTCTTCACCATGTGCACTTACTCTTTCAAACTGTCTGGTTAAATCCTGCACATCCATTCTAACCCCTCGGGCTTTGTTGGCAACCTCCATAGAGAGGCTTGCCTATTTCCTCGTCTCTATCCCTGCCGCAGCCTTTATGTGGTTTTCACACAACACCACCAGATCTTCATCACAAAACGAAAATACTTCCATAAGATCAAAAATTTTCATTTTGGCTCCATCCTTTACCCGAATCACCGCCTCCCTCGTGTTGTTATCATAAACAATTTTTCAAACTTCTCAAGCCTTTGTGGGAGGGGATCAGGTAACCTCACCTGACTCACTGTCTTTGGGGGCTTCACCCTTAGCACAATCTGACCCTTTTCGCTCACCCTGTCTTTATCCTTCTTTAATCTCCTCCGTTCAGCCTTCATGTATCCAAATGCCTCAAAATTGTGTAAGGCCCCATTCCTGTGACACTTACAGCTGGTCATTCATCGCACATAAAACATATACTTACATTAACTTCCTTAAAACATTGCAGCGGAATCAATAAAAGACATTTTATTTCAATAAAAATGCTTTTGCAAAATAATACAACACTTGTTATACAATATCATTTGTTCATATTACAATGCAAAAACATTAAACAAAAGAATGCCATCCAAAAGAGTCAAGTAGCCGCCCCGTGCCATCCTCAGCAACTTTACCTGCCAACTAGAAAATGCATAAAAAGTCAGCGTTGCTGAGTGAGTTCTAGTTTTATAAAGACATTGTATTACCTTCCATTCGTTAAAACATTTTCATTACCATCGCACGTGATGACACATCATACATACATCAAGGTAAAAATTATTATCTTCATCATCATTCGTTTTGTACATTTTGCACGTCTCGCACGTCTCGCACGTCTCGCACATATCGCACATATCGCACATATCGCACATATTGCACATATGGAGTGGTCACTAGGATAGACTCCCCCTGTGTGTGTGAACTCATATGGGTTAGCTAGGATCGCACGTTGTATAACACAGTAATTAAGAAATCGCACGTATTGGAGTAGTCACTAAGACTAAACTCTTACTGTGTGTATGAACCCTTATGAGTAGCCAAAATCGCACGTTGTAGACACACACAGTTGAGGTAACAACTCTCAATGAGTTGTGAACCTCCCTTCATATGCTTGCAAGGCTTTTCATTCGTTCGTTCATTATGATCCACTTTCATTATCTTAAATCTTTCACTTCGTTAAGATAATACTTTACGTTCATCAACAATATCACACCCCGTAAAGTCACATCATCATACATAATAGGGAACATAACAGAACATAACATGCAATCATACATCATCATTCACATATCAATCATACATAATATCATACTTAACATCATCATCATCATCATCATCATCTTCTAATCATCATCTTATATCATTCATGCTCATCACATCATCTATGACCTCAAAAGTCAACTTACATGAACCCCCGGGAACCTCCCAAGCCAAAACCTACATCTGCATTTTTCCCGAAATTCAGAAAATAAACTAAGTCTTCATCCGCATTTCCTCTTGTTCATCCGCATTTCTTATTGGTCATCCACATTTCTTATTGTTCATCCGCATTTCTTATTGTTCATCCGCATTTCTTATTGTTCATCCACATTTCTTATTGTTCATCCGCATTTCGTATTATTCATCCGCATTTTTTATTATTCATCCGCATTTCATATTGTTCATCTGCATTTCTTATTGTTCATCCGCATTTCTTATTGGTCATCCGCATTTCTTATTGTTCATCTGTAAGGCCCCGTTCCCGGGCACCTTACAGCTGGTGGTTCATCGCACATAAAACATTAGAAAACATACATTAATTTTGTAGCGGAATTTAAAACATTCATTAATAACTAAAAACATGTCATTTACAACATTTGATTTCATCTCAAAATACAAGACATGTCAAAATACGAATGCCAGCCTCAAAATGCTCCCAGTAGCTTATGTATCCATGCCTGCAACTCCTCAGCATCAACATATACCTGCCAACTATCATGCATACAAAAGTTAGCGACGCTGAGTGAGTTCTAGTTTTAATAATAAAATACTTTTCTCTGTTAAAAATTGTTCTTTACTTTATTTCAAAACATGCTATACTTTACATCATTCGTGATCATGCATCATACGTACATACAGATAATATCATCATTATCTTCCATTACGTTCATTAACTTGTTCATACAACGTATTACATTTTCGTTCATTTCTCTTACTAGATCCGGTCAGACTTTACCCTCTTCGTGGCACTCAGCCACGATTACTGAGGTTGAATGACAAGGATCCTGTTCAGTACATTATTACGATAATTCATTTACGTTCATACATACATTCGTTCTTTCATACATGATCTTATGTTCATTACTCATTATCACTCGAATCTTGTCTCTTGCAATATCCCCAACTCATGCTCGAAAGCTGATGTTGTGACGGGGCCTGCTCACAAACCCCCAACTCATGTCCGAAGACTGACACAACACCGGGATACGTGACAAAGATCCCATACGAGTCAATCACAGGGATTGAACTCCATCCGAGTCTGCTGCAATACAAAGTTGCTCACCTCATTGTCTCGTCTCATGGACAAAGACCTCTGTCGAGTCTGTTGCAACACAGAGTCGCTCACCTCATATCTATGCTTGGCCTTATGCCACACCCCCGAAGTTATACATAACTCGGGTAACAACACCCCCACCGTCGTGGGTAACACCCCCATAGAAATGGGTAACAACACCCCCACAGTCGTGGGTAACACCCCCATAGAAATGGGTAACAACACCCCCACCGTCGTGGGTAACACCCCCATAGAAATGGGTAATAACACTCCACCGTCGTGGGTAACACCCCCATAGAAATAGGTAACAACACCCCCACCGTCGTGGGTAACACCTCTGAAGGTTAGTCACAAAGACCGGAACCCTTGCGTGCACACTTTAGGATTTGCTAAACCTCACGCGGTAGAGCTTAAGGCATTTAGAGCCGTGCACCTCTGTACATATTGCTTGCAAGCCTTTCTATATATTCTCTTTTATTCATTAATTCATGCATGCATTCATTCATTACGTTTCTCTTTTCATTATCTTCCACTTTACGCTACATAATACTTTCATTACATTTATTAACGTTCAACGCAAAGCCAAGGGAAGACATACATACATAATAAGGAACATACATAAACGTAAACATACACCATCACCAATATAGGCACATCATACATGCATAACACACATCAAACATAAGGCATCGCATCATAACCAGGCTTATCTCTCTATATTACCCCTTAAAAACCACTTAGAAAACCTCAAGTCCAAAGTGGGCGCATGGGTCCTTCCAGGCGCATGGGCATAAAATTCTAAGTATAAAACAGTCTGGGCGCATGGGCACTGTTTGGGCGTTCTGCCCTGTTCAGGCGCATCACCAACGCTTAGCCGTTTCTTTCACTGGGACGCATGGGCACTATTTAGGCGCATGGCCAACACTTGGGCGCATGGCCAATACTTAGACGCATGGGCCACTGTTTAGGCGCATGGCCAACACTTGGACGCATGGCCAACACTTGGACGCATGGGCCAACATGCCGGGCGCATGGACCACTATTTAGGCGCATGACCCACTCTTGGGCGCATGGCCAACACTTAGGCGTCTGGTCACTCATGCTAGATGCATGGACAACTGTTTGGGTGCATGAGCCACCTCTGGGCGCATGGTCTACTGTTCATGTTCATCGAACATTCTAAAATCTTTTCTATGCTACCAATTTTACCCGATTATCAATCTAAGCACACCCAAATGCAGATCTAACATACTAAGGCCATCTAAGCATGCTAAACATCATCTCTAACCCATAATCCAACACTAAAACATGCATACATACATACAACATTTGGACATAAAGCTGTAAGTCCACGGTTTCTTTAAAAACGTTTACTTAGTATGCATAATAGCCCTAAATCAGTTGAAAATCCGTAAAAGAGGGGTTCTAGAAACTCACCTTTAGCAGCTTTTGAGCAACACTCTTCCCGTTCAAGACCCACTTTGATTCAGCTCTTTGAATCCCGAAAGTAAACTCTAAACAACCGGAACTTCGGTCAAGAACTCAATAACCAACTGAAACCGAGCTCAAACAAGAGAAGACCTACCTTTTTCAGCTTCTTCTTCCTCATTCTCTCTCTAGAACCGAGAGTCTCTCTCTCTCTTCTTCTTTTCAGCCGTGAAGAAAAGATGAAGAAGAAATAATGGGCACCCATGCCCTTAAATCTTTAAAATAATAGAAGTGTACTTTGTACACTTTTTCCCCTTCCACTTGTGCAAAGTTTCTATTCTTTCTATTTACTTTTCTTTTCCTTCCGTTTAAGTAAAATTTCGGGGTGTTACATCATCCGCATTTCTTATTGTTCATCCGCATTTCATATTGTTCATCCACATTTCTTCCAGTCGCACAACTTTCATCCGCATTTCCTCCAGTCACACAACTTTCATCCGCATTTCCTCCAGTCGCACAACTTTTATCCGCATTACCTCCAGTCGCACAAATTTCATCCGCATTTCCTCCAGTCGCACAACTTTCATCCGCATTTCCTCCGATCGCACAACTTTCATTCTGTAAGGCCCCATTCCCAGGACGCTTACAACTGGTAAATCATTGCGCATAAAACATATAACTTTACATTTAACATTCATAAACATTGCAGCGGAACATTAAAATAACTTTTCATTTCTATATAAATGCTTTTGCAAGTTAATAAAAGTGTTCATTTCAAAACATCGTTCATTCGCATTACAATGCAAAAACATTAAACAAAAGAATGCCATCAAAAAGAGTTGAGTAGCCGCCCAATGCCATCCTCAGCAACCTTACCTGCGAACTGGAAACACATAAAAGTCAGCGTTGTTGAGTGAGTTCTAGTTTTATAATAAAACATACTTTATCTTTCATTTAAAAACTGTCCATTACTTTCTTTCAAATCATAAAAGTCTTAAAATGTGATCACACATCGTACGTACACATAGATAATAGCTATTATCTTCATCAACGTTCATTTCGTACTTTTATCTTTTCGTTTTCATCTAGGTCCTGTCATGTGCTTAACCCCCATCTAGAGCACCAAGCAATTCATCTAGGGTTAAGCGACAAGGACCCCATACATCTGGTCAATCACAAAGACTGAACCCCTGTGTGCATCCTCATGGGGTATTTAACCTGCACACAGTTGAGCTGACAAGCCCTCATTGGGTGTGAACCTCCATACACTTGCTTAATCACACGGATTAAGCCCTAGTGTGCATCCTCATGGGGTAGCTAAGCTGTACACGGTTGAGCTAACACTCGCATTGAGTGTGAACCTCCATACATTTGCTTGCAAGCCTTTCTTTTGTTTGTTCATTCATTAATGCATGTATTCAATCATCATGTTCCTCTTTTCATTATCTTCCACTATACGTTACATAATACTTTCATTTCATTCATTAACATTCAACGTAAAGCCATGGGAAAATAAACACACATAACAAGAACATTAACATACACATACAACAACATCATACAGTGCGTCATACATACGTAACATACATCATACATACCATCATGCATATCAATCATACATCATAACATGCCAACGTAACACTATGACCTCAAAAATTCAACTTACATAGCCCCCGGGAACCTCCCAAGTCAAAGCCTAAATTACACTTTTTCCCAAGAAGTCAGAAATATTCTAAGTGTTCATCCGCATTTGCCTTTGTTCATCCGCATTTGTCTTAGTTCATCCGTATTTCTTTTACTTCATCCGCATTTCTTTTACTTATAGTTCATCCGCATTTCTTTTACTTCATCCACATTTGTTATAGTTCATCCGCATTTCTTTTACTTCATCCGCATTTGTTATAGTTCATCCGCATTTCCCATACTTAGTCAATACTCATCCACATTTCCCACACTTGGTCAATGTTCGTCCGCATTGACTTTCATCCGCATTGACCTTCATCCGCATTGACTCTACTCATCCACATTTCCTACAATACTCATCCGCATTTGCCAACACTTAAGCAATTTTTCTAAACTTAGGCGTATGAACTACTGTTTGGGCGCATGAGGAGCCTAGGGCACACTATTCATCAGATTCAGTCCCCAATTCTTATCTTTTATGTTTTAAGCTTAACTCTTACATTCTAAGCCTTAGAAACACAACCATAACATCATCAAATCATGAACACAGTCTAGAATCACACCATACGTCATCATGCACACATTAAACATGCGGGTATAAAACCCAGTTTTATAAAAACACACATTCATGCATTTTCAACCCCAAAATCAGTTAAAACATGTAAAAGAAGGGTTCTAGAACTCACCTTAGTAGCTCTTGAGTATGGCTTCTTCCAAACTCGTTTGCAATGTGTTCAACCACCTAGAAACCCACTAAAAACATACACCCGAACACACACAAACACACATAAGCATACACCCGAGGACATAACCGGTTAAGAACACCATAAAACCATGAATTCTTACTTTAAATGCAAAATTTTCAGCTTGATCTTCTTCAAAACCTGAAAACTCTGCACTTTCTCTCTCTAGAATCTGTAAGAAGAAAGTGATGTGCAAGAGTGGGCGCCATCACCTTTATTCACCAACTTTTTTAATGTTTTGTCCTTTTGACACTTTTTACCCCTTAACTTAGGTAAAATATCTTTTATTTCTTTTACTTCACTTTATTCTTCTTTCTTTGACGTTAAAAAAATAACCGGGTGTTACAAGTCCACCCCCTTATATAGGTTTCGTCCCCGAAACCTATTATTCCTTAAAGATAATTAAAAAGAGGGGTTCTAGAACTCACCTTAGCAGCCTCTTCAGGTAAGACTTCCTTCAAAGCCCAATTGCTACAAGTTCTCACCTAGAAACCCACTTGAAACACACACCCGAACATACATAACATACATAAGCATACAACCAAGGATGAAACCAGTTAAGAATATCTTAAACACATGAATTCTTACCTTGAATTCGATCTTTTCAGCTCTTTTTCTTCTTCAAAACCCGAGCTCTGCTCTTTCTCTCTCTAGAAATATCCGAAAGATATGGTGTTGTACAAGAAGTGGTGGCCATGCCCACTTTTACACCAACTTTTGAAACATTCTGTCCTTTTTGACACTTTTAACCCCTCTACTTGGGTTTTATGGCTTTTCTTTCTTTTTCCGTCACTTTATTCTTCTTTCATGTCTTAAAAAATAACCGGGTGTTACAAGTCCACCCCCTTATATAGGTTTCGTCCTCGAAACCTGTTATTCCTCAAACAATCGTGGATAATGTTGTCTCATCGCTTCTTCAGTCTCCCACGTAGACTCAGATCCCTTTCTGTGCTTCCACTGTACACGCACAAGAGGAACCATTTTATTCGTTAACCTCTTCTCTTTACGATCAATGATCGCCACTGGTTGCTCCACATAATTGAGCCGTTCATCTACCTCGACATCTTCCGGTGGTACAATGATATCCTTGTTTGTTAAACACATTCTCAAATGCGATACATAGAATTTCGGGTGAATTCCACTTAACTCATCTGATAACTCTAGTCTATAGGTCATCTCTCCTACTCGAGCAATGATTCGGAAAGGCCCTATGTACCTTGGGCTCAACTTGCCCTGCTTTCTGAAACGAATGATACCCTTCCAAGGTGAGACTTTCAACATAACTCTATCACCCACCTGTAACTCAATTGGTCTACGTTGTTTATCAACATAGGACTTCTATCTATCTTTGGCTGCCTTCATAAAGGCTTTGATCCTTTCTAGTTTCTCAGTCGTAGCCTCGACCACTTCGACGCTCCCTAACTCTTTATGGCCAATATCACCCCAACACACAGGTATTCTGCATCTCCTACCGTATAGCATCTCATAAGGAGGCATACCGATACTGGCATGATAATTGTTGTTATATGAAAACTCAGCTAATGGCAAGTGGTCATCCCAACTTCCCCCAAAATCGATGACACACGCTCGAAGCATATCCTCCAGCGTCTGAATGGTCCTTTCCGACTAACCATCTGTCTGGGGATGATAAGCTATGCTAATGTGTAACCTCGTACCCATAGCATCGTGGAATTTCTTCCAAAATTTGGATGTAAACTGATTGTCGCGATCAGACACAATAGACACCGATACACCATGACAATTTACAATTTCTTTATTGAACAGATCCGCTAACCTCTCAAATGAATATGTCTCGCAGATCGGTAGGAAGTGAGCACTCTTCGTCAAACGATCAACTATCACCCATATGGCATCATACCCTCACGCGGTACGCGGTAGCTTCGTAATAAAGTCCATGGTGATATGTTCCCACTTCCACTCCGGTATATCCAAAGGTTGGATCTTACCGTACGGCTTTTGGTGCTCGACCTTCACTTGTAAACAAGTAAGGCATTTACTCACATACTCCACCACATCAGCTTCATACCTGGACACCAATAATCTTTCTTCATGTCTTGGTACATCTTTGTAGCACCGGGATGAATAGAGTATCGAGTCTTGTGAGCTTCATCCATAATCTTCATGCATAGATCCCCAAAACGAGGAATCCACATCCGCCCGAATTGGGTCTTGACACCAAGTGTGTTTTCACCCAATTCCGCGACCAGACCTCTCATTCTTTCGGAGTTAAGATGATCTTCTTTCAATGTCTCATCCTGAAACTCCTTAACTTGCTTCATCACATCAGAGGTCATGATCAACTGGTAAGCTTTCATCCGAATCGGCTGGGGTCTCTCCTTTCGGCTAAGGGCATCCGCCACCATGTTGGCTTTTCCCGGATGGTAATGGATCTCACAATCATAGTCTTTTATGAGCTCTAACCATCTCCTCTGCCTCATGTTCAAGTCCTTTTGCTCGAAGAAGTACTTCAAGCTCTTGTGGTCGGTGAATATGGTGCACTTTGTACCGTATAGGTAGTGCCTTCATATCTTTAATGTGAAGACCATAACTGCTAACTCCAAGTCATGAGTAGGGTAATTAACCTCATGAACCTTTAACTGTCAGGATGCATAGGCTATAACTTTTCCCTCTCTATTAACACACACCCCAACCCCGAGTAGGAAGCATCAGAATGAACCACCAGATCTTCACTTCCATCGGGTAATGACAGAACATGTTCTTGAGTCAACCTCGCCTTTAACTCCTCGAAATGCCTTCTCTTGAGCTTGACCCCATAAAAACATTACATCTTTCCTACTCAACTTGGTTAGTGGAGAAGCGATCTTAGAGAAGTCTTGAATGAATCTTCTGTAGTAGCCCACCAAACCCAAAAAACTACGAATCTCGGATGGCATCTTTGGAGACTTCCATTGCATCACTGCCTCCACTGTTGCTGGGTCCACCATAATCCCGTCAAGATTTACCACATGACCCAAGAACTGGACCTCGTGCAACCAGAATGCGCACTTGGAGAATTTAGCATACTACTCCTCCCTTCTCAACGTCTCCAACACCTCTCGAATGTGACCGACATGCTCCTCCTCACTCTTGAAATAAATCAAGATATCATTGATAAACACAATCACTGATTTATCCAACATCGGCCGACACACTCGATTCATCAGATCCATAAAAGCAACTGGCGTGTTGGTCAACCCAAATGACATAACGAGGAACTCGTAGTGACCATAACGTGTGCGAAAAGCTGTTTTAGGAATATCCTGCTCTTTCGCCTTTAGCTGATGGTAGCCAGATCGAAGATCTTTCCTTGAAAACCAACGGGCACCTTGAAACTGATCAAACAAATCATCAATTCTTGGTAACGGGTACCGATTCTTTACCGTCAACTTATTCAGCTCACGGTAGTCGATACACATCCTCATGCTACCGTCTTTCTTCTTTATGAATAAGACCGGAGCACCCCAAGGAGAGATACTCAGTCTAATAAACCCCGTATCAAGCAGCTCTTGCAATTACTCCATCAACACTTTCATCTCAGTCGGAGCCAACCGATACGGTGCCTTGGCAACAGGTTGGGCACCTGGTATCAAATCAATCTGAAACGCGATCTCTCGGTCAGGTGGCACTCCTGGTAAGTCTTTTAGGAACACGTCTGGAAAGTCACACATAACCGGTACATCAAACAGTTGTGGTGTTTGTGTTTCCACATCCTTCACATAGGCCAAGTAGGCGCTACACCACGCCTCATGTACTTTCCCGCCACCGCCATTGTGATCACTTTCGGGATCGCCATGACTCGATCACCATAAACCATCACCATACTCCCGTCAGGCACTGTTAACTGAATCATCTTCTTGCGACACACAATGTTTACCTCATTGTCCGCTAACCAATCCATCCCAAGAACTACATCGAAACCACCTAAGGTCATCATGAATGGTCTAATAGGAAACTTGTGACCTTCTAGTTCCCCGTCACAACCTTCTATCATCTCAGAAATCCGGTAGACTTACCTATGGCAGTTTCTATATCAAAGGCGCATCTACACTCCTACTACTAAGAGGCAGTTTAGCACATAAAGCAGTAGAGATAAAACTTTTACTAGCACCAGAATCAAATAACACAGAGGCTAAAGTTTGGTTTATTAGAAACGTACCTGACACAACATTAGGGTCCATCCTAGCCTCCTCCTTCGTTATCATAAACGCTCTGGTGCTCGCCTCTGTCTTTCTCCTCTAGTCTTCTTCACCCCCAAACCCTCAGCCCTTGGCTTCTTACAGTCTCTACTCATGTGACCATTCTCTCCACAGTTGTAACACCTTACAACACCCCGCATTCCCTCGCCACATGGCCAGGCATCCCGCACTTGAAGCAAATGTTTGACCCCCATTTACATTATCCTAAATGTTGCTTCCCACATTTACCATATCTCTTCGATCCTGCACCCGACGTGATCACACGACGGTCATTCACCCATGCCTTTTTCTTACTCGTCAGGAAACCACCCGAACCAAACCTCTTCCTATTCCAATTCCGGTCACCACCACCTTTCTTGCTGCCTTCAGCCACCACCACAGTTCTTTCATCATACAACCTTACCACCAAATCAACCGCCGACCTAAACGTGCTCGGTCGGGCAGTGATCATGTGCTTTCGGCTATCCGTCGGCAAACCCTGAATGTACCTCTTAATCTTTCGTGACAAAGGTGTCACTTGGTCCGGCAACAGACGTGCCATCCCATTGAATTTAATGGTGTATTGTTGATGTGTCATTGTTCCCACCTCCAGCTGCAGGAATTCCCTTTCCACCATATCTATTTCCCTATGAGGATAGAACTCCTCAATCACCAACTTTTTCAACTCAGACCACCTCATTCTCCTAATTGCCCAACCACCCTCGGCTTGGACAATATTATCCCACCAGCACAGAGCCGAGTCCACAAACGAGTGGGCATCAAACTTCACCTTTTTATCCTCCCGACACTCGCTAATGTCGAGTACCACCTCCATCTCTCTCACCCATCGTGAGCAGCAACAGCAGTGCCATTCCCATCAAACATTGAGGGCTTGCATCTCATAAATGCCCCGTAGTTACAACCTCGTGCCGCCTCTGGCGCAAGCTCTTCTTCCTCCTCCTCGTCATCAGAAAGAACCGTCTCAGTCTCCGGTTGCTCCCATCCTCCCGAAGACCTGTTCCTCTCCTTTCTTTCTCCTTCCCTTACGACCTTTATCACTTCGGTCACTACAGATGGTAGGATCGTCTGCATGACCTCATGCACCTCTTCCTCGACAGCCTCCTTCACTAAGGCTCTCAAGTTAGCACTCTCATCTCCGCCCTCCGGATGAGGGGACTTGGGTTCTTCATGAACCACTTTTTCAACTCTAGGCCTTCCTCTTTTGGGCCACGGTTCAACACCATGCACACCACGACCTCCACCCCTTGAAGCTTTAGATGATCTACCACCGGCCATCCTCTAACACACGTTGAAAGATTCAAACACCAACACGATCATTCAAGGGAACAACTTAGTTTATGTCAAGTATAGTAAGTCCCTAATTATAGTGGCCAGTTGTGATTAGCCACTTACTTTACTCTTCATACCCCAAGCATTACCTATCCTGACTACATTAGTATCTAAATCTACAAACAACACATAAACCACATAACATGCGCTCGTAATACCGAGCAGCTACTCAGACTGGCATCCCTTCCCTTTCCGTCCCATTTTCAGTTGAAGTTAAGGTTTGTTTTGAAAATTTACCCATTTCTCTTAAACTTTGGCTCTGATACCAACTTGTAAGGCCCCGTTCCCAGGACGCTTACATCTGGTCATTCATTGCACATAAAACATATACTTACATTAACTTCCTTAAAACATTGTAGTGGAATCAATAAAAAGATATTTCATTTCATTAAAATGCTTTTGCAAAATAATACAACATTCATTATACAATATCATTTGTTCGCATTACAATGCAAAAACATTAAACAAAAGAATGCCATCCAAAAGAGCCAAGTAGCCACCCCGTGCCATCCTCAGCAACTTTACCTGCCAACTAGAAAATGCATAAAAAGTCAGCATTGCTGAGTGAGTTCTAGTTTTATAAAGACATTTCGTTACCTTCCATTCGTTAAAACATTTTCATTACCATCGCAAGTGATCACACATCATACATATATCAAGGTAACAATTATTATCTTTATCATCATTCGTTTTGTACATTTCGCACATCTCGCACATATCGCACATATCACACATATCGCACATATCACACATATCACACGTATGGAGTGGTCACTAGGACAGACTCCCCCTATGTGTGTGAACTCTTATGGGTTAGCCTAGATCGCACGCTGTATAACACATAGTAATCAGGAAATCGCACGTATTGGAGCAGTCACCAAGACTGAACTCTTACTACGTGTATGAACCCTTATGAGTAGCCAAAATCGCATGGTGTAGACACACACAGTTGAGGTAACAACTCTCAATGAGTGTGAACCTCCCTTCATATGCTTGCAAGGCTTTTCATTCGTTCGTTCATTATGTTCCACTTTCATTATCTTAAATCTTTCACTTCGTTAAGATAATACTTTACATTCATTAACAATATCTCACCTCGTAAAGTCACATCATCATACATAATAGGGAACATAACAGAACATAACATGCAATCATACATAATCATCATACATCATCATTCACACATCAATCATGCATAACATCATACTTAACATCATCATCATCATCATCATCTAATCATCATCTTATATCATTCATGCCCATCACATCATCTATGACCTCAAAAGTCAACTTACATGAACCCCCGAGAACCTCCCAAGTCAAAACCTACATCTTCACTTTTCCCCGAAATTCAGAAAATAAACTAAGTCTTTATCTGCATTTCCTCTTATTCATCCGCATTTCTTATTGGTCATTCGAATTTCTTATTATGCATCCGCATTTCTTATTGTCTATCCGCATTTCTTATTGTTCATCAGCATTCATATTGTTCATCTGCATTTCTTATTGTTCATCCACATTTCATATTGTTCATCCGTATTTCTTATTGTTCCTCCGTGACTAGGTTAGTGAGATTGAGATTCTCACTAAGGATCGAATATAATGACTGAGTTAATGATTGAATGGCGGAATCATACAATCAAGAAACATTCAATGCAAAAGAAATACTCATAAATGTTTTGTATATATTAATAAAGGTGATTGATTAGAATGGCTGCTAGGGTTTAGTAAAAAAAGTAATAATGCACCTAGAGAACACAAATATTTTGATTGTCTAAATTCTGTCACCACATGTATGATGTTTTCTATTCTATTTATAGGCAGACAAGATGCCTTTTACAAAATGACTAAACTACCCCTGACGTATTACATCAGAACTAGTCTAAGTCTTGATCCGGATCTCTACTTATTCATCCGCATTGGCAAATGCGGATGAGTTGACTTGATCAACATTTCTTCACTTGATCATCTGCATTAGTATGTTGTTCATCCGCATTGGTTAATGCGGATGAACAAATACTTCTACGCATTTGTCTGGTCATCTGCATTGGCAAATGCGGATGAACAAAATCTTGTCCGCGTTACTTTTTGGTCTTCTGCATTTGTTAATGCGGAAGAACAAATACTTTTCCGTATTTGTTTTATGTCTTCCACATTGACAAATACGGATAGCCATACTTGGTTTATCTTCTGTGCAGGATCTTCATCCGCATTACTTCTTGGACTTGTGGGAATCTAGCAGAGCAACCATCAACTCACCCATTGAATTGGCATGTATAATCCTTTTAGGGTCCAACAATACTCCCCTAAGGATTATACAGCCTATGTTCTTCAGTGTTTGGGTAGTGATTGAGGTTGTGATGATTTTGCTGGGTCTTGTGATGGTGTAAAAGGTGCTGCATGAGCTGGATTCAAATTGCCTTGATCATGTTGACAAAGTCTTGATCATCTAACATTTTATCCCTGCTTAGTACATGGATCTTCATTTTGCTCATATTGTAAATGGCTTCTAGTGGTAGTTTCTTAAGTGAATCTGGTTCCCAAATAGACACCTTGGATAGCCCATCCCTATAAATTAAAAGAGCACCATCTACATCAACTTCTAGTTTGACAATGTTGCCCAAATGTAGAGGTGTCTTCTTTTTCTTTCTTTTCTCCCTCTTGGCAGTGATCTGGTCATATGCCATCTTTAATATTTTGATGCACTTAAGAAAGAAATGCAGATCTTCTTGACCCAATTTGTTTGATATCTCTCTGAAGTGCCTTGTGTATATGTAGTGAATATATGATTGATCTAGTAGTCTCACTTCATAACCACTAAATAGTCTAATTTCAGCACCTTTTTTACCTCCCCACTTCCTCTCAATCACCAATTCATAGGTCTTCTCATCATAATAAACATTTGAGATTGGTATTGAGGAATGAGTACCAACCACCATTTTTCTTTTTAGTGATCCTGTAGGTTTCACCTTTAGTTCTGGAAACACCGCTTCTTTAGCTGGTTTTGTCTGTTTCATCTCTAGAGGGTTCTTGAAAGATTTGTCTTTTCTCATACATATGGCTTTTAATGAATTGAAGTTGTTGATTCTCTTAATCATTTTAAGTATACCTTCAAACTCATATCCTCTGAACATGACATTATGGTTGATCAGTTCCAGATTAGCCAGTTCTTTCAGGTCATGAATCTCAAGGGCATTACTAGAGCAGAGTACTCTATAAAAATTGCACTAGCCCTGAGATTCTTTTAACCATAAACATATTCCATGAACTATCATACTTCCAGCCAATGATTTTCTGGTCAGTTTTGCCTTTTGGAGTAGATACACCTCTAATCATCTTAGCAGTGATTAACCCTTCTTGAAGTTTCAATTGGGAGGGTTCAACAAACCACTCTGGCTATTTGTGAAGAACAGGTGCCAGATAATCTTGATCTTTATGTGTAAGTTTCATGTCTTGTGTAGAGACTCTTGATCTTGGATTTTGGTTGAGGACTTCTTTTTCTAACCTCTTCAGCTTTTCTTTCTTTTCATTGATTAATCTGAGTGTGGCAACTCTCAGTGAGTTAGTTTTCATGTTTCCCAATTTCCTTTTAGTGAAGCCTTGACTGGTGAGGTAATCCTTCATTTCCCTATCAGACATTGTATAGGGATCAGGATGTAGAGGTTCATGAGTTGGAGATAGCTTCTTCATGACTGACAGCTTTGGCTATTGAACTTTGGATGCAATTGACTTCTCATAATCTATTTCAACCGTGGGGTCCAGCAGTTTATTGACTTTCTCTTCTTCTGCTTTCATGCCTTCATATGTCATACTAATACTTCATGAGCATCATACCCATGATTGATCAAGAACATGGCTTTTATCATAAGGTCATCTGTTTGTGCCTTTACTACCATTTCATCCATAGATTTTTCTTTTTGCACAGGACTGTCCACATCTACAGCCTTTTCAGCATCATATCCTCCTATTTCTCCTTCTTCCAGATCAATAAAAGCAGCTTGTTTCTTTAATTGAGTCTTAGCCTTCTCATATTCATCTAGGAATTCAGCTATGGCTACCAAACTTCTTAGATCATCTCTTTTACTTTTCTTCACATGTTCTTCTTCTACTATTGGTCTTTTCCCTTTTGCCTTTGTAGATAAGTATTTCCTCTTTCTGGTATAAGTTTGAAGTGAAGGACCAGAAGAGGATTCAGGCTTTTTCATCTCCTCAGGCACTTTTTCAACCTCAGTTTGTACTTGTTCATGATCATCAGTTGATTTTTCTTCCTTTTCCTTTTCTTTTTCACAGAACTCTCTAATCATATCTTTTTGTTTGTCAGACAATGACATAGTAGGTACCATTTGGATACTTAACTCCTTCTCCAAGGGAACTGGATATTGAGGAATGACCATAATAGGTTCAGTGTTAGTCCTCTGGTCAGCAATGAAATCCCAAAATTCATCATCAATTATGAATGCTTCAGAAGTAAAGCTGTCTAGTGCACTGATTAGTTCTTCAAATTCAGCCTTAGTTTTTGTAGCATCTGATTGTCCAGAATAGACCACTATTTCTAGACTTGATTCTTCATTCTTTGTTTTGCTTGCATCTTCTTCTTTTTCATCATTATCAGAAGAAGATTGTTTCTCATCAGCTATAACTCTTTCTTCATCTTTTTCACTTTCTTTAGCCTCAGCACTTCTTTGAATTTCAATCAACATCTCAAGCTCAGAGATTCTTTTATTTTGGCTTTCAATTTGATTATGCAGATTGGAAATAATCTCAGATTTTGCTTCAATTATATCCTCTTGCTCTTCCATAACAATGGTTTGAATAGCAAGAGTATCTACATGGCCACTGATTTCTTCTCTAGCATGATTAAGAGCAGCTTTTAAGTAGTCAATCTCTTTATCTTTCTCTTTCTTTTCAACTCCATATTTTTCTTTCAGCTCTTTTAACTCATTCTCCTTTTCATCAAGTTCAAGAATCCTATCATCAATGATTCTTGCTCTCCTGTTAAGTATTCTTTCCATCCTTTTAATCTTTTGCATGAGCTTAGAGATCAACTCATCCTTTTCATTCGGTCTGTTCACATTTGATTCAGCAAAACTTTCTGATGAAGTAGTCTCAGAAGTTACTCTCTTTATAGGCATTTGAACATGTTGATCCTCCTCATCCGAAGATGATTTGGATTCCTTAGAAGAGCTGGTTGAATCTCCAAACTCAGTTGGATTGTCATTGGTAAGGAATGGTTGAGGTGGTGATTTTTGTGAGTGGTGAGGTGGTGATATTGGAGAGTGATGAGGTGGAGGTGTTGGAGAGTGGTGAGGTAGAGGTGTTGGAGAGTGATGAGGTGGAGATTGGATTGGTTGAGCTGTTGGTGATGGGGTAGGTGATTTATGTGGAGATGGTGATGATGATGGTTGTGGGGTTCTTTGTGGAGATGGGATTGGTAGAGGTACAAATGGAGATGCAAAGTCATGAATTTCAGGTTCAGTGTGAGAATCACCTTCTGCACCATCCTGGGGTGACACTAACCTTTGCCTATCAATACCATCAACTTGCTCATCAGTAGCTTGTTCTTTAATATGCTTATTTGCAGGAGCATGTTGTTCTTCTCCTTGTTCATCAAGATTGATCTCTTGAAGCATCCAAGGTAGAAGAGGTGAGTGAGCTCCACTGTAGAAGTTTCTAGGATCCCTCTTCTTGATATACTTATATGACTTAGCATCATATGTGGAAGATCTAGAGCTGGTCCCTTAGCAGCCAGATTGGGGAATGATTTATTTACCAAACATTGAATAAATCTTGGGTACATCAAGAATTTGTATCTCTTCCCCTCTTGTATGTTTGATACTAGACCATTAAAGACATAAGCTGGCATGTTGAATGGCCTATTTGTGCATAAAGCATAAATTGCTAATCAAGTGATGATTGGAATATCATTCTACCCTGTTTTCCTTTTGGACAAACAGTGCTAATAGATGTGAATTAGAAACCTCCAAGGCAAGTCCACTAATCCTTTTACAATCTATTTTGCTTCAAATCCCCCTTCATACCCAATTTCTACAAAGAAGGTAGTGATATTTGTTGGGTTTGTTGAACCAAAACAAAGTAGTTTAACCATTTTACACTATGAAAACACAACGGATTAATACCTTAATATTATCATTAGTAATCTGAAAAATTAAGGCTTATAACTTATCATCAAGAAACCCAAGAACATAGGATCATTTATATGTGTTTGAGCTAGCTATCAACTATAAATACCTACCAAAACAAGCCATACATACTACCTTTAGTATATTGCTGAAAACGTGATGAAGGAGGAAGAATATGAGGTTCTTGAATGAGCAAGACACCAAGGAGAGGTGTCCTCAAGCATCCATACCCACAAGCATCAAGCAAAGACACTCTTGCTAGGATTTGTACACCCCAAACGACCAAGAAGGCTGCTGGAGAAAAACGATTTTCAGCCTTGAATAAGCTGCTGGAGAACCGATTCTTCAGCCTTGATTGAGCTGCTAGAAAAACCGATTTCCAGCCTTGATTACCTTCAAGAAAGGGAAGAAAGTTTGTTCTTCTTGGTCTTTTGCATGTATGAGAGAGAGAGAGAGAGTTGGAGTGTGTATCTTGTTCTTGGATTATTGGTTAATTGAAAGCACAAAAAGACCCCTCCCCATAAGGGGTGGCTGAAAATGTACAAGGGAGGGGGTTTTCCCCCCAAAACCAAACTCAAATTCTAATAAACTAGTTGTTTTAATAGTTATATAATTAACCTCTTAATTATATAGCTCATACACACTTTTATTATTTGATGTTATTTAACTAAATTAAACAACATTACAAAAATATCCATGAACAAAATATCCTTATAAGTTGTTCAATCTCATATGCAACTTATTTAGAAAACCCATTTTCTAAATTGGTGTAATTATTTAATTGCATGATCATATCATCAATTAAATATTAATTGGTGTTTGCTAAGCTTGTTATTGGGTATGGCCCGACTTGGATCATTACGTACTAACCACATTAATTTTCTATGTGTCTTGGGCATACAGAATCCAACAATCTCCCATTTGCACAAGATTCATAGAAGATTGATGCAAGCAGTAAATACCGCCTAACAACGGTTTACTACCCTTAATACGCATGACTTAAATCCATTCAATAACATCATCCCCTTCAAGTATCCAACTTGAAATGATTTAGGTGAATCAATCATTTATCCTTTTGTTACAGATGTCATGTTAAATCCAAGGACATAGAATGATCATTCCTTGTTGATTTAACTTAATCAGGCCTTAGACATCTTGCTCTCAACGAATAAGAGGAACAAATTCCATCTTGACTACATACGTTTTTCACAATCACCTCGTGTCACAACTGAACATAGCCTTATGCACTGCCCATTATTTCAGAGCAGCGAAGAACTAGCTCAAGGTATAACATTTGGTGAATATCAAAACCCAATATGTATCTCAGGTCGAAGGATACCAAATGATATTTGCCTTTACTCAAATTTACTTATGATCAATCTAGAAGATTCCATGTAGTAAAATTGAGATGCGGGTCAGTCCAATATTGTATCCCATAAATATCTATGAACCTTGGCAGCAACCAATTGCTCTATATTCATTCCTTATGAATATCCATGAATCTATGTTCATAATAGTCTTACGTTCATATTTGTTCCCACAAACATGACCGACTATGGATATTTAGAATAATAAACATATTCATGGATGTATACATGCTAAAAAGAATATAACTCAAAATAACACAAGTATATAAAGAGTTAAATATTATATTGTTTCAAAATTTTAATACTAAACAAATCAATCCTAATCACTAGAATATCGAAGTCCTAAGGCACAAGTATGAATTTCATGCTTTGCCCTTTCAAGGAGCTTCGTGAGTGGATCCGCAATGTATTGATCAGTGTGAACTTTATGAATACATATTTTCCCCTTTTTAACCTCATCCCTTAGGTAGTTGAATTTCCGCTCAATGTGCCTAGCCTTTTGAAGAGGACAGGGTACCTTGATTTATGCAATCGTACCCTCGTGATCATAAAAGGATTCCTAGGGGTCTTGATTGGTAGAGACCACCCTAGGTAGGCGATAATTTTCTTTATCCATGCAGCTTCCTGAGCTGCTGATGATGTTGCTATGTATTCGGACTTTGTAGTGGACAATGCTACTCCATTCATAATGAAGACATACCCCAATTGTGATCGAGAACCATCTCGAACAGTTTGGAACTCGCATCCGTGTAACCCTTTACAACAAGTTCCTCTTCATCAGATCCATATATTGGAAACATTTCCTTAGTCCTCCTAAGGTATTTCAATATACTTTTAATAATCATCCAATGGCTATTACCTGGATTCTGCTGATATCTGCTCGTCATGATTAACGCGCATGTCACGTCTGATCTAGTGCATATCATCGCATGATGGATCCTATAGCTGATGCATATGGGATGTCCTTCATTCGATCTAGCTCATCCTTTGTGCTTGGACATTGAGATGTACTCAATATTGTCCCTATTTGAATAGGTACTATACCTTTCTCAGAGTTTTCCATCTTGAACCTTTTCAAGACTTTATTAATATATGCACTTTGATTTAAACCTATCAACCGCCTAGATCTATCCCTATAGATCTATATTCCCAAAATATAGGCGGCTCTACCAAGATTTTTATGGAAGAACAACTTCCA
Organism: Flaveria trinervia; assembly: GCA_025506515.1. NCBI lineage: Eukaryota > Viridiplantae > Streptophyta > Magnoliopsida > Asterales > Asteraceae > Flaveria > Flaveria trinervia. The sequence goes on along the minus strand of CM046453.1, from coordinate 33,349,930 downwards.
AGCCAGGTTTTGACACCTTCCATGGTTGGAATATCATTTCCAAAAGGTAGTATGTCATCAACATACAATACTAAGAATGTTATTATGCTCCCACTAGCCTTCGTATGTACACAAGCCTCGTCAGCGTTCTTGATGAAACCATATTTCTTGATCTCTTCATCAAAATGTTGATTCCAACTTCTTGATGCCTGATTCAATCCATAGATTGACTCTTTAACTTGCATACTTTTCGGATGTTGTGGATCGACAAAAACATCTGGCTAAACCATATGGACAGTCTCTTCGAGATGTCCATTAAGACAAACGGTTTTGACATCCATTTGCCAAATCTCATAGTCATAATATGCAGCTATGGCAAATAATATCCTAATTGACTTTAGCATTGCCACAGGCGAGAAGGTTTCATCATAATCAACCCTTTGATTTTGAGTGAAACCTTTCGCTATAAGTCTTGCTTTGTAAGTATCCAAGTTTCCATGTATATCCATTTTCTTCTTGAAACCCATTTCATCCAACCGGTTTGGAGTTAAGTGGAGGGTCAACCAATTCCCAAACTTGATTGTAATACATGGATTGCATCTTAACGTTCATGGCATCCAGCCATTTGTCACAATCCAAATTAGACACTGCTTCATGGTATGTGGTTGGCTCATAGGAGTCAACCACATAGCATCCATTCATGAAAGATCCATATCTTTCACGTGGAATGCTAACTCTACCAGATCTATGAACGTTTTGTGTGTATTGATCAACCTCTTGATCATCATCAACAACCTCTTGTTGATTGCTTGTGTCAACTAAACGTGTATCGGCTTGTGGATCTTGATCCGCATCAAATTCCACTATTCTATACGTTATTCTTCCATAAGGAACTTAATTTCTAAGAACTCAGCCTTTCGAGCAATAATTACTCTTGCTCTGTTGGATCAAAGAAGTAGTATCATATACAATCTTTAGGATATTCGACAAATTTACACTTAGTGAATCGACTATCTTGGTCAGGGCCATATTCAAAATACGAGCCTCGGAGAGCATTGCGGAAACCCAAAATGATAGAGGTAGTGAGCTTATAGCCATCATAGATTTTAACCATATCCAATAGGGTTCGATTTCTCCTTTTAGACACACCATCATGTTGTGGTGTTCCAGGTGGAGTAAGTTGTGAGACGATCCCACAACTTCTTAGATGGTACTAAAAAAATCACTGAGGTATTCACCTCCTCTATCTGAACGAAGAACTTTGAGAGTTTTATTGAGTTGATTTTCTACTTCATTCTTGAAGATTTTGAACATTTCAAAAGCTTCATGTTTGTGTGTCATCATGTACACATAACCATAGCGACTATAATCGTCGGTAAAGGTAATGAAGTATCTATCACCATTTCTAGTCATTGTCTTTAAAGGGCCACATACATCCGAATGTATGATACCCAATAAGTCTTTTGCCCTCTCGTTAGTGCCATTAAAGGGCGACTTGGTCATCTAGCTTGTAAATAAGATTCACACTTATCAAATGAAACATTTTTATTTGATTTTCAAAAGACCATTCTTTTGAGGTGTTTGAATCTGATTCTTGTTTATGTGACCAAGACAACAATGCCAAAGATAAGAATCACTTAAACCCATTTTAAGTTTCGTGGTGCTTGTTTGGTATAATGAGCTATTATAGGATGAATCATCATGAACCAATTCATAGATTCCATTAAAAGGCATAGCCTTGAAATAAAATACATCATCCATACAAACATAAATACCATTGTTAACAAACTTTAATTCATAACCACATTGTTTTAAAAGGGAAAACAAAATTATGTTCTTAATGACAACTTCCAAACTATTTGAAAATTTCAAAATATTGTCTCCTTGGGCTTTGACATCAACTTTTGCTCCGTTTCCCATGTAGAGAGTTGTGTCTCCCTTCTTGAAGTGCTTATTTCCTATGAACCCCTGCAACAAATTGCAAAAAAGAGTTCCACATCCGGTATCCAATACCCATGTGTTTGAAGAAATAACATTTCAACCAATGTGAATTATGAAAGTTGTACATGAGGTTTGCCCAGCATCCCTCTTGTTTCTCAACTCTTTGAGATAGGTTGGACAATTCCCTTTCCAATGTCCTATCTCTCCATACTCAAAGCATGGATCGTTCTCCGTTACCTTAGCTTCTTAAGCTTAGGCTTTGGAGGTTCCGCTTTAGCCTTTCCTTTAATGTGCCCCTTTCCTTTTGCAACATTTGCCTTGGGATCAGGGAATGGACTTTTCTTATTGCCTCCCTCATTGATCGAGAGAACAGGTAGAACCTTTCTACCTGTCCCTGCCTCGGCTGTTTTGAGCAGTGCGTGAAGCTCACCAATACTCTTGTCCCACCCGTTCATATTGTAATTCATTATGAACGTCCCAAACCTTTTGGTTAGGCGATTAAGGATCAAATCCGTGGCTACCACTTTTGAGACGGGACAATTAAGTCTCTCGAGGTGATCAACGTGGCATTTCATCTTAAGAATATAAGATGATACCAATTGGGTTTCTTTCATATGATACACATGAAGCGCTCGGACCGTTTCGAAGCGCTCCACCCTAGCTTGTTGAAGGAACATTTCCTTCAACTGGGTAATTATGTCATATGCACCAAGTTGCTCCAAGTCCTTTTGGAGTTCGGGAATCATAGTTCCCACCATGAGGCAGAAAAGCTGCATGGAATCCTCAGTGTATTGAAGCCAATCGTCATAGGCCTCAACATCCTCAGGGTCGGGTTGGTTAAGAATAGGATCATCAAGGACATAGGCCCTTTTCTCTTGCTTGAGAACAATTCTCAAGTTTTGATACTAGTCCATAAAGTTTTTATGGTTAAGACGATCCCTTTTTAAGATTGTTTTCAGTGATAGGTAGGGACGGTCGGGGTGGTAGCATTGTGGTTGCGGCCATTACTACAAAATTACAAAGTTCATTTTAGTATTTCTGAAAAATTGCATTTTAATTATTAATACCCTTTACATGTTTCATATACAATTAATAATTAAAATCTAGAATCCAACATTACATTTAAATGATGGTTAGGTGACCTTTATCCCATCATTTAAATTAACAAGGTAGCCAACATTGACAATTGCAACCTATTGCAACTTCTAGATTTATGGGATCGGTTAAACATCTTATGTTTAGTCGGCATGTAAAATCCCATCAACACGATTGTACACCATGCTTCGGTGACCCTATGCACATGGTTTCCAATTCAAGTCGACCTACTTACACACATGTGTGAGTTTACACATACAAGCGGTTAGGTGACCTTTATCCCACAAATATGTTAAGCTCACCTCAAACACACAAGTTCCCTAAAAGTGGTTAAGTGACCTTTATCCCATAAGTAGTTCTCAAGTGATTCGAGTGTCATGTAAAAGGATGGTGTTTAACTTGTTTCCAAAGGGATTTAAGTTTCCATTAATTCTAGTTATGAAAACTCTATGTACCTTGTATTCGCATGCTTTCAAATACATGGTACCCTATGGTTCTCTTTTAATAAAACCTCTTTTATTTTGAAATCATAATCCTTTTATTAACCTTTTATTAGTCACTTAATGTTTAGGAACTAAAAAATTCAGCTTGTTGTGATAATTTATATAGATTGTTAAGCATATCCATATATCAAACAATCAACATAAAATGAATAATCAAACAAGCATATATCAAACAACCACATGTGCATAACCATAGCCACTATGTTGACAACACTTGTTTGCCATCAGAAGTGTTGTCATTTGGTCTTTCCTAAGGGTTGAACACAACACAAAGATGAGATCTCCAAAGACCCCCACTTGAACTTGCATCCAAATGCTTCAAGTCCTTCTCTTGTGTCTTCCTTTTGTGCTTCCATCTTGTGCATCTTCTTTTACAAAATTTATATCCTAATACAAATTTTCTAATAAAGGAAAACATACTTAATCTATCTATTACATCCTAAATGAATGAATAAATAAATTACATCCAATACAAGCACAAAGGAATAATTATTACAACCCATAAGAATGAAATCAACCAAAACAAACATCCATATAAACCAAATCAACACAAGGTCAAGGCTAGGTTATGCACCAATATGAATCATCATATACAACATTCAAGAACCAAATAAACTCCCATATGACCCTAAATTTTCAGCCAACATAAACCAAGAATTTAGGGTCTTTTGTCCAAACAAAACATAATCAACCACTTGATATCTTTCTTTCAAGATTTAATCACAAGCATGTTAGATATAACCTTGAAAGATTGGGGATTTATAACATCACCACAAAACAGCCCCTATAAGGTTGTTAAAGCCCCATTGAAACCAATTTTACAAGGATAAATGAAACTAGTCATCAACATATCCGGCTCTAGATGCCAATGTTGGGTTTGTTGAACCAAAACAAAGTAGTTTAACCATTTTACACTATGAAAACACAGCGGATTAATACCTTAATATTATCATTAGTAATCTGAAAAATTAAGGCTTATAACTTATCATCAACAAACCCAAGAACATAGGATCATTTATATGTGTTTGAGCTAGCTATCAACTACAAATATCTACCAAAACAAGCCATACATACTACCTTTAGTATACTGTTGAAAACGTGATGAAGGAGGAAGAATATGAGGTTCTTGAATGACCAAGACACCAAGGAGAGATGTCCTCAAGCATCCATACCCACAAGCATCAAGCAAAGACCACTCTTGCTAGGATTTGTACACCCCAAACGACCAAGAAGGCTACTGGAAAAAACGATTTTCAGCCTTGAATAAGCTGCTGGAGAACCGATTCTTCAGCCTTGATTGAGCTGCTGGAAAAACCGATTTCCAGACTTGATTACTTCAAGAAAGGGAAGAAAGTTTGTTCTTCTTGGTCTTTTGCATGTATGAGAGAGAGAGAGAGTTGGAGTGTGTATCTTGTTCTTGGATTATTGGTTAATTGAAAGCACAAAAAGACCCCTCCCCATAAGGGGTGGCTGAAAATGTACAAGGGAGGGGGTCCCCAAAACCAAACTCCAATTTTAATAAACTAGTTGTTTTAATAGTTATATAATTAACCTCTTAATTATATAACTCATACACACTTTTATTATTTGATGTTATTTAACTAAATTAAACAACATTACAAATAATATCCATGAATAAAATATCCTTGTAAGTTGTTCAATCTCATATGCAACTTATTTAGAAAACCCATTTTCTAAATTGGTGTAATTATTTAATTGCATGATCATATCATCAATTAAATATTAATTGGTGTTTGCTAAGCTTGTTATTGGGTATGACCCGACTTGGATCATTACGTACTAACCACATCAATATTCTATGTGTCTTGGGCATAAAGAATCCAACAATATCATCCTCATCTAACTCTATTGGTGCATCTGCATCATCACCAAATTGCAGACATCTTCTCACAGAATCTTCAGTTATGATCAGAGTATGCTCATTATCAATTCTTCCAGATAAAGGCCTAACACCATCATTCTCTATCACTTGAGCAGAGCTCCAGAATGACCTTATGAGTCTCTCATAATTGATGGGTTTGACTATGATAGCATGAGCCACTCTGGTTATGGAGATGAATCTGATCATATCTCTAAGCCCTTCTGCCTCAGGCACATCAGGGTCTAGAAAACCACTGATATTGTGGAGCTTGCTCCATGATAGATCAGCCATGTACTGTGCATTAGAGACATATCAGTTAGATCAATGACAATATATTTACTACTTTAAGCATCATTCATCATTTTGACTTTTGAGGGTCAAGTATGAACATTTAAGGGTACCGTTCCATAGGAAATATTTCAGATTGAGATATTATCATGGATGCTCATTGTCATTTGATTTATCATGTTTGAAAATCAACTTTTTGATGTTTTTGACTATTTATTGGATATTATTTCAAGTTTTGATTTCAACATTTTTGGTTTCATGATGCTTTGTTCATATGATGAACATAACTTTGAGAATTTCAGATTGAATCGTATTCTACAAAGGTTGCATGTTCATTGAATTTGAGAATGTTTATCTTTTCTTGGAATAAATATGATTTTGAGTGTTATTTGTTAACCTAGGGTTCTAGGTTGATTATCAGTTCAAACGTTTGACTTTTTAGGTTAACACAATGTAAAATTTTCACCTTTGTTTGATAATACAGTTATGTAGAATCTAATAAGAGAACATATTCGGTGAAATGAACTTGAATCTTTGATTATTAAGGAAGAAGATGATTGGTGAAGAAGAACAGTGTTTACGCTCGTCGCACTATAGAGTCTCTCAAATTTGAAAAGTATTAAATGACCTTTTGAACTTGCTTTAAATAGTCAAAGAATAGCTTTTACAAAATTTTGCAAGTCTCAAAACAAATGCGGTTGAAATTTTAATTCACACTATAGCAAATGCGGATGGTTTTTATACATCCGTATTTGTTTACTGCTGTAAATGCGGAGGAGAAAATTTAAATAACTTCGCTATCTGCATTTGTTTACCGTTGCAAATGCGGAAGAGTTAACTTGTGATTTTAGTCATCCGTATTTACGCACTGTAGCAAATGCAAAAGTTTTGTTACTTCAGCTTTCTTCTATCTGTATTTGTGCACCGGGGCAAATGCGGAAGAACTAAGTTCATCAACATTTGTTCACTGTAACAAATGCGGTTGACAAACCTTGTTGAGCATTACTCACTGTAGCAAATGCGGTTGAACAAAATTTGTCAGCATTGCTCACTGTAGCAAATGCGGCTGACCTGACTTTGTCAGCATTTGCTCACTATAGCAAATGCGATAGAATAAAATCCACATTTACTTGATCATCATTCATTGTCATAGGAGATTAAGCACTTATTTTTTTTGTTTGAAAATACATGAAAATTAAAGATACACATCCACAAATGCGGATGAGTAAAACAAATGCCGAAGTGTAAATTTCAACCGTATTGACAAATGCGGTTGAACACATGAAAATATTTTATCCGCATTGACAAATGCGGTAGAACAATTTTTGTTCCGCATAGGTTTTAACACCAAAATTTCGAGTATACTTGTAGCACACTAATGCGATAGAGTACAATCATTGTCCGTATTAGTTTCACTTGGAAATAAAAAGCTATCCACATTGGTTATAAGCAGGGTTACCTTCACTCGCATTAACCAATGCACTTACCTGCATTAAATTTTGAATTTAAACATAAGTTAATGTGACTGCTTGGTTTTTCATGTTATGAAAAGATGTCATTGATTGATTTTTCTTATGAAGTTGTTGACTATTGAGGTTGTCAATTTTTGCTTGGATTGACTTGTATGTCAGAAGTGATACAAGTTTCCTATTCATGCTTCAAAGAATCTGCATAGGCTGAGATACTATGGTATAACTTCTGCATCAACACATGCATTTTCTTTTTCTTTTGTTTTTATGTTTTTTAAGAAAGTAATTAAGATAGTAACAATCTATATAGATTTAATAAAAAATTTAAATTACTCCTCTAAAGTTATATCCACACCTGGATAGAATCTTTAAAGACTTAAAAACTTTTTGACTATTATATACATTGATTATTAATAATAAAGAGAAGTATATCTTTTGTTAGGATCATATCAATCTTACATTGCACATGTGCATCCTTTATGAAAAAATGGACATGTTTACGAACTTGATGATTGAAGGTATGTTTGTCCTCTTAAACTCATACCCGGTTGATATTTTGATGCAAATGATATTTATCATGTTTTTGGTTGATTTAATTAGTCAATATGTACCTCACACACACAAGCATGGAATGATCAACCATACTTATACAATGCATGGTAGAAAATTTTCACAACTTTCCTTACCAGGTTACTTAAGTTATGAGAACTCATTTTCATTGATCCCCATTGGGATTCTTTTACTTTGATCCTTTTCATGATGATCCACATTAGGATTCTTTTCACTTCACTTTGGAAGGTGATCCATGATAGGATTCTTTTGTTCATTCACTTGGAATGTATTGCTTTTGTAGATTCATCCAATTTGGATGTGTTCATTATTGGGAATCTTTTGGATCATTACATCTGCACTATGTGCTTGTTTTATCAGGTCCACTATTTTGCCTTCAAGATAAGGTCCAATCTTCACTTTAGTATCCACAGGAGTTCTGATAGACTGACAATGATTAAAGTGGAATTTCTTCAACATAGTTTCCATGTATTTTGATTGATTGATGAAGATTCCATCTGCAGTATGTTAGACTTGCACCCTAGAAAGAAAGTGAGTTCCCTCATTGCACTCATTTGGAATTTTGAATGCATAAGGTCTTTAAATTCTTTGCAGAGTTGTTTGTTTGTTGTGCCAAAAATGATGTCATCCATATAAATCTGGACTCATAACATGTCTTTTCCTCTTCTTCTTCTGAAGAGAGTCTGATCAATCTTTCCTCTTTCGTATCCATGTTCAAGAAGAAAAGATGACAGAGTCTCATACCACTTTCTTGGAGCTTAGTGAAGACCATACAGAGCTTTGTCAAGTTTATAGACTCTGTGAGGGAAATTTGGATCTTCAAAGCCTTATGGTTTGACTCACATAGTCCTCTTCAACAATCTTTCCATACAAGAAGGCACACTTCACATCCATTTGATAAACAGTGAATTTCATGGACGCAGAATATGCTAGAAAGATTCTGATTGCTTCTAATCTGGGAACAGGTGCAAACACTTCGTCATAATCGATCCTTCTTCTTAAGTGTATCCCTATGCCACTAATCTTGTTTTGTTTCTGATGACGATCCCTCTATCATCAGTCTTGTTCCTGTACTCTGGTACCGATAGGGTATTGTCCTTTAGGAAGATCTACCAGTTGCCATACTTCTTGCTTCTTGAATTAGAGCAACTCTTCCTGCATTGCTTCAATCCAGCTATTGTATTGAAGAGCCTTTTTGATGTTTTTGGGTACTGTTTGACAGAGAAAGCATGAGAACAAACAGATGTTTGCAATACCAGACTTGCTTCTTGTCACCTCTTATAAAGATCACCAATAATGGTTTCAACTAGATGATTCTTGTATATTCTGGTGGTTGGAATGGAGTCACCAGCAATAGTTACATCAAGATTGGAGACATTTAGTTCATTATGGTCAGAGGCACCTTCATCTTGTACTATGGTTGAATTATGAAGATTGTCGGACTCTGTTTTAGTTCCTTCTTCAGCTTCAGCAGCACTGTGATTGCTTTCATCATTTGATGTTCTTTGTGTTTCAGATGGAGGAGTAGCTTGTTTCTAATTTCTGATCTTAATTGAAAGATCATCTGAGTGTGATGGTAACAAGCTTGGACCTCCTTTAGTTGAAACACTATGATTTTGTGATGGTTGTCTGATGGGATCAGCTTGGAGAGGAACATCTTCATTTATGTATTCAACAGATTAAGAGGAATCAATGGAAAGTCATCTCTTCTTTCTATAATGAAGAAGAAGTGTCACTTGAATGGAGGTTTCCTACATTAGACCAGTGAAATTGATCAAATGATTTTGTAAATGAGTCAATATCAAACAACCAGTCGGGACCATTTGTAGATTTTGGAAACGAATGTTCCTTGAATTGAACATTTGTTGATTCATCAATAATGTTTAATCTAGGATTAAACACTCTGTAAGCCTTTGAAACAGAAGAATAACCTACAAAGAATCCTTCACCACACTTAGATGAAAACTTTCTCAGATAGTCTCGGGTGTTTAATATTGAGACATGACTACCAAATGATTTAAGAAGTCCAATGAATGGTTTTCTATAAGAGCAATTTATATGGAGTCATGTTTCTTTCTTTTACAATTAGAGTTTGATTTTGTATAAAGCATGATGTGTTAACTGCCTTTGCCCAAAAGGTGATTGGTAGCTTAGCATCGGCTAGCATTGTTCTTGCTGCTTCAATCAGTGTTCTATTTCTCTTTTCAACTACCCCATTTTGTTGAGGAGTTCTAGCTACACTGAATTGATGAGCAATGCCTTTGGTTGCACAAAAAGAACTCATGTCTTCATTTTTAAATTCAGTTCCATTATCATTTCTGATTGTTTTGACCTTAAGATCAAGTTGATTTTCAACTTGTGTGATAAAGTTTTGAATTATTTGGGATACCTCATTTTTATGAAGTAAGAAGAACACCCATGTGAATCGTGAAAAGTCATCAATGATCACCAAACAATACTATTTCTTTCCAATACTCATGACATGAGTTGGTCCAACCAGATCCATATGAAGTAGCTTCAATGGAGTATTGTTTGTGTTCACCAGCTTGGATTTATGAGAAGATTTGTGTTGTTTTCCTTTGAGGCACACTGAATAGTGATCAACAAAGTGAAATTCTTTTTGTGGAAGACCAATGACATGGTTTCCTTTGACAAATCTGTTCATGTTTTTAAAGTTGGTGTGCCCCAAACGTCTGTGCCAAAGCTGTGACTCATCAAATGATGCTTTTGACAAAAGACATGTTTCTTCTTTAGGTGATGCAAAACACAAGTTTAAAACATAAGTATTATTCTTCCTTGGGGTCTTTAGGACAACCCATTCTTCAGAGATCTGAAATCCAGGTTTCAGAATGTAGCAATGAGTGTCTGTAAAGTGAGTTGAATATTTCTTGTCACAGATCTGAGACACGCTTAGCTGATTGAAGTTTAGTTGTTCACAGTAGTTCACTCTGTCAAAGCTTAGCATCCTATTTGTCACAGATCCTTCACCTGTAATTCTACCACCTTGTGAATCTACACCAAATGCCACCGTAGTTCCTTGTATGTGCTTGAAGTCATGAAGGAGGGAACGATCTCCTGTCATGTGTCGAGAGCATCCACTATCCACGTACCATAAGCTGTTGGACCTATATGGATGACCCTGCAAGCATAAAAGAACTAATTAGAATATGGAACCCATGCCATGATGGTCTTGGGTTTCCTGTTCCTATCTATTATGGTGACTTCTTGATACTTTCCTATAAATTGTGATCTATTCAGAGGTAACCTGGGAGATTGCTTATGATATCTTGATGGAGTCTTCTCATCAACATCAACAGAAGAGTCAGATGAGTAGTGAAATCTCTGATCTCTATTCTTTTGAAGAAATTTAAATCGTTTTTGATTTTCAAAGATCATTTTGGGTTTTGAAAAGTCAGACTTTTGATTGATGAAATGGTTGCTTCTTTGACTTTTCCATATTTCTTTTCTTTTACTCATGTCATTGAGTGATCTAGATGTTTTGTGAAGTCGCTGGATCGGTAGACATCCGAGCGTGTTCTTGATGGAAGGATAAACAACATCAAAAACCATGAGACAATCAATAACACGAACTATAATTAAATGGTTTCATTGATAAAACCTAACGATTACAAGCTCGTTACAACATAAGAATCAAGACTCTTGGCAAGGGGAGATCGAGCATGATCTCCCCTCTCATCCAGTAGCACCTAGGCCCAGGGCAGACTCCTTTTAAAAAACCTTTTACTCTCTACATATTGAAACTGGTATATATAGGCCTTGGCCCATATTAGAAGCGACTGGGCCCATTCGTGCGAATTGGACCATGCGTATGGTTCAATCATATGACTAGACCATGCGTATGGTTCAATCGTACGACTGGGCAATACTTATGGTTCAGTCTTATGAATGTCCAAATCGCATCTCTCAATCGCACGACTGGTTCATTAGCATGGCTTGTCGTACGACTGAGTCTCATTCGCATATGCTCCTGTGAATGACCCAGTTTCATGTTGTTGACCATACTTTATTCCATTGTTCAGCTTTTCATGATAGTACATGTTACCAACTTTATTTAGTGACAAAAGGTAGGTCAGGGACATTGTCCTGACTACCAAATCTCAGATAAGACTTTATCCGAGATACCTTAATCTTTAGTCTTGTAGTATAGACTTTAGCTATAGGATCCCAGCTGGTATCAAAGTATATCCGGCTATAGATAGTATTATATATAGGTTCTCCTTGTAATTCATTGACAAAGATATCATCTGCTTGTAAGAGTCTTGTATTTGAGTTGAGAATCAATATATAAAAGTATCTTGAAAATTATCTTTCTGTGTTCTTAGTTACTTTCTATATTGTGATCAACTCTTACTGATTCTTCAAATATCCGAGTGTGTTCTAGGTGAGTTTGAGAGAAAAAACATTGTGTTTAAGTGACAAACACCGATCTTGTAATTGGTGTCAGAGCTTCTCAGGTCTTGATTGCGTGATCTTACCATCCAAATCAACCTATTTTTACTCCTCCCTACCACTCACTCAAATGGCCCTTAACAAATCCGAGGTAGAGATGGGAACAATGACAAAAGCTCCCATCATTACCCCTGAAAACTTCAGGTCTTGGAGTAGAAGAATAGAAGGCTTCATTAGATACCAAGACAGCAGACTATGGAACTCCATTTTCAATGGACCGTACAAGCCAAAGGTGGCATCACCTGGTGGAAACGGTGCCATGATAGAGAAGGCTGTCGAGGACTATTCTGATGAAGATAGGAAGAATATGGACATCGATAGCAATGCTATGACTATTCTCATGACTACAATACCGAACTCTATTATGCTAGGGTTCGAGCATTGCAAGACTACCAAGGAATTGTTTGATGCACTTGCTCAGATGTACTCAAGCTCCAACTACTCAAATAAGGGCTCAATGAAGCAGCAGTTCGAGAACTTCACTCATATTGCTGGAGAGACCCTCAGCCAGCAGTACTTCAGGTACATGGATCTTATCTCTTCCTTTAGTCTGTGAAGATCACTCTTGAACTCAGAGATCTCACCAGAAAGTTCATGAGTGCTCTTCCCAACGAGTGGACATTCTACTGTGTCTCTATCAAGAGAACAAAAAACTTGAACACTCTTTCCATGACTGAACTCTATGGCATCCTTGATGGATAACACCTAGAGATGGAGAGTAAAAGGGCCACCAAACAAGCAGACCCATGAGTCTTCTTGCTAGCAACGCTTTAATGGTTGCCGAAGGCTCATTACCAAAAAAGTCAAAGGTGGCATCACCTGGTGGAAATGGTGCCATGATAGAGAAGGCTGTCGAGGACTATTCTAATGAGGACAGGAAGAAGATGGACATCGATAGTAATGCTATGACTATTCTCATGACTGCAATACCAAACTCTATTATGGTGGGGTTCGAGCATTGCAAGACTGCCAAGGAATTGTTTGATGCACTTGCTCAGATGTACTCAAGCTCCAACTACTCAAAGAAGGACTCACTGAAGCAGCAGTTCGAGAACTTCACTCATATTGTTGGAGAGACCCTTAGCCAGCAGTACTTCAGGTACATGGATCTTATCTCTTCCCTTCAGTCTGTGAAGATCACTCTTGAACTCAGAGATCTCACCAGAAAGTTCATGAGTTCTCTTCCCAACGAGTGGACATTCTACTGTGTCTCTATCAAGAGAACAGAAAACTTGAACACTCTTTCCATGACTGAACTCTACGGCATCCTTGATGGATATCACCTAGAGATGGAGAGTAAGAAGGGCCACCAAACAAGCAGACCCATGAGTCTTCCTGCTAGCAATGCTTTAATGGTTGCTGAAGGCTCATTAACCCCTCAACCTCAGCATTTCCTGACTTATCAACAACCATCCTACCCTTTTGGACCTTACATCACTTTTCCTGAGACTCCAAGGTCTCAACACAACTCCTTCCAGGAAAGTTGTGCCTTTGTTTCAGAAAGTGGACACTCAGGAGATTTTCAAGATTGTTTTGATGATCTTGAGTGTTTTAGTCCAGATGATCTAGAGTACGTGGACATTGTCCAGTAGATGGCTCTCTTAACTTACAGAGCGAAGAAGTTCTTTAAAAGAACTGGAAGGCATTTCCCTCAAAACCCAACTACCAGCAAGTTCGGGTTCGACAAGACCAAGGCAAAGTGTTACAACTGTAACCAACTGGGTCATTTTGCAAGGGAATGCAAAGCTCCCAAGACCAATCCGGGAACCCCACTGGCCTCCGCACATCCCTCAACCTCAAAGCCCACTGAGAGGTCAACTGAAACAACTGCAATGGCTCAAGAAGTTGACTGAAGCTTCATGGTACAGGATGTGACTCCTGCTCAAGCTCTCATGGCTGGAACAGATGATGCCCAGGTATATGAACATCTCTGTACTCTAGCCTGTATAGCTAAAGTTAAACTTTATCAGGACTACAATATGGAAATCAGATCCAATATTGAGTCTTTAAATATTCTAAAATCTGATTTTAAAAGAGCCGAATCTGACTATCAAAAGAAAATTGATGAGTTAGAGAAAACTGTATCTCTTTTAGAACATGAACACACCAACTACAAGACTCAAATCAAGGATCTGATATCCAAATTGTCTGAGGCTCAAGCCTAGCTTGTCACTGCTGAGGCTCAGGCCAGGAAGCATGCTATTTCTGAGCAGAACTTACAAGCTATTCTTGCATCATCCTCCCACTCCAAACTCTGTTATGAAAACAAAGAAGGGTTGGGAACCAATAAAATCGCTCCACCACATTCCTATGAGTCTATTAGATAGCCTAGATGTGGTACTGAAAAGCAAGTGGTTCTAACTGCTGACCCTTCCCTTCCAGAGTTGAAGGATGAGGCATCAATAGTAGTCACCACAGGGAAGGAACAGGTAGATGTACCCATCTCCTCCTGTGAAGATCAAATACTATCTACTAAAGCCAGAAGAAGCAGATCTAAAGTTGCTAGAAGAACTGCCAAGAAGGTGGCTGAGTCCAAACTGAAGATTGACCCCAAGCAGAAGGATGTCTTTATCTCAGCTGGATTCCAAGTGGTAGGTACTTCTGATTCAGGAAAGGAATGTAATACCAGCATTTTTGTCCTACCAAAGGTTCAAAAGTTGAAGGGAAAAGTTGCTGATGAATAAAAGAAGCCCAAGAAACAGCAACGCTCACTTTCCCAAAAGACTAACATTGCATGCATCATGTGTGGCATGCAAAATCACATGGCAAAAGATTGTTACTACAATCCTGCAAGCACACATTATGCAAATAATGTTAGGAAAGAAGTAGTCAAGGAAGGTTTCACATTTGGACCTTTTCAAACTGTTCAAGTAATGAAAAAAGGAAGGCTAGTCTTGGAAGCCAGGTTGCTTTTGGAAGAAACTCCTTCTTTCGAAGGGAAAATGGCTTCGGAAGCAAGAGCTACTAAGGTTCGGAAGAACAAGAAAGCTCCCTTAAAACCATCCAAGAAGAAGACTGCTTCGGAAGAAAAGGTGGTAAACGCTTCTTCTGAAAAGAAAGAAGCTTCGGAAGAAGGCCATGCTACAAAAGCTTCAACAAGCTCATCCTCCAAGGTCAGCCAAAGGGTGGACTAGAAGATCAAGGAAGATGCTGCAGCCCAAACCTCTTCTTCAAAGACCTCTATTGAACCCCCATGCATAACTTTTGTTTAATTATGTCATTATCCTTGGAAGAACCCAAGACCAACAAGGCTTGGGCTTCCAAATAAAACTAACAATCTCATCTTATGTGTAGGGACATCCATTTGACAAGAACAACAATGTATGGATTGTATGACATGGAATAGATCTCTACTTCAACAGTTTCAGAACTATGATGGAGGTCCTGTCCAATTTGGAGGTGAGGCCGGA
The DNA here is from genome assembly GCA_025506515.1 of Flaveria trinervia. NCBI lineage: Eukaryota > Viridiplantae > Streptophyta > Magnoliopsida > Asterales > Asteraceae > Flaveria > Flaveria trinervia. Next base: position 33,334,323 of record CM046453.1, on the reverse strand, counting down.
GGATATATTTCTGGCAGAGGGAGTATATCCAACGGTAAATTAAAAGTTGACAAAGTCCACTTTGTCAAGTAGCTTGAACACAATCTGTTAAGTGTTTCCCAATTCTGTGATCAAAAGCACCAGATGCTTTTCACAGAACATGAGTGCATTATCCTCAAACCAGGGATGATAATTCCTCCGGAATTGGTGCTTCTTAGATCTCCCAGGAAAGGGGATATGTACAAGCTAGATATGAACAATGCTTCCCCAATGGGTGAAGTATCATGCTTTCTTTCCAAAGCTGATAGTGATGAGTCAACACTATGGCATAAACGTATGTGTCATGTAAATTTTAAGACAATGAACAAATTGTCTAACAATAACTTGGTACATGGTTTGCCTAAAAAGGAGTTTTTCTACAAAGATAACTGTGTTGCATGCCTGAAAGGGAAACAACACAGGACATCTCCTAAATCCAAATGTGTTAACTCTATCACTACTCCATTACACTTATTGCACATGGATCTTTTTGGTCCCACAAGTATAATGAGCATTGGAAGGAAATCATACTGCCTTATGATAGTTGATGATTTTACAAGATTCACATGGGTATTCTTTTTAAGAACTAAAGATGAAACTGCTGAAACATTAAAATCTTTTATTCTTAAAATAGAAAATCAAATTGATCACAAGGTTAAAATCATTAGAAGTGATCAAGGGACTGAGTTTAAGAACTTCGTTCTTGACTCATTCTATAACTCAAAAGGGATTGCCAAACAATATAGTGCTCCCCAAACTCCTCAACAAAATGGTATTGCTGAGAGGAGGAATAGGACACTTATTGAGGCTACTCGAACTATGTTAGCTGATTCAAAGCTACCTCTAACATTCTGGGTAGAGGCAGTCAGCACTGCATGCTATGTGCAGAACAGAGTTCTTGTAGTTAAGCCATATGGAAAGACACCTTTATGAGCTATGGAACAAGAGGCCACCATTCATTGGCTTTCTAAGGTCCTTTGGAAGCAGGTGTACCATACTTAACACAAAGGACAACTTAGCAAAATTTGCTGAAAAGTCGGACGATGCTATCTTTGTTGGATATTCTTCTAGCTCCAAAGCTTACAGAGTATACAACATTAAGAATCAACAATTTGAGGAGTCATCTAATATAGTTGTTAATGAGCACACTCCTTGTGTTAGGGGGAATGGCCCTGATCATATTTTTGATTTAGAATCGTTTCCAAACTATTCTAAACCATCTTGTGAGAATGTTTCAGTTGGAATAGGTGCTCAAAATGATGCTGATGCTACTGCTAATGATCAACTATTTGAGCTTCCCAGACCTAGTCCAAATTCTCCAAGTGCTACAATACATCAAGCTTCCACTATTCACAGATCTAATAGTTTAACTATAACAAGGAACAGTGAAGCTTCAACAAGTGAATCCCTTACTGAGCCTCAAAACTCATCAGGTGATCCACCAAAGCACCAGGCAGAAGGAAGTAGTATTTTGAAGGAACATGCAACTGTTAATACTACTTCACAGCCAACCATTGATGATGTTTCTCATTCATTCAATCAGTCCTCATTGAATGACTTTGAAACAGTAGCCGGACAGAGTGTTCCAGTTCCTGAGCAGAATATGTCCAACCTAGACTTATCTCTGCAACTAGAAGTGATTCTTCATCTTTGGATTCACAACACTCACCTAACTTAGAACATCATAGGGGATGTCACTGAAGGTGTGAGAACAAGAGGACAGACTCATCAAGGGAACGTCTGCTTGTACTCATGCTTTCTATCTCAGATGGAAACTAAGAAGGTAGAAGATGCCTTGAAAGACAGTAGTTGGATTGAATCGATGCAAGAGGAGCTGCTTCAATTCAAGAGACAGAAGGTATGGAACCTATGTCCCCTACCATCTGGTCAAGTACCTATAGGCACCAAATGGGTTTTCAGAAACAAGAGAGATGATAGAGGCTTGATCATCAAGAATAAAGCAAGACTTGTAGTTCAAGGATACACTCAAGATGAAGGAATCGATTATACCAATGTCTTTGCACCAGTTGTAAGACTTGAGGCAGTTAGAATCTTCCTTGCTTATGCTGCATCCAAGGACTTCACTGTCTATCAACTTGATGTCAAGTGTGCATTTCTATATGGGGATATAGATAGGGAAGTCTATGTATGCCAACCTCCAGGATTTGAAGACCCACAGCACCCCAACTATGTGTGCAAGTTGGACAAAGCTTTGTATGGGCTGCACCAAGCACCTAGGCTGTGTATGAGACTTTGTCTCAGTTTCTTCTGAAGAATGGCTATACTAGAGGTACCATTGATAAGACTCTCTTTATCAGAAAGTCTGGAAAGGACATCTTGCTCGTTCAAGTCTATGTTGATGACATCATATTTGGTTCCTCAAATGACCAAATGTGTAAGGACTTTGAGAGCATTATGAAGAAAAAGTTTGAGATGAGTTCCATGGGAAAAATAGACTTTTTCCTTGGAATTCAGGTAAAGTAGATGAAGGAAGGGTTTTTCATTAATCAATCTAAGTATGTCTCTGACATCTTAGAAAGATTTAAAATGAAAGATTGCAAGCCTGCCAAGACACCCATACCTAGAAACCATAATCTTTGTCCTGACCTTGAGGGGGAGGATACTAATCAACATCAGTATAGGGCAATTATTGGTTCTCTGATGTATCTCACAGCTAGTAGACCTGATATCATGTTTGCTACTTGTATCTGTGCAAGATATCAAGCTGCTCCAAAGGTGTCTCACCTAGCTGCTGTTAAGAGAATCCTCAGATACCTCAAAGGAGCACCTAAACTAGGTCTCTGGTATCCCAGAAACAAAGATTTCAATCTCTATGGATACTCTGACAGTGACTATGGAGGCTGCAATGTTGACAAGAAATCAACATCAGGAGGATGTCAATTTCTTGGTGGAAGGATCATCTCATGGCAATGCAAGAAACAATCCTGTGTCTCTACATCAACTGCTGAAGCTGAATACATTGCTGTTGCTAGCTACTGTGTTCAACTGCTATGGATTCAAAATCAGATGTTAGACTATGGATTCAACTTTATGAGTACTCCTATCCATATTGACAACAACAGTGCTATCTCAATTACTGAAAATCCGGTGAAGCACTCCAAGACTAAGCATATTGACATCAGGTATCATTTCATTAGAGATATTCATGAGAAAAATCTAATTAAGTTAATCAAAGTTGATTCAAATGAACAATATGCTGATCTGTTCACCAAAGCTTTTGATGAACAAAGATTTAAGTATTTCATAACAACTATTGGAATGATAAACATTGATTAATTTAATCTCTTTTGAAAACCTTTTTAATATGTAAGTCTTGTGTCATTACAATTTAAGCCCTATCACAAGAAGTTCTCTCTAAAATATTCTAAGTGTAAATTCCTTCCGAAGGGAAATTAACCCTCGGAAGACATTCTCATATCTTCCGAAGCAAGATTTCTCAAAGGATAACTTTCTTCTCGGAAGAATTTTTGGCCTCGTAAGAAGCGATTGATTGCATATCAGATCTACTTCAGAGGCTTATAGATTCTCCTTTTGGAAGCAACTCTAACCTTCGGAAGCAAAGGTTTGGCTTCGGAAGTAGGAATTGCCTTCGGAAGACAAGTTACCTTCGGAAATGTTTTCCACTCAGAAGAGAGATTTACACTGTGTAACGTAAATCTCTTGGGCCCCACACTGTAAAAAGCAAAGATTTGTTAATGATTTCAGATTATTTAATTGATTCTAACCTTACCGCCACTGTCAATTCATCCACTAAACCATCACATCTCCTTATCCTAACCTCCATTACCGCCTTACCACCCTTTTTAAATAATCTCGAGTTCAATTTCATCTTCTTACTTGCAATTTTTTACTGCCCTAGAAATTTCTGCTCTCCAACTTTACCCAAGATCAAAATCATCTACATTCTTCAAAAGATGCTGACTTCTCTGAAATTATCTCCTTTCTCACTCAATCAACCTACTACACTGCCCTTACTGTTAACCCCACTGTTTACTCCAACCAAATGGTAGAATTTTGGGGAAATGGTCAGGTCAAAACACTAAATGGGATTCGTGTATTGCGGTCCAACATCTATGGACAGGAGTTGATCGTCACTGAACAACTTATCAGGGAGCACCTTAAGCTTCATGATGAAGGAGCTCCTACTAAATTCCCAAAGGAAGATTTGGATAGAGCTTATATTCTAATGGGATATGGTGGAGACATCAGCAGGTCGACTGTTTACAAGTTCAACTTCTCCTACAATTGGAAGTTCCTCCTGCATGTTGTGCTTCATTGCTTGTCCAACAAATCCGGAGGATGGGATCAAATCCCTTATGAACTAGGATGCTTAGTTCATGGATTGGTGAGAGGCCTGCACTTCAATTACTCATGATTTTTGTTCTCAAATTTGATAGGGAATTTGCAAAGGGAGACATTCTTCATGTATCCTAGATTCCTTCAACACATAATCAACTGTGAGTTGGACCAGAGCATGCTTGTCTGTGCAGCTGCTCAGACTGTTCCCCACATGCGGCCTACCATCTTCAAGACATTGAAGAAGGTATCCACCAACTTCACCGGAAGGTACACCACTTTGCTTCTAGGTATGATTGAGCGCATAGCTCCTGGTGACATCCCTGTTCACCCCACAGGTGATGAACCCACACCAGCAACCACCACCACAATGCCAACACTACCTTCTCCACCCATCACCATCACTTATCAAAGAAGCCCCAAACGAACCCTTGTTCAATCTAATCTGATTGAACAAGCTCCTCCTGTTCAATCCAAAAAGACTAGAGTGGAAACATGGGCTCCCACTCAGTCAGAGGTCTCTCCATCCTTCTCTTTCGACCTCAATTTGGGTTTTGCGTCTCCTTAGTCTCAAACCCAGGAGCCCGATACCCAAACCAACAACCCTCAGAATGAGTATCTACACTCTTCTGAGCTGCCAACAAGGGACAGCCCCACCAGAGGCTCAATGCCTGTAGACATTGACCAAAGTCCCGGGTCAGTAGGCTTAACCTCCCTATCTTTCACTGACCTTCTATTCAAAACTGATGAAGAGATAACATCTCTCCATGGCAATGAAGATGATCTACAATACCCATTTCAAGATCAACAGAGCATGGAGAAATCCCTTATCTGTAGCCCCCATCAGCAACCAATAACTGAGGTGAGTCCCACTGATGTGGAGGGGACTCATGTAGATTCAGCTGCCACTACAGAAGGTGCCTCAATGGACCTTGTAGATAGTGGTAACATCTCTCAGACTGAATCTATGGCAACCGAGTCCTTTGATGACTTTGAAAGAGACATCATTGAGCATGGGAAACCAGGGTGCCAAGAAACCACATGTGGTGAGGCTGAACATACTAGGTATGTTACCTCATCTCCCCGTGATTCTTCAAAAGAAGATGAGGGAAGCATGCAAATCCTTGTTAAAGACCTTTTATCTAAAGTCTCAAACCTTGAATCCTTGGTTAGGACTTTAGAAGCAAGGTCTGCCACTCAGCAACTTGAGATTGACAATCTCAAGGCTCAACTAGCTGAGAAACAGATAAAGAGGTCTCTTAGGCATGTACCTATTCAGGTCTCACTGACTTCTTCCTCTAGGTCATCTAGCTCTCAAGATGATGCTACCATAAAGGGGAGAATATTCAAAGACAAATACATGAGGAACCACAGAGCCGATCTTCAATTTCAACATCTTCCTTTCCCATCATCTTAGCAGCTGAGCCACCTCAAGTAATTCTTCAAATTGACCCAAGGATGCTTAGTGATCTCTACAGACTCTTTACCAAGTTTCTGTTGAGATCATCCTTTGAGTAGCCAAGCCATGACGCTGCAATGATCTACTTTGGAGTTGAAGAGCTTCAGAGGCTGACTGCACCTTCTACCACTGTGGAAGAATTTGATTAACCTAAGGTCCACATGGAACCCAAGATACAATTCGAAGGGGAAATGGGGACTGATGGCCCAGCAACTGAAATAGTTGTGATAGAATCTGCATCTCCTCCAACTTCGTAAGCTGAAGTTAAAGCCTCAGAAGAACAAGCTGAATCTTCCGAAGCTGAAATGGAAGCTGCGGAAGGACTGTTCAAGATGTCTGAGGAACTGATCATCACAGATGCAATCCTGGAAATGGCATCTAAGGTGAGCAGTGAGGACTTTCCAATTCCACCTCCATCCTAGACACCATCTCTGCCTCTCTCATAATCAGAAACCTCTCTCCAAGAACCACCACAGTCAGGATCTTCAAAAGACAAAGGAAAAAGGAAGATGACTACGGAAGAGCTTCAGGTAGTGGAGAAGATTGAGAAACTCAAGAAGAAAGGAAGACTTCAGACTGAGAAGTTGCTAGCTGCTAGTACAAAAGCAGCTGCTTCCGATCAGGAGGTTGTCATCAATAAAAGAAGAGAGCAGATAATTGACCAGCTCATTGAAATGGGAGCTGCCAATGAAGAAACACTCCTGCTACCATTAGAGGAGTTGGTGGATCTGGAGAAGGCAACCAGGCTGAAACTTGAGGAAGAAGCCAGATTGGCCTTGGAGAAAGAAGAAGAAGAATAGAAGGAGGCTGAATTGCAGCTAAGGAGACATAGGGTGAACTTCCTACTTTCCAGAGGCTTTGAACTTCAAGAACTTTCTCCACATAATGATGATACGATCCTTTGGCTCTACAACAAAGAGCAGGATCAAATGGAGAAAGAAAGGAAAAAGTCTGCAAAAGAAAAGGAAAGAGAGAAGAAGAAGAAGGAAGAAGAAACCAGGGTCACTGCCTCCAAGAAGCTCACTGAGAAAGCCTGGATGAAGGACTATCTTCGGGCTCATGGATTCTCTGGGAGGCAGGTGGGTCCCATGTCTGAAAAGACACTCCAACGGATTGTCAGTGAAATTAAGGCTGGCATCTGGATGGGGAAAAGGAAAGAGATGTATAGAAGGGTAAAAGGGATGACCTTCACTGCTACCACCCAACCACAACCTGAACCTTCACCCTTACCATTCACCATTAAACCCGAACCTTTCACCCCTGAACCACATCACTACCCTCACCTACTCCCTCAGCTCAACCACCCAAACTTACCATCATCCAACCCAAAACACTAGCCAGAACCTCTGAACCTAAACCTACCCAATTACCATCCAGACCATCCCCTCAGCCTTCTCAACATCTCTCCCTTGAGGAATTTAAGGCAATCAAGATGAAGCTCGTCAACTGCACTACTCTAAGCAAAGTCTCTTATGTAGAAGACTCTGTCAACATCACCTATGTTGATGGTTCTTCAAGTTCCCTCACAAGAGATAAATTCCTTGATTTGCCTAGAGGAACTTTGGACCAGGCTGCGAGACTTCTGGGACTCAACTTTGATTCTTTGAATGATGAAGAGAAGAAGCTCAGAAGGAACTGGTGACTCTGCTAGATACAAAGAAAGAGGACAAGATTCCTAGTCAGTCTCTTGCGCCTAGAAGGAAGATACTCCAGTGGAGGTTCGATGAACCTTCTCACAACTTTGTTGTGGAAAGGGAGAATGGTGAAGTCAATATACTCAATGCAACCTTTCTGCTACACTCCAGTAGGTTCGACATTGCTCAGCTAGCATAGAAGCCATTCTCCAACCCTCCAACTCTAAAACTGCTGCAATCATTAGATATCATCTCAGCAGTCTTCATCTAGCTGAGTTAACTGCAAAGGCAAAGATTGAAGAAGAGTTGAAGTTGAGAAGAAAGCAAGACAAGGAAAGATCTCCCACCAAAGGTACTACCTTTCTACACATGGTGGAAGGTCTTGAATTGGAACCTATAGTTTGATGGGAATATGATTATAGTTACAGTCAACTAACTCTTTTCAGAGGGCAACAACAAAGGGTACATGTTATCCAAGGTGACAGACTGGATTTCCTATCTACCAAGGATCTGTGCAAACTTCTCAGCATCACTTCAAGGAAGAACAAGGAGACAGGAAAATATTTACTCTCCTTGGTGCTGAAAGTTTTGAGAAGTCGAGACAAGTTAAGTTTTGGTAGCATCAGCCTAGGGGGAGTTTGTTGGATCAAGAAGAAGGCTAATGCAACCAAAACTTTGCCGCTTAAGTTATTTTGGTGCTGCATGCAAAAGGCTTCTGAAGCTTAGCATGGAACTTCTGAAGGTTGTAAAGTTCTTTCGAAGACAAAATGAAAGATCAACTTCCAAAGACAGAACTCTACTTCCGAAGACAAGTACATACTTCCAAAGTTCAAGACTTAAAAGAATAAAGTAAAGACCACTTTCGAAGTATGATAAAAAGAAGAAATCTCCAAGCCTTGGAAGAAGTAGCCTCTTCTGAAGCAAAAGTGGCTTCGGAAGTACTTACCCTTCCGAAGCCATTTAACCTTCGTAAGACACTGCTATGAACCAGTGGACACAAGTATGGTCTCTGACACTCCACTACAGACTTCTGATATAGCATGGCTTCTTCCTAAAGAGCCATGTTGTTGACCATACTTTATTCCACTGTTCACCTTTTCATGATAGTACATGTTACCAACTTTAGTTGGTGACAAAAGGTAGGTCAGGGACATGTCCTGACTACCAAATCTCAGATAAGACTTTATTTGAGATACCTTAATATTTAGTCTTGTAGTGTAGACTTTAGCTATAGGATCCCAGCTGGTATCAAAGTATATCTGGCTGTAGATAGTATTATACATAGGTTCTCCTTGTAATTCATTGACAAAGGTATCATCTGCTTGTAAGAGTCTTGTATTTGAGTTGAGAATCAATATATAAAAGTATCTTGAAAATTATCTTTGTGCGTTCTTAGTTACTTTCTATATTGTGATCAACTCTTATGGATTATTCATATATCCAAGTGTGTTCTAGGTGAGTTTGAGAGAAAAAACATTGTGTTTAAGTGACAAAGACCGATCCTGCACCTAACGATTACAAGCTCGTTACAACATAAGAATCAAGACTCTTGGCAAGGGGAGATCAAGCATGATCTCCCTCTTATCCGACAACACCTAGGCCCCAGGCTGACTCCTCTCAAAAAACATTTTACTCTCTACACATTGAAACTGGTATATATAGGCCTCGGCCCATATTAGATGCGACTGGGCCCATTCGTGCAATTGGAGCATGCGTATGGTTCAATCGTACGATGGGACCATGTGTATGGTTCAATCATACGAATGGACCAGACATATGGTTCAGTCTTAAGAATGTCCCAATCGCATCTCTCAGTCGCATGACTGGTCCATTAGCGTGGCTCAGTCGTACGACTGAGTCTCATTCGCATATGCTCCTGCGAATGACCCAGTTTCATGTGTTTACAACATATCAGGTGTATTACATTAAGCCTAGACTATTCGAAAAGCGACGGAGACACTATATATGACAATATATGCTCCAACAAATTCCCCCTTGGACGTTGCTTGTGAATAGTAGATAAGACCTCTTACAATCTTCAGTCAATCTTTGCTCTGGTTTCCAATAGAATCAAACATAAAACCATATTAGCCAACATTGCCGATCCATCAGGTTGCTACAATATCCCTAAAAATGAATTTAGGCACAATAGCTTTCATTTACTATGCAGTACACCATCATAGCAGCAAGATTCCCCGTACGATTGATTTGTCCAGATAATGACATGAACAATTTTCCATTGCTTCATTCTTCGCACACGCTAACCAGATTAACATTAACACATGCAGAAATTCCCCCTCAAATTCAGCATATCCCAATATATAGACATTGTGCTCTCCTGGCGTCTTCATACGGTGTATTGGGCAAAAGGTAAAGGGTTCCAATTCACAGTTGACAATCTCAACCAAATCAGCATGCATTCAGATTCATTATCAGAAACCGGATCACATCATCACTTTCTGGTTACGTCTTCAATTTCTCTCAACATGGATTCCCCCTAAGAATAAGAATCCTCTTTGTGCGGATAAATATAACTTGATTGGACCATAAATAGTCAGATGTGCCTGACTACCCTACAAAATCAACACCGACCGCTGACATCTTCTCTTCTCTCTTTCGTGTTCCAACTACATTCACCTATTCTGGAAGTCTGACGAATAATGGGGTATACGTCAAACTTATTTGACAAAAGAACCTCAAGGTGAATATGCTTTGCTCATCCTCAAAATGCAAGAGGAAGTTCCAGACTCTTTTTTGGTCTGGAACACATGTGGATGAGTCAATGCAGATGGCTCATTTGTGCGATTGAACATGCGACTAGTCCAGTCGCACAACTGAACATACGACTGGCCCAGTCGTACGAATGATCCATTAGCATGGTCCAGTCGCACGAATGGTCCATTCGCATGGTCTAGTCGCATGAGCGGATATGCACGTAGATTTTCAAATCTGCAGCCGCCAGGGCTGCCAAAAACCCTAATCTTACGAATTTTACATGAACCGAACCAACATAGACAACATAAGATTCGCAGGGGTGATTGGAATATGGTTTCGAGTTCGAGTTTAACATAGAAATAACACTCGTAACCAGATCTGAGCAACAAGAAGAACACGAAGTGGGTTTAACGTCAAAGAACCTGAATCGATCCTGAAATCAAGAGCTCGGGTTGCTAGAATGATTGTTAGATCATTCTAGCAGTAACGGCTCTGATACCAATTGTGAATTCGCTGGATAAGTAGACATCCGAGCGTGTTCTTGACGGAAGGATAAAAACATCAAAAAACCAAGAGACAATCAATAACACGAATTATAATTAAATGGTTTCATTGATAAAATCTAACGATTACAAGCTCGTTACAACATGTTGGACCAAAAGAACCAATGAGCCAAGATCAGAAAACCTCTAAGTCCCACATGGTATCACAACAACTGCTGAAAGCAGTTTGACAAATGCTGAAGACTTCAACAGCTGAAGATCAAGTGATGAAGACTTCAACAGCTGAAGAACTAAAGTGCTGAAGTACAACAGCTGAAGAACACAAGTACTGAAGCTGAACAGCTGAAGAACACAAGTACTAAAGCTGAATAGCTGAAGAACACAAGTACTAAAGCTGAACAGCTGAAGAACACAAGTACTGAAGCTGAACAGCTGAAGAACACAAGTACTGAAGCTGAAGACCAAAGTATTGAAGTACAACAGCTGAAGAGTTTACAAGTGCTGAAGATCAACAACTGATGTACAAAGTCTGAAGACAAAGACTGAAGACATCAGCTGATGATATCTACTGAAGTCATCAGCTGATGAAACATCTGAAGTTCAAGTCTGAAGACCAATACTGAAGTTTCAGTAGTTGTCACAACAGCTGAAGAGTACTTCTTCAGTAGTTTTATATTTTTACTTTCAGTAGTTTTGTAAAACGACTGAAGAGCTTGTTCTTCAGTCGTTGTAGTTTCAGTAGTTTTATGTTTTTCAGTAGTTATAACAACTGAGAACACTTAGCATCTTTGTAAGGAGATGTTAGCTGTTTTGACATCTTCAGTAGTTGTGTTTCAGTTGTAATAAATCCGTTAGTTGTCACTATCAAGTGACATCAGCAGACGTCATCTCTTATATAAGAGGTGTCGACCTAATTGTAATTGTGACATTCTGTTACCACGAAAGCGAATATTGAATGAAATATATTTGCAGAATTCTCTCTCTATAACCGTCTTTGTTCTTCATTGAATATCGTTTTGTTCTTGTGAATTGGCTAATTCATTGTTCGACTTCCGCTGCTATACTCTCTAATCAATCAAACATAGATCACTGATCCTAACAAGTGGTATCAGAGCAGGTAATCATTGATCGATCTAACAATTGATCATTGAAACTGCTAATTGATATCTGTGTTTGATTGAATTAGCGTATTCGCAAGAACTGGTTATAGATTATTGAATTCTGTCACTTTCGTTCATTTATTTTGAGATCTTCTGGTTCAATTGGTTGTTGCGTTTTGTGCTAAATCTGCTTTAGCTTAACCGAATTTGATTGAATCTGAGATGACGACTCCTTCTAATGATCCTCACAATACCGGCTCCTCAACCAAGCCTCCGATGCTGGTTAGGACCGAGTATAACATATGGCAACGAAGAATGCTTCATCACCTGTCTGTTAACAGTTCAGGTTGTTGGACATCTGTGGTACATGGACCACATAAGCCTATGGTGAACAATCCGGAAACCAATCAAATGGTTCCGAAGAAGAAGGAACAATACTCTGATGAAGATCGGAAACTATTTGAAATTGATGCTAAGCCCATGGAATTCTGGCCATGGCACTGCCTAATGAAATCTATTCAGGGCTTATGCATCATGAAACTGCTCATGATCTCTGGAATGCCCTGAAGGAACAATTCGGTGGTACAGATAAGGTCTTAGCAAACAATAGAGAGATCCTTGCCCAACAATATGAGACATTCTCTCATAGAAAGGGTGAGACACTGACTCAACAGTTTAAGTGTTTTTCCTGCTTGATCTCTGAGCTAAAAATGGTGAAACAGGAATACACCAATAGCCAGATGAACAACAGGTTCCTCAGATCACTGCCTGAGAGATGGGACACATACACTATTGTCCTACGCTCCAGTGCAAATCTAGAAGGCCTATCTCTCACTCAACTTCATGGGAAAATGCTTACATTGAAAGAGAGATAGAGCAGAAGAGGAAACTGTCCTCATCAGGAAAGCTCATTGATGACTTTGTACCAAGCAACACTGCCTTGATTGGTCATGAGTCAGAATATGCTGCATCTGAAAGCAATTATGATGAGCATATTGATTTCTCTACAAATAGTTCTGATCATGCATTTGTTGGTATTGAGAGTCATTTTGGCAGTAATAGTGACAATTTATGCTTCATTATGGATGATCTGAAAGGAATTGCTGATGATGATCTAGAAGAGATGGATATTCTGAGCCGAATGGCATTGATTAATATCAGATCTAGAAGTTCTATAAGAGAACTGGTAGGAAATTTCCTGGACTCTCTGGCAAAACCAAAGTTGGTTTTGACAAGAGTAAGTTGAGGTGTCACAAATGCCAAAGGCTAGGACACTTTGCAAGAGAGTGTAGATCAACTGGATCTAACTCTTCTGCACCCTTTATGACTTTTCCTAGTACTAGTCCACAAAACAAAGGGCAACATCCTGCTGGTTCTGGTTATCATTCACATCCTAGATCTCCTACATACTTTGTTCCCCAGGGTCAAATGTCATATCCTTATCCCTGCTATTATGTGCCTCAACCAAATCCTGTTCAAGCTCCAATTGCACAACAACCACAAGCATTGCCTGAACCACAACCTTCCCAATCTCATCAACAAACTCAACCTCAACAACACAGCTTTTTCACCCCAGGAGTTGTTGCCTGGAGCAGTTTACCAGAAGACTTGTCTGGTCATGAACAACTGTTCTCAGGTGCTGGTCAACATGGTGGTGAAAGTCCCTTTGGAAATCTAGCTCTTATGGCTTTGGATTCTGCTGATACTTCATCCACTAATGCCTCTACATCAAAGGTATCACAGGTATCCTCTGAGGCAAAAGCCAAATTATGTTCTGAACCATGCATAGCAGCATTTGCATCTATTAGAGAAGCAAAAGTAGCTTTAATTAACAAGAACATTGAGCTAGAACAAATAATTTCCAAAAGCAAAGCTGATTTTGAGTCTGTGCTTAATGATAAAAATGATGAGATTTACAAACTGAAATGCCAAATAACTGATGATAAGGCTAGGGAAGAGATACTTCTAGAGAAGTATAAAGATCTCAAAGAAACGCTTGCAGTTACCCATGTAGAGTTGATAGATGGGTACAATCATGCAAAGGTTTTGAAATGCTTCTTAGTAAGCAATCTGCTTCCAATGTGAAGTTTGGCATTGGTTACAATCACACTGCTCCACCTACAGATTTTACTCCAAGAGCAGAAGTAGAATCTGATGGTGAGAGTAATAACCAATCCATCTCATCATGTGATCTACTTTCTGATACAACACAATCAGAAGTAGAAGTTAGCACCAAGCCCTCTAAGAACTTATCAGCTAATGTTGATGGTTCCACTGCTGACACTCACATGATCAATGAGTTGATCAACTCAGGAGTTAATTCTGAAAGTCCTGAAAGGACTAGAGAGCAGGATTTAACACCTGAAGTTCAAACTCCAACTACTGTCAGTACTGAAGAGAAGAAAACTGTCAGTAGAAAGAGGTAGGGTAGCAGAAAGCAAACAATGCTTCCAAAGCACTGAAGAACAAGTCTTCAGTTGCTTCACCCTCTTTAGTTGATGATCAACCTAAGATGAAGAAGAAACCATGTGAAGTATGTGGTTTGTTCAATCATCTTACAGATGATTTGCGTACAAAAGAGGTTCCAAACTCAAACAAAAAGAAGAAATTAAAAAGAAAATGTTAAAAATGAAAACTGAGTTTGAGACCACATTTGTATCAGCAACATCAAATCCTGTAACCCTTGAGTCCTCAAAGAAATCCAAAAAGGAAAGGGTTAAACAGGTGACAGCTGAGAGTGCTCAGAAGAAGAAGGTGCAACATAGGAACTTATCAAACTCCACTGGCAATGTGTCTGATGAGCTGAAAGCTTTGTCACAAAATCAGACACAGCTGGTTATGATGGTTCGACATCTGTTGGGTAGAGTTAACCAATTAGATGCTCGTATGTTGAAACCACAGAAAAGGAGATCCAAGCCAAAGGATTCCTCTTCTTCACCATCTTCTTCCTCTCAAGCTGTTGTTACTAATAAACCTGTTAGTTTACCATCTGTTGATGAGACCAGGCCCAAAACCAAAAAGGTTTGGGTCTCTAAAACTAACTGATTGTTTATTATTGCAGGGTTCTCCAACATGCCAAAGTAGCATCTGGTATGTAGACAGTGGGGGATTATGCACATGACTGGGAACAGTTCTCTTCTTCATGACTACTCTCAAGGAAAGAAGGGCTTGTTTCTTTTGGCAATGATGCTAGGGGTTACATCATTGGAAAAGGCTTTGTCTCCAATGGAGAAATCAAGTTTGATGATGTTAATCATGTGGAAAATCTCAAGTACAATCTCTTGAGTGTCAGTCAAATGTGTGATAAAGGCCATGTTGCTCTTTTCACCAGTCAGAACTGTAGGATTCTGTCATCCAAAGTTCTGCATTTGATTGATAAGGTGTTGGATGATCACACTCTCCTGAGAGCCAACAGGACAGGAAGAGTGTATGCCTTAGATCTTTCCAAGAAAATAGATCTCAGAGGCAATCCTTGCCTATTTTCCAAAGCCTCTTCTCAAGAATCTAAACTGTGGCACAGAAGGCTGGGTCATGTTAATTTCAAAAACATGAATCAGCTTACCCACAATAGTTTAGTCAGAGGCTTACCATAAAGGAGTTCCACTGTGATGAAACCTGCACTGCTTGTTTAAAAGGAAAACAGCACAAAGTCTCATTCCCTCCTATTGAAGAGCCTAAGTCCACTGCCTGCTTGCAATTACTGCATATGGATCTATTTGGTCCTGTGAGAGTAATGAGCATGGCAAAGAAGAAATACTGTCTGGTAATTGTGGATGATTACTCCAGATTTGTATGGACTTTCTTTCTACATTCAAAGGATGAGGTTGCTCAGAAGATTATTCACTTTGTGTTGTATATGAGAAGCAGTATTCCCTTCCAGTCAAGTGTATTAGGAGTGACAATGGAACTGAATTCAAGAAACCATACACTTGATGACTTCTATCTCTCAAAGGGAATCAAAAGGCAGTTTAGCATCCCAAGGACTCCAGAACAAAATGGAGTAGTGGAGAGAAAGAACAGGACCCTAATTGAAGCTGCAAGGTCCATGCTGGCTGACTCTGGTTTGCCACTGACCTTTTGGGCTGAAGCTGTCAACACAGCTTGCTATGTGCAGAAAGAGTTTTAGTAAATCAGAGGTTGATGAAGACTCCATATGAAGTTCTCCATCACTTGGCTCCTCTAATTTCATTTTTCAAAGCATTTCGGTGTCCCTGTTTTATTCTCAACACAAAGGATCAACTCCATAAATTTGATCCTAAGGTGGATGCAGGGTATTTTGTTGGTTATTCATCTACTTGCAAGGCATACAGAGTCTTTAACTACCGAACAAAGATAGTTGAAGAGACTTTGCATGTGAAGTTTAATGAATCTCCTTTGGACAAGATTCCATAAAACCCTGTGGAGTTGTTTGATTTGGACATACTGCAATATGTTCCTTATCAACCTCCAGCTGTTGCAGATCCTGTGGATAAATCATCTTCTGCAGCATGTCTTCCACCTGGTGGTATTGATGATGATGATGATAATATCAATACTCACCTATTCAAGTTTAGTGACCAACTGCCTGTGTTGCTAAATTTGATGTTCCTGTAGCTTCAGCAGTTCCATCCACAACAAATGGTGATGAGATCTCTGTTACCTCTACATCTTTTGAGTTACCATCTAATTCTTGGTTTCAAGAGTCTACATCAACATCTGCTGCTGCTGAAGGTTCTACAAACACTTGCACAGATCTCATTGTTATCAAGAACTGAAGAATCACCCCATGTCTCAGATTATTGGTGATATCAATGCTGGTGTTTCAACAAGAAGTCAATTGTCTAACTTCTGCTTCTATGCTCTCTTCATTAGTCAGCTAGAGCCAAAGAACTACCATGTTGCTTTGAGAGACAATGGATGGGTTGAAGCTATGCAGCTTGAGCTACTTCAGTTCAAGAATCAGCAAGTGTGAGAACTGGTTCCTCTTCCCCCAGGTAAGTATGCAATAGGCACTAAAGGGTGTTTAGGAACAAAACTGATGAAAATGGGCTTATGTTAAGAACAAGGCTAGACTGGTTGTACAGGGGTTTTCACAAGAAGAAGGTATTGACTATGATGAAACCTTTGCCCCTGTAGCCAGACTAGAGGCAATAGATTGTTCTTAGCCTATGCTGCATTCCATAATCTTACAGTTTTTCAAATGGATGTCAAAAGTGCATTTTTATATGGTAAAATAAAGGAAGAAGTTTATGTGTGTCAACCACCAGGCTTTGAGGATAATAAACATCCTGAATGGGTGTATAAACTTGACAAGGCTCTTATGGGTTGAAACAAGCTCCTAGAGCCTGGTATGAGACACTCTCTACTTTTCTCTTAAGAATAATTTCACTAGAGGCTCCATTGATAAAACTTTGTTTATTAAGAAGGTGGATCAGCATAAGCTACTTGTTTAGATTTATGTTGATGATATTATTTTTGCATCCTCTGATCCCCAGTGTGTGATGATTTTACAACATTAATGAAAAAGAGGTTTGAAATGAGTGCAATGGGAGAATTACAGTTCTTTCTAGGCTTGCAAATCAAACAAAAGGCTAATGGAATCTTTATTCATCAGTCAAAATATACAAAAGATCTTTTGAATAAGTTTGATTACAAAACTGTAAGCCCTGTTCTACTCCCATGTGCAACACCACACAACTGGATGCTGATCAGAAAGGTAAAGCTGTTGATGAAATGCTTTACAGATGTATGATTGGGTCCTTGATGTATTTAACAGCTTCTAGACCAGATATTATGTTTGCTACATGTGTTTGTGCTTGATTTCAGGCTGCTCCTAAAGAGTCTCATTTGATTGCAGTCAAGAGAATCTTAGATATTTGCAAGGTACACAATCTCTGGGTTATGGTATTCCACTAGACACTCTTGCAAATTAGTTGCTTTGTCAGATAGTGACTATGCAGGGTGCAAGTTAACTAGAAAGTCAACTTCTGGTGGTTGTCAATTCCTAGGCAACTGTTTGATTCTTGGCAGAGTAAGAAACAAAATCTGTTGCTACATCAACTGCTGAGCCGAGTACATTGCTGCTGCAAGTTGTACTTCTCAGGTACTCTGGCTTAGAACCAGCTTCTGGATTATGGCATTAAAGAGACTAAGACTCCATTATTAATGGATAGTGCTTCAGCTCTGTGTATTGTCAAAAATCCAGTCCAGCACTCTAGACCAAACATATAGAGAGCAGACATCATTATTCGGGATTGCTTTGAAAAAGGTCTGATTGATCCTAAGTTTGGCCTAGTGCTGATGAGTTTGCAGATATTTTTACTAAGCCTTTGGATAGTTCTACTTTCCAAAAACCTAGTGTTAAGGCTTGGTATGCTGCAGCTAGAAAGTGACAACGACTGATGTTTCAGTACTAATTACTGGTGATAGTAGTACCCAGTCACAATAATTACGATGAGTCCTTTCCCATCAGTAGTTTTTATAACTAAACGGCTAAAGCCTCACAAGTACTGAAGTACTTTATCTGTTCCAAACTACTGATGTAGTTACAACTACTGATGTAGTTACACTACTGAGTAGTTACAACTACTGAAACAGTTACAAACAGATAAGTACTGACGGTATAGAAACACCTGAAAAGCAGATGCAAAGTCTGATGAGTAAGTGTGAGGACAGTATGAAACAGCTGAAAGCTATGAATTGACGAAACTATGAGACTAACTTTCTCTTCATGTTTCAAAAACTGCTGTTTCATCTAAAAACTGAAGCAAAACCAGTCTTCAGTAGTTTTATAACTACTGATGGCTAATACCAAGTCTCAGTGTTGACAACAACTGATGCCAAACCACTGTCTTCAGAGTTTCACAACTACTGATGACAAACACAAAGCCTCAGTTGTTTAATCATCTGAAAGTAAAACCACGGCTTTCAGTAGTTTTCTAACTACTGTGCATGAAACACCCACGACTTCAGCTGTTTCAACGTTGATGTTGGACCAAAAGAACCAATGAGCCAAGATCAGAAAACCTCTAAGTCCCACATGGTATCACAACAACTGCTGAAAGCCTCATCAGTAGTTTGACAAGTGCTGAAGACTTCAACAGCTGAAGATCAAGTGCTGAAGACCTCAACAGCTGAAGAACTAAAGTGCTGAAGTACAAAGCTGAAGAACACAAGTGCTGAAGCTGAAAGACCAAAGTACTGAAGTACAACAGCTGAAGAGTTTACAAGTGCTGAAGATCAACAACTGATGTACAAAGTCTGAAGACAAAGACTGAAGACATCAGCTGATGATATCTACTGAAGTCATCAGCTGATGAAACACCTGAAGGTCAAAGTCTGAAGATCAAGTACTGAAGCCTCAGTAGTTTGTCACAACTGCTGAAGAGTACTTCTTCAGTAGTTGTGATATCAGTAGTTTTATATTTCTAGTTTCAGTAGTTTTATGTTTCAGTAGTTTTGTAAAACGACTGAAGAGCTTGTTCTTCAGTCGTTGTAGTTTCAGTAGTTTTATATTTTGTACTTAACACTCTGATATGTTCTCAGTAGTTGTGAACATTTCAGTAGTTTGTTAAGAGTTAGTTATTTTTGTATTAGATCTGCCAGTTGTCACTTTCCGTGATAACAGCAGTGATTGTTGCACTCTATATAAGGAGTGACAACCTATTGTAATCGAAGTGAATGAATGAATGGAATGAATGAATGATTTGATTAGAAATATCTACATCTATAAACATTCCTTGAAATCAGAAATATATATTCTCTCCCTATAACCGTATGCGCTCTTAATGCATACAAGTATCGATTGCTTGCTACAATTTGTCTAATTCTGTTTGTATTCCGCTGCTTTGAATCTAATACATCAAACTTGTGATCGCTGATCCTGTCAAATGGTATCAGAGCAGGTTAATCATTGATCGATCTAATAATTGATCATTGAAACTGCTATTCAAGATCTAAGTTTGATTGAATTAGCTTTTGTTTTTGCAAGAAACGGTTATAGAGATTGAATTTTCTGTATTTCTGGTCATTCATCCTGAGATCTTTTCTTGGTTCTCATTGAGTTTGTTGTGGTCTGTCTAAAACTTTTAAAAGCTTGAACTAAATTGTTTTTGAACTGAAAATGACTACTCCTCCAATGATCCTCACAATACTGGTTCCTCAACCAAGCCACCAATGCTGGTTAGGAATGAGTATAACATATGGCAAAGACGTATGCTCCATCACCTGTCTGTTAACAGCGCAGGGTGTTGGACATCAGTGGTACATGGTCCACACAAGCCTATGGTGAATAAACCGGAAACCAATCAAATGGTTCCGAAGAGGAGGGAGCAATACTCAGATGAGGATAAGAAGTTGCTTGAAATTGATGCAAAAGCCCATGGAATTCTGGCCATGGCACTGCCAATGAAATCTATTCTGGGCTAATGCATCATGAAACTGCCCATGACTCTGGAATGCCTTGAAAGAACATTTGGAGGAACAGATGAGGTCTTGGCAAATAATAGAGAAATTCTTGCCCAACAATATGAGACATCTCTCATAGAAAGGGTGAGACACTGACTCAACAATAGCGGTTCTCTTGTTTGATCTCTGAACTAAAAATGGTCAAACTTGAGTACACAATATTCAGATGAATAACAGATTTCTCAGATCACTGCCTGAGAGATGGGACACATATACTATTGTCCTACGCTCCAGTGCAAGTTTGGACAAACTATCTCTCACCCAACTCCATGGGAAACTGCTCACGTTTGAGAGAGAGATAGAACAGAAGAGAAAGCTGTCTTCATCTGGAAAGCTCACTGAAGACTTTGTACCAGGCACACTGCCTTGGTGGGTCATGAGTCAGAATATGCTTCATCTGAATGCCAGTATGATGAGCATATTAATTTCTCTTCAAGCACTTCTGATTCTGCATTTGTGAGTATTGATGGTCAGTTTACTGGGTGTAATAATGACAATTTATGCTTCATTATGGATGATCTCAAGGGGATTGCTGATGATGACTTAGAAGAGATGGATATTTTGAGCCAAATGGCCCTGATAAATATCAGATCTCAGAAGTTCTATAAAAGAACTGGAAGAAAATTCCCAGGACTCTCTGGCAAAACCAAAGTTGGTTTTGACAAGAGCAAGTTGAGGTGTCACAAATGCCAAAGGCTTGGACACTTTGCAAGAGAGTGTAGATCAACTGGATCTAACTCCACTGCACCCTTTGTGACTTTTCCTGGCAATAGTCAACAAAAACACAGAGGGCAACATCCTGTCACCTCTAGTCATCATCCTCAACAACAATCTCCGGCATATTTTGTTCCTCAGGGTCAAATGCCATATCCGTACCTTGTTATTACATGCCACAGTCAAATCAAGTTCAAGTTCCTATGGCACCACAACCTCATGCACTACCAGAACCTCAGCCATCCCAATCTCATCAACAATCTCAACCTCAACAACACAGCTTCTTCACCCCAGGAGTTGTTGACTGGAGCAGTTTACCAGATGACATGTCTGGTCATGACCAACTGTTCTCAGGTGCTGGTCAACATGGTGGTGACAGTCCTTTTGGGAATCTAGCTCTTATGGCTTTGGAGTCTGCTGATACTTCATTTTCTAATGCCTCTACACCTCAGGTATCACAGGTATCCTCTGAGGCAAAAGCCAAATTATGTTCTGAACCATGCATAGCAGCATTTGCTTCCATTAGAGAAGCAAATGTAGCTCTAATTAATAAGAACATTGAGCTAGAACAAATAATTTCCAAAAACAAAGCTGAGTTTGAGTTTGTGCTTAAAGATAAAAATGATGAGATTTATAAACTGAATTGCCAAATAATTGATGATAAGGCTAGAGAAGAAGTACTTCTAGAGAAGTACAAAGATCTCAAAGAAACCCTTGCAGTTACCCAGGTCGAGTGTGATAGATGGGTACAATCATGCAAAGGTTTTGAAATGCTTCTTAGTAAGCAATCTGCTTCAAATGTGAAGTTTGGAATTGGTTACAATCACACTGCTCCACCTACAGATTTTACCCCAAGAGCAGAGGTAGAATCTGATGGTGAGAGTGATAACCAATCCATCACATCATGTGATCTACCTTCTGATACAGCACAATCAGAAGTAGAAGTCAGCAGTCAAGCCCTCTTTGAACTATCAGCTGATGTTGATGGTTCAAATGCTGACATTCACATGATTAATGAGTTGATCAACTCAGGAGTTAATCCTGAAGGTCCTGAAAGGACTAGAGAGCAGGATTTAACACCTGAAGTTCAAACTTCAACTGCTGTCAGTACTGAAGAGAAGAAAACTGCAGTAGAAAGAGTTTGAAGACTACTAAAGAGGCAGTCAAGAAAGCAAACAATGCTTCCAAAGCATTGAAGAACAAGTCTTCAGTTGCTTCACCCTCTTTAGTTGATGATCAACCTAAGATGAAGAAGAAACCATGTGAAGTATGTGGTTTGTTCAATCATCTTACAGATGATTGTTGGTACAAAAGAGGTTCCAAACTCAAACAAAAGAAGAAATTAAAGAGAAAATGGTAAAAATGAAAACTGAGTTTGAGACCACATTTGTATCAGCAACATCAAATCCTGTAACCCTTAAGTCCTCAAAGAAATCCAAAAAGGAAGGGGTTAAACAGGTGACAGCTGAGGGTGCTCAGAAGAAGAAGGTGCAACATAGGAACTTATCAAACTCCACTAGCAATGTGTCTGATGAGCTGAAAGCTTTATCACAAAATCAGACACAGCTGGTTATGATGGTTCAACATCTGTTGGGTAGAGTTAACCAACTAGATGCTCCTATGTTGAAACCACAGAAAAGGAGGTCCAAGCCAAAGGACTCCTCTTCTACACCATCTTCTTCTCAAGCTGTTGTTTCAAATAAACCTGTTAGTTTACCATCTATTGATGAGACCAGGCCCAAAACCAAAAAGGTTTGGGTCTCTAAAACTAACTGATTGTTTATTATTGCAGGGTTCTTCAACATGCCAAAGTAGCATCTGGTATGTAGACAGTGGGGGATCTATGCACATGACTGGGAACAGCTCTCTTCTTCATGACTACTCTCAAGGAAAGAAGGGATTTGTCTCTTTTGGCAATGATGCTAGGGGTTACATCATCGGTAAGGGCTTTGTCTCCAATGGAGAAATCAAATTTGATGATGTTAATCATGTGGAAAATCTCAAGTACAATCTCTTGAGTGTCAGTCAAATGTGTGATAAAGGCCATGTTGCCTTTTCACCAGTCAAAACTGTAGGATTCTGTCATCCAAAGTTTTGCACTTGATTGACAAGGTGTTGGATGATCACACTCTCCTGAAAGCCAACAGGACAGGAAGAGTGTATGCCTTAGATCTTTCTAAGAAGATAGATCTCAAAGGCAATCCTTGCCTATTTTCCAAAGCCTCTTCTCAAGAATCTAAACTGTGGCACAGGAGGCTTGGTCATGTTAATCTCAAAAACATGAATCAGCTTACCCACAATAGTTTAGTCAGAGGCTTACCAATAAAGGAGTTCCACTGTGATGAAACTGCACTGCTTGTTTAAAAGGAAAACAGCACAAAGTCTCATTCCCTCCTATTGAAGTGCCTAAGTCCACTGCCTGCTTGCAATTACTGCATATGGATCTATTTGGTCCTGTGAGAGTAATGAGCATGGCAAAGAAGAAATACTGTCTGGTAATTGTGGATGATTACTCCAGATTTGTATGGACTTTCTTTCTACATTCAAAGGATGAGGCTGCTCAGAAGATTATTCACTTTGTGTGTATATTGAGAAGCAGTATTCCCTTCCAGTCAAGTGTATTAGGAGTGACAATGGAACTGAGTTCAGAAATCATACACTTGATGACTTCTATCTTTCAAAGGGAATCAAAAGGCAGTTCAGCATTCCAAGGACTCCAAAACAAAATGGAGTAGTGGAGAGAAAGAACAGGACCCTCATTGAAGCTGCAAGGTCCATGCTGGCTGACTCAGGTTTGCCACTGACCTTTTGGGCTGAAGCTGTCAACACAGCTTGCTATGTGCAAAATAGAGTTTTAGTAAATCAGAGGTTGATGAAGACCCCATATGAAGTTCTCCATCATTTGGCTCCTCTGATTTCATTTTTCAAAGCATTTGGGTGTCCCTGTTTTATTCTCAACACAAAGGATCAACTCCATAAATTTGATCCTAAGGTGGATGCAGGGTACTTGTTGGTTATTCATCTACTTGCAAGGCATACAGAGTCTTCAACTGCAGAACAAAGATGGTTGAAGAAACTCTACATGTTAAGTTCAATGAATCTCCAAAGGACAAGATTCCACAAAGCCCTGTGGAGTTATTTGATTTGGACATACTGCAATATGTTCCTTATCAAACTCCTGCTGTTGCTCCTGTCAACAGTTCACCACCTGGTGGTACTGCTGATGATGATGATGATTGCAGTACTCACCTCTTCAGGTTTAGTGATCAGCTGCCTGACTCAGCTAGACCTGATGTTCCTGTAGCTCCAGTAGCACCATCCACAACAAATGCTGATGAGATCTCTTCGAATTCAACTTCCTTTGAATTACCATCCACTGATTGGTTTCAAGGAAATGATTCACCATCACCATCTGTTGCTGCTGAGCCTGCTACAAACACTTGCACAGATCTCATTGTGTATCAAGATCTGAAGAATCACCCTATGTCTCAAATCATTGGTGATATCACTGCTGGAGTATCAACAAGAAGTCAATTGTCAAATTTCTGCTTCTATGCTCTCTTCATCAGTCAGCAAGAGCCAAAGAATTATCACATTGCTTTAAAGGACAATGGATGGGTTGATGCCATGCAGCTTGAGCTTCTTCAGTTCAAGAAACAGCAAGTGTGGGAACTGGTTCCTCTACCTCCAGGTAAGTGTGCAATAGGCACTAAATGGGTGTTTAGGAACAAAACTGATGAAAATGGGCTTATTGTTAAGAACAAGGCCAGACTGGTTGTTCAGGGGTTTGCACAAGAAGAAGGTATTGATTATGATGAAACCTTTGCCCCTGTAGCCAGACTGGAAGCAATTCGATTGTTTTTAGCTTATGCTGCTTATCAAAACCTTAAAGTTTTTCAAATGGATGTCAAAAGTGCATTTTGTATGGAAAAATTAAAGAAGAGGTTTATGTATGTCAACCTCCAGGCTTTGAGGACAATAAACATCCTAATTGGGTGTATAAGCTTGATAAAGCTCTTTATGGGTTAAAACAAGCTCCCAGAGCCTGGTATGAGACATTATCAAACTTTCTTCTGGAAAACATTTCACTAGAGGCTCCATAGATAAGACTTTATTCATTAAGAAAGCTGGGCAGCATAATACTTGTTCAAATTTATGTAGATGATATCATTTTTGCATCCTCTGATCCAAAGTTGTGTGATGCCTTTACAAAGTTGATGCAACAGAAGTTTGAAATGAGTGCCATGGGAGAGTTACAGTTCTTTCTGGGGTTGCAAATCAAACAAAAGGCTGATGGAATTTCATTCATCAGTCCAAATATACAAAAGATCTTTTGCAAAAGTTTGATTTACAAAACTGTAAGCCTTGTTCTACTCCCATGTGCAGCACACACAACTGGATACAGATCAGAAAGGTAAAGTGGTTGATGAAACACTTTACAGATGTATGATTGGGTCCTTGATGTATTTAACAGCTTCTAGACCAGATATTATGTTTGCTACATGTGTTTGTGCTAGATTTCAGGCTGCACCTAAAGAGTCTCATCTGATTGCAGTCAAGAGGATCTTTAGATATCTGCAAGGCACTCCATCTCTAGGTTTATGGTATTCTACTGGACATTCTGGTAAATTAGTTGCTTTTTGACAGTGACTATGCAGGGTGTAAGTTGACCAGGAAATCAACTTCTGGTGGATGTCAATTCCTAGGCAACTGCTTGATTTCTTGGCAGAGCAAGAAACAGACTCAGTTGCTACATCAACTGCTGAAGCAGAGTACATTGCGGCTGCAAGTTGTACATCTCAGGTACTCTGGCTTCAAAACCAACTTTTGGATTATGGCATTACAGAGACTAAGACTCCATTGTTAATGGATAGTGCTTCAGCTCTTTGCATTGTCAAAAATCCAGTCCAGCACTCTAGGACCAAACATATAGAGATCAGACATCATTTTATAAGGGATTGTTTTGAAAAAGGTCTGATTGATCCTAAGTTTGTGCCTAGTGCTGATGAGCTTGCAGACATTTTTACTAAGCCTTTGGATAGTTCAACTTTCCAAAACTGGTGTTAAGGCTTGGTATGCTGCAGCTAGAATAAGTGACAACTACTGATGATCTTAGTAATAAGTACTGATGATCATTAGTACCTATGTCACATATAAGTACTGATGAGCTCTTTTACCCTCAGTAGTTTTTATAACTACTGAAGGCTAAATGTCTCACAAGTACTGAAGTATTCATCTGTTCTAAACTACTGATGTAGTTACAACTACTGATGCAGTTACAACTACTGCAATCAGTAAAAACAGATAAGTACTGATGTCCTATGAAACAACTGAAATCAGCCAAAAAGACTGATGAATGTGTTGAGGACAGTATGAAACAGCTGAAAAGCTAAGAATTGACGAAAACAGCTGAAGAGACTTTCTCTTCAGTCGTTTGTACAACTGCTGTTTCATTCTAAACAACTGAAGCAAAACCATGTCTTCAGTAGTTTTATAACTACTGATGACTAATACCAAGTCTTCAGTTGTTACAACAGCTGATGACAAAACCACTGTCTTCAGTAGTTTCATAACTACTGATGACAAACACCAAGTCCTCAGTTGTTTCAATCATCTGAAGTCAAAACCACGGTCTTCAGTAGTTTTCTAACTACTGATGCCTAACACCACGACTTCAGCTGTTTCAACGTCTGAAAGGATAATACCATGTCAACGGTCGTTTAAAACTACTGATGACTAACACCACATCCTTCAGTCGTTTCTTACCGTACCCTATAAATATCCCTAACCTAAGCTCTCAATGCTTCATCTTCTTCAAACCTAACGTTCCTCTCCCAAACTTCCTCTTCTCCATGGCGTCCATGCAAATTAAACCGCGACACAACTGTGTTGCCTACCTCACTAAATCGCCATCTGGACTAAGTTCGATACTGCTATCGATCTTATGGTTCAGTCCCAATACAACACGGCATTTCTTCTGAATCCCATATACATGCCGAATCCTTGCACAATTTGGATGAACGTTACTGTTACCACTGGGGAGAACAACACACCATCCCTCCAGTCGGTCGTAAACAACAAAGAAGTAGTCATCATCCTGCCTGCTAATACCCATCTTCAACTGAATGATGCTAGTTCTCCTGCTGGATATCCGAAGGGCACCATAGATCTATCCTTTGCTCAACATGGATATCAAGGCGATCTCAGTGCCTCCACTATCATGAAGAAACACTTTAATGACGCTGCGCGCCTGATTTTTCACATGGTGAATGTATGTTTGGCCCCTAAGACGTCGTCTTGGGATCAAATGTCGACAAATGGCAGCAGGTAATGTATTCTATCTTGAGCAACAACCACTAAATTTTTCAGAAATAATATTTTTAGAGCTCAAGGATATGGCTCAAAAACTAACTGCCAACGTTGGATACTTATCCACGGTTCATAATGGCCATTATTACAAACCAGCTTAATGCTGAGGGACTTGTTGGCTTGGGAGTCCCTGCTACGGCTGTTCTGCCGGAAGTATACTCCCGGCACAACTCTGACCAGACACTCAAAATGGCTGCCAAGCTGCGAAAACCCACGCAGCTGGAACCCACAGCCACCACCTCCAAATCAAAAGTCCCCACCAAACCCACCAAAAAGAAACCAAAACGGCCTCAGGGAATTGAGTCCCCTGAGGATGCCCCTGCAACACAAACGCAGGATATATCCACTAGTCAAAACCCCTAGTGGATACAATGACTCTTCCAGCCATAGCCGCTCAGGCTTCCTCTCAACAGGAGCCTGCAGCAACCACACAAGGGGTACCTACATATCTGGGATCTTCCTCACTTGAGGAGATTGCCATTGAAGAGCACCAACCTTCCCAGGTGCACACTGCTTCTATCCCTTCACCCCAAACAACCGCCCCTCACAGCCCAACTTTAATAGTTGCACAAGTGCTGACTCAATGCACTCCTCACCCCTCCCCAGAAACCACTTACTACTGGGAATACCTCTACAATTGAGGGGGAGGAACACAGTGCACTTGAGAACCCACAGCACAGGGGTTTACCACTTCTATCTCCTGGTGTAGACAAGGAGCTTAGAATATCTAGTGAGGCTGCCACCTCCTCTGACTCAGCACATGATCAGAGTGAGGCTGGTAACATTGCTAAGACCTCACTAGAGGCAACAGCTGATGATGGACACTGTCCTGAGGCTGGAAGTCCCCAGTACCAAGCACAAGGGGCACATGCACCAACTGGTCTACACCCAGTGCATGTAAATCCTGCTCTAAGCAGGAGGTCAGATGATTCAGCTTCGGCTGATGATGACCTGGGCTTTTTCTATGATGTTCTTGCCCAGAACACAATCCTTGAAGAGAAAGTCAGTAGGCTGCAAAACCTACTTGACCAACTCTCACAAGGAGAAAGACCATCTGCCTCTACCCACCCACAGATGGCACCTTCACTTGAAGGTTCCCAAACACTGAGCCACTCCAAACTCAACCACCTGCCTCTGCTTCAGGCCCTACTTCTCAGGAACAGAACCCTCCTGAGCAAATAGGTGCTGTACTTCAAAATTCCCTCCCTCTCATCACACCATAATCACTGATATTGTGACTAAAGCCATTGATGAGAGGCTTTCCTCAACTTTACAGCCCTTGGTTGATGCTGCTGTACAAAAGACTCTTTCTGCGGTACAAACCCTTCCTTCCTCCAACCAAAAAGGGGGAGAGTACTGCAGTGAAAGAAAAGAAGAGGAAAAGAACGAGGAAAAGAAGGAAGAGAAGCAAGCCCAAGAGGAGAAGAAAAGCAACCTCTGCTCACTTACAAGCGAAAGAGAAGTGCTGGATCACACTGCTGAAGACAAATCCTTGGAGGAGCTGGTCAAAGAAGCTGACACTACACACAACCGATCCATGGATAAAATAATTGAACAACTCTTCAGGCAGGGGTTTGACACAGCCACACTGGATAGTGAGATCAGAAGGTTGGAAGTGCAAGAGATACAAACCGATGGGCAGGGTATGATGCTCTGGAGAAAGAGAGGTTGGAAATAATGATCCGCTTTATTGCAAAATACTTAGGAAGATCATTAATGGAGATTCGCGCATGGACCAGGGACAGCATTCTGGCTATAGCCACCAGAATCTGTCTGTCTGAGCAATTCAACAAAGGGATTATTGTGGAAGCCCTTGATGAGGTGGGGCTGGTAAAAGGTTAGAGATGGCTAAACTCACAAAGGCGAAACTAACTACAAAGATGCTGGATCAACCTTCCCTTCCACCCACTCAAACAGATCCTATCCCTCAAATCTCCCAACCAATCTCTAAGCCAAAATCCAAACATCCTCATTCTTCAAAACCAATTTTCACCAACCCAAATCATCCAGTGATGTACCAGAAGGAGGAGAAGGGTGCTGAGGATGGAAGAAGAAGAAGAAGAGGAGGATGAAGATGATAGTCTGCCACTCTCTGCTGTTCTGAAGCTACCAAAACCCCGAAGTCACCCATGATCACACCTGACTCTCAAAGGGAAATGGTCAGAGTCAAGATAGAAGAAGAAGAACAGCAGAAACAGCACGATGAGCAACTGTTGAAGATGGTTGACAAGGAATTTCCTCAGTCATCATCTATTCAAGCCATGAAAGGGCATGCTCAAAGGCTGTACACTCTCAGGCACACCTTTCAGTATCAGAAGGAGAGAGTGAGAGTATGGCCAGACCCAGGGTGAGTTCTAGAATCCATAAAAGAAATTCCACACAGATACAACGGCCAGGTACGAAAAACAATAGAGTCTACCATCATGTTGGCCGTTGTAGTCTCACCTTGGGAAATCATTGATGAATTCAAGAAAGCTCACCAAGCAAAGAAGACCCCTCAAGCTTTACTAGAAAACAAGATGATAAAGAAGGGGTTGCTATATAAGAAGCTTGAAGACATCCAGAAGAATGAGCTCCAGTTACTCCTTGAAGGCAACCATCCTGATGAATTTGTATATAGGGAGGTAACTACGGTGGAGCTGAAAAATGGCAGGACCATGAAGTACTTATCAGAGTACTATGGTCCAGAGTTCTTCTTCGAAGGAGGAGCAGAAGAACTCTCTCAGGAGGAACAAGTTGTTCTCCTTGAGGCCTATGTTCGAGAGTCATACAGACTCATTATGGGGAAGTAAATCTCATGAATGGGATAACAACTCTGTGTCCAGTTCCCCAAAACAGAGTTCCCATTCATACTCTGCCAAACAAATATTGAGATTTCTTCCCAGGCCGGAGCTTACATGGGTCATCTTCTCTACTGATCAAGAAGGAAAAAGACCAACATTTTGCCAACAATAAGTGGGATAATAAATAAGTTAGAGGTTTTGGCTGCATTGGTTCAGGGGGAGTTTGTTGGACCAAAAGAACCAATGAGCCAAGATCAGAAAACCTCTAAGTCCCACATGGTATCACAACAACTGCTGAAAGCCTCATCAGTAGTTTGACAAGTGCTGAAGACTTCAACAGCTGAAGATCAAGTGCTGAAGACCTCAACAGCTGAAGAACTAAAGTGCTGAAGTACAACAGCTGAAGAACACAAGTGCTGAAGCTGAAAGACCAAAGTACTGAAGTACAACAGCTGAAGAGTTTACAAGTGCTGAAGATCAACAACTGATGTACAAAGTCTGAAGACAAAGACTGAAGACATCAGCTGATGATATCTACTGAAGTCATCAGCTGATGAAACACCTGAAGGTCAAAGTCTGAAGATCAAGTACTGAAGCCTCAGTAGTTTGTCACAACTGCTGAAGAGTACTTCTTCAGTAGTTGTGATATCTGAAGAGTACTTTTCAGTAGTTGTGATATCAGTAGTTTTATAGTTTCAGTAGTTTGTTTTAGTAGTAGTTTTGTAAAACGACTGAAGAGTTGTTCTTCAGTCGTTGTAGTTTCAGTAGTTTTATATTTTGTACTTAACACTCTGATATGTTCTCAGTAGTTGTGAACATTTCAGTAGTTGTTGTTAAGAGTTAGTTATTTTTGTATTAGATCTGCCAGTTGTCACTTTCGTGATAACAGCAGTGATTGTTGCACTCTATATAAGGAGTGACAACCTATTGTAATCGAAGAGTGAAGAATGAATGGAATGAATGAATGATTTGATTAGAAATATTCTACATCTATAAACATTCCTTGAAATCAGAAATATATATTCTCTCCCTATAAACGTATGCGCTCTTAATGCATACAAGTATCGATTGCTTGCTACAATTTGTCTAATTCTTGTTTGTATTCCGCTGCTTTGAATCTAATACATCAAACTTGTGATCGCTGATCCTGTCACTGATAGGGTAATACCATGTCAACAGCGGTTTAAAACTAATGATGACTAATACCAAACCCTTCTGTCCTTTCTTCACCCCACCCTATAAATACCGTCTTATTCTCTGATGTTATTAGCCTTTATTTTCTGAACCTCTCTCTCAAAAACATGCAACATGAGTCTGAAAACAACGAAAACAATGCGTTGCTTAACCTTACAAAGTCGGCTTTTTGGAAACAATATGATAAGGCTGACTTATGGGGATTACCATATCGCAACAGCCTCTCAGGATCCAACCATTTACCCTGAATCCTCAGTCATTCTGGTCAAAGCTTCTGTTTTCATACCGATGAGTCTACGGTCAGATCTCGGTTCGTGTCCCTATCAACCAGAAAACAGTGGTCGTTACCGCCGACATTTTTTAGTCGGGCATTACATCTCACAATTCCACCGAGTGACGATACCCAAAGGGCATAACCGAATAGTCCTTATCAATCAGGGTATGGAAGGTGACTTCGAGCTACAACAGTTTAAAGAAACATTTCCAATGACTGGAGAGAAACGTTTTTTATGTTTTTTTCACATGGTAAATGTCTGCTTAGCCTCCAGACATCTTCGTGGGATCAATGTCATTCCACTGGCAACAGGTATTGTTTTCTATTCTAGAAACACCAAACCGTTAAATTTTTTCTGAAATGTGTTCCTAGAAATAAAAAACTTGGCCCAAAACCTGTGGCAAACCGATGGTCATTATATCCCAGGTTTCTGATGGCCATTATTTTGGTGAAACTAAAATCTAATGGCCTTGTTGGCCTTGAGTCCCTGCACCAGCTGTTGGCTGAGGTATATCCAGGCACAACTTGATCTTACACTCAAAGAAGCTGCCGAATGCTAAAGACCAAGCAAAGGGAACCACAGCTTCCTCCATCAGAACAAAAGTCCCCACCAAACCCACCAAAAAGAAACCCAAAACGGCTACTCAGGGAAATGAGTCCCCTGAGGATGCCCCTACAACACAAACGCAGGGTATATCCACTGGTTATAACCCCCTAGTGGATATCAGGACTCTTCCAGCCATAGCCGCTCAGGATTCCTCTCAACAGGAGCCTGAAGCAACCACACAAGGGGTACCCACACATCTGGGATCTTCCTCACTTGAGGGGATTGCCATTGAAGAGCACCATCCTCCCCAGGTGCACACTGCTTCTATCCCTTCACCCCATGCAACCGCCCCCCAAAGTCCAACCATAATTATTGCAAAAGCTGACTCAATTGCACTCCTCACCCCCTCCCCAGATACCATTACTACTGGGAACACCTCTACCATTGAGGGGGAGGACCACAGGCAATTGAGAACCCACAGCATAGGGGTTTACCACTTCTATCTCCTGGTGTAGATAGGGAGATTAGAATATCTAGTGAGGCTGCCACCTCTTCTGCATCAGCACATGATCAGAATGAGGCTGGTAACATTGCTAAGACCTCACTAGAGCAACAGCTGATGATGGACATAGTCCTGAGGCTGGAAGTCCCCATACCAAGACAAAGGGGCACATGCTACAACTGGTCTACACCCAGTGCATGTACATCCTGCTCCAAGCAGGAGGTCAGGTGATTAGCTTCTGCTGATGATGACCTGGGCTTTTTCTATGATGTTCTTGCCCAGAACACAATCCTTGAGGAGGAAGTCAATAGGCTGCAAAACCTACTTGACCAACTCTCTCAAGGAGAAAGACCATCTCCTCCACCAACCCACAGATGGCACCTTCAGTTGAAGGTTCCCCAAACACTGAGCCACTCCCAACAACTCAGCCACCTGCCTCTGCTTCTGGCACTATTTCTCAGGAACAGAACCCGCCTGAGCAAATAGTTGCCGTTCTTCAAAATTCCCTCCCTCTCATCACACCCATAATCACTGACATTGTGACTAATGCCATTGATGAGAGGCTTTCCTCAACTTTACAACCATTGATTGATGCTGCTGTGCAAAAGACACTTTTTGCTGTACAAACCCCTACCACCAATGCATCCAAAAAGGGGGAGAGTACTGCAGTGAAAGAAAAGAAGGGAAAAGAACAGAGGATGAGAAGGCCCAAGATCAAGCCCAGGAGGTGGAAAAAGAAAAGCAACAACTGATCACCTATAAACGAAAGAAAAGTGCTGATGATCAACCTACTGCTGAAGAAAAATCCTTGGAAGAGCTGGTAAAAGATGCTGATGATACACACAGCCGATCCATGGATAAAATCATTGAGCAACTCTTCAGGCAAGGTTTTGATACAGCCACATTAGATAGTGAAATCAGGAGGTTGGAAGTGGAGGAGATTCAAACCCGATGGGCTGGGTTGATGCACTTGAAAAGGAGAGATTGGAGATCATGATCCGTTTTATTGCCAAATACTTAGGAAGATCTTTGATGGAGATTCACGCGTGGACCAGAGACAGTATTCTGGCTATAGCCACCAGAATCTGTCTGTCTGAGCAATTCCACAAGGGGATTATCATTGAAGCCCTTGATGAGGCCGGGGCTGGAAAAAGGTTTGAAATGGCAAAACTTACAAAGGCTAAACTCAAAACCAAAATGCTGGAACAACCTTCCCTTCCACCCACTCAAAACCAGCCTACCCCTCAAATCTCCAAACCAATCTCAAAGCCCAAATCCAAACAACCACAATCACAACCCACAAAACCAACTCCCTCACCATCTAAACCAACAGCCGATGATGCACCCAAGAAGAAGAGAAGGGTGTTGAGGCTAGAAGAAGAAGAAAGAGGATGATGTGGAAGAAGATAGGATGCCTCTGTCTGCAGTCCTAACACTGGCGAAAGCCAAACCTATGCCCATCACTCCCACCTCACAGATGGATGTTGTGAGAGTAAAAATTGAAGAAGAGGAGCAGCAAAAGCTTCATGATGATGAAATGCTGAAAAGCATTGACAAAACCTATGCTGCCTCCTCATCAATTATCAGCATGAAGAAAGAAGCTCTGAGATTGTACACTCTCGCCAACACGTTTCAATATCAGAAGGAAAGGGTGAGAGTATGGCCTTATCCGAGGGCGGCTCACAGGATTGTAAAGAAAGACATCCTTCGAGATACAAGGGTCAAGTCAAGAGGATCGTAGATGAAGAGATCACAGTGGCCCTTGTAGTATCACCCTGGGAGATTGTCGAGATTTCAAGAAAGCCTACGAGACTAAACAACCACCCCAGAAGATGCTAGAGAACAGAATTATTAAAAAGGGGCTAGTCTACAAGAGGCTTGAGAACTTCAAACAGAATGAGCTCAGTCTGTTACTCGAAGGGAATCATCCTGATGAGTTTGCATATAGACAAATTACAACAGTTGAGCTCAAAAACGGCAAACAGGCCAAGTACATCTCAGAGCTGTATGGGCGAGAAGGATTCTTTGATGGTGAAGCCGAGAACCTGACCATGGAAGAACAAATCATGTTTCTCAGAGCCTACACCAGAGAGTCCTACAGGCTCATACACGGGAAGTAGATCTCATAAATGGGATAACAACTCTGTGTCCAGTTCCCCCAAACAGAGTTCTCATTCATATCTTGCCAAACAAACATCTGAGACTTCTTCCCAGGCCGAGCTTATATGGGTCATCTTCTCTACTGATCAAGAAGGAAAAAGACCAACCTTTTGCCAACAATAAGTGGGATAATAATAAATTAGAGGTTTGGCTTCATTGGTTCAGGGGTTTTGTTGGACCAAATGAACCAATGAGCCAAGATCAGAAAACCTCTAAGTCCCACATGGTATCACAACAACTCTGAAAGCAGTTTGAAATGCTGAAGACTTCAACAGCTGAAGATCAAGTGCTGAAGACTTCAACAGCTGAAGAACTAAAGTGCTGAAGTACAACAGCTGAAGAACACAAGTACTAAAGCTGAACAGCTGAAGAACACAAGTACTAAAGCTGAACAGCTGAAGAACACAAGTACTGAAGCTGAACAGCTGAAGACACAAGTACTAAAGTTGACAGCTGAAAACACAAGTACTGAAGCTGAAGACCAAAGTATTGAAGTACAACAGCTGAAGAGTTTACAAGTGCTGAAGATCAACAACTGATGTACAAAGTCTGAAGACAAAGACTGAAGACATCAGCTGATGATATCTACTGAAGTCATCAGCTGATGAAACATCTGAAGTTCAAGTCTGAAGACAAACTACTGAAGTTTCAGTAGTTTGTCACAACAGCTGAAGAGTACTTCTTCAGTAGTTGTGATATCAGTAGTTTTATATTTTTACTTTCAGTAGTTTTGTAAAACGACTGAAGAGCTTGTTTCTTCAGTCTTTGTAGTTTCAGTAGTTTTATGTTTTTCAGTAGTTATAACAACTGAGAACTTAGCATCTTTGTAAGGAGATGTTAGCTGTTTTGACATCTTCAGTAGTTGTGTTTCAGTTGTAATAAATCTGTTAGTTGTCACTATCAAGTGACATCAGCAGACGTCACATCTCTTATATAAGAGTGTCGACCTAATTGTAATTGTGACATTCTGTTACCACGAAAGCGAATATTGAATGAAATATATTTGCAGAATTCTCTCTCTATAACCGTCTTTGTTCTTCATTGATATCGTTTTGTTCTTGTGAATTGGCTAATTCATTGTTCGACTTCCGCTGCTATACTCTCTAATCAATCAAACATAGATCACTGATCCTAACACAACATAAGAATCAGACTCTTGGCAAGGGAAGATTGAGTATGATCTCCCCTCTCATCCGACAGCACCTAGGCCCCGGGCAGACTCCTCTCAAAAAACCTTTTACTCTATACACATTGAAACTGGTATATATAGGCCTCGGCCCATATTAGATGTGACTGGGCCCATTCGTGCGATTGGACCATCCGTATGGTTCAATCGTACGACTGGCCATGCGTATGGTTCAATCGTATGACTGGACCATACTTATGGTTCAGTCTTACGAATGTCCCAATCGCATCTCTCAATCGCACGACTGGTCCATTAGCATGGCTCAGTCGTACGACTGAGTCTCATTCGCATATGATCCTGCGAATGACTCAGTTTCATCTACTTACAACATATCAAGTGTATTACATTAAGCGTAGACTATTCGTTAAGCGACGGACACACTCTATATATGACAACATATGCCCAACAAATTCCCCCTTGGACATTGCTTGCGAATAGTTGATAACACATCTTACAATCTTCAGTCAATCTTTGATCTGGTTTTCAATAGAATCAAACAAAAAACCATATTAGCCAACGTTGCTGATCTGTCAGGTTGCTATAGTATCCCTAAAAATGAATTTAGGCACAATAACTTTTGTTTACTTTGCAGAACACCATCATAGCAGCAAGATTCCCTATATGACTAATTTGTCGAGATAATAACATGAACAATTTTCCATTACTTCAATCTTCACACAGGCTAACCTGATTAACATTAACACCTGTAGAAATTCCCCCTCAAATGCAGCATATCCCAATAAATAGACATTATGCTCTCCTGGCGTCTTCATACGGTGTATTGGGCAAAAGGTAGAGGGTTCCAATCCACAGCTGACAATCTCAAGCAAATCATCATGCATTCAGATTCATCATAAAAACCGGCTCACATCATCATCATTTTCTGATTGCGTCTTCAATTTCTCTAAACATGGATTCCCCCTAAGAATAAGAATCCTCTTTGTATGGATAAATATAACTTGATTGGCCCATAAATAGTCAGATGCTCTTGACTACCCCACAAAATCAGCACCGACTGCTCACATCTTGTCTTCACTCTTTCGTGTTCCAACTACATTCACCTAATCAGGAAGTCCGACGAATAATAGGGTATACATCGAACTTATTTGACAAAAGAACCTCAGGGTGAATATGCTTTTCTCATCCTCAAATCTGTGCAAGAGGCAGTTCCAGACTCTTTTTTTTGGTCTGGAACAAATACGGATGAGTCAATGCACATGGCTCATTCGTGCGGTTGAACATGCGACTAGTCGAGTCGTACGACTGAACATACGATTGGCCCAGTCATATGAATGGTCCATTAGCATGGTCTAGTCGCACGAATGGTCTATTCGCATGGTCTAGTCGCATGAGCGGATTTGCACGTAGATTTTCAGATCTGTAGCCGCCAGGGCTGCCAAAAACCCTAATCTTACGAATTTTACATGAACCGAACCAACATGGACATCATAAGATTCGCAGGGGTAATTGGAACGTGGTTTCGAGTTTGAGTTTAACATAGAAACAACATACATAACCAGACTGAGCAAAACACGAAGAACATGAAGTGGGTTTAACATCATAGAACCTGAAATCGATCCAGAAATCAAGAGCTCAGGTTGCTAAAATGATTGTTAGATCATTCCAGCAGTAATCGGTTCTGATACCAATTGTGAAGTCGCTGGATAGGTAGACATCCGAGCATGTTCTTGACGGAAGGATAAACAACATCAAAAACCAAGAGACAATTAATAACACGTACTATAATTAAATGGTTTCATTGATAAAACCTAATGATTACAAGCTCGTTACAACATAAGAATCAAGATTCTTGGCAAGGGGAGATCGAGCATGATCTCCCCTCTCATCCGGCAGCACCTAGGCCCCGGGCAAACTCCTCTCAAAAAACCTTTTACTCTCTACACATTGAAACTGGTATATATAGGCTTCGACCCATATTAGATGCGAGTGGGCCCATTTGTGCAATTGGACAATGTGTATGGTTCAATCATACGATGGGACCATGCGTATGGTTCAATCGTACGACTGGACCGTACTTATGGTTCAGTCTTTCGAATGTCCCAATCGCATCTCTCAGTCGCACGACTAGTCCATTAGCATGGCTCAGTCGTACGACTGAGTCTCATTCGCACATGTTTCCGCGAATGACCCATTTTCATGTGTTTACAACATATCAGGTGTATTACATTAATCCTAGACTATTCGACAAGCAACGAACACACTATATATGACAATATATGCTCCAACATGTTCTAGATCAAGTGTTATGCAAATGACTCCTGTCTTGAGTTTTGCCTGATGATGTTGTTGAGATGGGTGTTTTTGGGAATTCTCAATCCCTTTTGATTGAAGTAACAATCAGATGTATTGTGATTGTTCATATCACAGACTGAACAATATTTGTTAAAATAACAATTTTTGGTTGAGTGGTTGTTCATGTCACAGATAGAGCAGTATTGATTGTAAAAGCATTTTTTCTGTTTTGTGATTGAACATATCACAAATGTCACAATACATTTGTTTGTTGCTTAAATTAGATTTTGATTTGTGTGACTCAGCTGATTTTCTCATTTGCTGCTGAGCCATTTTCTTTTGCTTAGGGGATGAATGAAAATCAACCCCTTTTGTAGTTTGCTTCACAACATTACATTTTTTTGATTTTCTGGGTTTTTTTGTTCTTCAACCCATTTCTCACTCTTTCTCAACTGGTCAACGTGCTCTTTGTTACAAATATCAAACCCAACTCCCTATCTTAATTTTGAAGACTGAGGGTCAGATAGAGTTTTATGTGTTGAACTCAGTTTCTTTTGTAGTGAAACCTTTTCTAATTTGCTTGAATGGTTTGGAGATATAATCCATTATCAGGATTGCTCTTAAAAGTGGGTTTCACTGACTTCACATACTTCTTTTTACCTTTTAAAATAGAAGGTATGAATTTTATAAATGGAACAATGCCTTTACGGGGCTTGTGGGTTTCATGACAACTCACTGCCTTGTCTAAACACTCTTTGATTTTGATTGGGTGACCTAACTTGATTTTATCCTCATTTGTTTCAATATAACATCAGGTTTGATTTGAGGATTGGTCACTTGTTTTACTATAGATTTTGGTTCCATAGTTTTAGTTTCAATTTCCTCAATGATTAAGATAGATTCAGGCATGATAGTGTAGTGTTATATATGGTGGAGGACATGAATTATACCCAATCCCCGACATGTCCTTTGGATCCTTTTGAGAATCAAGCATCTTTTGTAGCTTGATTGAAGACATTTAAAACTTCAATTTCATTTCAGTAAGTGTATGTTCAGCCTTAGATTGAGCTAACTTTTCAGTAAGTAGCTCATTCTCAGCTGCAAGAGTGTACTTTTCACCATGCAGTTTTTCAATGTCAGAGATAAGAGATTTGATTTTCATTTCAAAGCCTTTTATCTCTCTTTTCATCATCTCTGACTTACCTTTTCTTCTTTAATTTTATATGCCAGTTTATGGTTATGCTCTCTATAACTTTGCAATTCAGTAATACATTTTCCACTACAAAGGTTAGATTTTACCTCAGTAGGCATTGGAGATGGACCATCGTTGATGTGAGCCATAAGTGCATGATTTTGAAATTGAGGCTTGACTTCCTCTGCATACATGCTCTAGTCACATACCCCATCTTGCTTTATCACGAGAGCATTGGCAGATGACTGACTGCTTCCATGAGCTTGGTTTGTCAGTTGAGGTGGATTTTAATAGGATTGATGTTGTTGTGGATGATTATACTGCTGCTGATGATTATTGGAGTGAAAGCTTGAGTTAGACTATGTGGATGACTGGCCTTGAGAATTCCTTTGAAATTTGTTTCTCTTGGGGCATTGCATTCTCTAGAGAAGTGGCCAGCCATGCCTCAGTTGAAGCATTTCACTTTGGATTTATCATATCCAAGTTTTGTATTTTGATTAAGGCTGAGCTTTCTGCCTTTTTTGAAGAATATCTTTGCTCTCATAGCAATCATGGCCATTTGCCATTGCAGATCCATTTCTTCCACATCTGGATCCATTTCCTCTAGATCTTCCTAGATCAGATGAGCAGAAGTGAGTCTTCCTCCTAAATCTGCTTCAAAGCTTGCAACAAAGGCATTGTAAGTTTCCTTTTGTTCTTCTGATCTTATGTCTTCAGGAGTGGTTGTAGAAGCAGCAGTGACTCTGGATGCTTGGGATGATGTTGATGGATGATTAGTTGATGGAGTTGCAATGAACCCTATGGTGTTCAGTTGATCTCTTGATGAGATAAAATCATCCTCCTCAGTGATGAAGGCATTTTCAACAAATGAGATTCTGATGGAAATTTATAAGCCTCAATCACTCTTGGTCCACCAAGATTTCTGCTTCTTTTATCAAGTTCTAATGCTTCTATTTTGGCTATCATTATGTCTAGTGTTGTACTCTCAAGATCAAGAGTGTTCTTTAACATTGTCACATTTTGTTTCCAGGGGAAGACTATGCAACATTTTCTTGTTTAATTTCTTAACCTTGTAAGTGACTCCCATGATTTCCAAGTCATTTACCAACTGTACAAATCTATGCAGTTGTTTGGATATGGACTCCCCCTTGGTGTGATGAAATGTTTCATACTGATTAACAAGCTTATCCTTGTTAATTTCTACAACTTCATTGCTTCCCTTACACATAATTTTTCACGCATCCCACATGCTTTTGCAGTACCATACTTCTCCAATCTTTTTAGCATATCCATCTTGAGTGCTTGAGTTAGGATAGAGTAAGCTTTCAGATCAATCTTGATTTTCTTGTAATCTTCATCATCAAGAGTTAGATCTTCAATGGGTATCCTTGCAGTTTTGTAAATTGTAGCTTGATCTGCAGACAGAGTGACAGGGATGAGTGGCCCTTGCATATTGAGATCCAAAAATCAGGATCTACACCTATAATGTAATTCCTAAACCTGATTTTCCATTGTTTAAACTCTGATTTGTGTTTAAGCATAGGAGGTTAGGTGTATGGCCAAGTTCTGAGAAACTGTGAGAATCCATTTTTATCAAGGTGTTTAGCTTGTTAAATATAGATTAGATAAGTTTTAAGATTAATTAGTCCAACTT
Organism: Flaveria trinervia; assembly: GCA_025506515.1. Lineage (NCBI taxonomy): Eukaryota > Viridiplantae > Streptophyta > Magnoliopsida > Asterales > Asteraceae > Flaveria > Flaveria trinervia. Next base: position 33,293,304 of record CM046453.1, on the reverse strand, counting down.
GTCCAGATAGTCCAAATAGATTTCAGAATCAGATCTGTTACTTTAGTGAGTTTCTTGTTGTTGGTTTTTGCTATTTCAACTGTTCACAGCTTCAAGAATGAAGTCTGTTGCTATGTTCTTGACAAAAATCACTTGAACAGTAACTGGTTGATGTGAATGTTTTCGGTAAGAATGTGTTGACATGAGTATTTATTATGGAATACTTTATTAGCAACTCAATCACCAAATCAATCAAGTTCTATTCAAGTCTCGGGTAGATCTAAAAAGAACCGAGAGCCAAAGCTCTGATACCAATTGACTGGGTTAGTGAGATTGAGATTCTCACTAAGGATGAATATAATGACTGAGTTAATGATTGAATGGCGGAATCATACAATCAAGAAACATTCAACGCAGAAGAAATACTTATAAATGCTTTGTATATATTAATAAAGGTGATTGATTACAATGACTGCTAGGGTTTAGCAAGAAAAGTAATAATGCACCTAGAGAATACAAATATTCTGATTGTCTAAATTCTGTCACCTCATGTATGGGGTTTTCTTTTCTATTTATAGGCAGACAAGATGCCTTTTACAAAATGACTAAACTACCCCTGACCTATTACATCAGAACTAGTCTAAGTCTTGATTCGCATCTCTGCTTGTTCATCCGCATTGGCAAATGCGGATGAGTTGACTTGATTAGCATTTCTTCACTTGATCATTCGTATTAGTATGTTGGTCATCCGCATTGGTTAATACGGATGACAAATACTTCTGCGCATTTATCTGGTCATCCGCATTGGCAAATGCGGATGAACAAAATCTTGTTCGCGTTACTTTTTGGTCTTCCACATTTGTTAATGCGGAAGAACAAATACTTGTCCGTATTTGTTTTATGTCTTCCGCATTGAAAAATGCGGATAGCCATACTTGGTTTTTCTTCTGTGCAGGATCTTCATCCGTATTACTTCTTGGACTTGTGGGAATCCAACAGAGCAACCATCAACTCACCCATTGAATTGGCATGTATAATCCTTTAAGGGTCCAACAATCCGCATTTCTTATTGGTCATCCGCATTTCTTATTGTTCATACGCATTTCTTATTGTTCATCCGCATTTCTTATTGTTCATCCGCATTTCATATTGTTCATCCGCATTTCTTCCGGTCGCACAACTTTCATCCGAATTTCCTCTAGTCGCATAACTTTCATCCGCATTTCCTCCGGTCGCACAACTTTCATCCGCATTTCCTCCAGTCGCACAACTTTCATCCGCATTTCCTCCAGTCGCACAACTTTCATCCGCATTTCCTCCAGTCGCACAACTTTCATCCTCATTTCCTCCAGTCACACAACTTTCATCCACATTTCCTCCGGCAGACTCTTCATCCGCATGAGGAACACTTAAGTAGTTATTTATGGTTGGGCGTATGAGCTACTGTTTGGGCGCATGAGCAACCTAGGACACACTTAACATCATAATTTGGTCCCCAAACACCATCTGTCAAGTTCTAAGCTTAAATCATACATTCTAAGCCTTAGGAACACAATCAAAATATCATCAAACACATACATACATATGGTATGAAACCCAACTTTTGTAAAAAGTTCATACATGCATTTCAGCCCCAAAATAGTTAAAAACAAATAAAAAGAGGGGTTCTAGAACTCACCTTAGCAGCCTCTTCGGGTAAGACTTCCTTCAAAGCCCGATTGCTACAAGTTCTCACCTAGAAACCCACTTGAAACACATACCCGAACATACACAACATACATAAGTATACAATCAAGGATGAAACCAGTTAAGAACATCTTAAACACACGAATTCTTACCTTGAATTCGATCTTTTCAGCTCCTGTTCTTCTTCGAAACCCGAGCTCTGCTCTTTCTCTCTCTAGAAATATTCGAAAGATATGGTGTTGTACATGAAGTGGGCGGCCATGCCCACTTTTAGACCAACTTTTGAAACATTTTGTCCTTTTTGACACTTTTAACCCATTTACTTGGGTTTTATGGCTTTCCTTTATTTTTCCATCACTTTATTCTTCTTTCATGTCTTAAAAATAACTGGGTGTTAGAAATTGTCTTTTAGCCCTTGTTTTATCTTTTCTTCTAACAGCTTGGCTCGATCACTGAGATGAGAATCTATCAAGGGGATCTTGGCTGAACTCCTCAAATCCATTTAGGCAAGGTCTTAAATGCCTTCCTTTTATACAGGTAAGAGATACTTCCCCCCTCTCCTCTTTATCATGAACATTTTTAGCCCAGTGTTGTGTTTCCAGCTGATTATTTTATTATCAACTTCTTTCTTGCTCGTCCCCTACAAGTTTTGGAATAATAAGGTTGTCTCTTCAGGCTCTTTCTCCCTAATGAACCACTCCTCCTTCTTAAGTTCAAATACATCACCATCATCAAAGCCCTTTTTGGCCACATAAGTCAAGGGTCGTTCATCAACCTCATAATACTCGGTTCTAAGTCATAATTAACTAACTGTTCAGCATCTTCTTCCTCATCAATCAGGCTCTTCTCAGTCGTCTTTTGAACACCCTCAACAGTTGGCTCTCTCACTACCTCCTCACCTCTAAAGTTTGTATCAATATTGATTCCCAAATCTATAAATCCTGCTTCTATCACCTCCTTCACATTCTTTTCATTCTCCTTCCTTCTAGCCTTGTTCTTAGTTTCCTCGTCATTCCTTACACTTGATCCTCCTGCAGTCTCATCTGCTGCACTACTTGTGCCCTCTCCTACCTTAGAATAGGTTCCTATATTCAGGAATGGGTACCTTGACATATCAGTAAGATCATCTAACTCAAATTGAGTTAGCTGATTAGGCAGGTCAGCTGTAGCCTTAAGCTCATTAACCTCTGTCAAAAATCTCTTAATCAGATTTTGCTGATCCACCAGCATCTTTGACATCCCTTCCAACATGTCACCCTTCCTATTCTCCCTCAACTCCTGACTTGTCAGTTTTGTCTTTATCGTGCTCAGCTCATTAGGTGGTGAAGAGTTGAGGATCCTGATACTATCCTCATCCAAGTTTCCCCTCTCATCTCTCCTTTGGGGCTCAGTCAATGATTGATGTTTGTGCTTTGTTCTCCTCTCAATATCACCCTAATCAGCCTTTTTCTTGGATCATTTATTCTTCTCAGCTCTCAACACCTGCTCTATCTCATCCATATCCTCCTCAAAGTCATAGTTTTCTCTTTGGCATCTCTCTTCCTTTTCTTTAGAGACTCAACTTGCTTTTCCCTAGTCTCCTCAGCATGCTTATTTTCAGCCTCTATCAGTTTCCTGATGTAATTCCACCTTTCAGCTTGATACATGTTCTCTTATAGATGAGTGGTTTTCCCACTAAAGTCATGCCTGATGATAGAGCAGATAGAAAAATATTCTGGTATTCATCTGAACCAGTCTTTTGATTTCTCCATGTTTAGGCACATTGGGAATAAAATCATCTATCAGCATCTGAATAAACCTTGGGTACAACAACCACTTATCATTCTTTAGTGCCATAACATTCTCAGCCATGCACTCAAAAATAAGCTTAGCTATGTTGGCCTTCTCCCCCTTACAACAAATAATCATGGCCTTAGCCCAATCCAAGTTTTGCCCATCTAATCCACCCTCAGGGTGATCCAAACACATGATGAAAACATGAGTAATGTATCTTCACTTCTTGGACAAGAAAGACTTCTTGATCTCTTTCCTTGTCCCGAAAGGAGGGCCCTCATATCCTATACTCCTAAGGCCTTAAATACCTCCTCATAAGATAACATAACCTCATCTCAACAATTTCTTGAAGCCTTAGAACCCATGCAATAACCTGACTGGATTATTGAGATTGAGATTCTCACTAAGGATCAAATATAGTGACTAAGTTAATGATTGAATGGCGGAATCAAACAATCAAGAAACATTCAATGCAGAAGAATACTCATTAATGCTTTTGTATATATTAATAAAGGTGATGATTACAAAGACTGCTAGGGTTTAGCAAGAAAAGTAATAATACACCTAGAGAATACAAATATTCTGATTGTCTAAATTCTGTCACCTCATGTATGAGGTATCTATTCTATTTATATGCAGACAAGATGCCTTTTACAAAATGACTAAACTATCCCTGACCTATTACATCAGAATCTAGTCTAAGTCTTGATCCGCATCTTTGATTGTTCATCCGCATTTGCAAATGCGGATGAGTTGACTTGATCAACATTTCTTCACTTGATCATCCGCATTAGTATGTTGGTCATCTGCATTGGTTAATGCGGATGAACAAATACTTCTGCGCATTTGTTTGGTCATCCGCATTGGCAAATGCGGATGAGCAAAATCTTGCCCGCATTACTAATTGGTCTTACGCATTTGTCAATGTGGAAGAACAAATACTTGTACATATTTGTTTTATGTCTTCCGCATTGACAAATGTGGAAGACCATACTTGGTTTTTCTTGTGCAGGATCTTCATCCACATTTCTTCTTGGACTTATAGGATTCCAGCAAAGCAACCATCAACTCACCCGTTGAATTGGCATGTATGATCCTTTTAGGGTGCAACAATACTCCCCCTAAGGATTATACAGCCTATGCTCTTTAATGTTTGAGAGGTGATTGATATTGTGAGGATTCTGCTAGCTCTTGTGGAGGCCGTAAAAATGCTGCTTGAGTTGGATCCAGAATGGCTTTAATCATGTTGACAAAATCTGTTGCCTCTGAAATTCTTTCCCTACTTAGGACATGTATATTCAGTTTGCTCATATTGTAGATGGCTTCTAGTGGTAACTTCATTAGAGAAATATGTTCTCAAATGGATAAAATAGAAAGACCATCTCTGTGAATTAATAGGCTCCCACCCACATCTACCTCCAGTATATTCCCAAGTTGCAATAGAGTCTTCTTCTTCTTTCTTTTGTCTCTCTTGGCAATGATACGATCATATGCCATTTTCAGCAACTTGATGCACTTTAGTAAGAAGTGTATATCTTGTTCTCCCAGTTTATTGTTTATTTCCCTGAAGTGTCTGGTATATATACAGTGGATGTAGGACTCATCAAGAAATCTTACTTATATCCACTGAATAGTCTTATTTCAGCACCCTCCTTTCCTCCCCACTTTCTTTAATCACCATCTCATAAGTTTTCTCATCATAGTATACATTTGAGATGGTGTAGAGGAATAGTACCAGACACCATTTTTCTCTTCAAAGATTCTGTTGGTTTCACTTTTAACTCTGGAAACACAACTTCTTCTGCTGGTATTGTCTTCTTCTTCTCAAGGGGATTAATGACTTATCTTTCCTCATGCATATTGCCTTTAATAATTTGAAATTATTAGACCTTTTGAACATTTTGAGTATGTTTTCAAATTCATATCCCCTGAACATTGCTGAGTGATTGATCAGTTCCAGTTGAGCTAGTTCTTTTAAGTAATGGATCTCCAGGGCATTTACAAGAGCAGAGTACTCTGTAAAGAATTGGACCAGCCGGAGATTCTTTTTACCATAAACATGTTCCAAGTGCTGTCATACTTCCATGCAATTATTTTCTGTTCAACTTTACCTTTGGGTGTAGACACTCCTTTAATTAACTCTGCAGTGGTTAACCCTTGTTGTAGTATTAGTTGAGAGGGTTCAGCAAACCATTCAGGGTATTTATGAAGTACAAGAGCCAACAATTCTTGATCTTTTTGGTTTAGCAGCATATCTTGAGCTATTACTCTTGATCTTGGCTTTTTGTTTATGATTTCTTCTTCTATCTGCTTGAGCCTATCTTTCTTTTCATTAATCATTTGGAGAGTTGCAGCCCTTAATGAGTTTGTTTTCATATTCCCAAGCTTCCTTCTTGTGAAGCCTTGGCTTGAAAGATAATCCTTCATTTCCTTATCTAACATGCTATAAGGATCAGGAAATAGTGGTTCAGGAGTTGAGGTTGATTTCTTCAAGGCAGATAGTTTGGGCACAAGAACCTTTCTAGAAAATGATCTTTCATACTCAATTTCAAAATTTGGATCCAGCAGTTTATGACCTAATCTTCTTCTGTTTTCATGCCTTCATATGTCATACTAAAGACTTCATCTGCATCATACCCGTGATTGATTAAAACCATTGCTTTTATCATCTGGTCATCAGTTTGAGCCTTTAATACCATTTCATCCACACATCTTCTTTTTACCACAGGGCTGTCAACATCTACAGGCTCATCAGCATTATATCCTCCCTCAATCTCTCCTTCTTCAAGATCAATGAATAGAGCTAGTTTCTTCAATTGTGCCTAAGCTTTTTCATGTTCTTCCAGGAATTCTGCTATTGCAGCAAGACTTCTGGGATCATCTGGTTTGGTTTTCTTTGCTAGTTCTTCTTCTTTCATAGGTCTTTTTCCTTTAGCTTTCTCAGATAAGTATTCCTCTTTCTGGTATAAGTTTGAAGTGAAGGACCAGAAGAGAATTTAGCATTTTCATCTCCTTAGGCAATTTTTCAGCCTCTTTTGGTACTTTTTCTTGATCACCAGCCTCTTTTTCTTCTCTTTCTTTTTCTTTTTCACAAAATTCTTTAAACATATCCTTTGTTCTTCTGATAATAACACAGCAAGTACCATTTGCATGCTCAACTTTTTCTCCAATGGACTAGAGATTGAGGAATGGCCACAATGGGTTCATTGTTGGTCTTCTAGTCTGCAACAAAATCCCATAAATCTTCATCTATTATGAATTCTTCAGAAGTAAAGCTATCCAAAGCACTGATTTCTTCAAATTCAGCTTTCTCAGTTTGAGTAGCATCTGATTGGCCAGAATAAACAACAATCTCTAGACTTGATTCTTCATTCTTTGCTTTGCCTGCATCTTCTTCTTTTTCAACATTTTCAGTAGAGGATTGTTTCTCATCTGTCATTACTTTTTCTTCATCCTTTTTACTTTCTTTAGCCTCAGCACATCTTTGAATTTCTATTAACATCTCAAGTTTAGAGATTCTTTTATTTTGGCTATCAATTTGACTTTGGAGATTGGAGATGATCTCAGCTTGTTCTTCGATCATATCTTCTTGCTCTTCCATAGCTATAGTTTGAATGGCAAATGTATCAACATGACCACTTACTTCTTCTCTTGAATGGTTAAGTGCAGCTTTTAAGTTTTCAATCTCTTTCTCTTTCTCCTTCTTTTTAGCTTCATGTTTTTCTTTAAGTTCTTTTAACTCATGCTCCTTTTCATCAAGCTCAAGAATCCTGTCATCAATGATTCTAGCCCTCCTATTGAGTATTCTTTCCATCCTTTCATTTTTTATAAGAGCTCAAAGATTAACTCATCTTTTTCATTTGGTCTATTTACATTAGATTCAGCAAAACTCTATGAGGGAGCAGTCTCAGAAGTGCTTTCTTTATAGGCATTTGAGCATGATGATCCTCCTCATCCAAAGATGATTTGGAAGCTTTAGATGTGCTTGTTGAGTCTCCAAACTCAGATGGAATATCATGGGTGGGCAATGGTTGAGGTGTGACATTGGTGAGTGATGAGTGTGATATTGGTGAGTGATGGTGGTGATATTAGTGATTGGGATATTGGTGATGGTTATGGTGATGGTTGTGAGATGGTTGTGGAGATGGTTGTGGAGATGGTTGTGGAGATGGTTATGGAGATGGTTGTGGAGATGGTTGTGGAGATGGTTGTGGAGATGGTTGTGGAGATGGTTGTGGAGATGGTTGTGGAGATGGTTGTGGAGATGGTTGTGGAGATGGTTGTGGAGATGGTTGTGGAGATGGTTGTGGAGATGGTTTGGAGATGGTTGTGGAGATGGTTGTGGTAAAGGCACAATTGAGATACATAGTCATGAATTTCAGGTTCAGTATGAGAATAACCCCCTGCACCATCATGGGGTGATACTGACCTTTGCCTATCAACACCATGAGTTCACTCATCAGCAGCTTGTTCATCATTATGATCTTGAGCATCTTGTTCTTCTCTTTGTTTTTCTTGATTGATCTGTTGAAGCATCCAAGAAGAAGAGTGAGTGAGCTCCACTATAAAAGTTTCTGGGATCCCTCTTCTTAATATACTTGTATGATTTTGCATCATAATGAGGAATACCTAGCACTAGTCCCTCAGTAGCAAGATTTAGGAATGCTTCATTTATCAGGCATTGAATGAATCTTGGATACATCAAGAACTTGTATCTTCTCCCCTCTTGTATGTTTGAAACCGGACCATTAAATACATGGGCAGACATGTTGAATGGTTTTTTATGCAGAGAGCACAAATTGCTGATGAAGTGGTGATTAGAATATCATTCCACCCTGTTTTTCTTTTGGATAGGCAGTGTTGAAAGAGGTGGGGTAGAAATCTCCAGCGCAAATCAACTAATCCTTTTACAATCTGCTTAGCTTCAAATCCCCCTTCATACCCAATCTTATCAATGAAGGTGTTATGTCATCCTCATCTAGCTCTAGTGTGTATCAGCTTCATCACCAAAATGCAAACATCTTCTTACAGAATCCTCAGTGATGCTCAAAGTATGATCATTATCAGTTCTTCCAAATAAAGTTCTAACATCATCTGCTTCAATCACTTCAGCTGAATTCCAAAAAGACCTTATGAGGTTCTTATAGATGGTGGGTCTAACAGTGATAGCATAAGCTACCATTGTTGTAGAGATGAATCTGATAATATCTCTGAGTCCCTCAGCTTCTGGTACATCAGGGTCTAAATAACCGCTGACATTATGGAGCTTGCTCCATGAAAGATTTGCCATTTAATCTGCATAAGAGACATATGTATTAGTTTTGATGAGAAAGCATGTGCATAATTGATCAATTTGACTTTCAGTGGTCAAGATGAACATTTGAAGTCACTGTTTCATTATTGTCACATCAAATGGTGAATTTGCTGTAGAGCAATCACATTTTCTTTGTTTTTCAAGTTTAGATAAACTATTTATTAGATGTTACTTCATTGATTCGTTGCACTTTTCATTTTCATCAAACTATGTTCTTGTGATGAACATAACTATGAAGGTTTTTCATGATGGTTAAAATTTCTCTTAGTTTGCATGTATTGATGTCAAAAATGTATAACATATCTTTGAATAAATTGGATTTTGTGTGTTCTTCATTATCATTTGGTTCAATAGTCGGAAGTTTAGGTCATGAAAAACTTATGGAAATTTCACCTTTCTATCAATGCTACTGTTGTTTGGAATCGAGTATAATAACAGTTTGATTTGAACACACTAAATTCTTTGGTTGTTGATGAGGAAGATGATCAAAGAAGGTTTACTGTGTTTTTGCGCTCGTCTCACTATGTAGTCTCTCAGATTTGAAAGCATTAATGACCCTTTGAAATTCCTTTAAATAGTCAAATAATGGCTTTTACAAAATTTTACAAGTTTTAGAGCAAATGCGGTCACATTTTAAAGTCTGAAGACAAAGTCTCAAGAACAAAGTCTGAAGACAAAGTCTGAAGACAAGTCCGAAGACAAAGTCTGAAGACAAAGTCTGAAGACAAGGTCTGAAGACAAGGTCTGAAGACAAGTTCTGAAGACAAGGTCTGAAGACAAGGTCTGAAGACAAGTCTGAAGACAAGGTCTGAAGACAAAGTCTGAAGACAAAGTCTGAAGATAACTGCTGAAGACAAAGTCTGAAGATCAAGTTCTCAGAAGTTGTCACAACAGCTGAAGTAGTTCTCTTCAGTAGTTGTGATGGTTTACATTTCAGTAGTTTGTAATCAGTAGTTTTATATTATGTAAAACATCTGAAGTTCTTACACTTCAGATGTTATAACTTCAGTAGTTGTAATATTAGCTTATACTTAGCTTTTAGTGAAGGTGTCCACAGTTGTTGTGGACATCTTCAGTAGTTTAGTTTACTTTCAGTTGTTTGTATAAATAAGTTAGATGTCACTAGCAAGTGACGTCAGCTGATGTCACATTCCTTATAAAAGGAATGTTGACCTAATTTCCCTGTACGGGAAGCTTGTGCATGAATGAAAACATTCTTTTTGCAGAAAACTCTCTCTTTATAATCGTTACTGTTTGATTGAATATTCATATTATTCTTGCTATAATTTCGTCTAATTCGTGTGCTATTCCGCTACAAATCCTAATCTAATTGATCAAACTAGATCTCGATACCTTTCAAATGGTATCAAAGCGGGTTAATCATTGATCGATTTAACAATTGATCATTGAAACTGTTCTTTTGATATCTAAGTTTGATTGAATTAGCAAATTTGCAAGAATTGTTATAGAGTTTGTTTTTCTGTGCTTCCTGTCAATTATTTTGATATTCTTCTTGTTTTAAACTATGTTGTTGAGTTTTTGAGTTAGATTTGTTAAAATCTCATTGAACCTGTTTGAATTGGTGAAAATGGCTACATCAATCAATGATCCTCATAATACTAGCTCCTCAACAAAGCCTTCGATGCTTGTTAGGAGTGAGTACAACATATGGCAACGACGAATGCTCCATCACCTGTCTGTCAACAGTTCAAGTTGTTGGAAATCTGTGGTTCATGGACCATATAAGCCTATGGTGAGTAACCCGGAAACCAATGAAATGGTTCCGAAGAAGAAAGAGCAATATTCAGATGAAGATCTGAAACTGTTTGAAATTGATGCTAAGCCCATGGAATTCTGGCCATGGAACTGCCTAATGAAATCTATTCTGGACTTATGCATCATGAATCTGCTCATGACCTCTGGGTTGCTTTGAAAGAACAATTTGGAGGAACTGATGAGGTCTTAGCAAACAATAGAGAAATCCTTGCCCAGCAATATGAAACATTCTCTCATAGAAAGGGTGAGTCACTGACTCAACAGTTTGAGCGATTCCCCTGTTTGATATCTGAGTTGAAAATGGTTAAACATGAATATACAAACAGTCAGATGAACAACAAATTTCTCAGATCCCTGTCTGAGAGATGGGACACATATACCATTGTCCTATGCTCGAGTGCAAATCTAGACAATCTATCTCTCATCCAACTTCATGGGAAACTGTTAACATTTGAAAGAGAGATAGAACAGAAAAGGAAACTGACTTTATCTGGGAAGCTCACTGATGACTTTGTACCAGGGAATACTGCTCTGGTTGGTCATGAGTCAGAATATGCTACATCAGAAAGTTCTTATGATGAGCATATTGATTTCTCTTCAAATAGTGGAGATCATGCTTTTGCTGGTATTGATAGTAATTCAGGATGTAATAGTGACAATCTGTGCTTTTTGATGGATGATTTGAAAGGAATTGCTGATGATGATTTGGAAGAGATGGATATTTTGAGCCAAATGGCATTAGTTAATATCAAATCTCAAAAATTTTACAAAAGGACAGGTAGAAAATTCCCTGGTCTCTCTGGAAAAACCAAAGTTGGTTTTGACAAGAGCAAGTTGAGGTGTCACAAGTGCCATAGACTTGGACATTTTGCAAGAGAGTATAGATCATCTGGATCTAACTCTTCTGCACCCTTTGTGACCTTTCCAGCAATAATTCACAAAACAAAGGGCAACATTCTACCAGTTCTGGTCATCATTCACAATTCAATCATCTCGTGCATATTTTGTTCCTCAAGGTCAAATGCCATATCCTTATCCCTGTCTTTACATGCCTCAGTCCAATCAGTTCCAGTACCCATAGCTCAACAATCACATGCCCTACCTGAGCCTCAACCATCTTAATCAAGTCAACAATCTCGATCTCAATCTCATCACATCAAAGCTTTTTCATTCCTGGAGTTGTTAACTGGAGTAGTTTACCAGATGATCTTTCTGGTTATTATGAACAAGTGTTTTCTGGTGCTGGTCAACATGGTGGTGAAAATCCTTTTGGAAATCTTGCTCTTATGGCCCTGGAGTCTACTGATGGTTCATGCTCAAATGCTTCATTATCAAAGGTACCACAAGTATCTTCTGAGGCTAAGGCTAAGTTGTGTTCTGAGTCATGCATAGCTGCTTTTGCCTTAATTAGAGAAACAAATGTAGCTTTAATTAATCAAAATCTTGACCTAGAGAAAGTGATTTCCAAAAGAAAAGCTGAGTTTGAGTCTATTTTAAAAGAAAAAGATGATGAGATTTACAAATTAAAATGCCAAATCACTGATGAAAAGGCTAAGGTAGAGGTCATTTTAGAAAATCATAAGAGTCTCAAAGAAACACTTGTAGCTACTCAAGTTGTGTGTGAACGCTGGGTAACACTTGCAAGGGGTTTGAAATGCTTCTCAGTAAGCAAACTGCTTCAAATGTGAAATTTGGATTGGATATAATCACACTGAACCTCCTACAGATTTTACTCCCAAGACAGAAGTAAAATCTGAAGGTGAAATCAATTCCCAAACCACATCATCATGTGTCTCATCCTCAAGTGATAATGTACAATCAGAGGATGAAGTCAGTAATAGTACCTCAGCTAATCAATCTGCTGATGGTCTTACTAAAAGATTTGATCTGCCCAAGATTCATATTAAATTGATGTGGCTAGTGTGATATGATCCAAGTCGGGTCATACCCAATAACAAGCCAAACAAACACCGAAAGAAAATTTATTTGTTGATAAGATCATACAAATAATAAGTGACACCAATTTAGAAAATTGGATTTTCTAAATTATTGCTTTTGTAGATGAACATTATTATATGTATTAATTTGTTCATGAGGGATTATTTGTTCATTGTTTAAATTAGTTAAAGAATGACAAATAACATATGTATTGTGTTATAATATTAAAGTGGTTCAATTTTATAAAAGGGTTGATTACTAGTGTATTCCTTTAAAAAGGATTAATTTGAATTTTGGTGAGAAAAAGGGGAGCCATTCGGCCGCCCCTAGTTATGTCTTGGGAATGCCTTTTATTGTTCCAAGCACATGCATTAGCTTCCTAATCAATTCATTTTAACACACACACTCAACTACACAAGAGACTCTCTCTCTCTCTCTCTTTCAAGATTTTCGGATTTGAACAAGAGAGAAGGATTTTCAGCTTCAAGTTTTGGTTCTTGGCTGAAAAACTTCACTAGGAAGAGAGACTACAACTTGGTGTTCAATCCTAGCAAAGAGAGGTGTTTTGCACGTGCTTGGGGTATCATCTTCTTGAGGATTGCTTGTTGGAATCTAGCCTTCAAGATCATCACCATCCTTCTCATCTTAAAGCTCGGGTTAAGTAGCTACAAAGGTTGTAGTTCCTTGATTTTTTTGTTGTTTTACATTTGTATGCATTATGTATAAAGATCCATGGCTTGGGGTTATTATAAAATGGTTTTTATAATCAGATCTTAATATGTTTCAAAATATTATTCCGCTGCGTTTTCATATAAATCATGTTGTATGAAGCTTTGATAAACATGTTAAAATCCCAACAATGGCATCAAGAGCCACTTATACATATGCATACATGTATTACACTTTGCTTTCTTTTGGACTGCCCAAACCGTGGGTTTAAGGGGCTATTTTGGTGCCCCTTTTGATGTTTTAAAAATGCTATATTATGCATATTAGGATCTTTAAAACTCTAGTTTATAAGATTATTGTTTGCTTGGACTAAACCCATTTGTTCTTGGTTTATGTTGGCCAAAAACATGGGTTTTAAGGGGCTGCCAAAAATCGACTTCTTATGTATGTTTGGATATATTGTTGTTGTTTATGCATAACAAAGCCTAGACCACTTGGATTGTATGATTGATGTCATGTTGTATTCATTTGGGCATGTAATAATTTAATTTTGTTTCAAGTCTAGTCTTGTAATTATTTATTCACGGTTGTAATAAATAGATTAGGAGTTTATCTTTACTAGTAAAATGTATTAGGATACATATCTTGTAAGGAAGCTCAAGATCAAGACTTGAAGAAAAGATGGACAAAGAGGATGCTTGAAGTTATGGATTCAAGTGGGAGTCCTTTTTGGGTCAACCATGTGTCATGTTCTTAACCCTTAGGACAAGACCATTTGACACACTTGTTTTGGCTAAACAAGTGTGCTCAATTTGTATGCTTTGTTATGCATATTTGAATGTTTTGTTTAATGTTTGGTTGAATGCATATGATGATGTTGTTTTGAATATTTGGATGTGATTAACAAACCATCAACTAAAACAAACTATAAAAAGTAATTGGTTCTCAAATCATTAAGCAAAATTCAATGGTTCTACAAAAGGAATTAATGGTTTGCAAAATAAAATGGGTTTTATTCATAAGAACCAATAGGGTACCATATGGTTGAATGCATACAATCATATGGTACATAGACTTTTCTTAACAAGAATTGTGAAATCGTATATCCCTTTTGAAAAACAAGTTAAACACCATCCTTTTTCACAACACTTAGGTTACTTGCAAACTCTTAGTGGGATAAAGGTCACCTAACCACTTTGAGGGAACTTGTAATTTGAGGTGAGAATACCATGTTTGTGGGATAAAGGTCACCTAACCACTTATATAGTAAACTCACACGTGTGTGTAAGTAGGACGACTTGATTTGTAAAATATATTGAATGGATCACCTAAAATATGTTTTATAAAAGGTGTTGATGGGATAAACATGCCGTGATAACATATGATGTTTAAACGATCCCATACCACTAGAAGTTGCAATAGGTTGCAATTGTCATTTATGACTACCTTGTTTTATTTGAATAATGGGATAAAGGTCACCTAACCAATATTTAAATATAACGTTGGATTCTAAATTTTTTTAATAGTCTATGAGACATAAAGGGTATTAATAAATGAAATATAATTATCAACGATTACTAAAATAGAACTTGTAACATCTTGTAGATGGCCGACAACAACAACGCTAATAATGATGTACCAAACCAGAACAACCAATCCCTAAGGGCGATTCTTCAAAGGGATCGTCTACACCTAACAATTTCATGGATTGGTACCGCAACTTGAGAATTGTTCTCAAGCAAGAAAAGCGGGCCTATATCCTTGATGATCCCATCCCCGATGAACCTAACGAGGAGGATGTGGAAGCCTATAATGATTGGGTTAAATATGTGGAGGACTCCATCCAGGTCTCTTGTCTAATGTTGGCAAGTATGACACCCGAACTCCAAAAGGAGTATGAGCTCCATGGAGCCTATGACATGATCACTCAGCTGCGGGAAACGTTCCAGCAACAAGCTAGAGTGGAGCGCTTCGAAACGGTTCGAGCGCTTCATGCATGTCGGATGGAGGAATCCCAATCAGTTTCATCTTATGTTCTTAAGATGAAAAGCCACATCGACCGCCTTCAAAGGCTGAACTGTCCCGTCTCAAAGGAGTTGGCCACGGATTTGATCCTTAATGGCCTAACTAAAAGGTTTGAGGCATTCGTCATGAATTACAACATGAACGGATGGGACAAGAGCATAAATGAACTTCATTCGATGCTCAAATCAGCTGAGCGGAGGGGGAATGGTAAAAGGGTTTTACCCGTTCTCACCATTAATGAAGGTGGGAGAAGGAGAAGGTCTCTACCCCCTCCCAAGGCAACTGTTGCCAAAGGAAAGGGGGCACGTTGGGAAAGGGGAAGATGGTTGTTAGGGCGGAACCTCCAAAACCCAAGGAGAAGAAGCAAAAGGTTGCTGTGAACGACCCATGCTTCAAATGTGGTGAGATAGGGCATTGGATGAGAAATTGTCCAGTCTATCTCAAAGAGTTGAGAGAAAAGAGGGATGCGGGGCAAACCTCAGGTATAATATACATGATACATATAGAATTAAATGTTATTTCTTCTAACACATGGGTATTAGATACCGGATGTGGAACTCACATTTGCAATTTGTTGCAGGGGTTCAAAAGAAATGAGCATTATGAGAAAGGGGAAATAAGTCTCTTCATGGGCAATGGTGCAAAGGTTCATGTGGAAGCCCAAGGAGACTACATTTGAAACTTCCAAATGGTTGGAAGTTAGTTATTTTAAAGTAATGTATATATGCTCCTAGTTTGACTAGGAACATAATTTCTGTTTCCCGTTTAAGACAATATGATTATGATTTCAAGTTTGTTGACAATGATATTCATGTTTCTTTAAATCATGTATTTTATTTTAAAGCTATACCTTGTAATGGTATTTATGAATTGTTCATGAAAACGCAACATATGATAGCTCAATATACCAAGCAACCACCAAAAAACTTAAATTGGATTTGAGTGATACCTACCTTTGGCATTGTCGTCTTGGTCATATAAACAAGAAACGCATACAAACACTTCAAAAGAATGGTCTTTTAAAAACAAATGAATGTGATTCATTTGATGTATGTGAATCTTGTTTACAAGGAAAAATGACTAAGGCACCCTTTAGTGGAACTAACGAAAGGGCAAAAGATTTATTAGGTATCATACATTCGGATGTATGTGGTCCTTTTAAGCCAATGACTAGGAATGGTGAAAGATACTTCATTACCTTTACCGACGATTATAGTCGCTATGGGTACGTGTATTTATTAAGACACAAAGATGAAGCTTTTGAAATGTTCAAAATCTTCAAGAATGAAGTAGAAAATCAACTCAACAAATCAATTAAAGTTCTCCGCACCGATAGGGGTGGTGAATACCTAAGTGATGTTTTTCAAGATCATATTAGGAGTTGTGGGATTGTCTCACAACTCACTCCACCTGGAACACCACAACATAATGGTGTGTCTGAGAGGAGGAATCGAACCTTATTGGATATGGTCCGATCTATGATGGCTAGAAGCACATTGCCTCTATCATTTTGGGGTTTCGCTTTGCTCTCCGCGGCTCGTATTCTGAATATGGCCCCAACCAAGAAGGTGGAAAAGGACACCTTTTGAGATATGGCATGGAAGAGTTCCATCCCTATCATACTTAAGGGTTTGGGGTTGTGAGGCTTATGTTAAGACTCCCACCCCAAACAAATTAGAAGTCCGATCCACCAAGTGTATCTTTGTTGGATATCCTAGAGATTCTATGGGATATTATTTCTATGATCCACTGGAACAAAAGGTGTTTGTTTCCAGAAAGGGTGAGTTCTTAGAAGCCAAGTTCCTTATGGAAGGAGCTAGTAGTAGAACAGTGGATCTTGAGGAGGAACAAAACCACAGCCTAATACACGTTTGGTTGAAACTAGCACTCAACATGAGGATGTTGAGGATGATCAAGCGGTTGATCAATACACACAAAACGTTCGCAGAAGTGGTAGAACAAGTAATCCACCTGAAAGATATGGATTTTTTATGGATGGATGCTACGTGGTTGACTCTGATGAACCAACCACATATCATGATGCAGTGTCCAATTTGGATTGTGACAAATGGCTTGAGGCCATGAACGTTGAGATGCAATCCATGTATGACAATCAAGTTTGGGAACTTGTTGTACCACCTCCTAATTCCAAAGTAGTTGGAAGTAAGTGGGTTTTCAAGAAGAAAACCGATATGCATGGAAACTTGGATACTTACAAAGCTAGACTTGTAGCAAAGGGTTTCACTCAAACTCAAGGGGTTGATTTTGATGAAACCTTCTCACCTGTTGCAATGCTTAAGTCTATAAGGATATTGTTTGCCATAGCAGCTCATTATGATTATGAGATTTGGCAAATGGATGTCAAAACCGCATTCCTAAATGGATATCTTGAGGAAGATGTCTATATGGTTCAGCCTGAAGGTTTTGTCAATCCAAAACATCCTAACAAAGTATGCAAGTTAAAGAAATCAATCTATGGATTGAAACAAGCATCGAGAAGTTGGAATCACCGTTTTGATGATGAAGTAAGGAAATTTGGCTTCATCAAAAACGCTGATGAGGCTTGTGTGTATAAGAAGGCTAGTGGGAGCACAATAACCTTCTTAGTATTGTATGTCGATGACATACTACTATTTGGAAATGACATTCCAACTTTGGAAGGTGTAAAAACCTGGCTTGGAAGTTGTTTTTCCATTAAGGATCTTGTGTGAGGCCCCTATATTCTGGGAATAAAGATCTATAGGGATAGATCTAGGCGGCTGATAGGTTTGAATCAAAGTGCATACATTGACAAAATCTTGAAAAGGTTCAAATGGAAAACTCTAAGAAAGGTACTGTACCTATTCAAAGAGGGACAATATTGAGTATGACTCAATGTCCAAGCTCGAAGGAGGAGCAAAATAGAATGAAGGCAATCCCATATGCATCTGCTATAGGATCCATCATGTATGCAATGATATGCACTAGACCAGATGTGTCATGCGCTTTGAGCATGACAAGTAGATACAGCAAAATCCTGGTGATAGTCATTGGATGGCTGTCAAGAACATTCTGAAATACCTAAGGAGGACTAAGGACATGTTCTTGATCTACGGGTCTGGTGAAGAGGAACTCGTAGTAAAAGGTTACACGGATGCGAGTTTCCAAACCGATCGAGATGATTCACGATCTCAATCAGGGTACATCTTTATTCTAAATGGCGGAGCTGTTTCTTGGAAAAGCTCAAAGCAAGAAGTCGTAGCGTTGTCCACTACAGAGTCAGAATATGTCGCCGCTTCAATGGCAGCACAGGAAGCTGCATGGCTGAAGAAATTCATAGCCGACCTAGGGGTAGTCCCTTCCATTCAGGATCCCCTAGAGATCTTTTGTGACAACGAAGGTGCGATTGCTCAAATCAAGGAACCTCGTGCTCATCAAAAGACTCGGCACATTGAACGGAGATTCAACTACATAAGGGATGAAGTTGAAAAGGGAAGATATGTATTCGCAAAGTCCACACTGATAAAAACATTGCGGATCCACTCACAAAACTCCTTGAAAAGGCAAAGCATGAAGGTCATGCTTGTGCCATGGGACTTAGATATTCTAGTGACTGGGTTTAATGTTGTACTTTATATTTGAATATTGGAACTTATGTTATTTGACTTAATTACATGGTTATAATATTCATTTGTTCTTCTATTTTAGCATGTTTAAATCCGTGAATAAATAAGTTATTCTAAACGTTTTCGTAGTCGATCATACTTGTGGGAACAATTATGAATGTAAGACTATAATGAACTTGGATTGGTTGATATTCATAAGGTATGAATATAGAGCAAGAGGTTGCTAGCAAGGTTCATTGATATCTATGGGATATAGATATTGGACTGACCCGCACTCAATTATTTCTGCATGGAATCCTTGTGATTAGTCATAAGAAATATTGAGTAAAGGCGAATATCATAGTATCCTCAGACCTGAGATACATATTGGGTCTTGATATTCACCGAATATTGTATTTTGACTTAGTACTTTGCTGTTCTGAAATATTGGCAGTACATAAGGCTGAGTTCGGGTATGATACGAAGTGATTGTGAGAGACGTATGTAGTCAAGATGGGATTTGTTCCTCTTATTCGTTGAGAGTTAGATGTCTAAGGCCTATTAAAGTTAAATCATCAGAGAATGACAATTCTGTGTCTCTTGGATTTAACATGACATCTGAACAAAAGGATAAATGATTAGTTCACCTAAAACATATTCAAGTAAGGTACTTGAAAAGGATGATGTTATTGAATGGCACTTAGTCATATACATTAGGGGTAGCAAACCGTTGCTAGGCGTTATTTGCTGCTTGCATCAATCTACTATGAATCTTGTGCAAGTGGGAGATTAAAAGATTTGATCTGCCCAAGATTCATATTAATTGATGTGGCTAGTGTGATATGATCCAAGTCGGGTCATACCCAATAACAAGCCAAACAAACACCGAAAGAAAATTTATTTGTTGATAAGATCATACAAATAATAAGTGACACCAATTAGAAAATTGGATTTTCTAAATTATTGCTTTTGTAGATGAACATTATTATATGTATTAATTTGTTCATGAGGGATTATTTGTTCATTGTTTAAATTAGTTAAAGAATGACAAATAACATATGTTTGTGTTATAAAATTAAAGTGGTTCAATTTTATAA
This sequence comes from Flaveria trinervia, assembly GCA_025506515.1. Taxonomy (NCBI): domain Eukaryota; kingdom Viridiplantae; phylum Streptophyta; class Magnoliopsida; order Asterales; family Asteraceae; genus Flaveria; species Flaveria trinervia. The sequence continues at coordinate 33,273,463 of CM046453.1, read as the reverse complement.
AAGGGTTGTTTACTAGTGTATTCCTTTAAAAAGGATTAATTTGAATTTGGTGTGAGAAAAAGGGGAGCCATTCGGCCGCCCCTTTATGTATGTCTTGGGAATGCCTTTTATTGTTCCAAGCACATGCATTAGCTTCCTAATCAATTCATTTTAACACACACACTCAACCTACACAAGAGACTCCTCTCTCTCTCTCTCTCTCTTTCAAGATTTTCGGATTTGAACAAGAGAAGAAGGATTTTCAGCTTCAAGTTTTGGTTCTTGGCTGAAAAACTTCACTAGGAAGAGAGACTACAACTTGGTGTTCAATCCTAGCAAAGAGAGGTGTTTTGCACGTGCTTGGGGTATCATCTTCTTGAGGATTGCTTGTTGGAATCTAGCCTTCAAGATCATCACCATCCTTCTCATCTTAAAGCTCGGGTTAAGTAGCTACAAAGGTTGTAGTTCCTTGATTTTTGTGTTTTTACATTTGTATGCATTATGTATAAAGATCCATGGCTTGGGGTTATTATAAAATGGGTTTTATAATCAGATCTTAATATGTTTCAAAAATTATTCCGCTGCGTTTTCATATAAATCATGTTGTATGAAGCTTTGATAAACATGTTAAAATCCCAACAATTACTGTGGATGAACACATGATCAAAAGAAAGCTGAGCACTTAGGTGTTGTCTCACAAGGTATTAAAGTACTGAAGAGCAAGTAAACATCATCATGAAGAGCATTTCAAACCAAATGAAACCAAAAATGGTTTGACAACTGCTGAGAGGTCTACAGGAATCAAATATACTGATAGAAAAATTCTAAAGAACAAGTCTCAGTTGTTACAAATCCTTCAGTATTCCATAAGTACTGAGGAGGAAGAAAAGTACTAAAGAACACACCTTCAGTAGTTTAATCTCTTCAGCAGCTGATCAATAAAGATGAAGAAAAAGCCATGTGAAATATTGTCTATCAAATCTTCACTAATGAATGTTGGTACAGAAAGGGTTCTAATTTTAAAAAGAAAAATCATTAAAAAGAAAATTAATAAAATGAAAGATGAATTTGAAACCAAGTTTGTGCCACAAACATCTCAAACTGATAAACCAAAGTCTTCACAAAAATCTAAATAGAAGAAAGAGGTTTATCATAAAACAGCTGAACATATTCCTCAAGGAGTATCAAAATGATAGTTTGTTAGAACATAAAAATCGAAGTTCAACCATTTGAACTTTCTGAAAAACGCAGCGGATATATGTAGCTTTATAATTTGTTTATAAGCTGAATAAAATGTTCTTTAGGTGACCATATAAATGTATAAAACAAACCCATATTACAAGGATCATTTTATGTGAAAGACAAGCTATGAAAGCATAAAACGTGCATTATGGACAGCCATATAGAGGCTGCCATATACTACCTTTCAGCAGCGAAAGGGGGTCGAAACTTTGAAGATGATGATGTTATTTGAGCAGCAATCCTTCAAGGTGGAGGACCTCAAATCTCGATACCCACAAGTCTTTCAAACACCTACTTGCTAGGTACCAAACCTTGAACCTCTTCTTGAACTCGATTTCCAGCCAACAATTAGCTTGAAGTTCAGCCAAGAAACTCTTGAAAACAGCCAAGATTTTCGAGATTTTGAAGAGAGAAGAAGGAGAGAATTACTCTTGCATGTGTGAGAGAGAAAAAAAATGTTAGCTTGAATGGATGGATGAGTGTGTGTTTAGTTAAGTCTTACAATAATCAAGAAAATTGGCTCCCCAAGCCCACTTGTTTTTGGCCGTGGGAATGCATTTGAAATGCATTTCCCACTCAATTAATTCCCCTTTTTTTATCATTATGTCATCCATTCAAGTTATAAAAATAAACCCTTGTTGTAATTTTTATAACATAACACTCTTTTATAAGTCTATCTAACCATTTTAAATAATGAAACAAATAAATCTCTCTTGAACAAAATCATCCATATAAATTTGTTCTAACATAAGAGCAATATTTAGAAAACCAATTTTCTAAATTAGGTGACTTTATTTGTTGTATGATCCTATCAATAGGCAAATATTATTGGTGTTTGTGTAACTCGTTATTGGGTATGACCTGACTTGGATCATAACATACTAACCATATCCATATTATATGTGTCTTGGGCATATAAGATCCAACAATCTCCCACTTGCACAAGATTCATAGAAGATTGATGCAAGCAGTAAATACGCCTAGCAACGGTTTACTACCCTTAATACGTATGACTAAGTGCCATTCAATAACATCATCCTCTTCAAGTACCATACTTGAAATGTTTTAGGTGAATCAATCATCTATCCTTTTGTCATAGATGTCATGTTAAATCTAGAGACACGGAGTGATCATTCTCATTGATTTAACTTTATCAGGCCTTAGACATCTTACTCTCAACAAATAAGAGGGACAAATCCCATCTTGACTACATACGTCTCTCACAATTACCTTATATTATACTTGAATTCAGACTTTTGTACTGTCATATTCAGAATAGTGAAGAACTGAGCCAAATATAATATTTGGTAAATATCAAGACCCAATATGTATCACAGGTCAGAGGATACCAAATGATGTTCGCCTTTACTCAAAATTACTTATGATCAGTCAGCAAGATTCCATGTAGTAATTTTGAGATGCAGGTCTGTCCAATATTTGCATCCACAAATATCTATGAACTTGGTAGCAACCCATTGCTCTATATTCTCCTTATGAATATCAACCAATCCAAGTCATAATAATCTTACCCTCACACTTGTTCCCACAGTCTGAACGACTATGGACATTTAGAGTAAACATTTCACTCATGGATTAAACATACTAAATTGGAACATTAATTGAAAGATTATAACCAAATAATTTATTCAACTAATAAAGAGTTCCGCATATCCAAATACAAATTTATAGATCAAAACCAATCACTAGAATATCGAAGTCCCATGGCACAAGTATGACCTTCATGCTTTGCCTTGTCAAGAAGCTTCGTGAGAGGATCCGCTATGTTTTGATCTGTGTGAACTTTGCAAATACATATCTTTCCTTTTGCAACTCATCTCGTATGTAGTTAAATCTCCGCTCAATGTGCCTAGTCTTTTGATGAGCATGAGGTTCCTTGATTTGAGCAATCGCACCCTCGTTATCACAAAGAATCTCCAGAGGATCCTGAATGGAAGGTACTACCCCTAGATCGGCTATGAATTTCTTCAACCATGCAGCTTCCTGTGCTCCCATTAAAGCGGCGATGTATTCTGACTCTGTAGTGGACAATGCTACGACTTCTTGCTTTGAGCTTTTCCATGAAATAGCTCCTCCATTCAGATAAAGATGTACCCCGATTGAGATCGTGAATCATCTCGATCGGTTTGAAAACTCGCATCCGTGTAACCTTTTACAACGAGTCCTCTTCACCAGACCCGTAGATCAAGAACACGTCCTTAGTCCTCCTTAGGTACTTCAGAATGTTCTTGACAGCCATCCAATGACTATCACCAGGATTTCGTTGGTATCACTCGTCATGCTTAAAGCGTATGACACGTCCGGTCTAGTGCATATCATTGCGTACATGATAGATCCTATAGCAGATGCATATGGGATTGCCTTCATTCTATTCTGCTCCTCCTTTGAGCTTGGACATTGAGTCGTACTCAATATTGTCCCTCTCTGAATAGGTACAGTACCTTTCTTAGAGTTCTCCATCTTGAACCTTTTCAAGATTTTGTCGATGTATGCACTTTGATTCAAACCAATCAGCCGCCTTGATCTATCCCTATAGATCTTTATTCCCAGAATATAGGCGGCTTCACCAAGATCCTTGATGGAAAAAACAACTTCCAAGCCAGGTTTTTACACCTTCCATGGTTGGAATGTCATTTCCAAATAGTAATATGTCATCAACATATAATACTAGGAAGGTTATTTTGCTCCGACTAGCCTTCTATACACACAAACCTCATCAGCGTTTTTGATGAAGCCAATTTCTTTACCTCCTCATCAAAACGGTGATTCCAGCTTCTCAATGCTTGTTTCAATCCATAGATTGATTTCTTTAACTTGCATACTTTATTAGGATGTTTGGATCGACAAAACCTTCAGGCTGAACCATATAGACATCTTCCTCAAGATATCCATTTGGGAAAGCGGTTTTGACATCCATTTGCCAAATCTCATAATCATAATGAGCAGCTATGGCAAACAATATCCTTATAGACTTTAGCATCGCAACAGGTGAGAAAGTTTCATCATAATCAACCCCTTGAGTTTGAGTGAAACCCTTTGCTACAAGTCTAGCTTATAAGTATCCAAGTTTCCATGCATATCAGTTTTCTTCTTGAAAACCCACTTACTTCCAACTACCTTGGAATTAAGAGGTGGTACAACAAGTTCCCAAACTGGATTGTCATACATGGATTGCATCTCAATGTTCATGGCCTCAAGCATTTGTCACAATCCAAATCGGACACTGCATCATGGTATGTGGTTGGTTCATCTGAATCTACCACATAGCATCCATCCATGAAAAATCCGTATCTTTCAGGTGGATTACTAGTTCTTCCACTTCTACGAACGTTTTGTGTGTATCGATCAACCGCTTGATCATCTTCAACATCCTCATGTTGAGTGCTAGTTTCAACCAAACGTGTATCGGGCTGTGGTTCTTGATCTTCCTCAAGATCCACTGTTCTACTGCTAGTTCCTTCCGTAAGGAACTTTGCTTCTAAGAACTCACCCTTTCTGGAAACAAACACCTTTTGTTCCAGTGGATCATAGAAATAATATCCCATAGAATCTCTAGGATATCCAATAAAGATACACTTGGTGGATCGTACTTCAATTTGTTTGGGGTGGGAGTCTTAACATAAGCCTCACAACCCCAGACCCTTAAGTATGATAGGGATGGAACTCTTTCATGCCATATCTCAAAAGGTGTCTTTTCCACCTTTTTGGTTGGGCCATATTCAGAATACGGGCCGCGGAGAGCAAAGCGAAACCCCAAAATGATAGAGGCAATGCACTTCTAGCCATCATAGATCGAACCATATCCATAAGGTTCGATTCCTCCTCTCAGACACACCATTATGTTGTGGTGTTCCAGGTGGAGTGAGTTGTGAGACAATCCCACAACTCCTAAGATGATCTTGAAAAACATCACTTAGGTATTCACCACCTCTATCGGTGCGGAGAACTTTAATTGTCTTGTTGAGTTGATTTTCTACTTCATTCTTGAAGATTTTGAACGTTTCAAAAGCTTCATCTTTGTGCCTTAATAAGTACACACACCCATAGTGACTATAATCGTCGGTAAAGGTAATGAAGTATCTTTCACCATTCCTAGTCATTGGCTTAAAAGGACCAATACATCCGAATGTATGATACCTAATAAATCTTTTGCCCTTTCGTTAGTCCCACTAAAGGGTGCCTTAGTCATCTTTCCTTGTAAACAAATTCACATACATCAAATGAATCATACTCATTTGTTTTTAATAGACCATTCTTTGAAGTGTTTGTATACGTTTCTTGTTTATATGACCAAGACAACAATGCAAAAGATAGGTATCACTCAAATCCAACTTGAGTTTCTTGGTGTTAGTTTGGTACAATGAACTATTTAAAGTTTCATGAACCAATTCATAAATACCATTAATGGGAATAGCTTTAAAATAGAACATATCATTTAAAGAAACATGAATATCATTTTCAACAAAAGATAATACATAATCATAATGTCTTAATTGGGATACAGAGATAATGCTCCTAGTCAAACTAGGAGCATACAAAACATCTTCAAAGTTACTTCCAAACCATTTGGGAGTTTTAGGATGTACTCCCCACGAGCTTCAACTTTGACTTTGGCTCCATTGCCCATGAAGAGGCTAAATCCCCTGTTTGAAGTCCCTACTTCTTTTGAACCCCTGCAACAAATTGCAAATATGAGTTCCACATCCGGTATCCAATACCCATGTGTTAGAAGATATAACTAAGATCATATGAATCATGTAAATGTACTTGAGGTTTGCCCCGCATCCGTCTTTTCTTTCAACTCTTTGAGATAGACTGGACAATTTCTCATCCATGCCCTATCTCACCACACTTGAAGCATGGATCGTTTATAGCAACATTTGTCTTCTCCTTGGGCTTCGGTGGTTCCGCCCTAACAACCATCTTCCCTTTTCCCCAAGCGGTCCCTTTCTTTTAGCAACAATTGCCCTAGGAGGGGGTAGAGACCTTCTCTTTCTCCCTCCTTCATTAATGGTGAGAACGGGTAAAACCATTTTACCCATTCCCGCTCGGCTGATTTGAGCATTGAATGAAGTTCATTTATGCTCTTGTCCCATCCGTTCATGTTGTAATTCATGACGAATGCCTCAAATCTTTTAGTTAGGCCATTAAGGATCAAATCCGTGGCCAACTTCTTTGAGACAGGACAATTTAGCCTTTGAAGGCGGTCGATGTGGCTTTTCATCTTAAGAACATAAGATGAAACCGATTGGGATTCCTCCATCCGACATGCATGAAGCGCTCGAACCGTTTCGAAGCGCTCCACCCTAGCTTGTTGCTGGAACGTTTCCCGCAACTGAGTGATCATGTCATAAGCTCCATGGAGCTCATACTCCTTTTGGAGGTCGGGTGTCATACTTGCTAACATTAGCCAAGAGACTTGGATGTAGTCTTCCACATATCTAACCCAATCATTATAGGCCTCCACATCCTCCTCGTTAGGTTCATCGGGGATGGGATCATCAAGGATGTAGGCCCGCCTTTCTTGCTTGAGAATGATTCTCAAGTTGCGGTACCAATCCATGAAGTTGTTAGGTGTTAGATGATCCCTTTGAAGGATCGTCCTTAGAGATTGGTTGTTTTGGTTTGGTACATCATTATTAGCGTTGTTGTTGTCGGCCATCTACAAGATTTTACAAAGTTCCATTTTAGTATTCGTTGATATAATTATATTTCATTTATAATACCCTTTTATGTCTCATAGATGATTAATAAATAAAATTTTAGAATCCAACGTTATATTTAATTTTGGTTAGGTGACCTTTATCCATTATTTAAATTAACAAGGTAGTCATGAATGACAATTGCAACCTATTGCAACTTCTAGTGGTATGGGATCGTTTGAACATCTTATGTTTATATCGGCATGTTTATCCCATCAACACCTTTTGTAAAACATATTTTAGGTGATCCATTTAATATATTTTACAAATCAAGTCGTCCTACTTACACACACGTGTGAGTTTACTACATAATGGTTAGGTGACCTTTATCCCACAAACATGGTATTCTCACCTCAAGTTACAAGTTCCCACAAAATGGTTAGGTGACCTTTATCCCACTAAGAGTTTGCAAGTAACCTAAGTGTTGTGTCAAAGGATGGTGTTAAACTTGTTTTCAAAAGAGATTTACATTTTAACAATTCTAGTTTAGAAAGCTCTATGTACTTGTATTGCATGCTTTCAAATACAAGGTACCCTATGGTCCTTTGATTAAAACCTATTTTAATCTTTAAAATCATTAAATCATTTTAATAACTTTTTATTAACTTTTAATGATTAAGAACCATCATTATTAGCTTGTTAAGTTTGTTAATTAGTTTGTAATGCATGTCAAAATATCAACCTTACAATCAAATAACAAACATTCAACCAAGCATAAAAAAATAAACATCCATATGTGCATAACCATAGCAACTATTGTGACCACATTGTTGCCATCACAAGTGTGGTCATTTGGTCTTTCCTAAGAGTTTGTAATGACACATTATGTGTCCATGGACTCCCACTTGAATCCATATTCGAATACTTCAAGGTCCATGTCTTTGATGTCCATCTTTAGGTCTTGATCTTGTGCATCTTCCTTTTACAAAATTGTATCCTAATACATTTTTTCTAATAAAAGAAATGCACCTAATCTATTAATTACATGACCAAATGAATAAAAATAAATATTACAACCAATTGAATGAATAAAACAACCATTCCAATCATCCAAACAACACAAGGCCAAAGGCTTGGTTATGCACCATCAAAGAACAATCACATTCATCATTCAACAAATAAAATAAACCCCATCAAACCCTAAATTTTCAGCCAACACAAATTGAAAATTTGGGTTGTTTGTCCAAACAAACAATAACCAAACATGTCAACCAATTGATTTTACTATCTTTCAAAGTTTAACCATTTGCATGAAGATATAACTTTGAAAGACATGGGGTTTATTGAACCATCAAAAACCAGCCTATAATTAGTGGATAATTCTCCTTTAAAACCAATTTTAAAGGACAGAACAAGCAAGTTATCTACATAACCGGCTCATGATGCCATTGATAGGTTTGTTAGAACATAATAATCGAAGTTTAACCATTTGAACTTTCTGAAAAACGCAGCGGATATATATAGCTTTATAATTTGTTTATAAGCTGAATAAAATGTTCTTTAGGTGACCATATAAATGTATAAAACAAACCATATTACAGGATCATTTTTATGTGAATAGACAAGCTATGAAAGCATAAAACGTGCATTATGGACAACCATATAGAGGCTGCCATATACTACCTTTCAGCAGCGAAAGGGGGTCGAAACTTTGAAGATGATGATGTTATTTGAGCAGCAATCCTTCAAGGTGGAGGACCTCAAATCTCGATACCCAAAGTCTTGAAAACACCTACTTGCTAGGTAATGTTACACCAAACCTTGAACCTCTTCTTGAACTCGATTTCCAGCCAACAATTAGCTTGAAGTTCAGCCAAGAAACTCTTGAAAACAGCCAATATTTTCGAGATTTTGAAGAGAGAAGAAGGAGAGATTACTCTTGCATGTGTGAGAGAGAAAAAAAATGTTAGCTTGAATGGATGGATGAGTGTGTGTTTAGTTAAGTCTTACAATAATCAAGAAAATTTGGCTTCCCCAAGCCCACTTGTTTTTGGCCGTGGGAATGCATTTGAAATGCATTTCCACTCAATTAATTCCCCTTTTTTTTTAAATTATGTCATCCATTCAAGTTATAAAAATTAAACCCTTGTTGTAATTTTTATAACATAACACTCTTTTTAAGTCATTATCTAACAATTTAAATAATGAAACAAATAAATCTCTCTTGAACAAAATCATCCATATAATTTTGTTCTAACATAAGAGCATATTTAGAAAACCAATTTTCTAAATTAGGTGACTTTATTGTTGTATGATCCTATCAATAGGCAAATATTTATTGGTGTTTGTATAACTCGTTATTGGGTATGACCTGACTTGGATCATAACGTACTAACCATATCAATATTATATGTGTCTTGGGCGTATAAGATCCAACTGATGAGTAATTTTATTCTTCAATTGTTTCAAATAACTGCTGTTTCATTTCAAAACAACTGAAGCCAAAACCAAGTCTTTAGTAAAACTACTGATGACAAACACCAAGTCTTTAGTTGTTTACAACATCTGAAAGTTAAAACCGTGTCTTCAGTCGTTTTCTAACAACTGATGACTAAAACCAAAACTTTCAGCTGTTTTCTTTCAGCCGTTTCATAACCTATAAATACCTAACCCTAACTTCAAACTTTTCATAAATCGATTTCCGAACGTTCATCTTCCATTAATGGCGACCATGCAAATCAAACCATGACACAACTGTGTTGCCTACTTCACAAAATCGGCCTTTTGGACTAAGTTTGATGATGCCATTGATCTGATGGTTGATTCCCTGTATCGAATTGCTTTTCTTCTGAATCCAACCATCTATCCAGACACTCTTTGTCAATTCTGGACAAATGTCACCATCCATACTGGTGAGAATGATGTCACGATCACTCTCCAGTCATTTGTAAACCAGAAGAAGGTGGTAGTCACTCCTGCTATCATTCCCCAAACGCTAGATCTGAATGATGCTACCTTTGTCACCAAATATCCGAAGGGCACCATTGATCTCTCGTTCATCATCCATGGATATGAGGGCAACCTAAGTGCTACAACAATTCTGAAGAAGCACTTCCATGATGCTGAACGCCTAATCTTTCACATGATCAATGTTTGCCTTGCCCCTAAAACCTCTTCATGGGATCAAATGTCATCCAGGTGGCAGCAGGTATTGTATTCTATCCTTGAACACCAAAGCTTAAAATTTTCTGAAATTATATTTTTAGAATTAAAAGATCTGGCAATGAAACCTATAGCTAACAGATGGCTATTATATCCAAGGTTTCTTATGGCCATAATCATGAATCAGTTACAATCTGATGGCCCTGTTGGCCTTGGAGTCCCTGCTGTGGTAGTTTTGCCAGAGGTATACTCCAGGCAGAACTCTGACCCACACCTCAAAGAGGCTGCCAAACTGCTAAAACCAAGCAGAAGGTACCCACAGCCTCATCCTCTAGATCCAAAGTCCCCTCCAAACCTCATTCCAAACAAACCAAAAAGGCTACTCAGGGAGTTGAGTCCCCTGATGATGCCCCTGCAACACAAAGGCACGATGAAACTATGGGTAGTAATCCCCCTGTAGTTTCCAGGACTCTACCAGCTGAAACCGCTCAGGTATCCTCTCAACAGGATCCTGATGCAACCAAAAATGGGGAAACCACATTACTGGAATCTATCTCACTTGAGAGGATTGCCATTGAAGAGCACCATTCACCCCAGGTGCACTCCTCTTCACACCTATCTCCTACTAAAGCCACCCCTACAAGCCCAACTATGGTTATTGCACAAGTGCTGACTCAACTACTTTCCTTTACCCCTCCCCAGAAACCTATTACCACTAGGAAAACCTCAACAGTTGAGGGAGAGGATTATAATGTGGCTGATAACCCACAGCACACGGATTACAGATTTCAATCTCCCTGTGTAGAGGAGGAGATTAGAACATCTAGTGAGGCTGCCTCTTCACCTATTTCAGTACATGATGAGGATGAAGATGGTATCATTTCTAAGTCCTCACCAGAGGCAACTGCCAATGAAGGACATCATCCTGAGGCAGGAAGTCCCCAGTTCCAAGTAATAGGGGCACATGTGAATATTGATCTACACTCAGCACATGTTCATCCTGATTTCATCAGGAGGTCAGCTGATTTAGCACAGACTGATGATGACATGGGCTTTTTCTTTGATATTCTAGCACACAATACTATTCTTGAGACTGAGGTATGCAGACTACAAGAACTGCTTGCCAAAATGTCACAAGAATCAAGTGCTGAGTCACTCTCAACAAATTTGCCACCAGCCTCTACTTCAGGTACCATTTCTTAGGGACAAAACCCCTCTGAGCTAATGGTTGCTGTCTTTCAAACATCCTTACCTCTCATCACTTCCATAATCACAAACACTGTACATCAAGCCATTGATGAGAGGCTTTCCTCAAATCTTCAATCCTTAGTTGATGCTGTTGTTTCTAAGAGACTTTCTGACATTCACACCTTGAACCCAATGCAACCAAAAAGGGGGAGTCTAAGTCAGTGAAAGTAGAAAGAAAGAGAGCTGAAGAGGAAGTAAAAAAAGAGAAGAAAGAAAAGGAAATGATCACCTACAAGAGGAAGAAAAGCTCTGAAAAGACTGAAGGTGAGAAAAAGTTAGAAGAATTGATCAAAGAAGCTGACGAGCAACATAGCAGATCTATGGATAAGATTATTGATCAACTCTTCAGACAAGGATTTGACACTGCCAAACTTGACTCTGCAATCAGAATGTTAGAGATTCAAGAGATTGAACAAAGATGGGCAAGTTGGAGTGAGAAAGAAAGGGAAAGGCTGGAAGCTATGGCAAGATTTATATCAAAACATCTCGGAAGATCAACCATTGAAGTAAAGTCATGGTCCAGAGACAGTATTTTGGAGATAACCACCAGAATCTGTTCTTCTAAAGTATTTAACAAAGGATTGATCATAGAAGCTCTTAATGAAGCTGGTGCTGGGAAAAGGACTGATATGGCAAAATTATCCAAAGCTTCACTCACATCCAAGATGCTAGAGCAGCCTGCATAATCACCCAAACCAAAACAACCACACTCACAACCCTCAAAACCAACTCCTTTACCCAATAAACCTACTCAACCCACTACCAATGATGCACCTAAGAGGAAGAGAAGGGTGTTGAGGATGTAAGAAGAAGAAGAAGATGATGAGGATGATAGTCTGCCAATCTCTGTTGTTCTCAAAATAAAGATGCCTGAGCCCAGGAGTCAACCAATAACAATCACACCTGACTTCCAAAGGCAAATGGTACAAGTCAAACTTGAAGAAGAAGAACAACACAAACAACATGATGAGTAGCTTGTTAAGGATGATTGATAAAGAGTTTCCCAAGTCTTCATCCATACAAGCTATGAAAAAACATGCTCAGAGGTTGTATGCTCTCAGATTTACATTCCAATATCATAAAGAGAGAGTGAGAATTTGGCCTGACCCCGGAGTTAGTGACAGAATTCACAAAAAGAAGATTCCAAGCAGATGCAATGGCCAAGTAAAGAAGATTGTAGATGCTGTGATAATGCTGGCCATTGTAGTGTCACCCTGGGAAATCGTTGATGACTTCAAGAGAGCTTACAAGTATAAGATGACTCCACAAACTTTACTAGAAAACAAAATGGTAAAAAAGGGGTTAATCTACAAGAAGCTTGAAGAAATAAGAAGAAATGAGCTCCAGTTATTGCTTAAAGGCACTCATCCTGATGAGTTTGCATACAGAGAATAACAACTATGGAGCTGAAAAATGGAAAGCATATTAAGTACTTATCTGAGTACTATGGGCCTGAGTTCTTCTTTGAAAGTAGAGTTGAAGAAGTCACAATGGAAGAACAAGTTGTTTTCTTTGAGGCCTATGTCAGAGAGTCTTACAGACTTATCATTGGGAAGCAGGTTTCATGGATGGGGTAACAGCTCTGTGTCCAATTCCGCAAGACAGAGTTCCCATTCATCCTTTGCCAATCAAACCTTCTGAAATCTATTCCCTGGCCTGAGCTTATATTGAAGATTTCTAAGCTGATCCAGATATGTTTCTGCCAATAAGTGGGACCTCAATAATTTTAAAGGTTTTGGCTGCATTGGTTCAGGGGGAGTTTGTTGGACCAAAAGAACCAGTGAGCTAGATCAGAAAAACCTTTAAGTCCACAGACATGAAAACAATTAAAGTGGTCAACAACAACTGAAGAACAAAGTCTGAAGACAGGGTCTGAAGACAGGGTCTGAAGACAGGGTCTGAAGACAGGGTCTGAAGACAGGGTCTGAAGACAGGGTCTGAAGACAGGGTCTGAAGACAGGGTCTGAAGACAGGGTCTGAAGACAGGGTCTGAAGACAGGGTCTGAAGACAGGGTCTGAAGACAGGGTCTGAAGACAGGGTCTGAAGACAGGGTCTGAAGACAGGGTCTGAAGACAGGGTCTGAAGACAGGGTCTGAAGACAGGGTCTGAAGACAGGGTCTGAAGACAGGGTCTGAAGACAGGGTCTGAAGACAGGGTCTGAAGACAGGGTCTGAAGACAGGGTCTGAAGACAGGGTCTGAAGACAGGGTCTGAAGACAGGGTCTGAAGACAGGGTCTGAAGACAGGGTCTGAAGACAGGGTCTGAAGACAGGGTCTGAAGACAGGGTCTGAAGACAGGGTCTGAAGACAGGGTCTGAAGACAGGGTCTGAAGACAGGGTCTGAAGACAGGGTCTGAAGACAGGGTCTGAAGACAGGGTCTGAAGACAGGGTCTGAAGACAGGGTCTGAAGACAGGGTCTGAAGACAGGGTCTGAAGACAGGGTCTGAAGACAGGGTCTGAAGACAGGGTCTGAAGACAGGGTCTGAAGACAGGGTCTGAAGACAGGGTCTGAAGACAGGGTCTGAAGACAGGGTCTGAAGACAGGGTCTGAAGACAGGGTCTGAAGACAGGGTCTGAAGACAGGGTCTGAAGACAGGGTCTGAAGACAGGGTCTGAAGACAGGGTCTGAAGACAGGGTCTGAATACAAAGTCTGAAGACAAAGTTTGAAGACAACTGCTGAAGACAAAGTCCAAAGATCAAGTTCTCAGAAGTTGTCACAATAGCTGAAGTAGTTCTCTTTAGTAGTTGTGATGGTTTACATTTCAGTAGTTTGTAATCAGTAGTTTTATATTATGTAAAACATCTGAAGTTCTTACACTTCAAATGTTATACCATCAGTAGTTGTAATGTTAGCTTATACTTAGCTTTTAGTGAAGGTGTCCTCAGTTGTTGTGGACATCTTCAGTAGTTTAGTTTACTTTTAGTTGTTTGTATAAATCAGTTAGATGTCATTATCAAGTGACGTCAGCTGATGTCACATTCCTTATAAAAGGAATGTTTACCTAATTTCCCTGTACGGGAAGCTTGTGCATGAATGAAAACATTTTTTTTGTAGAAAACTCTCTCTCTATAACCGTTACTGTTTGATTGAATATTCATATTATTCTTGCTATAATTTCGTCTAATTCGTGTGCTATTCCGTTGCAAATCCTAATCTAATTGATCAAACTAGATCTCTATTCCTTTCAGCGGAAGAACTAAGTTCATCAGCGTTGTTTGCTGTAATAAATGGGGTTGACAAAACTTGTTCAACATTGCTCACTGTAGCAAATGCGGTTGAATAGAATTTGTCAGCATTTGCTCACTGTAGCAAATGCGATAGAATAAAATCCACATTTACTTGATCATCATTCATTGTCAGGAGATTAATCACTTAATTATTTCTGCTTGAAAATACATGAACATTGAAGATATGTATCCACAAATGTGGATGAGTAAAACAAATGCGGAAGTGTAAATTTCATCCGTATTTGACAAATGTGGTTGCACACTTAAAAGTTTATCCGCATTGACAAATGCGGTTGAACACTTAAAAATTATTTTATCCACATTGACAAATGTAGTAGAACAATTTTTGTTCCGCATAGGTTTTAACACTTCAAAATTTCATGTATACTTGTAACACACTAATGCGGTAGAGTACAATCATTGTCCGCATTGGTTATAAGCATGGGTTACCTTCACCCGCATTAACCAATGCACTTACCTACATTAACTTTTGAACTTAATCATAAGTTAATGTGACTGTTTTGATTCTTCATGTTATCAAGAGATGTCATTGATTGATTTTTCTTATGAAGTTGTTGGCTGTTAAAGTTGTCAATTCTTTCTTGGATTGACTTATACATCAGAAGTGATACAAGTTTCCCATTTTTTGATTGATCTTGGACTTTTCATGCATCCAAGAATCTGCATAGGCTGAGATACTATGGTATAACTTCTGCAACAATAAATGCATTTTCTTTTTCTTTTGTTTTTAATGTTTTTAAAAAAATAATTTAGATAGTAACAATCTATAAAGATTTATTCAAAAATTTTAAATTACTCCCCCTATAGTTTATATCCACAAATGGATAGAAAATTTAAAGATTTAAAAACTTTTTGACAATTATATACATTGATTATTGATAATGAAGAGAAGTATATCTTTTGTTGGGATCATATCAATCTTACATTGCACATGTGCATCCTTTATGATAAAATGGACATGTTTATGAACTTGATGATTAAAGGTATGTTTGTCCTCTTAAACTCATACCCGGTTGATATTTTGATGCAAATGATATTTATCATGTTTTTGGTTGATTTAATTATTCAATATGTACCTCACATACACAAGCATGGAATGATCAACCATCTTTATATAATGCATTGTAGAACTTTTTCACAACTTTCCTTACCAGGTTACTTAAGTTATGAGATCTCATTTTCACTGATCCTCATTGGGATTCTTTTACTTTGATCCTTTTCATGATGATCCACATTGGGATTCTTTTCACTTCACTTTGGAAGTTGATCCATGATAGGATTCTTTTGTTCATTCACTTGGAATGTATTGCTTTTTTAGATTCATCCAATTTGGATGTGTTCCTCATTAGGAATATTTTGGATCATTACATCTGCACTATGTGCTTGTTTCATCAGGTCTTTGCTCAGCAAAACAAAGATGAAACTTGATATGGGTGAAAGAGATTCATAAAGCATCATTACCTGGTGTGTTTAGGTTACTACACACACATGCACTCAGACAAGCCAATACATACCTGTACTTTGTGACGAGTGTTTCACTATTGAATAAGATTTTTAATTCATCACTGCATGTATTTTCTCTTCCAAGTTGAGCCTACCAACATATCTGGTAAGTCATACAGTCTTTGCAATTTTGAAATTAAGCACAGTGAATGATATAACGACTGTAATTATATCATTTCCTATTTGATATTCTATTCTTCATAAAATTGGTTCTTTTCTTGTGTTTTTCTAGTATTTTTGACTTGTTTTTGATGTTTTGAATTATTTTTACTCAAGGTTAATCATGCCAATTGACTGAACTAGGAATTCAAACCTACCAGGTTCAAATGCCTTAGTAAACAAATTAGCTAATTGATTTTCAGTGGGTACTTGAATCAATTTGATTAACCCTTTTTCAGCACAGTCTTTCAAAAAATGATATCTGGCTGGGTTAGTAAGATTAAGATTCTTACTATGATGTAACGCACCGAATAATGTCTAAGCGAGCCAAATAATAATAATAATGGGCTTAAACGAGATCATTTAATGAAAATAAGATGGATATGGGTTTTAGACCGAGTTGACTTAGCGGGATATGTGTTTGGCGAGTTTAAGGTCCCAGGAACGCCCGGTATATATAAACGGATCAGCTTGAGCAGCTCTTATTTGCAAATCAACACTCTAGTTCTAGAGTAGAGAGGGAAAATGGAGAGAATTTAAGATTCAAGGCTCAGTTGATTTCGGGATTGAAGATCGGTGTTCGTAGGCATCCAAACAACAAGAAAACACCATGAATCCAGGTAAGAAACATCATTTAATCATTCCTTTTGATGTAAACCTGGATTCTAGGTTTGGGGTTTTTGAAACTGGCAAAGATTCGCCCAAAACTCACGTTTTTGTGTAACAAAACATGTAAGAAGCTTAGATATAGCTTATTGGGTGATAAACCAAGGTTTTGGATGTAAAAGATTGAAGTTTTGGGTCAAAAATGGGTTGGTTCGTATTTTTCAGCCCATTCTGCGAAACTGGGTGTTCATCCAACGAAATTAGTTGTTCGTTCAGCAAAACTACGGATATTCCGCCAAAACTATAGTTTCGCAGGTAGTTTCGCAGATATGGTTTTCCAACAAAAGTTGGGCGAAACTAGCAGCGAAACTGGCAGGGAAGATGCCAGCGAAATTGCTAGCGAAGATGCCAGCGAAACTAGCAGCAAAACTGCTGGCGAAACTAGTAGCAAAACTGCTGGCGAAACTAGCAGTGAAACCGTTGGTCTGGCAGCGAAATTAGGCATTAACTCCTTTGAGTGTTAACTTATCTGCAGGCTGTGTAGTGCACCCTTACTTTGAAAGCTTGATTGAGAAGCTACTCATCGAGACCAGGTGAGTTCTAGATCCCCTATTTTAAAGGTTTTGAACTAGTTTGGGGCTGGAAATGCATACAAAATATACGATTTAAATGACCAAGATTTTATGAGGTCTTAATGAGAAGATTGATTTTTTGATAAGGAAATGTGCTATATTGGTCATCTGCATTGGTTAATGCGGATGAACAAATACTTCTGCGCATTTGTTCGGTCATTCGCATTTGTCAAATGCGGATGAGCAAAGTCTTGTCTGCATTGATTCTTGGTCTTCCGCATTTGTCAATGCGGAAGAACAAATACTTGTCTGTATTTGATTTATGTCTTCCGCATTAAGAAATGCGGAAGACTATACTTGGTTTTTCTTGAGCAGGATCTTCATCCGCATTTTTCTTGGACTTATGGGATTCTAGCAAAGCAATCATCAAATCACCCATTGAATTGGCATATATGATCCTTCAGGGTGCAACAATACTCCCCCTAAGGATTATACAACCCATGTTCTTCAATATTTGGGAGGTGATTGATATTGTGAGGATTCTGCTGGGTCTTGTGATGGTGAAGAAGGTGTTGCATGTGCTGGATTCAAAATTGCCTTGATCATGTTAACAAAATCTTGAGCATCTGACATTTTATCTCTGCTTAGTACATGAAATTTCATTCTACTCATGTTGTGAATGGCTTGAAGTGGTAGTTTCTTGAGTTAGATTGGTTCCCAAATGTACACCATAGAAAGCCCTTCTCTATGAATTAGAAGAGCACCATCTACATCAACTTCAAGTTTAACAATATTGCCTAACTGCAGTGGAGTCTTCTTTTTCTTTCTTTTATCTCTTTTGGCAATGATACGATCATAAGCCATTTTCAGAAACTTGATGCACTTTAGGAAGAAGTACATATCTTTCTCTCCTAGTTTATTGTTTATTTCCCTAAAGTGTTTGGTATAGATATAGTGAATGTAGGATTCATCAAGCAACCTTACTTCATATCCACTAAATAGCCTTATTTCAGCACCCTCCGTTCCTCCCCACTTTCTTTCAATCACCATATCATAGGTTTTTTCATCATAGTACACATTTGAGATGGGTGTAGAGGAATGAGTACGAGACACCATTTTTCTCTTTAAAGATTCTGTTTGTTTCACTTTCAACTCAGGAAACACAACTTCTTCTGCTTGCTTTGTCTTCTTCTTCTCAAGGAGATTACTAAATGACCTATCTTTCCTCATGCATATTGCCTTTAATGATTTGAAATTGTCAATTCTTTTGAACATTCTGAGTGTTTTCAAATTCATATCCCCTGAACATAGCAGAGTGATTGATCAATTCCAGTTG
This sequence comes from Flaveria trinervia, assembly GCA_025506515.1. Lineage (NCBI taxonomy): Eukaryota > Viridiplantae > Streptophyta > Magnoliopsida > Asterales > Asteraceae > Flaveria > Flaveria trinervia. The sequence continues at coordinate 33,254,745 of CM046453.1, read as the reverse complement.
AGCTAGTTCTTTTAGGTCATGGATCTTCAGGGAATTTACAAGAGTAGTGTACTCTGTAAAGAATTGGACCAGCCTGAAGATCCTTTTAACCATAAACATATTCCAAGTGCTATCATACTTCCATGCAATTATTTTTTGATCTACTTTGCCTTTTGGAGTTGACACACCTCTAATTAAGTCAGTAGTAGTTAACCCTTCTTGTAGTTTTAATTGTGAGAGTTCTGCAAACCATTCAGGGTATTTATGGAGTACAGGAGCCAACAATTCTTGATCTGTTTGTTTTAGTAGCATGTCTTGAGCAGTTACTCTTGATCTTGGTTTTTTGCTTATGATTTCTTCTTCCAGCTGCTTGAGTCTATCTTTCTTTTCATTAATCATTTGGAGAGTTGCAGCCCTTAATATGTTTGTTTTCATATTTCCAAGCTTCCTTCTTATGAAGCCTTGGCTTGAGAGATAATCCTTCATTTAGTTAATTATTTTAAAATGATAAATAAAGATTTATACTTTTATGAAAAAGATTTATTTATAAATAAATAAATTATTATTCTTTATTTAAATGATAAAAATGAATAAAACAATTTTCAATATTGCTTAATTTCACATTTAACGTGTTTGATTCAATAAAATAAATAACAAAATTTTAAATATTAAATTTTCCATGGTATGAAAGTTCAAAGTTAGCTTGTGTTTGGTTTCATAATTTTGAAATTCGACGGATGTTACAGTGTTCCCTACTTCAATAATTCCGTCCCGAAATTTAATCACGAGAAGACTAATTTCGAGGATATGAGGAGACATGGATTTCATTTCACGTTCGCAAGTGAACTATTGGAAGCGTTTCAATTCAATAAGTTTAATGATGATCTTTTGTTATGCTTAAGTTTGTTTAATTTCATGATTCAAGATTTTTGGTGTTTCTTGACAAAGTGTATAAGATCATTAATTTAGAATTTTACTTAATAAACTATTGTATTTTAGATGGTTCAAGACGATTAAGAAGGTTTTGTCATGAGTACAACACCAGGTTTTTTTTTAATACGAGAGTCAGCTTGACGAACACGAGAAATATGTTTAAGGTATTTTTGGATGAAATACAAATCTAGAGGAGCTTCTCAAAGCAAACAACCATAGCATGGTTCTTAGATGACTTGTTTTTGTTTACTATATCATTGAGGTTTCAAAGTTACATTAATTAAAGTTGATACGAGAACCGTGTTTCTTAGATTAATGGTTTAGTTCAGAATAAGAGTATTAATGAAATGAGTTTTGAGATTAAGTGCGGTTTTAAGGGGAAGACATTCAAAAAGATAATTAAGGGTCGTTATAAGAATTGGGTAATGAGTTTGAAGTTCCAAGATGACAAGATCAACGATATGACGATTCAAAATAACAAGATGTTTCGAGTGTAACGTTTGGTTTACAAACTAAAGCAATACGTTGACTTATCAAAGTATTAGGTCAACTACAACCTTTCCTAGACAGAACACCTCAAGATACACACTCACGCTCTTCCAGCATTACATGTTTCAAGTTATAGGACATAGACTTTGACGAGACTTGAAAACCACGAATAACGATGCAACGCTTATTTTGAAAACCATTTGAATTAGGCACATAACGCCTTAGAATATGATTTAAGGTTCGTGTGTGCATTGATAAGATTCAAAGTATAAGAAAAAACACATAAGGCATATAATGACATAATCAAGTATACACACATAAGGCATATAAAATCCTATCTAAGCATAAAAAATACATGAGAGGACTTACGTGTAAGGGTACTTAGTTATAGTCTAGTTCATTCCATTTCTAATAACCTAATTCCCTATAACCATGGCTATGATACCAATCACATATCAATAGGTCTACGTCGTTTATTAGCATACGACTTTTGCCTATCTTTAGCTGCCTTCATCAAGGCTATTCGATCAATAAGAAGGCTAGTGCAACCAAAACCAAATCACTTAGATAAATTTTGATGCTACTTACAAAGGCTTCCGAAGCCAAGTGTGGAACTTTCGAAGGAAGTAGAGTTCTTCCGAAGACAAAGTGAAAGTTCCACTTCCGAAGGCAAAACTCAACTTCTAAAGATAAAGTATTCACTTCCGAAGATGAAGTCTAAAAAGAAGAAATCCCAAGACTACTTCCAAAGTATGAAGAAAGAAGAATTCCTCAATCCTCAGAAGAAGTAGTCTCTTCCGAAGTATAAGTGGCTTTGGAAGTACTTGTTCTTCCGAAGCCATTTAACCTTCGGAAGACACTGCTTTGAACTAGTGGACAAAAGTATGGTCTCTGACACTCCGCTGCAGACCTCTGATATTGCATGGAATTTTCTCAAAGAGCCATGTAGTTGACCATACTTTATTCCATTGTTCACCTTTTTATGTTAGTACAAGTTACCAACTTTAAAGGTAAGTCTAATATTACATGTCCTAACTACCATTCTCAAAGAGCCATGCAGACCTCTGATATTACATGTCCTGACTACCATATCTCAGATAAAGTCTTATCTGAGATACCTTAAACTATAGCTTTGTAGTATTTGCTTTAGTTAGAGGATTCCAACTGGTATCAAAGTATATAAGGATGTATGTAGTATTATATATAGTTTCTCATAACTCATAAACGTTTGCTTGTAAGAGTCTTGTAATATTTGAGTTGAGATGCAATATATGCAAGTACCTTGAAAATTACTTCTTGTGTTTGATTATTACTTATTATATTGTCATTGTCACACCCCAACCTTGACGGCAGAATCGTCGAGATGTGAGGGTTAAGACTGTTCACAGGCACATAACGCTATATTTAAGTGTAAATATTAAAATTATAAGTTTCAAAAGGTATTACAAACATAAGTCTCAAAACATGAAATAATCCCAAATAAACAAAACGTAACATAACATTAATTTATTTAACTAGGTCCAAGTCCTAGTTTTATTGCAAGCTTCAAATGACCACTTTAAACTTCAGGGTTACCTAAAACATGATAAAAATAAAAGGTCAACTAAAACTAGCTGGTGAGTTTCCAAGGTTTTCATACATAATATGATAAAGTTACAAGTAGCAATTCATGTCATAGGTCATAAGTTAGTAAGGTTATAGAACACATATCGTTACAACCAAACCTCGACTTGATTACAAGTATATAAGATTGGCTAAGTGTATTTGGTTCCCATGATGAACAAGCATACGTCATCAGGAGCCGGCAATACCTCGGCTTTAACACCAAATAGGCTTGTCAGGCATAAAGATCTAAGACGCCGCCAGGCTAGCAATAGTTAATGACTGTAAACAAACTATGTATCTCATATAAACACTTACAACACACAAATAACCATGACAAAATATAAAGATGAATTGCAAGTACTTTACAAGTCTCAAATGTTTATAAGTGTATGATGTATAAGTATCATGTTTCACCCCAAATAGTGTGAAAAATGTAAAAAAAGGGGCAAGGAAACTCACATGGCAAAATACGTGTAAACAGGACGATTAATAAGAATATTAATGGATGTCGTTCCAACATGAATCGTCACAAGGAACCTAAATATAATATTTTTTTTCAAGAGTTAAGTTTAATAATAAGTTTTAATGAATTATCGAGGACTAGGTTTAATATTTTGAGGTTTTATAAAATTTAGTGAACTCCTATTTATACTTGTTCAATAAAAGAATTAGCATTTTATAAAATTTTAAAAGGACTAGATTCTTGTAAATAACTTTAGATATATTTGAATACTATAATTAATATGATTAATCTTTAATCAAAGAAACATGAGGTCCAATAATAATTTAATAATTTATTTTATTATATAAATATATATATACATAATATATATATATGTATATATATATATATATTATAAGATTTACAAATGTGTTTAGTTATAACATTTGCAAATAAAAATTTAAATAAGATGTTAAAATGTTTTAGAGAATAATTTTATTGAAAATGTTTAAATAATCTAAGAAAAATATTAGAAGTTTATAGAAATCATTTTATATTTATTACAATTTTTCTAATATTGTTTTAAGCCTAAAAAGGCTAAAAAATTTGACTTGAGGGTGCTCGGGCTCGAACCCGGGACCTCAAGGTCAAGCTGCACACACATTACCCGTGAATCAAAGGCCTAAGCCACGTTAAAACTCTTACCTTAATTCTTAAAAGCAAAGTTAAAACAAAACCCCCAATTTACATGAACCCTAGAAACGATTTTCCCCCAAATTGAAGATCAAATCCTTATTGTTAATGTTGATAATCATGGGGCTTTCGTTCCCATGTCAATTCGAAAAGATTCATGTATTCAATTACCCGATTTGATGTAGAACAAAGGATGAACAGTACGAAGAACAAATGCGAATGTCTGGTGTCCAATCGAAGATCAAACATTGATAACAATCGAATTAAACTTAAGGATAGCTTTGGATGTGGTTCTTGATGCAAAGCCCTCGATCAATTGAAGTTAATAATGCTCGGAAGGTAGATTTTGATCAAGTTGCAGGTCGCGGCTTCAAAGGGGTAATCGGGGTGTAATTCATGTGTGTTTCGGATGAAATTGGAATTAGTATACAATTAGAAGTAGATAGTCGATCGTGTGAGTTCATTTACTTGAATTATTAGTGATGTTAAATGGCCGAACGGTTCTATGATTAAAGGTATCGGTTACTATTCTATTGGAGTTTGTAACCGGTTGATAAACGCATTTAAGTGACATATTCAGGTTTGATTCGAGTTTCCGATAGGTTGCCATGGTTTTGGGGGGTCTCAATTCGAAGAGAAAATGAGGGTTATAGGGCCACCGGACTTCAGTCGGAGGGTGGCCGGAGTTGTGGCCGGAAAAAACGCGAGGAATAGGGGGAAGGGGGTTTGGGTTTTAATTATTTACACACTTGGTCCTTGTAGTTTTGTTTTTATTATTTTATGCTCAAAACTTGCATTTAAAGTTTTAAAAATAACAATTTAACCCCCTAGCTTAGTTGTTTTAAGTTTTAGTTAATTAAATTCTCATTATTATTATTAATATTATTAATATCAATATTATTGTTATTATTAATATTATTATTGTTACTATTATTATTATTATTATTATTATTATTATTATTATAGTTATTAATATTATTATTATAACTTGTATTATTATTCCTACTATTAATATTAACATGATTAATATTATTTGATATTTTTATTTTAACATTCATGTATTAAAATTAATGATGACTAAAAAGAATAATCATAAATAACACATGAGTTTCATAGTTGTCAATAATGACCCTTATAAGAATAAACGAAGTTAACTTTTAGTTAACAAAAATACGAGATGCTATAGTCTCCCCAACTTAAAAGAATTTCGTCCCGAAATTAAGAAAAAAATGAAACTATACAAATAAGAATGGGTACTTATTCTTCATATGCTCTTCACGCTCCCAAGTGAATTCAGCGCCTCGCTTATTCTCCCACTGAATCTTGACGATTGGGGTTGTTGTGGTTCTAGTCTTCATCCTAATGTGGTCCATGATCTCAACAGGCTTCTTAACAAAAGGCAAGGACTCGTTGATCTGAATGTCTTCCGGCGAAACATACAGACTTTTTTCGGCCAAGCACTTTCTCAAATTTGAGACGTGGAACACAGATACTAAGGTCGGAAGGTAGTTCCAGTTTATAAGCCACTTTCCCAATCCTTTTCAGGATTTTGAAACATCCTACAAATCTTGGAGCTAGTTTACCCTTCTTTCCAAAGCGAACCACTCCTTTCCACAATGAAACCTTAAGAAGAACCATCTCCCCAACTTGGAATTCCAATGGCTTACGTCGCTTAACAACATAGCTCTTTTGTCGACTTCTCACCACTTCAAGGTTCTTGCGGATGATAGAAACTTTATCGGTCTTCTCTTGTATAAGTTCAGGACCAGTGATGAAGTTTTCACCAATGGTGGTCCAGCAGATCGGTGATCGACACCTACGACCATAGAGCGCTTCAAATGGTGCCATCTTGATACTCGAGGGGTAACTATTGTTATACGAAAATTCCACGAGCGGTAGATGCGTATCCCAACCACCACCAAAGTCAAGGACACACAGGCGTAGCAAATCCTCAAGGTTTGGATCGTTCGCTCGGTTTGACCATCAGTTTGAGGATGGTAAGCCGTGCTTAGGTCCAATTGAGTACCCCAAGAGTTCTTGCATAGACGACCAAAAATGCGGAGTGAAACGAGCGTCTCGGTCGGATATGATATGCAGAGGTACCCCATGACGACTTACAATCTCATCAACGTATATAAGAGCTAACCTTGATGTCTTGTAAGTGTCACATATGGGTATAAAATGTGCCGATTTAGTCAATCGGTCAACCATCACCCATATGCTATCATGTCCTCGAGAGGTTCGGGGTAGCTTAGTTATGAAGTCCATGGATATATGTTCCCACTTCCACACAGGGATCTCGGGTTGCTCAAGTAATCCACTTGGACATTGATTTTCGGCTTAACCTTCGTACACGTGAGGCACTTAGCTACGTAAGTCGCTATATCCTTCTTCATTCCAGGCCACAAATATTGATCACGTAGGTCCATGTACATCTCATCGGAGCCAGGATGAATAGAATAACGAGTTTGAAGAGCTTCGTTCATGATAAAGGTACGAAGTTTATCGCGATTTGGAACCCAAATTCGACTTGCGAAGTACATCAATCCATTGGGTTTCGTTTCCAATCGGGTTAAAAGATTATGTTCTAGCTCATCCTTCATTCTTTCTTCTTGTTGCACCACTTCTTGAGCCTCCAAGATACTAGACTCGATGTCGCAATCTATTCTCAAGCTTTGTAGTAGTACAGTAGTCTCGTTGACATCTAGTCGGGTCTCAGTATCGAACTTGTTAGGACCTGGTATTCAACTGAAATACCTAGAGATCACGTGTATACCGGATCAAATAGTGCGGAATCCTATTTGATTGGCGATCCAATCAGTGAGAACACACGAAGAATCAATCAAGGATTGAAACTAACGTTAGAAATCGATAAGGAATCGATCTAATGTGTTCTATGAACTTGGAGAACGATTTGGAAGGTTTCTGGACGGCTAGGGTTCGTATGGAATTGAACTTGAACAAATCTCTTGTTTTTCACGAATAGAGTTGTATTTATAGGTTGGCACTCTTCAATCGTGCGACTGAACCATTAGTTTGGTTCAGTCGTGCGATTGAACCATGCGGTTGGTTCATTCGTGCGACTGAGTGTTCAGTCGTGCGATTGAGCCAATCTTATGTTACAATCGTACGACTGATCCAGTTTCCTGGTTCAGTCGTGCGACTGAGTCAATCGTATAAGGTTCTTCATACTTATGGTTCATTCGCATGAGCCATTCGCATGAGAACTTCATTAAGTTAAGTTTGAATGTTTTAGTTAATTAATATAATATTATATGTAATCATTCAAGTAATCATAAACTCAATCCATTCATTTACGACTCATTAATGAACTATTAAACGTTATAACCAACAGACTATCAATATCAGTTCATTAATCATACCAAACAAGATCTATTACATCACATATCACGATCTAGGGACATACATGTATCAACAAACTCCCCCTTGGACCTAGATCTCTCTAATGTCTTGTTTTCTTCATTACCTTCTCATATTTCTTGTACTTGTCCTCTTGTGTGACTCCCGCGTGAATATCAAACGCGAAGCAAAGTCGTATAACATTTTGGAACTGGAGGGCTTGTACAATGTCTTGTTGTCATAGAACAGTGGCCACTTGTATAATGTATAGACATCATTAGCAGACAAGTTGGTTAGCCACATTGGGTCGAATACCCTGACAGTATCCATTTGATCCCCTTTGTTTAGAACTATGACAGCTTCAGCAGTTCTCCAATCATAGTACCACCATTTGAAATGTGGAGTGAAGTCCTGTGGCATTTCCCTGAGAGGGATTCTCGACATAGTGCGAGGAGGACTCCACTTCAACACAATTTTAGGTTTTCCAGTAATGGCATCCAATCATCAGACCTTCTAATAAACCTTGTAGGTTGTTCAGGTCTGAAGTTAATCCATCTGGTGTGGTACTCTTTCTTGAGGGCAGCCTCAACCAGCCTGACATTTTTCTCGTGTCAGCATACAACAGCTTCAACTTTGCCAGCTGGTTGAGCTCAAATCCAGGTAGAGTCTTTAGATCATGTGGAAATCTAAAGTACTCTATGCCCTTTTCCTCTTAACGGCATAAACGTTAAGATCATCAAAATATGCCCATGCTATAATCCTGCGTGACACCGTAAGATGTTTCTTGACGCTGTAGAACTTGGTGTAGGCATCCCTCTTTGGTGCATCACGTTGGGCTCTGACTTCTTTAAAACATTCAGTCCATTCACCTTTCGAATGTATACATCTTCGTTTGAGGCTTGGGCTGTTCCTTCGATCTTTCCTGCTTCCTGCTCCATCTTGTCCAGTACCTCAAACATATCACTGACTAGGACTCACCCAGATTGGGGACCACATTACCCGTGTTGTCAGCGTATTGAGGGTACTCTTCAGCAGTAATATCTTCAACCTCAACTTCATCAACGTCGTGTAGTTCGTCGTCACTGGTTGAATCAACTGTTGAGCATCCTTGACAATATCATCAGGATTGAGTCTGAACATTTCTGCAGTTGCTCGTTAGATAGGTCGTGAATTATTTCACCTTCTTCAGGTGTATAACTCATGACCTTCTGACAATCCCTTGCAGATCAAGAATCATTGTGAGTTGAGACTTGACCTGTTGAAGGGGAGCAATATCAAACTCATCTCTGTGGTACTTTGGATCTGTTTGATTTACACATTTCACATTCAATCATTAGTAATATATCAAACAAAATGCATTAAGTTAATATAACATTCAGTACATCGTTTTTCAATACAGAATACAAAAGTAATAAATACATAACATCACTATTTACTTTTATCCTGTATGCTAGTCTCTTCGTGTGAAGGTGCAGAAGTAGAAGCTGACTGATCCTGTCGTTTCTTTGTTCTCTGCTCTTGACCGGGAGCTGAGACAGAGTCAGCTGCTTCTCCTTCTTCAGTCTCTTCATCAGCACACCACTCTTCTGTCTTCTCTTCATCAAATCACTGTCATCATCATCATCATCATCCTCACTCTCTCTTTCTGCATCCTTTATCTTTAGAGGTTCCTCCTTTGATCTTTTTACTTTAACAAAATGGACCTCTTGCCTTTTTCAACTCTTCTATCTGTTTACCTGATGTGACGCTTTGTGCTCGGAGTTGGTCCAACTCAGTGTTCTGAGCAGCCAATTTTCTGGCCTGCTCCTTAATAGCTCGATCTTGCTCTGCGATTTTCTGCGATTGTGCAGCAGTCAGGTCGGTGAGCTGGCGGATCTGAGAGGTCTTTTCCTCATCCCGCCAGCAGTCGTAACACCATTCTGTTTAAGGCTGCCAGCTGTTCCTCTACCCCGATTGGAGGTAGGGGAGATCTAGAGGTGTGTGTGGGGTAGGCTGAGGGCTCGGTTTGGTGGCTAGTGGTGGTGTGGAGGTGGTGAATATCAGGTAAGGTCTGGATGATGGTGGTGGTGAGTGTGGGGTGAATGTAGTAGTGGTAGCAGGGGTCTGGCTGGTGGTGATCGGTATGGTGGTGGTTGTGGTTGCTGTGGGGAATAGGTATGGTGGTGGAAGGTGTGTCTGCAGAAGTGGTAGTGGTGGAAGGTATGGGGGATGTGGTGGTGATGAAGGTTACCTTATGTTTTTTCTTTTTCTGGCCATGGGGCTGAGCCATCCGCTTTCTCCTTCTCCCTCGTTCCCTCTGTGGATGCTCCCCCTTCATCCGCCTGAGGACTCCGGAGCATATGATGGTCAGTCTCTGTATCTCCGGATCCTCTCGGTTGTTCACGACAACCCTCAATCCGTGTTGTGTGGGAACCACTTTCCTTCCCACAGTTCGGGTCATGGCTCCTCATCAGATTCATCTCTTTCTCTCGGTAAGCACAAAATCTTGATGGAATCCTGCTGACTCAGTTACCTCAGCAGGTGAGCCAGACACCGAGGGAACAGAGTCAGACATGGTGCCTCGAGATGGAACAGCCTCATCCTCAATGTCATCCTCCTCAGAGTCATCAGTAGGGAGACAATCGGCTCCACATCGGAGTCACTGTCCTCGTGACGCCATTGGCTATGTGTCCCATTCTCCGATGCCAGGAGATGGAATCCTTCTCAGTAGCTTTAGATAAGAAACACTGAACCTCATGATCCGTTGTGGCAGCTGTTGACAGATCCAAGACATAAAGGTCTTTATATCTTGAAGCAGTCATCAGAACTTGGTCTTCTGGGATCATATATTCTTTCTTCAGCACGTACACTTCTGATTATCGAAGACGACTTTAAATCCTTTATCACAGATTTGGGACACAGAAAGTAAGTTGTTCTGAAGTTGTTGAACGTACTTCACTTTATCAACTTAACTTTCTGATTTCCCACTTCTCCCTGAGCTGTGATATATCCTCCTTTGTTTCCTGCAAAGGAAACATGCCCTCCTTTTATTTGTTTGACGTTAGATAAAAGGGCGCTATTTCCTGTCATGTGCCTGGATGCTCCGCTGTCTATAATCCACGTGTTAGTGTCAGCGCTATATCGAGCACCCTGCGCATACAAAGTAAAAGGATCAGTTTAGGTTAGGAACCCAAGCTTTGACTGTCTTGGGTTTCCCTGAGGCATCACACATCATAAACTCCACCCATTGACCCTTAGAAGGTGAGGGTAGCTCAGGTTTTCTTGTTATCAGTTACATCAGACACAAGGGTGGATTTTTCTTTCCATAAGCCAGATTTGTGCAGTGCCTGTTTATGATAAACAGTCGTCTGGCTTACAGGTTGGACTTTAGAGTCACTAGCTCTTCTAGGTGGAGTTAGAGAACTCCGCTTAGAAGACCTAGGTCTAGAGTCCAGAAGATCAATCTTCTTCCTAGGTGTCTGATAGAAATGACAGTCGAAAGCAATGTGTCCACATTCTCCACAGTTGTAGCATGACCTGCTATCAACTTTATGAGTAGACTTTCTTTGTGGAGAAGTGCGTGACATTCTAGTAACATCAATCACTATGGTTTTTGACTCTTGGATGTTTGATGTTTTCTCTGGTATAACAAATTTTACTGATTTAACCTGTTTTCCTTTTTGGTTAGCTGGTTTTTGACTCGAAGCTTGTGAAAAAGTAACATTTGAAGTCCTTTTAGGTTCTGATTTGACTCTATTTGACCCTGACTGTAAATTAACTTTTTCAAATTCATTTTCCAGGTTAACACATGGCATTTTACCCTTTGCCTTTGAAGTGGCCTCCTTTTGTTTCTTACCAGATTCAGCAGATGAACATGAGGTGTCTGGATCAGTAACAAGAGGAGTGGTCACCACATGATCCTTGATGGGGTTATTATTTACTGGTCTAGACTTGGTGTTCATCAAGGTCTCAGGTGGTGGTGGAACCACTTTGTAGCCTAATCCCTCCCCGTTATTCCTTTCTCTTACTAAGTGTTGAACTATGTGTGAAGAACTAGTCCAACTATGCAGTTTCTGTTTTAATGAATTAACTTCGACTTCTAACACTGCTCTTTGTTTCTTAGTGTCTTCCAGGGAGTTAAGATAGTACCTAATGTCGTTTGCTTGGTTAAAAGCCACTACTTCAGTTTCCCTAAGTTGTTTGGTCAATAGGTCTATCTTTTCTTTATAACACTGCTCATTTTTTTAGCACTCTATTTGCCTCAGTACACAGACGTAAATCTTTTACTAAGTTATCATTATGGTCTAATAACCTAGCAAATTTGTCATCTATGCTCTTCCTAAACGTGTCACAATCAGAACAAGCATGGTTATTAAAAAGTTGGTCAGTGGTACTTACCTGAGTTGGTCTAGAACTATTAGCCATCAGTGCTGCATCAGATGATTCTGGTTCTGTCGACTCTGGCTTTTCAGTCTCTGAGGTGGAGACTTCCTCATTTGGCTTGTAGCTGACCTCGGCTACAGTTGTTTCTTCACTATGTGACATTGCAATTTCAACTGCTATATCACCTTCACTCGCAGAATCATCGTCAATATCCTCGACACTGGCAATGTTAGATTCTCCTGGTGAGACAAACCTAAAACTCCAATCCTGTCCTTCATCATCATGAGCAGTTAGTGCTTTAGGGTCCTTGTTTGATGAAGTAGAATTAGAGGATTGCTTGTCCTGGCGAGTAAATGATGAGAACGGGTTCCCATTCCCCGTCTTCTTTGGCTTGACACATTCTCGTTTGAAGTGCCCCTTCTCACCGCAGTTAAAGCAGGTCACTTTACTCTTATCGAAGCCAAAGGTGGTGTCCTTAGTAGCAACCAAGTTCTGTCCAGTCTTTTTCACAAAGTTTTTTGCCCTTCGAACAGCACTTGCTAAGGCCCACATTATATCCATTCTTTCGAGCTCCATCTCATCCACCTGCTCGTAGTCCTCATCTGCCAGATGGCAGTTTCCAATCTTTCCAGCAACGAGTCCATCATATGAATGAACCACTACTGCTAGGAGATCCATATGCTCTCGTGCTACTTCCACGGTCACGTTACCGAAGTTCTCGGTCTTCAGTTTAGTAGCGTTAGCTTCTGATCCAATATGATGGGTACATGATGACCCAGACGTGTCTGATCCAGAAGTAGAGGCATGTGAAGGACCTGACGAGCTAGACACAAAAGCAGTCTGGAGAGGTGCTCCAGATGCCTTTGCTAGAGGTGTGGGGTTGTATAAAGCTGGATTTTGTGTGTACGAAGACTTCTGAGCCCTATACTTCATCCTTATTGCTTCTTCGTGCAACTTAAGAATGAAGTCATTTATATCCAGCTTTACAAGGATACCATTCTGTCTCAGGTTAGACACGAATGTAGCCCACTTATCCGGCAACCCGTCTGCGAAGTTGCTTACTTTTTATTCCATGGTAGTAACCACTCCATGGGTATGCAATTCGCTCATCAAGTGGTAGAATCTATCTATGACGTCGTCCAAGCTTTCATTACCAATTGAAGAGAAGTTATCGAATTCCTTCTTTAACTCCTTTGCTGTGATTGCCTTCAATGATGCATTACCATCATATCTCTTCTCTAGCGCATCCCACAGTTTCTTGGATTGCTTGTTCTCGGAATACTGGTGGAATATGTCTTTGGGGATCGACTGAGTGATCAATGCATGTACTCTTTTCTCTACATTGTACTTTACTTTCTGCGCGTCGGTCATCCCGCTTAATGTTAGTTTAACCCCATCAGCTCCCACCGGTGTACTATAACCTGTCTCAATGGCTTCCCACAGATTAGGATCTACTCCATTAAGGTAGATCTCAAAACGTTGTTTCCAGTGGGGAAACTCATCTAAAGTCAAGAGCTTTGGTGGTTTATTGTGATTCCCCACCTCACTCTCAAGCAGCAACAGATTCTGTATCCTTGAGTCTTTCCCAGCAGTAAAGGCTGACATCTGATCTTCCATGATGAATAAACTTATAATCTAATCAAACAACCTTTTACTGATGCGACTGAAAGAGGCGACTGAGCTAATCGTGCGTATAAGCTATGCGATTGGTTCAATCGTGCGATTGAACTGGGCGATTGGTTCAGTCGGGCGAATGAATCTGGTACGTATGAGCTATGCGAACGAATGGTCCAATCGTGCGTATGAGCAGTACGAATGGAGTCCAGTCGTACGAATGAGTCAGTCGTGCGATTGAAGCTGCTGGTTTGCGAAAATTTCTAGGTTTGACGATTTTCAGCCGTAAAAACTCGAAATTTTACAATTTCTGATTGCCTGAGTCCGTAGAAACCAAACGTCGATGAGCAGAGAACTTCCAAGATCACTTTTGATGCCAAAGATTGCGTTTTTAGTGTAAAAACACAAACTTTATTCAATCTTGATTGAATCAACACGTAATCAAGAGCCAATAGCTCTGATACCACTTGTTAGGACCTGGTATTCAACTGAAATACCTAGAGATCACGTGTATACCGAATCAAATAGTGCGGAATCCTATTTGATTGGCGATCCAATCAGTGAGAACACACGAAGAATCAATCAAGGATTGAAACTAACGTTAGAAATCGATAAGGAATTGATCTAATGTGTTCTATGAACTTGGAGAACGATTTGGAAGGTTTCTGGACGGCTAGGGTTCGTATGGAATTGAACTTGAACAAATCTCCTTGTTTTTCGCGAATAGAGTTGTATTATAGGTTGGCACTCTTCAATCGTGCGACTGAACCATTAGTTTGGTTCAGTCGTGCGATTGAACCATGCGGTTGGTTCATTCGTGCGACTGAGTGTTCAGTCGTGCGATTGAGCCAATCTTATGTTACAGTCGTACGACTGATCCAGTTTCCTGGTTCAGTCGTGCGACTGAGTCAATCGTATGAGGTTCTTCATACTTATGGTTCATTCGCATGAGCCATTCGCATGAGAACTTCATTAAGTTAAGTTTGAATGTTTTAGTTAATTAATATAATATTATATGTAATCATTCAAGTAATCATAAACTCAATCCATTCATTTACGACTCATTAATGAACTATTAAACGTTATAACCAACAGACTATCAATATCAGTTCATTAATCATACCAAACAAGATCTATTACATCACATATCACGATCTAGGGACATACATGTATCAACAGAACTCACCCAAAGTGTCAACCATTGATGTCGATCGTGAATTTCTTGGAATGATATCATCTTGTTGTGACTCTTTCGACTTAGAGCGTCGGCTACAACATTTGCCTTACCAGGATGGTAACGAATGTCACAATCGTAATCAGTAATCAACTCCACCCAACGATGTTGTCTCATATTCAGATCTTTTTGATTGAAAACGTGTTGAAGGATTTTGTGATCGGTGTAGACTATACATTGTGTACCATACAAGTAGTGTCTCCAAATCTTCAAAGCAAAGACAACAACACCAAGCTCGTGAATGCATAAGCTATGACCTTCCCTCGTTGCATGAGAACACAACCAAGGCCTTGTTTAGATGCATCACAATACACGGTGAAATCGTCATTTCCATCGGGTAGGGTCAAGATAGGAGCATTGCACAACTTGTGCTTTAACGCTTCAAAAGCTTCTTCTTGCTTGGAACCCCACTCGAATGGTTTATTCTTTTGTGTCAAAGAAGTGAGTGGCTTCGCGATCCTCGAGAAGTTGGCAATGAATCGCCGATAATAACAATCAAGACCAAGAAAAGAACGAACTTCGGTAGGAGTTGTAGGAACCCACCAATTCTTCACAGCTTCCACCTTTGCAGGATCAACGTGAATTCCTTGGCTATTCACCACATGTCCTAGAAATTGAACTTCCTCGAGCCAGAAATCACACTTCGAGAACTTCGCGTACAATTGTTCTTCCTTCAACAACTCAAGAACTTGTTGCAAATGTAGCTCGTGGTCAGTATGGGACTTGGAATAGATAAGTATGTCATCAATGAAGACGATCACAAACTTGTCTAGATAAGGCTTGCATGCTCGGTTCATGAGATCCATGAAAATAGCAAGAGCATTGGTTAAACCAAAAGACATAACTATGAACTCATAGTGCCCATATCGACTACGGAATGCAGTCTTTGGGATATCATCATCATGGACTCGCAATTGATGATAGCCAGAACGTAAATCAATCTTCGAGAATATAGCAGCTCCTTAAAGTTAATCAAACAAGTCATCGATGCGAGGAAGAGGATAACGATTCTTGATGGTAAGCCTGTTAAGCTCACGATTATCGATGCACATACAAAACGATCCATATTTCTTCTTTACGAAAAGGACAGGTGCACCCCAAGGCGAAGAACTAGGACGGATGAAGTCCTTGTCAGATAGCTCTTGAAGTTGACTTGAGAGTTCTTGCATTTCCGATGGTGCAAGCCCATATGGTGACTTAGCCACGGGGTTTGCTCCCGGTATCAAGTCAATTTTAAACTCAACTTCACGCACGGGAGGTAGACCACTAAGGTCATCGGGAAATACTTCAGGAAAGTCTCGTACGATAGGGACATCCTTAAGTTCTTTCCCTTTGACTTTCATGTTGACCACGTAAGCCAAGAAAGCCATATATTTTTTGCTTAAGCACTTTCGGGCTTGAGTGCAAGACATGAGTTTAAGTCCTTTGGAAGACTTTCACCAAACACTTTCAAAGTATCTCCAAAGGGTAACGGTATACAAATGCACTTCTCGAAACAAATGATTTTGGTATCGTGTTTGGCTAACCAATCCATACTAATGATGACGTCAAAACTTCCAAGTTTCATAGGAATAAGATTGATAAGAAAATCATGTGTGTCAAGACTTAAGATGCAATCACGAATAATGACGTCAACGGTGATCGTTCTCTATCGGCAACTTCAACGGTAAGAGGTCTTTCTAGTTTCGTATGTGGCTTAGCAAGCATGGGTCAAACTCTAACGAAACAAAACTCTTATCGGCTCCAGAATAAAATAGGACATAGGCATAAGTTTTATTAATAAGGAACATACCTGTCTAATTTTAAAGGTATTTAACGATACAGTTAATGCATGAAAAGAATTAGGTCACACAAGTCAAAGGTAAGTTAACATACCATTTACCACGTCGTTGTTTGCTTGTGCTTGATTTTCGTTGATGTTGAAAGCACGTCCTCGGCTTATGGAACATTACCCACAAGACGAGGGCATTGTGGGCGAAAATGACTAGGTTCCCCACAGTTGTAGCAAACACGGTTTGTGACCACGGTGGCATTGTTAGGTGCACGGTGGCAAGTCGCCACCAAATGACCTTATTTACCGCATAAGGTACATATACAACATGGTTGATTCCCTGGATGATGATACCTACAAGTGTTGCACATAGGCTAAGGACCAGCATAAGCCCTAGCCCTAGGCAATTGTGCCACAGGTGTAGCCGTAGGTACAAGTTGCCTTTGGGGTTGTTTGGGTGCAGCCACGGCATAGTTGCGTGCCGGTGTGAACTTGCACTTCTTGTTGTTGTTGTTGTTAGATGGTTCAGCTTTGGTCTCCTTAACAGCCTCGGGAGCCGTCTTTTCCACCTTCTTTGCAGCCTTCACAAACATGGTGCCCGCTCGTATATGGTTCTCGGTGAGTTGAGCGGTGATAGTGATGGCTTCTTCCAAAGTTGTGGGTCGACCATATGGGGCAGCAGTAGACTCAACTCATGATGCCTAGTTGAGTAGTTCAAATGATCACCATCATTTTGCTTCAAGTTCCAGAATTCTTCTTCCAACTTTTGCAATTCACTTCTCGTGTAGAACTTTGCGAAGGCGATGTTCTTGAACTCTTCCCAATTAAGTGCCAGAATAGCATCTGCTCCTCGATTTCTCTTCTCGCTATTACACAAAGTAAGAGCCCTTTGTTGGTGCACGCTAGTGGGATAATGAACTTTGAGTGGCTCGGGACACTCACAGTTGACAAAAGTGTTCTCCATGCCCTCGAATCACTCAAGAAGACCAGTGGCTCCTTCCTTGCCACTAAAACTAGTGGGTTTGCAAGAGCCAAAGTTCTTAAAAGTGCAAGTATGGTTGTTGCGTCCTTGGTTAGCACTATTCTCCCCTAGACCATTGTTGCTAGAGTTGGTCATTAAGGTGCTATTGAGTTGAGCAACCATGGTCGGGATGACAGCCGCCATGTGCCGAGCAATCATGGCGGCTAGCTTGCGATCGAAACTTCCACGCTTTCCATGATGACGAGACATGCTGGAATATGCAAAATGAGTTAGACACGAGATAGAGAATAAAAAGGTTTATAATTCAACAAGGATAAGGCAAGAGTTGTAAGGCACTTAGAATGGTTCCATTTGGTAACGCATTACCATTTGGAAACGTTGACACGTCAAGGTAAGTTGACCCATTCGCTTAGAAGTTTGTGTATGTTCACCATAGTTTATCACTCATCCCAGAAATCTCCAGGTAAGCATAACTAGTCCCGTAGGATTTATGCGATATGCTTGCCTTAGCCCGAGGGCCTTTTTCCAGGAAATCCAGAATACAGGTGTCTATGTGCACACAAATTTCTTAGGTTCATGAAATCAAAACCTTGATGAGATTTATATAGATTAGACATAAGTCTAAAGATTCAAGTCATAAGCATAAGTATACGGTTCCACGTGTCGTCGAGAATAAGATTAAGAAGTTTCATTTGCCGGGGAGAGTCAAAGTGTCAAAGGTAAGTTTAGGGAGACAAGTAACAAAGTTTAAACAATTGCAAGGCAAACCTATGCTAAGGCATCAAGTTGCACATAAGTATGGTATAGCATTATCTAGCATGTAAACAATATATATATATCCAAGGATATAAATATTATTCTATGAGGTTCATGCATAAGCTATAGTCTAGGTCACCATTTCTAATAACCTAAATCCCTATAGTTATGGGCTCTGATACCAATCTGTCACACCCCAACCTTGACGGCGTAATCGTCGAGATGTGAGGGTTAAGATTGTTCACAGCCACATAACGCTATATTTAAGTGTAAATATTAAAATTATAAGTTTCAAAAGGCATTACAAACATAAGTCTCAAAACATGAAATAATCCCAAATAAACAAAACTTAACATAACATTTATTTATTTAACTAGGTCCAAGTCCTAGTTTTATTTCAAGCTTCAAAAGACCGCTTTAAACTTCAGGGTTACCTGAAATATGATAAAAATAAAAGGTCAACTAAAAATAGTTGGTGAGTTTCCAAGGTTTTCATACATAATATGATAAAGTTACAAGTAGCAATTCATGTCATAGGTCATAAGTTAGTAATGTTATAGAACACATATCGTTACAACCAAACCTCAACTTGATTACAAGTATATAAGATTGGCTAAGTGTATTTGGTTCCCATGATGAACAAGCATACATCATCAGGAGCCGGCAATACCTCGGCTTTAGCACCAAATAAGCTTGTCAGGCCCAAAGATCTAAGACATCTCTAGGCTAGCAATAGTTAATGATTGTAAACAAACTATGTATCTCATATAAACACTTACAACACACAAATAACCATGACAAAATATAAAGATGAATTGCAAGTGCTTTACAAGTCTCAAACGTTATAAGTGTATGATGTATAAGTATCATGTTTCACCCCAAATAGTGTGAAAAATGTAAAAAAAGGGGCAAGGAAACTCACATGGCAAAATAAGTGTAAAGATGACGATTAATAAGAATATTAATGGACGTCGTTCCACCGTGAATCTTCACAAGGCACCTAAATATATATTTTTTGACAAGAGTTAAGTTTAATAATAAGTTTTAATGAATTATCGAGGACTAGAGTTTAAAATTTTGAGGGTTTTATAAAATTTAGTGAACTCTTATTTATACTTGTTCAATAAAAGAATTGGCATTTTAAAATTTTTTAAAAGGACTAGATTCTTGTAAATAAATTTAGATATGTTGAATACTATAATTAATATGATTAATCTTTAATCAAAGAAACAAGAGGTCCAATAATAATTTAATAATTTATTTTATTATATAAATATACATACATATATATAAGATTTACAAATGTGTTTAGTTATAACATTTGCAAATAAAATTTTAAATAAGATGTTAAAATGTTTTAAGAGAATAATTTTATTGAAAAATTTAAATAATCTAAGAAAATACTAGAAGTTTATAGAAATCATTTTATATTATTACAATTTTTCAAATAATGTTTTAAGCCTAAAAAGGCTAAAAAATTTGACTTGAGGGTGCCCGGGCTCGAACCCGGGACCTCAAGGCCAAGCTGCACACACATTACTAGTGAATCAAAGGCGTAAGCCACGTTAAAACTCTTACTTTAATTCTTAAAAGGAAAGTTTAAACAAAACCCCAAGTTTACATGAACGATCTTCCCCAAATTGAAGATCAAATCCATATTGCTAATGTTGATAATCATGGGGTTTTCGTTCCCCATGTCAATTCGAACAGATTCATGTATTCAATTACCCGATTGATGTAGAACAAAGGATGAATAGTACGAAGAACAACCGCGAATGTCTAGTGTCCAATCGAAGATCAAACGTTGATAACAATCGAATTAAACTTAAGGATAGCTTCGGATGTGGTTCTTGATGCAAAGCACTCGATCAATTGAAGTTAATAATGCTCGAAAGGTAGATTTTGATCAAGTTGCAGGTCGCGGCTTCAAAGGGGTAATCAGGGTGTAATTCATGTGTGTTTCAGATGAAATTGGAATTAGTATATGTAGAGATTAATGAAGAGGCTGATGCAACCTAAACATCTTTAGTCTTTCCCGCATGCTGCACAAGTACATTAAAGAAGAATGCTTTGGAAGTTTCACATGTGCAATAGAAATACTCTAAGTGTGAAATCTTCCGAAACCAAGACCAATATCTTCCGTAGCCAAAGATGAAGTCTTCTGAAGCCTCAGAGACAAAGTCTTCCAAAGCTTCAAGTTCATGAAGATAGATTTCTTCCGAAGACTTTTAGTAACATGCTTTATCTGATGTACTGTTCCATAAAGCTGGACACCTTTCCGCTGCAACTCTGCAAGTCACCAACTTACATGGTTTGGTGAAAAGGTCCATACTTTTGGTAACTGTACATTGAGGTCTTGAGTCTGTAACTTTCTACTTTATGTACTTTATCCTTTTCGTAATAGATAAGGATGTGAGCTATGGCATGTCATAGTCACAAGTCAAAAGGCAATCTGCCTTTTGACTCTACAATTGATTTGTTTGTGTCTAGTCAATTGTATCCAGCTGGCTATCAAAGTATAGCCGGCTGTAGGATGTTGTATAAGTATCTCATGTTCTTGTATCTTTCCAATATGCTTTGTAACACTTGTAATAGAACATAGAGAAGGCAATATACTGCATTCTTGAAAACCAAAAACTTGTGCTCTTTGTGTTCTTTGTCTCCTACATTACTTGTGTTCTTAGTATCTCAACACTTGTTTAATCCAGTTTACTGTTTGATCAAAGTTTAGTTTATCTCCTCTTTGTGTTGTTGTGTTGTAACTTATACCCTTCAACGATCCTACATTTGGTATCAGAGCTTTCCAGGCTCTTGATATAAGATCTCAACATCTTAAGATCCCTCACACACACAAATACTAAACTTTTCAAATGGAAGCCATTTCCAAAACTGATATGGAAACTGGAACCATGAACAAGTCCCCACTAATCACTCTTGATGAGTTTGATACCTGGTGTTTATGAATGGAAGGTTTCATCAGGTCTCTTAATTCAAGAATGTGGGAGTCTATTGAGAATGAACATTTCATACCCAGCACACCTTCTGCTACTGGTGCTGGTATGATCCCCAAAGATGTGGCTAACTACTCTGATGAAGATAGGAAGAGAGTAGAGATAGACAGAAAAGCCATGACAGCTCTTCAAACTGCCCTTCCAAACTTTGTATACAGAGGTTTCAAGAAGTGCAAAACAGCCAATCAGCTGTGGAATGCACTGAAATTGATGTATGAGGGTTCTTCTGAAGCCAAGGAGAACAAGAAGGATCTCCTGAAGCAACAGTTTGAAAACTTCACCATCAAAACAGGTGAGACCGTGACTCAGCAGTACTTCAGGTATATTGAGATTATGGATACCCTAGTGGATGGAGGAGTTTCTCTTGAAAACAGAGACATTGTAAGGAAATTCATGTCCTCACTTCCTAGGCAATGGACACACTACTATGTGGTGATCAAGAGAACTGAAAATCTCAAAACTCTTACTCTGACAGAGTTATATGGAATTCTCAGTGGCTACCAGATGGAGATGAACATGCAAGGTTCATTTGGCAACTCCAACAATCAAATGGTTCAGCCCTACATGTGGTTGAAAGGGATAGCATAGAACCCAAACACCATCTCATATGCTACCCTGACAACTCACCCAAGGGTCCTTTCATCACCTTCCCAGAGACACCAAAGGAGAACTGCACTCAAGGAAGCCCATTCCAAGAGACAAGCTCTTCTCAAGCATTTGTGTCTTTTGATGAAAGCCATGGCAACTCTCTTTTCACTCTTGAAGACCTAGATTGTATCTATCCAGATGATCTGGATTATATGGAATAGTCCAGTAGATGGATTTTCTCACTCATAGAGCCAAGAAGTTTACAAGAGGACTGTACGGAAGTTTCCAAGCAATGCAACCAGTGTAAAGTTTGGACTGGACAAAGGGAAAGTCAAGTGTTACAACTGTAACTTGATGGGCCACTTTGCCAGAGAGTGTAAGGCACCTAGAACAAATGGTGACCAAACACAATCCAGACCAAACTACACTGACAAAGCTCTCCATAATGAGAAGTCTAAGCATCAAGCTGCTGTTGCTGTTGAAGAAGGAGGCTTTGACTGGAGCTTTCAGGTGGAAGATGCCTCTCCAAACCAAGCACTGATGGCTGATCATGATGAAGCCAAGGTATTGGAACATCTTTGTACTCTTGAATGCATTGCTAAAGTTAACAGGTACAGGTCTTACAACTTGGAACTGAGATTTGATGTTGAGTCCTTAAACATTTTAAAATCTGATTTTAGAAAGTCAGAAAATGTTTATAAGCTGAAAATAGAGGACTTAGAGAAAACCATTTCAGTTCTAAAACATGAACACACATATTTTAGGGCTCAATCAAAGATCTCATAACTAAGTTAACTGAGTGCAGGCTAAGCTTGTGATCAGCAAAGCCATGGCAGAAAACAGTGTTCTTGAAGAGGAGACCTTCAAGAACATGATATCCTCATCCCTGCACAACAAAGTGTGCTATCAAAACAGACAGGGACTGGGATCAAATGAGATAGCTCCTCCACACACAATCTTGTCAATAAGATCTCCTAGGTGTGGAACTTGTGAAGATGAGCTTCCTCTTATAAATCCTATGAGTGAGGAGGATGAAGAAGAGATAGTGAAGAATCCCCTACAAAGAGTGAAGAGGAGGATTCCAAGAAGGGCCACTATCCTTCTGAGGAGAAAGTGAAGACTGTGATGACCAAGTCCATGAGAAAGAACTTGATCAGGAAGAGCAAAAAAAAGGCAAGGAAGGCTCAAGAGATCAAGGCTACTTTTGACTCTAAGCAGAAACAAGTTTTTATTTCTGCAGGGTTTAAAGTGGCAGGGACTAAAGACATCAACCAAAACTCCTCTGCTAAGATTTTTGGTTCTTGTTCAACTCATCTTAGTAGCAAGAAGAAGACAGATCTGCTGTGTACCACTACTGCATAGCCTTGACCATCAAACTCCAAGCACAGTGCTCAGCCCAAGAGGATTGTCTCATCATCTGCAAAGATGGAGGTGGAGAAGGGATGTGACCAAAGACAGTCCTATTCCAAAGATAAGGCTCTTGTGAAGAAGAAAATGAATTGTGTCATGTGTGACAACACCACTCACATTGCCAAGGATTGTCCCTTCAATCCTAAAGGTACTGTCCATATGGCCAAAACAAAGGCTTCAAAGAGTTCTAAGAAGATTCATGCTTTAGAAGGAAAACCAGTTTCCTTCAGAAGTTCCAAATCTAACAAGAAGGGAAGTGGAAAATTCTCTTCGGAAGAATATTTGGTCTTGGAAGTAAGGAGTTCTTCCGAAGCACTGAAGTCTGCTGCAGTGTTTGAAGAATCTTCCGAAGGTTCAGTCATCAAAACTTCTGAAGTTCCAAAAGCTTCTAAAGTTTTGAAGGTCAAGTCCAAGACTCCAAAGGTGGTGTGGATGTCTAAGAAAGACCAAGTGATTGAGATTTCTCCATCAACAACAGCTCATGATCCTCTTAGTACAACCATAGGATCTATTACTATTGACTTACCTTCTGCAAATGAGCCCAAGGCAAGCAAGGCTTGGGTTTCCACATATAACTAATCATTCTCTTTGTGCAGGGACAGCTAAAGACAGACAGAAATGTCTGGATCATAGACAGTTGCTGTTCTAGGCACATGACATGCAATAGGTCACTACTCCAGAACTTTGAAAGGATTGATGGAGGACCAGTTGCTTTTGGAGGAGATGAAGGTGGTTACATTTATGGAAGGGGCATGGTCACAAATGGTAAGCTCAGCATAGAAAAGGTAAACTTTGTTAAAGAGCTTGGATACAATCTTTTGAGTGTATCTCAATTTTGTGATCAGAGTCCTAACATGCTCTTTACTAAGCATGAGTGCATTGTTCTTAAGCCTGGTCTAGTCATTCCTCATGAGCATATTCTGTTAGAGCCCCCAGGAAATGAAACATGTATAAGATAGATTTGCAAGAAACCTCTCCCTCTGGAGAAGTTTCATGCTTTCTTGCTAAAGCCAATAGTGATGAGTCTTTCCTATGGCATAAAATAATGTGCCATGTAAACTTTAAGAACATGAATAAATGATTAAGCATGATTTGGTAACTGGAATACCAAAGAAAGAGTTTACAAGTGATGACCACTGTGTTACATGCCTAAAAGGGAACCAACATAAGGTATCTCATAAGCCTAAGGAAATAAACTCCATCACCACACCCCTACACTTGTTACACATGGATCCTTTGGCCCCACCAGTGTAATGAGTTTAGGAAGGACCTTATACTGTCTAGTGATCACAGATGACTTTACAAGATTCACTTGGGTTTTCTTCCTTTGAACTAAGGATGAGACTCCTGAGATTCTGAAAAATTTCATCTTAAAGATTGAGAATCAATTTGATCACAAGGTCAAGATCATAAGATGTGATCAAGGAACCGAATTTAAGAACCATATCCTTGATACATTCTATGATGAAAAGGGTATTTCAAGACAATTTAGTGCTCCCATGACTTCTTCACAAAATAGTGTTGCTGAGAGGAGAAACAGGACACTGATTGAAGCTGCAAGAACCATGCTGTCCGACTCTAAACTGCCCATCACCTTCTGGGAAGAGGCAGTCAACATTGCCTGCTATGTGCAGAACAGAGTTTTAGTAGTTAAGACTCATGCCAAAACTCCTTATGAACTTTGGCACAAGAGGAGACCTTTCATTGGTTTTCTCAGGTCATTTGGATGTCCTTGCACCATCTTGAATACCAAAGATCAAATTGCCAAGTTTGCTGAGAAATCAGATGATGGACACTTTATTGGATGCTCTTCCCAAGCTAAGGCTTATAGTGTGTACAATCTCAGAACTAGAATTGTTGAGGAGTCAGCCAATGTGACTTTCAATGAACACACACCTTGTGTTGCTGGTTCTGGTCCGGATTGGTTGTTTGATCTTGATTTGGTTACCAACTGTTTTAACAAATCTTGTGAGAATGTTTCAGGATCTACGGAAACTTTAAATACAGGTGATCCTGATCCAATATTTGAGCTAGGAAGATCCTCAAGACATATATCTTCAGCTCCAGTTAGAACCACTTCTGCAAATGAGGTTTCTATCAGCCCAACAATGACAAATTCAGCTAATACATCTGGTATGCCTTCAAATTCCAGCTCAAAGGCTCTACAACCAGATAAGAACACCTCAACTGTAGAAGACAACAATGATGGTGGTGACAACGACCAAGAATTTCTTGATGTCACTAACCACACCATAGATGAGAACATCAATGATGTCAGACACTGCTTGGATCAAGTTTCACTTGAAAAGTGTGCTGATGTGGTGGGAGAAACATCTATCCCAGATCTAAATTTTTATCGGAGATGTTGTCTCAGGGGTAAAGACAAGAGGACAAACCCATGAAGCAAATGTTTTTCTTCACTCTTGTTTTCTATCCCAGATAGAGCCAAAGAAAGTTGATGAAACTCTAAAGGATGGAAGTTGGGTTGAAGCTATGCAACAAGAGCTCCTTCAATTCAACAGGCAGAAAGTTTGGAACCTTTGTCCTCTTCCTTCTGGGAAGACTACCATTGGAACCAAATGGGTGTTTAGGAACAAGAAAGATGATAGAGGCACCATCATCAAGAACAAAGCTAGACTGGTTGTTCAAGGATACACACAAGAAGAAGGGATTGACTACACTGATGTCTTTGCTCCAGTGGCAAGATTAGAAGCTGTTAGGATATTCCTGGCATTTGCTACATCCAAGAACTTCAAGGTCTTTCAACTTGATGTGAAGTGTTCCTTTTTGTATGGAGTGATAGATGAAGAGGTTTATGTCAAACAACCACCTGGTTTTGTAGATCCTGATCATCCTGATTATGTCTGCAAGCTTGACAAAGCTCTCTATGGGCTGCATCAGGCACCCAGGAAGTGGTATGAGACACTATCTTAGTATCTTTGTAAACATGGATACAGGAGAGGTACTATAGATGGAACTCTCTTCATCAAAGAACAAGGAAAAGACATATTGCTAGTTCAAGTATATGTGGATGACATCATCTTCGGTTCAACTAATCGAAAGCTCTGCAAAGACTTTGAGAAGCTAATGAAAGACAGATTTGAAATGAGTGCCATGGGGGAACTCAATTTCTTTTTGGGAATTCAAGTGAAGCAAGTTGAAGATGGCATCTTCATAAGTCAGTCAAAGTATGTTAAGGACATACTCAAGAGGTTCAACACGACTAACTGTAAGATTGCTAAGACACCCATAGCTAGAAACCACTCTCTTGGTCTTGATCTTGAGGGGGAGTGTGTAGATGAGCATTTATATAGGGCTATGATTGGGTCTCTTATGTATCTTACTGCTAGCAGGCCTGATATCATGTTTGCTACATGTATTTGTGCAAGATATCAAGCCAACCCTAAGATGTCTCACCTTATCACTGTGAAGAGGATTCTAATATACCTCAAAGGTGCATCAACACTTGGACTATGGTATCCTAAAAATTCTGACTTCAATCTGTATGCCTATATAGATAGTGATTATGGTGGTTACAACATGACTACAAACTCTACATCTGGGGATGTCAAGTTCTTGGTGAAAGGGTCGTCTCATGGCAATTTAAGAAACAATCCTGTGTCTCTGCATCAACTGCTAAAGCTGAATACATTACTGTTGCAAGTTGTTGTGCTCAAGTACTTTGGATTCAAAATCAGATGCTGGACTATGGGTTAAACTTCAAGGAGATTCCCATTCACATAGACAACAAACAGTGCTATCTCAATCACAGAGAACCCTGTGCAGCACTCAAGGACAAAGCACATCAACATCAGGTATCATTTAATAAGAGATAACTATGAAAAAGGGATTAATTAAACTAGTCAAGGTTCACACAGATGAACAATATGCTGATTTGTTTATAAAGGCTTTTGATGAACAGAGATTTAAATATCTTATATCAGCTATTGGGATGATTAACCTTGAGTAGATCTTCGTTAAAATTAATTCTTATTATTTCTTAAAATATGTGTGTCCTAAGTTGTCTAGTTCATCACTTTCATAAGCTCATGTTTTCTTTGGATGAAAATTTCTTTTTGAAGACTTTCTTGAGATTTTTGAAAATTTCTGATACTTCGGAAGTTATGCTTTTAACTTCAGAAGTAAATCATGCCTTCAAAATAAATAATTGTCTGAGAAATTTACCTTCAGAAGAGTTTTCAAATTTATCTTCCGAAGCTTAAATACTTGTCTCAGACATTTACTCATTTTTAAGGACCATTTACTTTCGAAGCAAAATTAACTCTCGGAAGCTTTGTTAGTTTATATACAAAGCGCTCAAGTTTTAATTCTTCTTCCGAAGCAAAATTTTCAAACCTCTCAGGAAATTCTTCCGAAGTCATTTTAGCTTCGGAAGCTTTTTAATTAAAACTTCCGAAGATAATTCACCATCGGAAGCTTTTTGACTTCCAAGAAAACTACTTTTTGAGTAAAAGTAAACTACTTTTTCAGAGGTGGGACCGACATCCGGATTTCAAAGTTTATCCTCTTTCAATAAACTTTATCTGAAATCCTTCTCACATATAAACTCAATGGTTTCCCCCTCTTTCTATCATCTGTTCTTCCTCCAAACCTAAAACCCCAAATTTCTCTCTGAAATTTCTTTCTTTCTTCTTTCTTCGTCCTTAAGCTACTTCAAAATGGCCAACCTTGCCCACATAAACGATCCTAGCTTTACCATGCAGCTACACAGACAACACAATCAGGTTGCTCTATTACGCTCTGAGAAATATCATCATTTCTCAGAGGTTTGCCGTTTCCTATCTCTGTCCAACTACTTCACCTCCCTAACCATTGATCCTCCACTCTATGAGGATCAATTGCTTGAATTCTGGAAAACCTGCCAAGAGGTCATTATGGATGGGGAGAAGGCACTGTCTGCCACAGTGCAAGGGAGAACAATCTTCATCACTCCAGCCATCATCAACCGACATCTTTAGCTGCATGATGAAGAAGGTGAGGTGTTTTTCCCAAGGAAGTTGTGAATCATTCCTTTGAGCAGATGGGATATGAGGGAGATTTCTCTGTAAAGACCTTTAGGAAAGGGAAGGTCTCATCCCAATGGAGATTCTCGTTCCATGTGGTCATCCACAGCTTATCAAACAAGCAGGTGGATGGGACCAGATTCCTGAGGATCTCTCCTTCATAATCCATGGAATGGTTCAGGGGGTCAAATTCAAGTACTCTCAGTTTGTTTATACAATTTTACTTGCTAATTTAGACTCCTTAGAGTATTACATGTTTCCTAGATATGTCCAGTACATTCTTAACTGTGAACTGGGCTCATAGTTAAGGGAAATATGTAACATTCTTAAATTGCGACACATGAAGCCGGCATCTTTAAAATACTGAGAGAGTCCACTGTTGGATTCTCTGGGGTAGAACCAGCCCTAGTCCTAAAAATGTTAGAGCTCATTGCTGAAGGTGACAACCTAGAAGCACAAGCTAGTGTTGAACCCACACCTGTTACTTCCCAACCACCCACACAGCCTCAAATCTCCATCACCTACCAAAGAAAATCCAAACAAACCCCTGCTCAGACTATTCAGTCTGTGGAGGCCCCCATATACTCACCCATATAGGAAGAAGTGGACACTGGAGCTCCCAATTCTCCTGAGGAGCAAACCACTCCCATTTCTTCAAGAATCAGTGCTGAGGTTCCTTATGCTCAGCCTGATGAGCTCATTAGCTCTATTTCCTTAAGCCATCAGTCTGAGTCTCAACACTCAAGTGATCAACCTTCAGGGGAGAGTTACCACCCCCAGCCTATAGATCTCAACCAACCAATTCCCAACCTTGATTTCTACACTGACAAAGATATAGGTTTTAGTGAGTATAATGAATCTCTCTTCTTCCCTCTACTCAAAGAGAGATGAGTACTCTTGAGTCTCCTACATCTATCCCACATCAGTCACCTACAACTGAGGTGGACACTCCTGAACCTTTTAAGGATGTCCATATAGAAGAGGCTCTCACTTCTGAAAGTGATTACATCATTAAGACCTCACCATGGCAACTCAGCCCACTGACATCTCAACTGAGACTGCCAGTGAGCAGAGGAAATCCAGTAGCCAAGAACTTAGAACTGGTCATGAGAGAAAGGACACTGGTCCAATCTTCTCCACCCCTAGTGATTCTTCTGATGAAGATTAGGGGGATCTCAGACTAAAAGTGCAAAAATTATCCAAAACATGCACCTATTTAGTCACAAGGTCAGTCACCTTGAATCTCAGGTGACTACCTTACACAACAGGATCAATGATCAGCAACTTGAGATTTCATATCTTGAGGAAAAACTAGCTGGGAGACCCTTAAGGAGAGCTCAACCAGGAACACAAGAATCTATGGATGTGATTGATCTATATTCCAGCTCACCTATGCAAGTGGGTGATGCTACCAAAAAGGGGGAGAAAGTCATTACAGCTATAGAACCTGGGAGTTCTTCAGAGAGAATGGACATTGAGGACTCACCATCCTCACTTGTAACTGTGCATTCTTAGCAACCTCCTCTAGTTCACATTGATGTGGACTACACAAACTCCTTCATACAGAGTGTATTTGAGGATGGGATACCAAGGGCTATGTCACCTTTACCATCTTTCAATCACATCATTGGGTGGAGGTATGACAACGACAGGAAGGCTCTCATCATCATAAGAGTTCAAAGACAACAGGAAGTCTTCAATTTT
This sequence comes from Flaveria trinervia, assembly GCA_025506515.1. Classification (NCBI taxonomy): domain Eukaryota; kingdom Viridiplantae; phylum Streptophyta; class Magnoliopsida; order Asterales; family Asteraceae; genus Flaveria; species Flaveria trinervia. Next base: position 33,224,788 of record CM046453.1, on the reverse strand, counting down.
CAGACCTTGAACTACTATGAAGGTCTGGATCTAGTAAACATGCCACTTGTCAACCCAAGCCAATCAAGACAAGCTGACAGACTGGCTAAAAGAGTACAAGACAGGATCATTGAAGAGTTCAGCTTAAGAAGGAGACTTAGGCAATCAGGTAATGTCATTGGTCAACTGGATGTTGAGGCAGACCCTAAGATTAGCCTCATAGGGGAAACCTTGACTGAAGGCCCAGTGATAGAACCTGAGAGCCCTGTCTCATCATCTGCAATTGCTACAGAGATCCATATTCCTTCTGAGACACCTGCTGGTGAAGGTTGTTGATACATGTATGTCCCTAGATCATGATATGAATGTAATAGATCTTGTTTGTCTGATTCTGATATAATGGTTAGAATGATTAATGAAATGATATTGATTGTTTGTTATTTATAATGTTTAATATTTCATTATTGAGTCGATGTTAAATTGGTTAATTAGGTTTGTGGTTGTTTGAATGCTTACACATAATGTTATATTAATTAATACACTCAAACTTAACAAAATGAAGTTCTCATACGAATGGCCCATGCGAATGGACCATAGGCATGAACAACTTCATACGAATGACTCAGTCGCACGACTGAACCAGGAGACTGGATCAGTCGTATGATTGTAACATAAGATTGGCTTAGTCGCACGACTGAACACTCAGTCGTGCGGATGAATCAACCGCATGGTTGAATCGCACGACTGAACCATACTAATGGTTCAGTCGCACGAATGAACAGTACTAACCTATAAATACAACCCAATTTGTGGAAAAACAAGGGCTTTTATTTTTTTTCGACTCCAGACGTACCCTAGCTGTCCAGAAACCTCCAAGTTGATACTCCAAGTTCATAGAACGCAGTAGATCGATTCCCAATCGATTCTTAACATTTGATTGAATACTTTATTGATTCTACGTGCGTTCTCACTGATTGGATCGCCAATCAAATAGGATTCCGCACTATTTGGTTTGGTTTACACGTTAATCATTTGGTATTTCGTTAAAATACAAGGTCCCAACAAGTGGTATTAGAGCCTTGGCTCTTGATTACGTGTGATTCAATCAAGATTGATAAAAAGTTTGTGTTTTTACACTAAAAAACGCAATCTTTTGTGTCAAAAGTTGTCTTGGACGTACCCTGCTCATCAAGTTTCGGTTTCTACGGCCTTAGGCGATTAGGGTTGGCAAAATTTCGAATTTTAACGGCTAAAACACGTTTAGCCTAGAAATTTTCGCAAAACAGCAGCTTCAATCGCACGAGTGAGCCATTCGCACGACTGGACTCATTCGCATACTCCAGACGCACGATTGGACTGAATCGCCTCTCCATTAGTACGACTAAACCATCCGTTCGCAGTGTTCATACGCATCAGCTTTATTCGCTCGACTGAACGAATCGCTTAGTTCAGCCGCACGATTGAACCAATCGCATAGTTCATTCGCACGGATAGCCCATTCGCATCACCCAGTCGCACCAGTTTGACAGTTTGGTTAGTACACTTAAAGGTTAATCGAGATGGAAGATCAGATGTCAGCGTTTACTGCCTGCAAGGACTCAAGGATCCAGACTCTACTGTTGCTTGAGAGTAAGGTGAGGAATCATAATAAACCACCAAAACTCTTAATGTTAGATGAGTTTCCCCACTGGAAACAACGTTTTGAGATCTACCTCAATGGAGTGGATCCAAATTTGTGGGAAGCTATCGAGATTGGGTATAGTATGCCAGTGGGAGCAGATGGGGTAAAACTTACTTTGGGAGGGATGATCGATGCTCAGAAAGTCAAGTATAATGCAGAGAAGAGAGTTTATGCATTGATTACACAGTCTATTCCTAAAGATATTTTCCACCAGTACTCGGAGAATAAACAGGCCAAGAAATTGTGGGATGAGCTGGAAAAGAGATACGACGGGAATGCTTCGTTGAAGGCAATTAAAGTTAAGGAACTGAAGAAGGAATTTGACAATTTCTCATCGATGGGAAATGAGATTTTGGACGATGTTATTGATAGATTCTACCATCTGATGAGTGAACTACATACACATAGTGTTGCTACTACCATGGAAGAAAAGGTGTCAAATTTTGCAGACGGATTGCCGGAAAAGTGGGCTTCATTTGTGTCATCTGAGACAGATTGAGATGCTGGCAAAGTTGGATATCAATGACTTCATTCTAAAGCTGTGAGAAGAAGCACTTAGGATGAAGTACAGAGCTCAGAAGTCTTCGTACACTCAGAATCCAGCTTTGTACAATGCCACGCCTCAAGCTAAGACGTCTGGAGCACCTCTTCAGACTGCATTGTTTCTAGCTCATCGGGTCCTTCACAAGCTTCTCCTCAGGATGAGAAACTTCCGGGTCTTCGTGTACCCATTACATTGGAACTGAAGCGAATGCTACTAGACTGAAGACCGAGAACCTCAGAAATATTACTGTGGAAGTAGCTCGAGAGCACATGGATCTTTTGGCAGTAGTGGTTAATCCTTATGATGCACTTGTTGCTGGGAAGATTGGAAACTGCCATCTGACCGATGAGGACTACGAGCAGGTGGATGAAATGGAGCTGGAGAGAATGGATATTATGTGGGCCTTAGCTAGTGCTGTCCGGAGGGCGAAGAAGTTTGTGAAAAAGACTGGATAGAACTTGGTTGCTACTAAGGATACCACATTTGGCTTTGACAAGAGTAAAGTGACCTACTTTAACTATGGAGAAAAGGGGCACTTCAAGAGAGAATGTGTGAAGCCAAAGAAAACTGGGAACGGGAACCCATTCTCGTCCTTCACTCGTCAAGACAAGAAAGCTAGCAGTTCTACTTCATCAAGCAAGGATCCAAAGGCCTTGACTGCCCATGATGATGAAGGACAAGACTGGAGCTTTTGGTTTGTCTATCCAGGGGGAATTTTTTGGAGCATATATAGTCATATATAATGTGTCCGTCGCTTGACGAATAGTCTAGGCTTAATGTTATACATCTGATATGTTGTAAACACATGAAACTGGGTCATTCGCAGGAGCATATGCGAATGAGACTCAGTCGTACGACTGAGCCATGCCAATGGACCAGCCGTGTGATTGAGAGATGCGATTGGGACATTCGTAAGACTGAACCATAAGTATGGTCCAGTCGTACGATTGAACCATATGCATGGTCCAGTCGTACGATTGAACCATACGCATGGTCCAATCGCACGAATGGGCCCAGTCACATCTAAATGGGCCGAGGCCTATATATACCAGTTTCAATGTGTAGAGAAATAAAGGATTGAGAGGATGTCTGCCCAGAGCCCAGGGCTGCTGGATGAGAGGGGAGATCATGCTCGATCTTCCCCTTGCCAAGAGTCTTGATTCTTATGTTGTAACTAGCTTGTAGTCGTTAGGTTTTTATCAATGAAACCAATATTTGATAGTTCGTGTTATTGATTTGACTTTTAGTTTTTGTTGTTCATCCTCCATCAAGAACATGCAAGGATGCAAGCCATCCGTATCTTCCTTGCCTATGCATCGTATATGAAGATTAAAGTCTATCAATTAGATGTGAAGAGTGCATTCCTTCATGGGGAAATTCGAGAGACAGTGTATGTCAGTCAACGTGAGGGATTTGAAGATCCTTATCATCAGGACAGAGTTTACAAACTCGACAAGGCCTTATACGGGCTTCATCAAGCTACTAGGGCCTGGTATGAGAAACTCTCAACTCATCTTGTGAAACACGACTATCGCAGGGGAGTCATTGACTGCACATTGTTCATAAAAGAAAAAGATGGAGACCTACTGCTAGTACAAATCTATGTCAATGACATAATCTTCGGTTCAAAGAACAAAGAATTATGCAACGAGTTTGAAGCATGTTAGATCAGCGATCTTTGTTTGATTGATTGGAGAGTATAGCAGCGGAAATCAAACACTGAATTAGCAAACTCACAAGAACACAAATGATATTCAATAATAAAAGCAAACGGTTATAGACAAAGAGAATTCTGCAAAATATATTTCATTCAATATTCGCTTTCGTGGTAACAGAATGTCACACATACAATTAGGTCAACATCTCTTATATAGGAGATGTGACGTCTGCTATGTCATTTGATAGTGAAATCTAACAGAATTTATTCAAACTATTGATAGTTAACACAACTACTGAAGATGTCAAACAGCTGACATCTTCTTACAAAAATGCTAAGTGTTAACTATTACTACAACTACTGAAAAGAAACTACTGAAACTACAACGACTGAAGAACATGCTCTTCAGTTGTTTTACAAATACTGAAACAAAAAGAAAACTACAGAAAGGAAGCATCACAACAACTGAAGAATGCTTCTTCAGCTGTTGTAACAAACTCTGAAGGCTTCAGTATTTGTACTTGAACTTCAGCTGTTGTCATCGGCTGATGTCTTCAGCTGTTGTCATCAGCTGATGTCTTCAGCTGTTGTCTTCAGCTGATGTCTTCAGTTGTTGTCTTCAGCTGATGTCTTCAGCTGTTGTCTTCAACTGATGTCTTCAGCTGTTGTCTTCAGCTGATGTCTTCAGCTGTTGTCTTCAACTGATGTCTTCAGTCTTTGTACTTCAGCTGTTGTTCTTTGTACTTTAGATCTTCAGCTATTGATCTTCAGACTTGATCTTCAGCAGTTGTTCTTCAGTACTTTAGATCTTCAGCTGTTGATCTTCATACTTTGATCTTCAGCTGTTGATCTTTAGTACTTTAGTTCTTTAGCTGTTCATCTTCAGACTTTGATCTTCCGCTGTTGTTCTTCAGTACTTTAGATCTTCAGATGTTGATCTTCAGACTTTGATCTTCAGTACTTTAGTTCTTCAGCTGTTGCTCTTTAGACTTTATGAAACAGCTGATCAAGTCTTCAGCAGTTGTTGTGATGTCTGTGGGACTTAGAGGTTTTTCTGATCCAGCTCATTGGTTCTTTTGGTCCAACAAACTCCCCCTGAACCAATGCAGCCAAAACCTCTAAACTTATTGAAGATGTCCCACTTATTATGGCAGAATGATTGGTCTTTTTGTCTTCTAGATCAGCTCAGAAGTGACCCTTGTAAGCACCGGCCTGGAAGTAGTCTCAATGATTTGATTGGCAAAGTATGAATGGGAACTCTGTCTTGGGGAACTGGACACAGAGCTGTTACCCCATTCATGAGATCTACTTCCCCACTATGAGTCTATATGACTCTCTTGTATAGGCCTCTAGGAAGGTAATTTTTCCTCCATGGTCAGCTCTTCAGCACCTCCTTCAAATAAGATTCTTGACCATAGTACTCAGATAGGTATTTGGCCTGTTTCCCATTCTTTAGCTCCACAGTTGTTACTATTCTATAAGCAAACTCATCAGGGTGATTACCCTCATGGAACAACTGGAGCTCATTTTTCCTGACTTCTTCAAGCCTCTTATAAACTAACCCCTTTTTCACCATTTTATTTTCAATCATCTTCTGTGGGGTTTGGTTAGCTTTATAAGCTTTCTTGAAGTCCTCTAGGATTTCCCAAGGTGATACTACAAAGACCAGGGAGATCACTTCATCAATCTTTTTCACCTGGCCAATGTATCTCTGTGGAATGTTTTTCTTGTGAATCCTGTGAGACACCCTGGGATCAGGCCAAATCCTTACTCTCTCCTTTTGATATTGAAATGTATGCTTAAAAGTGTATAATCTGAGAGCTTGCTTCTTCATGTTGATGATAGAAGATGTGGCTGCATAAGCTTTGTCAACCCTCCTCAACAATTCCTCATCGTGTTGTTTGTGAAGTTCTTCTTCTTCTAGCTTTACTTTCACAATTTGTCTTTGAGTTTCAAGAGTAATTGTTGGGGAGTGACTTGTGGCCTTCGGCAACTGTATAACAGCTGAGAGTGCAGTCTATCTTCATCATCATATTCTAGCCTCAATACCCTTCTCTTCTTCTTCTGGGGTACATCATCGGCTATGGTTTTGAGGGTGAGGGAGTTGGTTTGGTGGGTTGTGTTTTTGGTGGGTTTTTGGGTAAAGGGATTGTTTTAGTGGGTGGTTGTTTTGGTGGTTTGGTGTGGGAATGTTGACAGGCTGTTCTAGCATTTTTGAGGTGAGTGTGGCTTTAGATTGCTTGGCTAGTTCAGTCCTGCTCCTAGCACCAGGTTATTCAAAGCTTCAATAACAAGTCCCTTTGTGTATACTTCAGATGAACAGATCTTGGTGGTTATTGCCAAGATGTTGTTCCTGGACCAAGCTTGATTTCGATTAATGATCTTCCAAGATACTTCGCTATAAATCTGATCATGATCTCCAGCCTCTCTCTTTCTAACACATCATAACTTGCCCATCTATTCTGGATTTCTTCAATCTCTAGTCTTCTGATTTCAGAGTCAAGTTGTCTGTGTCATGGCCTTGCCTAAACAACTGATCAATGATGTTATCCATTGATGCTGTGTTTGGCATCAGCCTCTTTTTTCATTAGCTCCAAGGTAGTCTCCTTCTCATTCTTTCTTTTCTTTGATTTCTCCATGTCAGCTTCTTTCTCCTCTTTTTCCTTCTCCTTCTCTTTTTCAGTCTCCACTACCATCTCCTTCTATTTTTCCACTTCTGTTTCTTTCTCCTTCTCTTTCTCTCTGCACTCCTCTTCCTTTTTGCTTTCACTGACTGAATCTCCCCCTTTTTGGTTGCATGGTTGCAAGGGTTTGATTGTCAGAAAGCTTCTTGCCCACAACTTCCTCTAGCAAGGGTGTATTACTAAGGAGAGTGCCCGTCTCTCATCATGGTTTTGATCACTATATCAGTGATTATAGGTGTGATGAGAGGGAGGGAATTTGAAAGATAGCAACTATTTGCTCAGGGGGGTTCTGTTCCTGAGAAATAGTGCCAGAAGCAGAGGTAGGTGGCTGAGAATTTGGGAGTGGCTCTGTGTTTAGGAGACCTTCAGATGAAGGTGCCATCTGTGGGGTTTGAGAGGTAGATGGTCTTTGATCCTCAGAAGTTTTGGCAAGCAGCTCTTTGAGTCTACTCACCTCCTCTTCCAGGATGGTGTTTTGGGCTAAAAATCATAAAAGAAGCCCAGGTCATCATCAGTGGGTACTGAATCACCTGACCTCCTGATAGAATCAGGATGAACATGCACTGAGTGTAGATCAGTTGTAGCATGTGCCCCTTTGTCTTGGAACAGAGGCTTCCTGCCTCAAGACTATGTCCTTCATCAGCAGTTGCCTCTTCATTAGCAGTTGCCTTTGGTAAGGTCTTAGTAATGGTACCGACTACATCCTGAGCATATGCTGAAACAGGATAAGTGGCAGCCTCACCAGAAGTTCCAATCTCCTTTTCTACACTAGAAAATGGAACATTGTAACCCCTATGCTGTGGGTTATCAGATGCACTTTGATCCTCCCCCTCAATGGTAGAGGTATGTCCAGTTGTAATTGGTATCTGGGAGGGGGTGAGGAGTGCAACTGACTCAGCACTTGTGCAACAATTAATGTAGGACTTTGGGGGCGGTTGCATGTGGTGATTGGGTAGAAGCGGATTGCACCCGGGTGAATGGTGCGCTTCAATGGTAACCCTCTCAAGTGAGATAGGTTCCAGCAGTGTGGGTTCCCCAATATTGGTTGCAACAGGATCCTTTTGAGAGGATATCTGTGCGGCTGTGGTTGGTTGAGTCTTTGACACAACTGGGGGTTAATACCAGTATGTGTTTCTGCGTTTGTGGTACAGGGGCATCCTCAGGGGACTCATCTCCCTGAGTAGCCTTTTTGGCTTTTTGGATTTTGGCTTGGAGGGGACTCTGGTTCTGGAGGTGGTGGCTGTGGGTTCCAACTGCGTGGGTTTTCGCAGTTTGGCAGCCTATTTCAGTGTGTGGTCAGAGTTGTGCCTGGAGTATACTTCAGGCAATACAGCCATTGCAGGGACTCCAAGGCCAACAAGTACCTCAGCTTTCAGCTGATTCTCTATTATGGCCATAATGAACGAGGATATAATATCCAGCGGTTAGAAATAGATTTTGAGGCCATATCCTTAAGTTCAAGAAAAATGATTTCAGAAAAGTTTAAGTCTTGTTGCTCAAGGATAGAGAATAGTACCTGCTGCCATCCGGTAGACATTTGAACCCAAGAGGATGTCTTAGGAGCTAAACAAACATTTACCATGTGAAAGATAAGACGTTCTGCATCATGGAAATGTTTCTTCAGAATGGTAGAGGCACTAAGGTTTCCCTGATATCCATGGTGGGCAAAGGATAAATCAGTTGTGCCCTTTGGATACCCAGCAGGAAAAGTGGCATCATCCAAGTTTAGGGTTTGTCGAATGATATCCGGAGTGATGACCACTTGATGGTTGTTGACAACCGACCGGAGAGACTCGGTGTTGTTCTCCCCAGTGGTAATGGTAACGTTCGTCCAAAACTGGTGAAGGGATTCGGCATGAATGGTGGGATTTAGAAGAAATGCTGTTTTGTAGGGTGACTGGATCATAAGATCAATGGCGTTATCGAACTTTGTCTAGAAAGGCGATTTGGTGAGGTAGGCTACACATTTATGTCGTGGTTTGAGATGCATGGTCGCCATTAATGAGAGAGAAGTTTTGGAGGTTTGAACGTTAGGTTTAGAAAGGATGAAGCTCTGAAGGATCAGGTATGAGGTATTTATAGGGACGGGTCATAAAACGACTAAAGGGTTTGGTGTTAATCATTAGTTTTTAAACAACTGATGACGTGGTATTACCCTTTCAGAAGTTGAAAAAACTGAAGTCTTGGTGTTAGGCATCAGTAGTTATAAAACAACTAAACCATGTTTTGACTTCAGATGTTGGAAACAACTGAAGACTTGGTTTTAGTCATCAGTAGTTGTGAAACTACTAAAAACCTTGGTTTGTCTTCAGGTGTTGGAAACAGCTGATAACTTGGTTTTAGTCATCAGTAGTGTGAACTACTAAGACATGGTTTTGGTATCAGTTGTTGTAAACAGCTGATGACTTGGTTTTAGGCATCAGTATTATGAAACTACTGAAGACATGGGTTGTCATCAGTTGTAAACAGCTGATGACTTGGTTTTAGTCATCGGTAGTTATGAAACTACTGAAGGCATGTTTTTGTCATCAATTGTTTAGGATGAAATAGCAGTTGTAGAAACAACTGAAGAGAAAGTTCTCATCAGTAGTTTTCGTCAATTCATAGCCTTTCAGCTGTTTCATACTGTCCTCAACACTTACTCATCAGACTTTTTGCTGTTTTCAGTTGTTTCATAGGACATCAGTACTTATCTGATTTTACTGACATCAGTAGTTATATCTACATCAGTAGTTGTAACTTTATCAGTTGTTGTGACCAAATCAGTACTTATATGTGACATGCTTACTAATGATCATGAGTACTTATTTACTGAGATCATCAGTAGTTATCATTATTCTAGCTACAGCATACCAAGCCTTAACACAAGATTTTGGAAAGTTGAACTATCCAAAGGCTTAGTAAAATGTCTGCAAGCTCATCAGCACTAGGCACAAACTTAGGATCAATTAGACCTTTTTCAAAACAATCCCGAATAAAGTGATGTCTGATCTCTATATGTTTGGTCCTAGAGTGCTGGACTGGATTTTTGACAATGCACAGAGCTGAAGCACTATCCATTAATAATGGAGTCTAGTCTCTGTAATGCCATAATCCAAAAGTTGGTTCTGAAGCCAGAGTACCTGAGAAGTACAACTTGCAGCTGTAATGACTCTGCTTCAGCAGTGGATGTAGCAACAGATGTTTGTTTCTTACTCTGCCAAGAAATCAAACAGTTGCCTACGAATTGACATCCACCAGAAGTTGACTTCTAGTTAACTTGCACCTGCATAGTCACTATCTGAAAAAGCAACTAATTTGCAAGAGTGTCCAGTGGAATACCATAATCCTAGAGATTATGTACCTTGCAAATATCTAAAGATCCTCTTGACTGCAATCAAATGAGACTCTTAGGAGCAGTCTGAAATCTAGCACAAACACAAGTAGCAAACATGATATCTGGTCTAGAAGCTGTTAAGTACATCAAGCACCCAATCATACATCTGTAAAGTGTTCATCAACAGCTTTACCTTTCTGATCCGCATCCAGTTGTGTGGTGTTGCACATGGGGTATAGAACATGGCTTACAATTTTGTAAATCAAACTTATTCAAAAGATCTTTTGTATATTTGACTGATGAATAAAGGTGCCATCAGCTTTGTTTGTTGTGCAAGCCTAGAAAGAACTGTAACCCATTGCACTCATTTCAAACTTTTTCATTAATTTGGTAAAATCATCACACAACTGGGGATCAGAGGATGCAAAAATGATATCATCAACAAATTTGAACAAGTAGCTTATGCTAATTCACCTTCTTAATAAACAAAGTTTTATCTATGGAGCCTCTAGTGAAATTATTCTTGAGAAGAAAAGTGGAGAGTGTCTCATACCAGGCTCTAGGAGCTTGTTTCAACCCATAAAGAGCCTTATCAAGTTTATACACCATTCAGGATGTTTATTATCCTCAAAACCTGGTGGTTGACACACATAAACTTCTTCTTTCATTTTGCCATATAAAAATGCACTTTTGACATCCATTTGAAAAACTTTGAGATGGTGGAATGCAGCATAGGCTAAGAACAATCTAATTGCCTCTAGTCTGGCTACAGGGGCAAAGGTTCATCATAATCATACCTTCTTCTTGTGAGAACCCCTGTAACCAGTCTAGCCTTGTTCTTAACAATAAGCCCATTTTCATCAGTTTTATTCCTAAACACCCATTTAGTGCCTATTGCACACTTACCTAGGGGTAGAGGAACCAGTTCCCACACTTGCTATTTCTTGAACTGAAGTAGCTCAAGCTGCATAGCTTCAACCCATCCATTGTCTCTTAAAGCAACATGATAGTTTTTGCTCTAGCTGACTGAAGAGAGAAGAGAGCATAGAAGCAAAAGTTAGACAATTGACTTCTTGTTGAAACTCCAGCATTGATATCACCAATGATTTGAGACATTGGGTGATTCTTCAGCTCTTGATAAACAATGATATCTATGCAAGTGTTGTAGAACCTTCAGCAGTAGTAGATGTTGATACAGACTCTTGAAACCAAGAATTTGATGGTAACTCAAAAAGATGTAGAGGAATCAGAGATCTCATCAGCATTTGTTGTGGATGGAATTGCTGAAGCTACAGGAACATCAAGTTTAGCAGACTCAGGCAGTTGGTCACTAAACTTGAATAGGTGAGTATTGATATTATCATCATCTTCATCAATATCACCAGGTGGAAGACATGCTGCAGAAGATGATTTATCCACATGGTCTGCAACAACTGGAGGTTGAGAAGGAACATATTGCAGTATGTCCAAATCAAACAACTCCATAGGGTTTTGTCGAATCTTGTCCATTGGAGATTCATTAAAATTCACATGCAAAGTCTCTTCAACTATCTTTGTTCTGCAGTTGAAGACTCTGTATGCTTTGCAAGTAGATGAATAACCAACAAAATACCCTGCATCCACCTTAGGATCAAATTTTTGGAGTTGATCCTTTGTGTTGAGAATAAAACAGGGACACCCAAATGCTCTGAAAAATGAAATTAGAGGACCCAAGTGATGTAGAACTTCATATGTCTTCATCAACCTTTGATTTACTAAGGCTCTATTCTGCACATAGCAAGTTGTGTTAACAGCTTCAGCCCAAAAGGTCAGTGGCAAACCAGAGTCAGCCAACATAGACCTTGCAGCTTCAATTAGGGTCCTGTTCTTTCTCTCCACTACACCATTTTGTTCAGGAGTCCTTGGGATGCTAAACAGCCTTTTGATTCCCTTTGAAAGATAAAATTCATCAAGTGTATGGTTTCTGAATTCAGTTCCATTGTCACTCCTTATACACATGACTGAAAGGGAATATTGCTTCTCAACATACAACACAAAGTTGATAAAGTTCTGAGCAACCTCATCCTTTGAATACAGAAAGAAAGTCCATACAAATCTGGAGTAATCATCCACAATTACCAGACAGTATTCTTTGCCATGCTTATCACTCTCACAGGACCAAATAGATCCATATGCAGTAATTGCAAGCAGGCAGTGGACTTAGGCTCTTCAATAGGAGGGAATGAGACTTTGTGTTGTTTTCCTTTTAAACAAGCAGTGAAGGTTTCATCACAGTGGAACTCCTCTATTGGTAAGCCTCTCACTAAACTATTGTGGATTAGCTGATTCATGTTTTTGAAATTAACATGACCTAGCCTTATGTGCCACAGTTTAGATTCTTGAGGAGAGGCTTTGGAAAATAGGCAAGGATAGCCTCTGAGATCTATTTTCTTGGAAAGATCTAAGGCATACACTCTTCCTGTCCTGTTGGCCCTCAGGAGAGTGTGATCATCCAACACCTTATCAATCAAATTCACAGCTTTGGATGACAGAATCCTGCAGTTGTGACCGGTGAAAAGAGCAACATGGCCTTTATCACACATTTGACTGACACTCAAGAGATTGTACTTGAGATTTTCCACATGATTAACATTATCAAACTTTATTTCTCCATTGGAGACAAAGCCTTTTCCAATGATGTAACCCTTAGCATCATTGCCAAAAGAAACAAACCCCTTCTTTCCTTGAGAGTAGTCATGAAGAAGAGAGCTGTTCCCTGTCATATGCATAGATCCCCCACTGTTTACAACATACCAGATGCTACTTTGGCATGTTGAAGAACCCTGCAATCATAAACAATTAGTTAGTTTTTGAGACCCAAACCTTTTTGGTTTTGGGTCTATTCACATCACAGATGGTAAACTAACAGACTTGCTATGAATAACAGCCTGAGGGGATGGAGATGGTGAAGAAGAAGATTCCTTTGGCATGGATTTCTTCTCTGTGGTTTCAACACAGGAGCATCTAATTGGTTGACTCTCCCCAATAGATGTTGAACCATCATAACAAGTTGTGTCTGATTTTGTGATAAAGCTTCAGCTCATCAGACACATTAGCGCTTGAGTTAGATGGGTTCCTGTGTTGTACCATCTCTCTTTGAGCAACCTCAGCTGTAGCCTGTTTAACCCCTTTCTTTGTGAATTTCTTTTGGATTTTGGGGTTACAGGTTTTGATGTTGCTGGTACAAATTTGATTTCAAACTCATTTTTCATTTTATTTATCCATTTTCTCTTTAATGTTTTCATTATGTTTGAGTTTGGAGCCCTTTTATATACCAGCAATCATCAGTAAGATGATTGAATAAGCCACATATTTCACATGGCTTTTTCTTCATCTTAAGTTGATCATCTGCTGAAGAAGATGAAACTACTGAAGACTTGCTCTTCAACAGTTTGCTATCAGTACTAGCAGTTTTCTTCTTCCCTTAGTGCCCGCTTTCTTGATATCTTCTTCAGTAGTTTTCCCACCCTTACTACTTGCAGTTTTCTTCCCTTTAGTACATGCAATAGTTTGGGTTTGTCTCCAGGTGTTATGACATTCACTTTAGTACTTTCAGTACTTTGTGAAATACCACCTGGAGTGATCAACTTTTTGATCATGTGAGTGTCAGCATTTGAACCATCAACATTAGCTGATAGGTTCTGAGAGGACTTAATGCTGACTTCAACCTCTGATGGTGCTGTATCAGATAGTAGATCACATGATGAAAAGGATTGGTTATTGCTTTCTCCATCAGATTCTACCTCTGCTCTGGGAGTAAAATCTATAGGAGGAGCAGTGTGATTATAACCAATGCCAAACTTCACATTGGAAGCAGATCGCTTACTAAGAAGCATTTCAAAACCCTTGCAAGAATTTACCCATCGATCACACTCTACCTGGGTAGTTGCAAGTGTTTCCTTGAGGTCTGTGTACTTCTCTAGAAGTACCTCTTCCCTAGCCTTATCATTTGTGATTTGGCATTTAAGTTTGTAAATCTCATCATTCTTATCATTAAGCATAGACTCAAATTCAGCTTTTCTTTTGGAAATTGTTTGTTCTAGCTCAATGTTCTTGTTATTAAAGCTACATTTGCTTCTCTAATAGATGCAAATGGGCTATGCATGTTTCAGAACATAACTTGGCTTTTGCCTCAGAGGATACCTGTGATACCTGTGGTGTAGATGCATTAGAGGATGAAGTATCAGCAGAATCCAAAGCCATAAGAGCTAGATTTCAAAAGGACTGTCACCACCATGTTGACCAGCACCAGAGAACAGTTGTTCATGACCAGACAAATCATCTGGTAAACTGCTCCAGTCAACAACTCCTGGGGTGAAAAGCTGTGTTGTTGAGGTTGAGTTTGTTGATGAGATTGGGAAGGTTGAGGTTCAGGTAATGCATTTGGTTGTTGTGCAATGGAGCTTGAACCGGATTTGGCTGAGGCAAGTAATAACAGGGAAAAGGATATGACATTGGACCTTGGGGGACAAAGTATGCTGGAGATACAGGGTGTGATTGATGACCAGAACCAGCAGGATGTTGCCCTCTGTTTTGTAGACTAGTGCTGGGAAAAGTCACAAAGGGTGCAGAAGAGTTAGATCCAGTTGATCTACATTCTCTTGCAAAGTGTCCAAGCCTTTGGCATTTGTGACACCTCAACTTACTCTTGGCAAAACCAACTTTGGTTTTGCCAGAGAGTCCAGGAAATTTCCTGCCAGTTCTCTTGTAGAACTTCTGAGATCTGATATTAACTAACGCCATTTGGCTTAGAATATCCATCTCTTCTAAATCATCATCAGCAATTCCCTTCAGATCATCCATGATGAAGCACAGATTGTCATTATTACTGCCAGAATGACTATCAATACCAACAAATGCATGATCAGAACTGTTTGAAGAGAAATCAATATGCTCTTCATAATTGCTTTCAGATGCAGCATATTCTGACTCATCACCAACAAAGGCAGTGTTCCCTGGTACAAAGTCATCAGTGAGCTTTCCTGATGATGACAGTTTCCTTTTCTGCTCTATCTCTCTTTCGAATGTAAGCAGTTTCCATGAAGTTGGGTGAGAGATAGGCTATCCAGATTTGCACTAGAGCGTAGGACAATAGTGTATATGTCCCCTCTCAGGCAGTGATCTGAGGAATTTGTTATTCATCTGGCTGTTGGTGTATTCCTGTTTCACCATTTTCAGCTCAGAGATCAGACCGGAAAAATGCTCAAACTGTTGAGTCAGTGTCTCACCCTTTCTATGAGAAAATGTCTCATATTGTTGGGCGAGAATTTCTCTGTTGTTTGCTAAGACCTCATCAGTTCCACCAAATTGTTCCTTCAGTGCATTCTAGAGGTCATGAGCAGTTTCATGATGCATAAGCCCTGAATAGATTTCATTAGGCAGTGCCATGGCCAGAATTCCATGGGCTTTAGCATCAATCTCAAACAGTTTCCGATCTTCATCTGAGTATTGTTCCTTGTTCTTCGGAACCATTTGATTGGTTTCCAGATTGTTCACCACAGGCTTATGTGGTCCATGTACCACAGATGTCCAACAACCTGAACTGTTAATAGACAGGTGATCAAGCATCCTTCGTTGCCATATGTTATACTCAGTCCTAACCAGCATCGGAGGCTTGGTTGAGGAACCAGTATTGTGAGGGTCATTAGAAGGAGTAGTCATCTAAAATTCAACCAATTTCAATTAAGCTATAACAGATTTAGAACAAAACACAACGAACCAAATTGAACCAAGAGAGATCAAGATGAATAAGCGAAAGCGGCAGAAATTCAATAATCTATAACCAGTTCTTGCAAATAAGCTAATTCAATCAAACATAGATATCCAATAGCAGTTTCAATGATCAACTGTTAGATCGATCAATGATTAACCTGCTCTAATACCATTTGTTAGGATCAGCGATCTTCGTTTGATTGATTGGAGAGTATAGCAGTGGAAATCAAACACTGAATTAGCAAACTCACAAGAACACAAATGATATTCATAATAAAAGCAAACGGTTATAGACAAAGAGAATTTTGCAAAATATATTTCATTCAATATTCGCTTTCGTGGTAATAGAATGTCACACATACAATTAGGTCAACATCTCTTATATAGGAGATGTGACGTCTGCTGATGTCACTTGATAGTGACATCTAACAGAATTTATTCAAACTACTGATAGTTAACACAACTACTGAAGATGTCAAACAGCTGACATCTTCTTACAAAAATGCTAAGTGTTAACTATTACTACAACTACTGAAAAGAAACTACTGAAACTACAACGACTGAAGAACATGCTCTCCAGTCGTTTTACAAATACTAAAACAAAAAGAAAACTACAGAAAGCAAACCATCATAACAACTGAAGAATGCTTCTTCAGCTGTTGTAACAAACTCTGAAGGCTTCAGTACTTGTACTTGAACTTTAGCTACTGTCATCAGCTGATGTCTTCAGCTGTTGTCTTCAGCTGATGTCTTCAGCTGTTGTCTTCAGCTGATGTCTTCAGCTGTTGTTCTTCAGTACTTTAGATCTTCAGCTGTGATCTTCAGACTTTGATCTTCAGCTGTTGATCTTCAGACTTTGATCTTCAGCTGTTGATCTTCAGACTTTGATCTTCAGCTGTTGTTCTTCAGTACTTTAGATCTTCAGCTGTTGATCTTCAGACTTTGATCTTCAGCTGTTGTTCTTCAGTACTTTAGATCTTCAGCAGTTGATCTTTAGACTTTGATCTTCAGCTGTTGATCTTGAGTACTTTAGTTCTTAAGCTGTTGATCTTTAGACTTTGATCTTCAGCTGTTGTCTTTGGTACTTTAGATCTTCAGCTGTTGATCTTCAGACTTTGATCTTTACCTATTGATCTTCAGTACTTTAGTTCTTCAGCTGTTGCTCTTCAGACTTTATGAAACAGCTGATCAAGTCTTCAGCAGTTGTTGTGATGTTTGTGTGGACTTAGAGGTTTTCTGATCTAGCTCATTGGTTCTTTTGGTCCAACAAAGCAGTTATGAAGAAAGAGTTTGAGATGAGTGCTATGGGCGAGATGAAATTCTTTCTCGGGTTACAGGTGGATCAGACACCAAATGGGATCTTTCTACATCAGACCAAGTATGTGGGAGACATTCTCAGTCGGTTTGACATGGAGAATGCCTCTGCTGCTGGGACTCCACTTGCTACAAATCATGATATAGCACCTGACGAAAATGGAGATCTGCTAGATGCCACAGTGTATCGAGGAATGATTGGATCCCTCATGTATCTCACTACCTCAAGACCTGATATCATGTATGCTACATGTTTATGTTCTAGATATCAGGCTAAGCCTAAGGTTAACCATCTGATCGGGGTCAAAAGGATATTTCGTTATTTGAAGGGTACACCCACACTTGGGTTGTGGTATCCTGATGATGATGACTTTGAGCTCACTGCGTATAGTGACTCGGATTACGGGGGCTGCAAGATGAACTACAAGTCTATATCAGCAGGGTGTCAATTCTTTGGGAGGAGATTAGTTACTTGGCAGTGTAAGAAGCAGACCTCGGTTGCATTGTCAACCTGTGAAGCCGAATATGTTGCTGCTGCAAGTTGCTGTTTACAAATCATCTGGATTCAACAGCAAATGCGGGATTACAGTTTAAAGTTTTCTTTTACTCCTATCTTTGTTGATAACTCTGCTGTGATTGCAGTAACTAAAAATCCGGTACAACATCCAAAGACCAAACACATTGGTATTAAATACCATTTCATAAGAGACTGTTTTGAAATGAACTTAATCGATGTGGTAAAAATTAATACTGACTTTCAACGTGCTGATCTCTATACAAAAGCCTTTTATAAACCACGTTTTCTATATCTGTTAGAGGTCAACGGCGTTAAAAAGAAAAGTGATGTTATTCCTGATGATGATCATGTGTAGTCTGATGCATTGTAGTTATATTTTTTAGTTTCCTTATTTATTTATTCTGTTTAAATTAAATTCATGTTATTTAGCTGTCTGTTAAAATCCTAAAATAATTAAATCCAGTATGATTTTAGAATTTTAGGGGGGGGGGTAGGTCAGCTAGTAATATTATAAAAAAAATGAGGGAGAAGGAGTGGATAGCTGATATAAGGTAGATCGTATCTGTGATACCAATTCAAACCTTTTAGAAAATGATAGTACACAAGAACAAATCAAAAGGGACTTTAAAAAATTAATTTAGAAAAGATGCAAAATTCAAAGTATAAGTCTATGTAGTGTAAGCAATATAAAAGGAAAAGATGATAGAAAAACTGGTAACTACTAAGGTAACTCAAAGAAAGTAGACCTAGAGGTTGCTAGACCACAAATGATGTGTCGGTAGATTCAACACAATAGATGATTAGACCTGACTGGTGATCTTAATATCAAACTAAGTTGTTCAACTGACTGTGGACTGCCATCTTATCACTGGTTAACACAATCAACAATATTCCAATAAGGGGTAATGAGCATGTAAACGCCACAAATGTGTGCGGATGTCCATAAATAGAGCAAAGCACGAGAAAAAATGAAAGACAAATGCTATCAAGCTAATGACATATGTTGTGGGTGCATTCTGTGCAAAAGAAAATTAACTGCTCTAACAAGAAGATAGGTTGTGTGCCTCTCTGCTGTGCGATGGCACTGACCTGAGGATAGGCATAGCCTAGATATTCTAGAATTCATTGTTGTTTGCCGCCTCTCTGCTATGCGATGGCACTGATCTGAGGATTGGCTTCTCTTTGAAAGCTCTAAGAATAGTTTCTTCTTGTAATAATACCTGTAGACCGATCAAAAGCTCCTGAGGAATGTTGATTACCATATAAGTTTGGGATCCAAAATGTTAGTTGAAATAATTAAACCTAAAACTATCACCAATCGTGTCTAAAGTCTGTGTATGGATTTAAGAGGACAAATATATTGACAATCATTGTGGCTGCAATTCTTGAAAGTTCAAATCAATTTGAGAATCTAATAGTACCAGTGTGATTTCCTAAATTTGCTAACGACTCTGGATGAAAACCAAGAATTAAGCATCTAAAGGTTTTGATAACAAGTCCTAAATGATTTGACTTGCCTGTATGATTCCAAAGTTGAATTGTTCCAGGTGTGGTCAAACTAAATTGAAACTGCCTATTCTGGAACCAAATCCAGGAGATGTCTATCTTAGGATTATCTCTCACAAAAAGTCAAAAACAAGTTCTATTTTTGTATTTAGTTTAAGGTTCTAGTTAGTTAGTCATTTTAGTTTGTTTGTTCGTCGGACTATATCATGAAAATCAGTATGGGATTAACTCACCTAAAAGGGTCATGTCTGAGATGGCCACATGTGTTTTCAAAGTTTAACAGTGTCACGTCTGAGGTGACTAAATTGTTTAAAAGGATCACGTCTGAGGTGATCAAAAGGTTTTCAAGTTAAAAGGATCATGTCTGAGATGATCAAATGCTCATAATGTTAAATTTCAATAGGTAAAAAGGGTTTAAGTGCTAAATGTTCATAAGTGTAACCCATTCGCACGACTGGATCATAAGTATGGACCAACCATGCGAATGGATCCCATTCGCACGACTGGACATGTGATTGAGCCATTCACTCGAATGGCTTATCAGAATGATCCATTTGACCGAATGAAAGGGTGACAATGAGTCAGTTGACCGACTGAGACTCAGTCGGTTAACTGAAGGTGTGAATGAAAGGGCACGAATGAGTCACTCGACCGACTGAGACTCAGTCGGACAGCTGAATGCGACTGACTGGGCCAATCGCAGGACTGAGCCTCAGTCGCCCGAATGAATTGAGCGAATGAGGCCAGTCGGCCGATTGAACTCAGCTTCAGTATTTAAATGGCCAAAGTCGATCGCATTCCACTCATCACCCTCAATCGTTCCTAAATCGCACATTGTACCGTTACTCTCCGAAATTGCTTTAGACCTTGTTTCCACATATTTATTGATATTCTGACTTGCGTTGACATTTATACAGGTATATAACAGTGAAATCACACCGGAATCAGAAGAAAGAAAGCCCTAATTGTGTGATGTTTGACTGTCACAAGAATCAGACCGTAAATGACCTAATAACCAACTGAAACTAAGCAACATGTTAAAACTAAGTCTAATAGGTCAGTAGTTAAGAGATTCCGAGTCTAAAGAGCCATTAAACCATGTTTAATTTCATGAATTGATCAAGACTCAACCCTCAGTCGATTGAACAGTGGGTCATGCGATTGGTCGTCTGGGTAAACTTCAATCGCACGATTGAGGCTGCCGAATAGGTCAATCGGCTGAATGTATCATGCGAATGAACTCAATCGGCCGACTGAACCAATCGCAGACTCAGCCAACAGATTGAACTAAGTCGCATGTCTCATTCATCCGAATGAGCTTAGTCGCATGAAAGGAGAACCGATTGACTTCAGTCGCATGATTCATTCATACGAATGAATCAGATTGAATTTAAACTATATACTTTGAACTGAAGTTTGATGTATGACTTACTAATGGTTCTGTGTCTTGTGTTTCAGATAAATGGCTGATAGATGGTCCATCAATCCAAAGCACAATATATGTGCTCATTTGGACCATATGACTTGGAATGGGGCCGAGTTTACAGAGATTATTGCGTTCGTTCGACGCTCTCGGATACATAAAGACATATCCACACCGTGTACTCCCTACAGGTCATTACATCAGGCTTTCTGGGAGAATGCCTCCGTAGATCGTTCACGTGAGCCTTACAGCATACGGAGCTCCATTCATGGTCATGATATTGAGATTACAGCAGCTGACATAGTACTTGATTTACAGTAAGAGGTTGCTTCCTCAGGATTAAGTACGCTGGGGACATCAACTCAGGTGTGCTCAACAAGAGCAACCTATGTCCCCAGTATAAATACTTGGCGCATGTGATCCTGAAGTGTATTGCTTCTCGAAGGGGTGGGTTTGATGACCTGTCATACCAGATTTAGAATGCCTATGTGGCACTGGTGCTGAACCACCTCTTCAGCTTCTTAAGCATGATCTTCTCGTATTTGGTGGAGAATCTGGAGGCCAAGGGGAAGGAGGGTTTTTGTATGTACCCCAGATTTCTGTAGCTGATCTTCAACAAGAAGCTGCCATTACTTCCAAGGAGAGACATGATGCGGTTGCCCTAGAGATTATGGATGACACGACTTGGGTCACATGAGAATGTATCGGGGCAAGCAGGTAAAGCCCCAGGTAAAGAGGTTGATCGGCCATCTGGCCAATGAAAGATATGTGGCGCCAGGTAGATGCAAGTGGCGTCATGATGATAGCGATTCAGATGATGAGAGGCTATCACTCCCAGAGCATGATTCAGACAATAATGACAGTGGGGATGCTGGGGATGATATGCCTGTTCCAACGAGGGGCACAGCTTCAGATGTTATACCCCCAGTATCTGCCCCAACAAGCGACATAGCTGAGTCTGCAGGTTTCCACCAGGACTTCATACCTGGTGAGGAGGAAGAAGAGTCGGATGAGGAGCCCTTGACGAGGACTGTGGGAAGCAAGGTTGTTCCCACAGAGTATGGACTCCGGGCAGTTGGTGAACGCCCCAGGGATTCGGAGAGACGACTGCAGATCCCAGCTATGCTCTTGAGTCTGCTAGCCGTGTTCTAGGGGGAGCATCCACCTCAACTGGATCGAGGAAGAAACGGATGGCTCAGCCCCACGACCAGAAGAAGAAGAGGAGAAGACTCACCTTCATCTCCACCATAGCCACTACATCTACCATCACCACTACCACTTCTACAGCCACACCATCCACCACCACAGCCACCACAGCTACCACTACCACTATCACACCTCCCACCACTGTACATATGCCAACCACCACCATATCTTTCACTCCTACATCACCTCCACTATCTTACATACCCAACCCTATCTTCACCACAGCCATCACCACCACCACTAGCCACCAAGCAGGACCCTCATCTCATCCCGCACATATATATGGATCTCATCTACCTCAATTTGGGATAGAGGACCAGCTTTCAGCGCTAAACATATGGTGATGCGACTATTAGCTGCTGATGAGAGAAGACTGTGCAGATCCGACAGCTTGCAGATCTCACTGCTGTGCAGTCACACCAGATCTCGGAGCAGGCTCGGCTAATCGAGGAGCAGGCCCAACAAATGGCTGCTCAGAGCCACGAGATCGCCCAACTCCAAGAGCATAGAGTCACTTCTTCTAAGAAGATTTAGGAGTTGGAGAATGCTAAGAAGACCATCATGCTCAAACTTAAGGGATCTAAAGATGAGCCTCTGAAGATTAAAGAGGGAGATGGTGATGATGGTGATGATGATAATGAAGATGATGATGATGAGACTGAGGATGATGAGGGGATTGAGGACGAGAGGACATATGAGAGGAATGAGGATGATGATGAAGAAGGAGGGGATGCAGCTGCATCTACCTCTGCTCAAGGTCAAGAAAGGAGGTCTAAGAAGAATCAAGACCAACAAGCTTCATCCTCTGCTCCACCAAGTGATGACCAGTGATCCAAGACAAAAGTAATGATTAGATGTCTATGTATTTGATTACTTTTGTATTTGAATCATGTATTTAAACTTATGTATTTAATGGTTATATTAAGATTAATGTATTTCTGTTTTGATTATTAACTAATGGTTGATGTGGTACATGTTTAAATCAAACAGATCCAAACTATCAGAGGGATGAGTTCGATGTTGCTCCCCTTCAGTAGATCAAGACTCAGCTAACTATGATTCTTGATCTGCAAGGGATCGTCAGAAGGTCGGTGAGTTATACCCCTGAAGAAGGGGAAATAATTCATGATCTATCAAATGAGCAACTAGCTGAGTTCTTCAAGCTAAATCCCGATGAGATTGTAAAGGATGCTCCAACATGCGACTCGACAAGTGACGAAGAGCTCAACTACGTTGATGAAATAGAGATAGAAGATGTCACTGTAGAGCACTACCCTCAGTATGTTGACAATGAGGGAAATATGATCCCCAATCTGGGTGAATCCCTTGTTAGTGACACATTTGAGGTGTTAGACAAAATGGAGCAGAGTCAGAGAAGAAAGAGGGATCGGCCAAGCCTCAAATGATGATGTTGATATCCGAAAGGCTGAATAGGCTGCCTGTTTTGAAGAAGTTAGAGGCTAACATGCTGCACCTAAACAGGACGCCTACACCAAACTCTACAGAGTCAAGAAACATCATAAAGTGTCAAGCAGGATTATAGCATGGGCGTATTTTGAGGACCTTAACGTTTATGCCGTTAAGAGGGAGAATGGCATAGAGTACTTTAGATTTCCACATGATCTAAAGACTCTACCAGTTTTTGAGCGCAACCAGCTCGCCAAACTAAAGTTGTTGTATGCTAACCCGAGAAAGATGTCAGGCTGGTTTGAGGCTGCCCTAAGGAAGGAGTACCACACCAGGTGGGTTAACTTTAGACCCCAACAGCCTACAAGATACATAAGAAGGTCTGAAGTTAACGCCATTACTGGAAAGCCAAAGATAGTGTTGAAGTGGAGTCCTCTGCACACGATGTCAAGAATCCCACTCAGGGAAATCCCATAGGACTTCACTCCACACTTTAAGTGGTGGTACTACGATTGGAGGATAGGAGAAGCGGTCATAGTCCTAAACAAAGAGGGCCAAATGGATACTATTAGGGTATTTGACCCAATGTGGTTTCCAACTTCTCAGCTAATGATGTTTACACTCTATACAAGTGGCCACTGTTCTATGATACGCAGGATATAGTACAAGCCCTCCAGCTCCAGAATGTCATAAGACTCTGTTTTGCATTTGAGATTCATGCATGAGTCACAAAAGAGGATAAGTACAAGCAGTATGAGGAGGTAATGAAGAAAACAAGACATTAGAGAGATCTAGGTCCAAGGGAGAGTTTGTTGATACATGTATGTCCCTAGATCATGATATGAATGTAATAGATCTTGTTTGTCTGATTCTGATATAACGTTTGGAATGATTAATGAAATGATGTTGATTGTTTGTTATTTATAATGTTTAATATTTCATTAATGAGTCGATGTTAAATTGGTTAATTAGGTTTGTGGTTGTTTGAATGGTTACACATAATGTTATATTAATTAATACACTCAAACTTAACAAAATGAAGTTCTCATACGAATGGCCCATGCGAATGGACCATACACATGAATAACTTCATACGAATGACTAAGTCGCACGACTGAACCAGGAGACCGGATCAGTCGTATGATTGTAACATAAGATTGGCTCAGTTGCACGACTAAACACTCAGTCGTGCGGATGAATCAACCGCATGGTTCAATCGCACGACTGAACCATACTAATGATTCAGTTGCACGAATGAACAGTACTAACCTATAAATACAACCCAGTTTGTGGAAAAATGAGGGCTTTTATTTTTTTCGACTCTAGACGTACCCTAGCCGTCCAGAAACCTCCAAGTTGATACTCCAAGTTCATAGAATGCAGTAGATCAATTCTCAATCGATTCTTAACGTTTGATTCAATACTTTATTGATTCTACGTGCGTTCTCACTGATTGGATGGCCAATCAAATAGGATTCCGCACTATTTGGTTTGGTTTACACGTTAATCATTCGGTATTTCGTTAAAATACAAGGTCCCAACAAAGGTGCTTCTCAACCTCTCTCTGGCCTGAGCTCACATGCTGCAACGAGAAATGAAGGCCAAAGCTCTCTCCACCCTGAGTCACAAGGTTTCTGAGTGACAAAAGAAAAAGAAAGATGACATCTGAGGAGATTGAGGAGGAGGAGAAAGAGAGGAAAAGGAGGCTAAGGGGAGAAAGTCCCTCTGCTGAGTCTCCAAGACTCATGGAGTCTGCAATCAGGGCTGCCCCCAGACCAAATACTCATAATGATGAGTTAAGGGTAGTCAGTATTAACTATCTGCCGACTAGGAAATATGACATATATAGTGTCATTTCTCTCCCCTTGGATGAATTAAATGAACTGGTTGACCTAGAAAGGTCAAGAGAGAGAAGGAGGCAGAAGATGCAGAACTCCTAGTACAAGTCAAGGAAGAGAGAAAAAGAAAAAGACTGTACAAAGGCATGCCTACCCTCTCACCAGTTCAAGAAAGTCCTGAACAAGAGGATGTGGCTCAACAAGAACCTCAGGTAGATAAGGAAGAATATAGAATGAAGATGATTAAGTACCTGAGTGCCACAGGCCTCTATCAGGCAGATGCACTCCTTCCCTTACCTTATGACTATATTGAGTTTGAGTACTTAATACAACTCAAGCTTGAGCTAGTCAAGGAAAGAAAGACAACAAAGAAGAAGCTAAGCAAAGAAGCTGCAAAATCAAGAGCCATCATCCAAAAGAGCATGAAGAAGTCTGCTGATAGGCAGAGGATGATGAGCTTCTTGAAGCTGTATGGATTCTCCGGAATGAGACTTGGACCCATCTCTCTATCCACTATGGATGAGCATATCTGGGTAATCAAGCAGAAGATTAAGAGTGGAGAGCTCACTGAATTACACTCCACTCCAAGCAGGCCCCACCTGAAGTGGAGGTTAAGGTTGAACAACCAGACACAACACAACCCGGACCTCCTGCTAATGCTAAGCAAGCTTTATTTTCTGATCCACAGCAGGGTCAACCTCCCTCTCCATCTAAACATGAGAGAGAGGAAGTCCCAACTGAGAGAGACAATGAAGATCAATCTGGTGCTGCAAGCTAGTCTTCTCAGTTAAAATTTGGAAAGAGAAAGAAAAGGATGGCTTCTAAACCAAGTCTAAGAAGAAGAAGAAGCCTGCATGCCCTTCTAAACCTTAGGATGAATCAGAACAGCCTGAGGATATGCAGCAAGAGGATGCTTAATCAACTCCAACTTTAGTAGCTCCTCTAGCATCAGGAAGACCCATCTTGTCTTGGACATACACCATAAATCCAGAAAGGTGGCATGTTATTAGAGATCAAGGCATTAAAGACATTTATACATGGCACAATATGTTTCAGTTGCCTCTGCATGACCTCTTTGACATGAGAAGACACTTTGATAGGCTGAAGGATCCTGATCATCTTATGAAGAAAAGAATGGTGATCATCCTAATGAGGACTGTTAATATCTGAAGTTTTCTAAGTGTTTTGGTAGCATCAGCCTAGGGGGAGTTTATAGAGACTAATGAAGAGGCTGATGCAACCTAAACATCTTTAGTCTTTCCTGCATGCTGCACAAGTGCATTAAAGAAGAATGCTTCGGAAGTTTCACATGTGCAACAGAAATACTCTAAGTATGAAATCTTCGAAGCCAAGACCAATATCTTCCGAAGACAAAGATGAAGTATTCCGAAGCTTCAAGTTCATGAAGACAGATTTGTTCAGAAGACTTTTAGTAACATGCTTTATCAATTGTATAGTTCCATAAAGCTAGACACCTTTCCGCCGCAACTCTGCAAGTCACCAACTTACATGGTTTGGTGAAAAGGTCCATGCTTTTGGTAATTGTACATTGAGGTCTTAAGTCTGTAACTTTCTACTTTATGTACTTTATCCTTTTTGTAATAAATAAGGATGTGAGCTATGGCATGTCATAGTCACAAGTCAAAAGGCAATCTACCTTTTGACTCTACAATTGATTTTGTTTGTGTCTAGTCAATTACATCCAGCTGGCTTTCAAAGTATAGCCGGCTGTAGGATGTTGTATAAGTATCTCATGTTCTTGTATCTTTTGAATATGCTTTGTAACACTTGTAATAGAACATAGAGAAGGCAATATACTGCATACTTGAAAACCAAACACTTGTGCTCTTTGTGTTCTTTGTCTCCTGCATTACTTGTGTTCTTAGTATCTCAACACTTGGTTAATCTAGTTTACTGTTTGATCAAAGTTTAGTTTTGTCTCCTCTTTGTGTTTTTGTGTTGTAACTTATACCCTTCAACGATCCTATAGTATACAATTAGAAGTAGATAGTCGATCGTGTGAGTTTATTTACTCGAATTATTAGTGATGTTAAATGGCCGAACGGTTCTATGATTAAAGGTATCAGTTACTATTCGATTGGACTTTGTAACCAGTTGATAAACACATTTAAGTGACATATTCAGGTTCGATTCGAGTTTCCGATCGGTTGCCATGGTTTTGGGGGTTTCAATTCAAAGAGAAAATGAGGTTATAGGGCCACCGGACTCCGGCCGGAGGGTGGCCGGAGTTGTGGCCGGAAAAATGCGAGGAAAAGGGGGAAGGGGTTTGGGTTTTAATTATTTACAAACTTGGTCCCTGTAGTTTTGTTTTTATTATTTTATGCTCAAAACTTGCATTTAAAGTTTTAAAATAACAATTTAACCCCCTAGCTTAGTTGTTTTAAGTTTTAGTTAATAAAATTCTCATTATTATTATTATATTATTATTATTATTATTATTATAATTATTATTATTATTATTATATTATTATTATTATATTATTATTATTATTATTATAATTATTATTATTATTATTATAGTTATTAGTATTATTACTATAACTTGTATTATTATTACTACTATTAATATTAACATGATTAATATTATTTGATATTTTTATTTTCAACTTTCATATATTAAATTTATTTTCAACTTTCATATATTAAAAGTTAGTGATGACTAAAAAGAATAATCATAAATAACACATGAGTTTTATAGTTGTCAATAATGACCCTTATAAGAATAAACAAAGTTAACTTTTAGTTAACAAAAATACGAGATGTTACAGTTATCAACTCCTAAATACTTTTCTTTCACCAAGAGTGTTGTTTAAGTGAGTTGAGAGAAAATCAAGTGTTTTGTGACACAAACCGATCTTGCAATTGGTATCAGAGCTCTTTAGGCTCTTGATTGTGAGATCTAACCATCCAAATCAACCTGTCTTTCACTCCTCGTTACAACTCTCACAAAAATGGCTCTTACCAAATCCGAAGTAGAGATGGGAAACATGACCAAGCTCCCATCATTACTCATGAAAACTTCAGGTCTTGGAGGAGAAGAATGGAAGGCTTCATGAGATACCAAGACATCAAATGTGGAACTCCATTGTCAAGGCTCGTATAAACCAAAGGTGGCAGCGCTTGGTGGAAACGGTGCCATGATAGAAAAGGTTGTTGAAGATTATTATGATGACTGCAATACCCAACTCCATCATGGTGGGGTTTGAGCATTGTAAGTCTGCTAAAGAATTATTTGATGCATTTTCTCAATGGTATTCAAACTCCAACAACTCAAAGAATGACTCACTGAACCAGCAGTTCGAGAACTTCACTTACATTGCTGGAGAAACCCTCATCGAGTAGTATTTCAGGTATATGGATATTGTTTCTTCTCTTCAGTGTGTGAAGATCACTCCTGAACTTAGAGATCTCACAAGAAAGTTCACGAGTGCTCTTCCAAATAAGTGGACATTCTACTGTGTCTCTATCAAAAGGACAGAGAACCTGAACACTCTTACTATGACTGAACTCTATGGCATCCTTAATGGATACCAGTTACAGATGGAGAGTAAGAGGGGCCACCAAACAAGTAGACCTCTGAGCCTTCCTACTAGCAACACTTTAATGGTTGCTGAAGGCTCAGTACCCCCATAACCTCAGCAATAGCTGATATACAACCAACCACCATCCTATACATCAACTTTCCCTGAGACTCCAAGGTCTCAACAGGCTCAGCACAACTCCTTTCAGGACAGCTGTGCCTTTGTCTCAGGAAGTGGGCACTTTGGTGATTTTCAATATTGTTTTGATGATCTAGAGTGTTTCAGTCTAGATGATATAGAGTATGTTGATATCATCCAACATATGGGTCTTTTAACCTACAGAGTGAAGAAGTTCATTAAGAGAACTGGAAGGCAATTCCCTCAAAACCCAACTGCCAGCAAGTTTGGGTTTGACAAGACCAAGGCCAAATGTTACAACTCTAACCAACTTGGTCACTTTCCAAGGGAATGCAAGGCTCCCAAAACAAACCCAAGAACCCCACAAGCCTCCACACATCCGTCTACATCAAAGCTCACTAGAAAGTCGCCTGAAACACCTACAATGGCTCAAGAAGTTGACTGGAGCTTTATGGTTGAGGATGTGACGCCTGCTCAAGCTCTCATGGCCGGAACAGATGATAAATAAGTATATGAACATCTTTGTACTCCTGCATGTATAGCTAAGGTTAATTATATCAGGACTACAATAGGGAAATTAAATCTCATATTGAGCCTTTAAATGTTTTCAAATTTGATTTTAAAAGGGTAGAATCTGACTACCTAAAGAAAATTAAAGAGTTAGAGAAAACTGTTTCCCTATTAAAACATGAACACACCAATTACAAGATTCAAATAAAGGATTTAATATCCAAATTTTCTGAGGCTCAAGCCCAACTTGTCACCGCTGAGGCTCAACCAGGAAGTATGTTATTTCTGAGCAAAACTTCCGAACTATTATTGCATCATCCTCCCACTCCAAAACCTGTTATCAGAATAAAGGAGGGTTGGGGACCAATGAAATTGCTCCACCACATTCTTATGAGTCCATAAGACAACCTAGTGTCGAACTAAAGAGCAAGAGGTTCCATTTGCTGACCTTTCTTCACATTAGTTGAAGAATGATGCAACAATAATGGCCACCACAGTGAAAGAATTGGTAAATCCACCCACCTATCCTAATGAAGATCAAACCCTAACCACCAAAGCCCGACCAAGCAGAGCTAAAGTTGCCAGAAGAACTGCTAAGAAAGTGGCTGAGTCTAAACTAATGATTGACCCAAAACAAAAGGGTCTCTTTATCTCAGTTGGATTCTAGGTGATAGATACTTCTAGTTCATAAAAGGATCGTAGTACCAGCACTCCTATCCTATCAAAGAATCAAAAGTTGAAGGGAAAGGTTGTTGACAAAGAAAGAAAGACTAAGAAACAACAACCTACAAACTCCCAAAAGACTAACATTACATGCATAATGTGTGGTCTGCAAAACCACATGGCTAAAGATTGTTACTACAATCCTGCTAGCACACATTATGCAAATAATGTTAGAAAGGAAGGAGTCAGGGAAGGTTTCTCATTTGGACCTTATCAGATGGTCCAAGTGATGAAAAAGGGAAAGCGAGTTTCTGAAGCTATGTTGTCTTCGGAAGAAACCCACTCTTCCGAAGGGAAAATGGCTTCGGAAGCAAAAGCAGATAAAATTCTAAATAAAAGAAAATTCCCTTGAAACCATCCAAGAAGAAGACTACTTCGGAAGAAAAGGTGGTGAAAGCTTCTTCCAAAAAAATGAATCTTCGGAAGAATGCCATGCTACATAAGCTTCTACAAGCATATCTTCCACGATCAACCAAAGGATGGATTGGAAGATCAAGAAAGATGCCGCATCACAAGCCTCTTCTTCAAAGACATCCATTGAAGCCCCATGCCTAACTTTTGCTTCAATTATATCACTATCTTTGGAGGAACCCAAGACCAACAGGGCTTGGGTCTCCAATGAAAAGTAATAATCTTATCTTATGTCCAGGGACATCCATACGACAAGAACAACAATGTCTGGATTGTAGACAGTGATGCTCCAGGCACATGACAGGGAACAGATCTCTCCTTTAACAGTTTCAACACTATGATGGAGGTCCTATACAATTTGGAGGTGAGGCTGGAGGATGTATTTCTGGCAGAGGGAGTATATCCAACGGTAAGTAAAAGTTGACAAAGTTAACTTTGTCAAACAACTTGAACACAATATGTTAAGTGTTTCTCAGTTTTGTGATCAAAAGCACCAGATGCTTTTCACAGAGCATGAGTGCATTATCCTCAAACGAGGGATGACAATTCTTCCAGAATTGGTGCTTCTTAGATCTCCTAGGAAAGGGGATATGTACAAGCTGGATATGAACAATGCTCCCCCAATGGGTGAAGTATCATGCTTTTTTTCCAAAGCTGATAGTGATGAGTAACACTTTGGCATAAACGTATGTGTCATGTAAATTTTAAGACAATGAATAAATTGGCTAAAAATAACTTGGTACATGGTTTGTCTAAAAAGGAATTTTTCTACAAAGACAACTGTGTTGCATGCCTGAAAGGGAAGCAACACAGGGCCTCTCACAAATGCAAAAGTGTTAACTCCATCACTAATCCATTACAATTATTGCACATGGAACTTTTTGGTCCCACAAGTATAATAAGCATTGAAAAGAAGTGATACTACCTTCTGATAGTTGATGATTTTACAAGATTTACATGGGTATTCTTTTTAAGAACTAAACATAAAATTGCTAAAACATTAAAATCTTTTATTCTTAAAATAGAAAATCAAATTGATCACAAGGTTAAAATAATTAAAAGTGATCAAGGGACTGAGTGTAAAAACTTCATTCTTGACTCATTCTGTAACTCAAAAGGGATTGCCAGACAATATAGTGCTCCCGTAACTCCTTAACAAAATGGTGTTACTGAGAGGAGGAACATGACACGTATTGAGGCTGCTTGAACTATGTTAGCCAACTCCAAAATACCTCTAACATTCTCGGTAGAGGAAGTTAGCACTGCATGCTATGTGCAGAATAGAGTTCTTGTAGTTAAGCCACATGGAAAAACCCCTTATGAGCTATGGAGCAAAAGACCACTGTTCATTGGCTTTCTAAGGTCCTTTGGCAGTAGGTGTACGATACTTAACACCAAGGACAATTTAGCAAAATTTGCTGAAAAGTTGGATGATGCTATCTTTGTTGGATACTCTTCTAGCTCCAAAGCTTATAGAGTATACAACATTAAGAATCAACAATTTGAGGAGCCATCCAATATAGTTGTTAATGAGCACACTCCTTGTGTTAGGGGAAATGACCCTAATCATATCTTTGATTTAGAATTGTTTCCAAACTATTCTAAACCTTCTTGTGAGAATGTTTTAGTTGGAATAGGTGCTGACAATGATACTGATGTTGATGCTCAGGTTGATCAACTGTTTGAGTTACCCAGACCTCTTCCAAGTTCTCCAAGAGATTAAAAAAATCAAGATCCCACTATTCACAGATCAGAAAGTATAACTATATCAAGGAATAGTGAAGCTTCAACAGTGAATCACCTGCTGATCCTTAAAACTCATCAGGTGCCTAACACAACATCAAGGTGAGGGAGGTAGCATTTTGAAGGAAGAGGAAACTGTTAATGCTACTTCACATCCAACAATTGATGATGTTTCTCGTTCATTCAATGAGTCCTCATTAAATGAATTTGAAACAGCAACTGGACAAAGTGTTCTAGTCCAGAGCAAGATATGTCTAATCTGGACTTATATTTGCAACTAGAAGTGATTCCTCACTTAAGGATTCACAACACCCATTGAGCTGAGAACATCACTAGGGATGTCTCTGAAGTTGTGAGAACAAGAGGGCAGACTCATCATGGAAATGTCTGCTTGTACTCATGCTTTATCCCAGATAGAACCCATGACGGTGGAAGACGCCTTGAAAATAGTAGCTGGGTTGAATCGATGCAAGAGGATCTGCTTCGCTTCAAAAGAAAGAAGGTTTGGAACCTATGTCTTCTACCATCTGTTCAAGTACCAATAGGCACTAAATGGGTTTTCAGGAACAAAAGAGATGACAGAGGCTTGATCATCAAGAACAAGGCAAGACTGGTAGTTCAAGGATACACTCAAGAGGAAGGAATTGATTATACTGATGTGTTTGCACCTGTTGCAAGACTTGAGGCAGTTAGGATCTTCCTTGCTTATGCTGCTTCCAAGAACTTTACTGTCTACCAGCTTGATGTCAACTGTGCCTTTCTATATGGGGATATAGATAGGGAAGTGCATGTGTGCCAGCCTTTAGGATTTGAAGACCCACAGCATCCTCACTATGTGGGCAAATTGGATAAAGCTCTATATGGGCTGCACCAAGCACCAAGGCTGTAGTATGAGACTCTGTCTCAGTTTCTCCTTAAGAATGACTACACCAGAGGAACCATTGACAAGACTTTATTCATAAGGAAGTCTGGTTAGGACATTTTGCTTGTTCAGGTCTACATAGATGACATCATATTTGGTTCTTCAAATGACCAAATGTGTAAGGACTTTGAAAGCATTATGAAGAAGAAGTTTGAAATGAGTTCCATGGGAAAAATGGATTTTTTCTTGGAATTTAGGTGAAGCAACTAAAGGAAGGGTTTTTCATTAATCAATGTAAGTATGTCAATGACATCTTAGAAAGATTTGAGATGAAAGATTGTATGCCAGCCAAGACACCCATACCTAGAAACCATAATCTTTGTCCCAACCTTGAGGGGGAGGATACTGATCAACATCAGTATAGGACAATTATTGGTTCTCTAATGTATATCACAGCCAGTAGACCTAATATTATGTTTTCAACTTGCATTTGTGCAAGATATCAGGCTGATCCAAAGGTGGTCCACCTAGTTGCTGCCAAGAGAATCCTCCGGTACCTCAAAGGAGCACCTAAACTAGGTCTCTGGTATCCTAGGAACAATGATTATAGTCTCTATGGATACTCTGACAGTGACTATGGTGGTTGCAACATTGACAAGAAATCAACATCAAGAGGATGTCAATTTCTTGGTGGAAGGATCATCTCATGGCAATGCAAGAAACAATCTTATGTCTGTACATCAACTACTGAAGCTGAATACATTACTGCCGCTAGTTGTTGTGCTCAGCTGCTATGGATTCAAAATCAGATGTTGGACTATGGATTCAACTTTATGAGTACTCCTATCCATATTGACAACAACAGTGCAATCTCCATCACTGAAAATCTAGTGAAGCACTCCAAGACAAAGCATATTGATATCAAGTACCATTTCATTAGAGATATTCATGAGAAAAATCTGATTAAGCTAATCAAAGTTGGTTTAAATGAACAATATGCTGATTTGTTCACCAAAGCCTTTATTGAACAAGGATTTAATATCTCATTACTGCTATTGGAATGATAAACATTGATTAGCATAACTCTTTTGAAAACCTTTTAATATGTAATGTCTTATGTCAATACAATCTAAGCCCTGTTACAAAAGATCTCTCTAAAATTTTCTAATTATAAATTTTTCCGAAGAGAAATTGTTGGACTCTGAAGGGTTTTGTCACATGTAAAACGAGCTAGTTTAACCATTTAAACTATGAAAACGCAGCGGAAAAATGAGTTTAATATATGGTTAGTAATCTGAAAATTTTCACCATTTCAAACATAAACAAAACCCAAGAACAAGGATCAAAATATATATGTGAAATAATGTGCTATCAAAACAAAGCAACAACCATAGGGTGTACAAAAGGAACAACCTTTCTTGTGCAAATGTTGTGGATGATAAGAAGTAGATGATGATGTCCTTGAATGTGTCTAGCCTTCAAAAGGAGGAGGCCTCAAGTAGTGATACCCCCAAGCCCTTCGAACACCTTGCTTGTTAGGATGCAACACCAAAGATTACTCTTCTTTAGCTCCTCCAAAAACCCGAGATTACAGCCCCTTTTTCAGGTTCTTAGTCCGGAAATCAGCCTTCTTTTGGAGGTTCTATATTGCTTGTGTGTGTAAGAGAAAGTGAGCCCTTTGAGAGAGAGAGATAGAAGAGTGCAAGAGTATCCTTAACTTGAAAGAACCAAGACTAAAAGAAACTTGAAGACCCCCACCTTTGGGCAGCCTAAATTATGTTCCAAGAGGGGTTTTCCCCTTATTTTGAAACTTTAATAATTTGTTATCTTTCACCCTTAATTTATAAAATTAAAACCTATTTTAATTTTATATCATTAACACACTTTTATTTGTTATTATTTAACTAATTTAAATAATGAAACAATAAAAAAATCTCATGAACAAACTATCCATATAATGTTGTTCTATTACAAAGCAATATTTTAGAAAACCCATTTTTTAAATTGGTGTCAATGTTTATTTGTGTGATCTCATCAACAAACAAACATTTATTGGTGTTTGTATAGATTGTTATTGGGTATGACCCAACTTAGATCATAACGTACTAACCACATCAATCTTGTATGTGTCTTGGGCATATAAGGTCCAACAATCTCCCACTTGCACAAGATTCATAGAAGATTGCTGCAAGCAGTAAATACCGCCTAACAACGGTTTACTACCCTTAATACGTATGATTAACTTCCATTCAATAACAACATCTCCTTCAAGTACCATACTTGAAATGATTTAGGTGAACTAATCATTTTTCCTTTCGTCACAGATGTCATGTTAAATCCTAGAGACACAAAGTGGTCATTCTCCATTGGTTTAACTTTATCAGGCCTTAGACATCTTACTCTCAACGAATAAGAGGAACAAATCTCATCTTGACAACATACGTCTCTCACAACTACCTTATATCATACCTGAACTTAGACTTATGCACTGCCATGTTTCAGAACAGTGAAGAGCTAAGTCAAAGTATAATATTCGGTAAATATGAAGACCCAATATGTATCTCAGTCAGAGGAATACCAAATGATGTTCGCCTTTACTCAAAATCAATTATGATTAATCAGGAAGATTCCATGTAGTAATATTTGAGTTGCAGGTCAGTCCAATATTTACATCTCTCAAATATCTATGAACTTTGGCAGCAACCTTTGCTCTATATTCATCCACATGAATATCCACCAATCCAAGTTCATAATAGCATTTCCTTCATGCTCGTTCCCACAAGCATGAACAACTACAGACATTCTGAGTAAATAATTTACTCATGGATCTTAAACATGCAAAATAGGAATATTAGTTGAAACATTATAACTGAATAATCCATTCAAGTAATAAAGGGTTACAATATCTCCATACAAAAATTAAAGATCAAATCCAGTCACTAGAATATTGAAGTCCCATGGCACAAGCATGACTTTCATGCTCTGCCTTTTCAAGATGCTTCGTGAGTGGATCCGCAATGTTTTGATATGTGTGAACTTTGCGAAAACATATCTTTCCCTTCTTAACTTCATCCCTTATGTAGTTGAATCTTCATTCAATGTGCCTAGTCTTTTGATGTGCACGGGGTTCCTTGATTTGAGCAATCGCACCCTCGCTATCACAAAGAATTTCTAGGGGGTCCTGAATGGAAGGGACCACCCCTAGATTGGCAATGAACATTTTTAACCATGCAGCTTCCTAAGCTGCTAATGAAGCAGCAATTTATTCTGACTCTGTAGTTGAATTGCCACCACATCTTGCTTAGAGCTCTTCCAAGAAATTGCTCCTCCATTCAAGATGAAAATACCCCGATTATGATTGTGAATCATCCTGATCAGTTTGGAAACTCACATCCGTGTAACCCTTTACTACGAGTTCCTGCTCACCAGATCCATAGATTAGGAACATATCTTTAGTCCTCCTTAGGTACTTAAGTATGTTCTTAACAGCCATCAAATGACTGCTTCTAGGATTTTGTTGGTATCGGCTTGTCATGATCAAGGCGCATAACACGTCTGGTCTAGTGCATATCATTGCATATATGACGGATCCTATAGCAACGCATACGGGATTCCCTTCATTTTGTCTTGCTCATCCTATGAGCTTGGACATTGAGTCTTACTCAATATTGTTCCTCTTTGAATAGGTACGGTACCTTTCATAGAGTTTTCCATCATGAACCTTTTCAAGATCTTATCAATGTATGCACTTTGATTCAAACCTATCAACCGCTTTGATATATCCCTATAGATCTTTATTCCTAAAATATAGGCGGCTTCACCAAGATCCTTAATGGAGAAACAACTTCCAAGCCAGGCTTTTACACCTTCCATGGTTGGAATGTCATTTCCAAATAATAGGATGTCATCACCATACAATACTAAGAAGATGGTGATGCTCCCACTAGCCTTCTTATACACACATGCTTCATCAAGGTTTTTGATGAACCCAAATTTGGTTATTTCTTCATCAAAACGGTGATTCCAACTTCTTGATACTTGCTTCAATCCGTAGATTGATTTCTTTAACTCGCATACTTTGTCACGATGTTTTGAGTTGACAAAACCTTCAGGCTGAACCATATAGACATCTTCGTCAACATACATTTAGAAAAGCATTTTTGACATCCATTTGCCAAATCTCATAATCATAATAAGCAGCTATGGCAAATAATATCCTAATAGACTTTGCACAACTAGTGAGAAGGTCTCATCATAATCAACCCCTTGAGTTGGAGTGAAACCTTTTGCTACAAGTCTAGTTTTGTAAGTATCCAAGTTCCAGCATATCAGTTTTCTTCTGAAAACCCACTTACTTCCAACTATCTTGGAGTTAAGAGGTGGTTCAACCAAGTCCCATACTTGGTTGTCATACATGGATTGCATCTCAACGTTCATGGCTTCAAGCCATTTGTCACAATCAAATTGGACATTGCATCATGATAGGTGGTTGGTTCATCTGAATCTACCACATAGCATCCATCAATGAAAAATCCATATCTTTCAGGTGGATTACTAATTCTACCAGATCTGCGAACGTTCTGTGTAATTTGATCAACCACTTGATCATTTTCAACATCCACATGTTGAGTGCTAGTTTCAACCAAAGTATATCGGTTTGTGGTTCTTGATCCTCATCAAGATCCATAGTTCTACTACTAGTTCCTTCCGTAAGGAACTTAGCTTCTAAGAACTCAGCCTTCTTGGCAACAGACTCCTTTTGTTCCAGTGGATCATAGAATAATATCCCATAGAATCTCTGGGATATCCAATGAAGATACACTTAGTGGAACGGTTCCAAGCTTTTGAGGTGGGAGTCTTAACATAAGCCTCACAACCCCATACCTTTAAATATGACAGTCATGGAACCCTTCCATGCCGTATTTCAAAAGGTGTCGTTTCCACTTCTTGGTTGGGGCCATATTCAAAATACGAGCCGCAGAGAGCAAAGCGAAACCCCAAAATGATAGAGGCAGTGAGCTTCTAGCCATCATAGATCGAACCCATATAATAGAGTTCGATTTCTCCTCTCGGACACGCAATTATGTTGTGGTTCCAGGTGGAGATTGTTGTGAGACAATACCACAACTTCTAAGATGATCTCTAAAGGCATACTCAGGTATTCACCTCCTCTATCGGTGCGGAGAATTTTTATTTTCTTATTGAGTTGATTTTCTACTTCATTTTGGAAGATTTTGAACATTTCAAAAGCTTCATCTTTGTGTCTTAACAAGTACACATAACCATATAGACTATAGTCGTCGGTAAAGGTAATGAAGTATCTTTCATGGTACCTAGTCATTGGCTTGAAAGGACCATATACATCCGAATGTATGATGCCTAACAAATCTTTTGCCTTTCGCACTTGCCACTAAAAGGCGCCTTAGTCATTTTACCTTGTAAACAAGATTCACATACATCGAATGAATCATATTCATTTCTTTTAAAGACCGTTCTTTTGAAGTGTTTGTATGCGCTGCTTGTTTATATGACCAAGACGGCAATGCCAAATATAGGTATCACTCAAATCCAATTTGAGTTTCTTAGTGGTGGTTTAGTACAATGAGCTATCATATAATGTGTTTTCATGAACCAATTCATAAATTCCATTAATGGGATTAGCTTTAATATAAAACATGCCATTTAAAGAAACATGAATTTCATTCTTAATAAATGATAAAACATAACCATATTGTCTTAATTGGGCAACAGAAATAATGTTCCTAGACAAACTAGGAGCATACAAA
Source organism: Flaveria trinervia (assembly GCA_025506515.1). Classification (NCBI taxonomy): domain Eukaryota; kingdom Viridiplantae; phylum Streptophyta; class Magnoliopsida; order Asterales; family Asteraceae; genus Flaveria; species Flaveria trinervia. Next base: position 33,186,250 of record CM046453.1, on the reverse strand, counting down.
ATATTGTTCAAAATTACTTCCAAACCATTTGGAAGCTTCAAGATGTAGTCCCCTCGGCCTTCAACTTGAACCTTTGCCCCATTGCCCATGCAGAGGCTCGCATCCCCTTTCTTGAAGTCCTTACTTCTTTTAAACCCCTGCAATAAGTTACAGATATGAGTTCGACATCCGGTATCCAATACCCATGTGTTAGAGGATATTAAATTAGACCAATATGGATCATGAAACATGTACCTGAGGTTTGCCCGGCATCCCTCTTTGCTTGCAACTCTTTGAGATGGACTGGGCGATTTCTTGCCCAGTGTCCAATCTCCCCACACTTAAAGCATGGGTCATTTGAAGCAACCTTTTGCTTCTTCTCCGCTGGTTTGGTGGTGGCGCTCTAACCACCCCTTTCCCTTTCCCTAATCTGCCCTTTACCCTTGGCGACATTTGCCTGGGTGCAGGGTGAGGCCTCTTCTTGTTCCCACCTTAATTGATGGTGAGAACGGCTAAAACCCTTTTACCCATGGCCGCCTCTGCAGTTTTGAGCATAGAGTGAAGCTCACTTATGTTCTTGTCCCACCCGTTCATGTTGTAATTCATGACAAAATTGTCAAACCTTTTTGACAAAGAGTTGAGGATCAAATCGGTAGCCAACTCTTTCTAGACGGGACAATCAGCCTTTTGAGGTGGTCAATGTGGCTTTTTTCTTAAGTACATAAGATGAAACAGATTGGGTGTCGTCCATACGACACGCATGGAGTGCTCGAACCGTTTCGAAGCGCTCAACCCATGCTTGTTGTTGGAACGTTTCCTTCAACTCGGTTATGATGTCGTACGCTCCATGATGTTCATACTCCTTTTAGAGATCTGGAGTCATACCTGCCAACATAAGGCAAGACACTTGGACCGAGTCCTCAGTGTATTTCACCTAATTGTTATAGGCCTCCTCATCATCCTCACTAGGTTGATAAGGAATCGGATCATCTAATATGTATGATCGCTTCTCTTGCTTGAGAACAATTCTCAAGTTTCGAAACCAATCAATAAAGTTATTATGGTTAGACGCTCCTTTTGGAGAATGGTTCTTAGTGATAGTGAGTGAGCGGTCTGGATTTCATTGTTATCATTATTGTTGGTGGCCATCAATAAAATATAACAAAGTTCAATTTTAGTAATTTTGATATTGTTCATATTTTAATAATTAAAACCCCTTTTAAGGGTCTTACACAATATTAAAATCTAGAATCCAATGTTACATTTAATAGTGGTTAGGTGACCATTATCCTATTATTTAAATTAATAAGGTAGTCAACGTTTTGACAATTGCAACCATTTGCAACTTCTAGGGTATGGGATCGACTTTAAACATCATATGTATAGTGGCATGTTTATCCCATCAACACCTTTGTAAACCATATTGTAGGTGATCCATTTAACATGGTTTGCAAATCAAGTTACCCTACTTGCACACACATGTGAGTTTTCCAACATAAGTGGTTAATTGACCTTTATCCGACGAATATTGTAACCCCACCTCAAGTCACCAGTTCCCTCAAAATGGTTAGGCGACCTTATCCCATTAAGAGTTTCCAAATGACTCAAGTGTTGTGCAAAAGGATGGTGTTAAACTTGTTTATAAAAGAAAATTTAAGGTTTCATAGTCTTAGTTTAGAAAACTCTATGTACCTTATATTTGCATGCTATTCAAATACAAGGTACCCTATGGTTCACTTTTAATAAAACCTCTTTTATTAAAACCATTAATCCTTTTAATAACCTTTTATTAACCACTTAATGATAAAGAACCATCAAAATTTCAGCTTGTTAAGTTTGTTAATGAGTTTGTAATGCATATCCAAATATCAACCAAACAATCATGCATCAAACAACCAAACAAGCATAAACATACAAACATGGGTGCATAACCATAGCCACTAAGTTGATCACACTTGTTTGCCATCACAAGTGTTGTCATAAGGTCTTTCCTAAGGGTGAAGATGACACATCAAAATGTGTCCATGAACTCCCACTTGAATCCACATCCAAATGCTTCAAGTGTCCATGTCTTTTGTGTCCTTCTTTGAGTCTTCATCTTGTGCATCCTCTTTTACAAAATTCCTATCCTAATACAATTTTTCTAATAAAAGAAATGCACCTAATCTATTTATTACATAACCAAATGAATAAATAAATTACAACCCAAGATATAAAACACAAATTACAACCCTTTCAAGAAACAAACCAACATGACAAAATACAATCAACCAAAACCAACACATAAGGCCAAGGCTATGTTATGCACCATAATATAAAACTCATTCAACATCCAAGAATCAATAATGAATCCCTTATTTTAGCCCTAAAGTTTCAGCCAACACAAACTAAAACTTTAAGGTTGTCCAAACAACACAATCAACCATTTGATATAAATCTTTCAAGGTTTAAACCAAAGCATACAAGATTAAACCTTGAAATATAAGGGATTCATACAACCACAACAAAGCAACCCCTAATGGGTGGAAAAAGTCCATGAAAACTAATTTTTCAAGACTTTTTGAAGCACATGTTCCATATAACCGGCTCTAGATGCCATTGATGATGGTTTTGTTGTTCATAAAACCAAAGTTTAACCTCTTAAACATTCAGAAAAACGCAGCGGAAATATGTAAGAAACATGATTATATAACTGAAATTTCAGTTATTATGGTGACAATATATATGTTAAAACAAACACAAAATCAAAGGATCATTGTATATGAATGAGCAAGCTATGAAACATAAGTAAATGTACTAAAATCACAGCTACATTGAGCTGTGAATAACTACTTTTCTACCAGCTTAAAGTCCACCAAGAAAAGGATGTAGGATGCTTGAAATTTGTCCAAGGCTCCAAGGAAAGAACCTCAAGCTTGTATACCCCAAGCTAATATGCAAGCACCTCTTCTTGTTAGGGAGATGAACACCAAAAAGTGACTCCAAATCCTCTCAAAACTTGCTGAAAAACCGAGAACATTGAGAAAGAGAAGGGAGCTCGAAAATTTTTGTTTTGCATGTGTGTGTTAGATGAGATGGTTGAGTGTGGACTAGTTCCAAGTTCTTTTGTTTTGAAGAAGGTAAAACCCTCTCATTGGAGAGGGTGGGGCGGCCGAAAATCCTTTTCTAGACAAAGTTCCCCCCTAAATTTAATCAAGCAATTTTATAGATTAGTCTGTTGTAAGTTTGTACAATTAACTTTTAATTGTATAACTTATACACTCTTTTAATTACTTAATGTTATCTAACTAACTTAAATAACACTAAGTAATATTCTTGAACAAAATATCCTAATAAGTTGTTCCATCTCACATGCAACTTATTTAGAAAACCCATTTTCTAAATTTGGTGTTATTATTTAATTGCATGATCATATAATCAATTGAATAATTGTCAGTGATTGCAAAGCTTGTTATTGGGTATAACTCGACTTGGATCATGACATACTAACCACATCATTGTTCTATGTGTCTTGGGCATAAAGAATCCAACAATCTCCCACTTGCACAAGATTCATAGAAGATTGATGCAAGCAGTAAATACCGCCTAACAACAGTTTACTACCCTTAATACGCATGACTTATAGCCAATCAATAACATCATCCCATTCAAGTATCCTACTTGAAATGATTTACGTGAATTGATCATCTATCCTTTTGTTACATATGTCATGTTAAATCCAAGGACACAGAGTGATCATTCCTTGTTGATTTAACTTATCCAGGCCTTAGACATCTTACTCTCAAAGTATAAGAGGAACAAATCCCATCTTGACTACATACGTTTCTCACAATCACCTTGTGTCACATCTGAACGAGCCTCATGTACTGTCCATTATTTCAGAACAACGGATAACCAGATCAAGGTATCATACTTGGTGAATATCAAAACCCAATATGTATCTCAGGTCTGAGGATACCAAATGATATTCGCCTTTACTCAAATTTACTTATGATCAATCAATAAGATTCTATGTAGTAAAATTTGAGATGCGGGTTAGTCCAATATTTGTATCCCACAAATATCTATGAACCTTTCCAGCAACCCATTGCTCTATATTCATCTTTATGAATATCAACCAATCCAAGTTCATAATAATCTTACTCTCACACTTGTTCCCACAAGTCTGAACGACTATGGACTTTAGAGTAAACAATTTACTCATGGATTAAACATGCTAAATTGGAACATTAATTGAAACATTATAACCAAATAATTTTATTCAAATAATACAGAGTTCACATATCCAAACACAAAATTTACAGATCAAATCCAATCACTAGAATATCAAAGTCCCATGGCACAAGTATGACCTTCATGCTTTGCCTTTTCAAGGAGCTTCGTGAGAGGATCTGCAATGTTTTGATCTGTGTGAACTTTGCAAATACATATCTTTCCTTTTTCAACTCATCTCGTATGTAGTTGAATCTCCGCTTAATGTGCCTAGTCTTTTGATGAACACGAGGTTCCTTGATGTGGGCAATCGCACCCTGGTTATCACAAAAGATCTCTAAGGGGTCCTGAATGGAAGGGACAACCCCTAGATCGGCAATTAATTTCTTCAACCTTGCAGCTTCTTGAGCTGCCAATGAGGCGGTGACGTATTCTGATTCTGTAGTTGACAGAGTCACCACATCCTGTTTGGAGCTCTTCCAAGAGACCACTCCTCCATTCAGAATGAAAATATATCCCGATTGTGACCATGAATCATCACGATCGGTTTGGAAACTCGCATCCGTATAACCTTTTACAACGAGTTCCTCATCACCAGATCCATAGATTAGGAACATATCTTTTGTCCTCCTTAGGTACTTAAATTTGTTCTTAACAGCCATCCAATGACTGTTTCCAGGATTTTGCTGGTATCGGTTTGTCATGCTTAAGGCGCATGACACGTCCGGTCGAGTGCATATCATTGCATACATGATGGATCCAATAGCAGATGCGTATTACTCAATATTGTTCCTCTTTGAATAGGTATCGTACCTTTCTTAGAGTTCTCCATCTTGAACCTTTTCAAGATTTATCAATGTATGCACTTTGATTTAAACCAATCAACCGCCTTGATCTATCCCTATCGATCTTTATTCCAGAATATAGGCAAGTGATGATGCTCCCACTAGCTTTCTTATATACACAAGCTTCGTCAGCATTCATGATGAATCCGAGTTTAATTATTCTTCATCAAAACGATGATTCCAACTTCTCGATGCTTGTTTCAACCCATAGATTGATTTCTTTAACTTGCATACTTTATCAGGATGTTTTGGATCGACAAAACCTTCAGGCTGAACCATATAGAAATGTTCCTCAAGATATCCATTTAGGAAAGCGGTTTTGACATCCATTTGCCAATCTCATAATCATAATGAGCAGCTATGGCAAACAACATCCTTATAGACTTTAGCATCACAACAGGTGAGAAGGTTTCATCATAATCAACCCCATGAGTTTGAGTGAAACCCTTTGCTTCAAGTCTAGCCTTATAAGTATCCAAGTTTCCATGCATGTCGGTTTTCTTCTTGAAAACCCACTTGCTTCCAACTACTTTGGAGTTAAGAGGTGGTACAACCAAGTCCTCTTGGACCAAAAGAACCAATGAGCCAAGATCAGAAAAACTCTAAGTCCCACATGATATCACAACAACTGCTGAAGGCTTCATCAGCAGTTCGACAAGTGCTGAAAACTCCAACATCTGAAGATCAAGTGCTGAAGACTTCAACAGCTGAAGACTAAAGTGCTGAAGCTCAACAACTGAAGAACACAAGTGCTGAAGCTGAACAGCTGAAGAACACAAGTGCTAAAGCTGAACAGTTGAAGAACACAAGTGCTGAAGCTGAACAGCTAAAGAACACAAGTGCTGAAGCTGATGTCCAAAGTACTGAAGTACAACAGCTGAAGAGTTTACAAGTGCTAAAGATCAACAACTAATGTACAAAGTCTGAAGACAAAGACTGAAGACATCAGCTGATGATATCTACTAAAGTCATCAGCTGATGAAACGTCTGAAGTTCAAGTCTGAAGATCAAGTACTGAAGTTTCAGTAGTTTGTCACAACAGCTGAAGAGTACTTCTTCAGTAGTTGTGATATCAGTAGTTTTATGTTTTTACTTTCAGTAGTTTTGTAAAACGACTGAAGAGCTTGTTCTTCAGTCATTGTAGTTTCAGTAGTTTTATGTTTTTCAGTAGTTATAACAACTGATAACACGTAGCATTTTTGTAAGGAGATGTCAGCTGTTTTGACATCTTCAGTAGTTGTGTTTCAGTTGGAATAATTCTGTTAGATGTCACTATCAAGTGACATCAGCAGACGTCACATCTCTTATATAAGAGGTGTCGACCTAATTTGTAATTGTGACATTCCGTTACCACGAAAGCGTATATTGAATGAAATATTTGCAGAATTCTCTCTCTATAATCGTCTTTGTTCTTCATTGAATATCGTTTCGTTCTTGTGAATCGACTAATTCATTGTTAGAATTCCGCTGCTATACTCTCTAATCAATCAAACATAGATCACTGATCATAACAAGTGGTATCAGAGCAGGTTAATCATTGATCGATGTAACAATTGATCATTGAAACTGCTAATTGATATCTGTGTTTGATTGAATTAGCATATTCACAAGAACTGGTTATAGATTATTGAATTTCTGTCGCTTTCGTTCATTTATTTTGAGATCTCTTTTGGTTCAATTGGTTGTTGCGTTTTGTTCTAAATCTGTTTTTGCTTAATCGAATTTGATTGAATCTGAGATGACGACTCCTTCTAATGATCCTCACAATACCGGTTTCTCAACCAAGCCTCCGATGCTGGTTAGGACCGAGTATAACATATGGCAACGAAGAATGCTTCATCACCTGTCTGTTAACAGTTCAGGTTGTTGAAAATCTGTGGTACATGGACCACATAAGCCTATGGTTAATAATCCGGAAACCAATCAAATGGTTCCAAAGAAGAAGGAACAATACTCTGATGAAGATCGGAAACTATTTGAGATTGATGCTAAAGCCCATGGAATTCTGGCCATGGCACTGCCTAATGAAATCTATTCAGGCTTATGCATCATGAAACTGCTCATGATCTCTGGAATGCCATGAAGGAACAATTCGGTGGCACAGATGAGGTCTTAGCAAACAACAGAGAAATCCTTGCCCAACAATATGAGACATTCTCTCATAGAAAGGGTGAGACACTGACTCAACAGTTTGAGCGCTTTTCCTGCTTGATCTCTAAGCTGAAAATGGTGAAACAGGAATACACCAATAGCCAGATGAACAACAGGTTCCTCTGATCACTGCCTGAGAGATGGGCATGTTGATTTCTCTTCAAATAGTTCTGATCATGCATTTGTTGGTATTGAGAGTCATTCTGGCAGTAATAGTGACAATTTATGCTTCATTATGGATTATCTGAAAGGAATAGCTGATGATCTAGAAGAGATGGATATTCTGAGCCAAATGGCATTGATTAATATCATATCTCAGAAGTTCTATAAGAGAACTGGCAGGAAATTTCCTGGACTCTCTGGCAAAACCAAAGTTGGTTTTGACAAGAGTAAGTTGAGGTGTCATAAATGCCAAAGGCTGGGACACTTTGCAACAGAGTGTAGATCAACTGGATCTAACTCTTCTGCCCCTTTATGACTTTTCCTAGTACTAGTCCACAAAACAGAGGGCAACATCCTGCTGGTTCTGGTCATCATTCACATCCTAGATCTCCTGCATACTTTGTCCCTAGGGTCAAATGTCATATCCTTATCCCTGCATTATATGCCTCAATCAAATCCTGTTCAAGCTCCAATTGCTCAACAACCACAAGCATTGCGTGAACCACAACCTTCCCAATCTCATCAACAAACTCAACCTCAACAACACAGCTTCTTCACCCCAGGAGTTGTTGACTGGAGCAGTTTACCAGATGACTTGTCTGGTCATGAACAACTGTTCTCCGGTGCTGGTCAACATGGTGGTGAAAGTCCTTTTGGAAATCTAGCTCTTATGGCTTTGGAGTCTGCTGATACTTCATCCTCTAATGCCTCTACACCAAAGGTATCACAGGTATCCTCTGAGGCAAAAGCCAAATTAGTTCTGAAACATGATAGCAGCATTTGCATCTATTAGAGAAACAATGTAGCTTTAATCAACAAGAACATTGAGCTAGAACAGATAATTTCAAAAGCAAAGCTGAATTTGAGTCTGTGCTTAATGATAAAATGATGAGATTTACAAACTGAAATGCCAAATAACTGATGATAAGGCTAGGGAAGAGATACTTCTTGAGAAGTATAAAGATCTCAAAGAAACCCTTGCAGTTACCCAGGTACAGTGTGATAGATGTGTACAATCATGCAAAGGTTTTGAAATGCTTCTTAGTAAGCAATCTGCTTCCAATGTGAAGTTTGGCATTGGTTACAATCACACTGCTCCACCTACAGATTTTACTCCCAGGGCAAAGGTAGAATCTGATGGTGAGAGAAATAACCAATCCATCTCATCATGTGATCTACTTTCTGATACAGCACAATCAGAAGTAGAAGTCAGCATCAAGCCCTCTCAGAACCTATCAGCTGATGTTGATGGTTCCACTGCTGACACTCACATGATCCATGAGTTGATCAACTCAGGAGTTAATTCTGAAAGTCCTGAAAGGACTAGAGAGCAGGATTTAACACCTGAAGTTCAAACTCCAACTACTGCCAGTACTGAAAAGAAGAAAACTGTCAGTACAAAGAGTTTGAAGACTACTAAAGAGGAAGTCAAGAAAGCAAACAATGCTTCCAAAGCACTGAAGAGCAAGTCTTCAGTTGCTTCACCCTCTTTAGTTGATGATCAACCTAAGATGAAGAAGAAACCATGTGAAGTATGTGGTTTGTTCAATCATCTTATAGATGATTGCTGGTACAAAAGAGGTTCCAAACTCAAACATAAAGAAGAAATTAAAGAGAAAATGGTAAAAATGAAAACTGAGTTTGAGACAACATTTGTATCAGCAACATCAAATCCTGTAACCTTAATTCCTCAAAGAAATCCAAAAGGAGGGGGTTAAACAGGTGACAGCTGAGAGTGCTCAGAAGAAGAAGGTGCAACATAGGAACTTATCAAACTCCACTGGCAATGTGTCTGATGAGCTGAAAGCTTTATCACAAAATCAGACACAGCTGGTTATGATGGTTCAACATCTATGGGAAGAGTTAACCAATTAGATGCTCCTATGTTGAAACCACAGAAAAGGAGGTCCAAGCCAAAGGATTCCTCTTCTTCACCATCTTCTTCCTCTCAGGCTGTTGTTTCTAATAACCTGTTAGTTTACCATCTGTTGATGAGACCAGGCCCAAAACCAAAAAGGTTTGGGTCTCCAAAAGTAACTGATTGTTTATTATTGCAGGGTTCTCCAACATGCCAAAGTAGCATCTGGTATGTAGAAAGTGGGGGATCTATGCACATGACTGGGAACAGTCTCTTCTTCATGACTACTCTCAAGGAAAGAAGGGCTTTGTTTCTTTTGGCAATGATGCTAGGGGTTACATCATTGGAAATGGCTTTGTCTCCAATGGAGAAATCAAGTTTGATGATGTTAATCATGTGGAAATCTCAAGTACAATCTCTTGAGTGTCAGTCAAATGTGTGATAAAGGCCATGTTGCTCTTTTCACCAGTCAGAACTGTAGGATTCTGTCATCCAAACTTCTGCATTTGATTGATAAGGTGTTGGATGATCACACTCTCCTGAGAGCCAACAGGACAGGAAGAGTGTATGCCTTAGATCTTTCCAAGAAAATAGATCTCAGAGGCAGTCCTTGCCTATTTTCCAAAGCCTCTTCTCAAGAATCTAAACTGTGGCACAGAAGGCTGGTCATGTAATTTCAAAAACATGAATCAGCTTATCCACAATAGTTTAGTTAGAGGCTTACCAATAAAGGAGTTCCACTGTGATGAAACCTGCACTGCTTGTTTAAAAGGAAAACAACACAAAGTCTCATTCCCTCCTATTGAAGAGCCTAAGTCCACTCCTGCTTGCAATTACTGCATATGGATCTATTTGGTCCTGTGAGAGTAATGAGCATGGCAAATAAGAAATACTGTCTGGTAATTGTGGATGATTACTCCATATTTGTATGGACTTTCTCTACATTCAAAGGATGAGTTTGCTCAGAAGATTATTCACTTTGTGTTATATATTGAGAAGCAGTATTCCCTTCCCAGTCAAGTGTATTAGAAGTGACAATGGAACTGAATTCACAAACCATACACTTGATGACTTCTATCTTTCAAAGGGAATCAAAAGGCAATTTAGCATCCCAAGGACTCCAGAACAAAATGGAGTAGTGGGAGAGAAAGAACAGGACCCTAATTGAAGCTGCAAGGTCCATGCCGGCTGACTCTGGTTGCCACTGACCTTTGGGCTGAAGCTGTTAACACAGCTTGCTATGTGCAGAATAGAGTTTAGTAAATCAGAGGTTGATGAAGACTCCATATGAAGTTCTCCATCATTGGCTCCTCTAATTTCATTTTTCAAAGCATTGGGGTGTCCTGTTTATCTCAACCCAAAGGATCAACTCCATACAAATTTGATCCTAAGGTGGATGCAGGGTATTTTGTTGGTTATTCATCTACTTGCAAGGCATACAGAGTCTTCAACTGCAGAACAAAGATAGTGAAGAGACTTTGCATGTGAAGTTTAATGAATCTCCTTGGACAAGATTCCACAAAACCTGTGGAGTTGTTTTGATTTGGACATACTGCAATATGTCCTTATCAAACTCCAGCTGTTGCAGATCCTGTGGATAAATCATCTTCTGCAGCATGTCTTCCACCTGGTGGTATGATGATGATGATGATAATATCAATACTCACCTATTCAAGTTTAGTGACCAACTGCATGTGTCTGCTAAATTGATGTCCGTAGCTTCAGCACTTCCATCAACAACAAAGCTGATGAGATCTCTGTTTCCTCTACATCTTTTGAGTTACCATCTAATCTTGGTTTCAAGAGTCTACATCAACATCTGCTGCTACTGAAGGTTCTACAAACACTTGCACAGATCTCATTGTTTTATCAAGAACTGAAGAATCACCCCATGTCTGATTATTGGTGATATCAATGCTGGTGTTTCAACAAGAAGTCAATTGTCTAACTTCTGCTTATGCTCTCTTCATCAGTCAGCTAGAGCCAAAGAACTACCATGTTGCTTTGAGAGACAATGGATGGGTTGAAGCTATGCAGCTTGAGCTACTTCAGTTCAAGAAACAGCAAGTGTGGGAACTGGTTCCTCTTCCCCTAGGTAAGTGTGCAATAGGCACTAAATGGGTGTTTAGGAATAAAACTGATGAAAATGGGCTTATTGTTAAGAACAAGGCTAGACTGGTTGTACAGGGGTTTTTCACAAGAAGAAGGTATTGACTATGATGAAACCTTTGCCCCTGTAGCCAGACTAGAGGCAATCAGATTGTTTTTAGCCTATGCTGCATTCCACAATCTTAAAGTTTTTCAAATGGATGTCAAAAGTGCATTTTATATGGTAAAATAAAGGAAGAAGTTTATGTGTGTCAACCACCAGGTTTTGAGGATAATAAACATCCTGAATGGGTGTATAAACTTGATAAGGCTCTTTATGGGTTGAAACAAGCTCCTAGAGCCTGGTATGAGACACTCTCTACTTTTCTTCTTAAGAATAATTTCACCATAGGCTCCATTGATAAAACATTGTTTATTAAGAAGGTGGATCAGCATAAGCTACTTTTCAGATTTATGTTGATGATATCATTTTTGCATCCTCTGATCCCCAGTTGTCTGATGATTTACAACATTAATGAAACAGAGGTTTGAAATGAGTGCAATGGGAGAATTATAGTTCTTTCTAGGCTTGCAAATTAAACAAAAGGCTGATGGAACCTTTATTCATCAGTCAAAATATACAAAAGATCTTTTGAATAAGTTTGATTTACAAAACTGTAAGCCCTGTTCTACTCCCATGTGCAACACCACACAACTGGATGCTGATCAGAAAGGTAAAGCTGTTGATGAAACACTTTACAGATGTTTGATTGGGTCCTTGATGTATTTAACAGCTTCTAGACCAGATATTATGTTTGCTACATGTGTTTTGCTAGATTTCAGGGCTGCTCCCAAAGAGTCTCATTTGATTGCAGTCAAGAGAATCTTTAGATATTGCAAGGTACACAATCTCTGGGTTTATGGTATTCCACTGGACACTCTTGAAATTAGTTGCTTTTTCAGATAGTGACTATGCAGGGTGCAATTAACTAGAAAGTCAACTTCTGGTGGTTGTCAATTCCTAGGCAACTGTTTGATTTCTTGGCAGAGTAAGAAACAACATCTGTGTACACTGCTGAGGCCGAGTACATTGCTGCTGCAAGTTGTACTTCTCAGGTACTCTGGCTTCAGAACCAACTTCTGGATTATGGCATTACAGAGACTAAGATTCCATTATTAATGGATATGCTTCAGCTCTGTGTATTGTCAAAAATCCAGTCCAGCACTCTAGACCAAACTATAGAGATCAGACATCACTTTATTCGGGATTGTTTTGAAAAAGGTCTGATTGATCCTAAGTTTGTGCCTAGTGCTGATGAGCTTGCAGATATTTTTACTAAGCCTTTGGATAGTTCTACTTTCCAAATCTTGTGTTAAGGCTTGGTATGCTGCAGCTAGAAAAGTGACAACTACTGATGATTCAGTAATAATTACTGGTGATCATTGGTACCCATGTCACATATAAGTACTGATGAGTCCTTTCACCTTCAGTAGTTTTTATAACTACTGACGGCTAAATGCCTCACAAGTACTGAAGTACTTTATCTTTTCCAAACTACTGATGTAGTTACACTACTGATGTAGTTACCTACTGAAATCAGTACAAACAGATAAGTACTGACATCCTATGAAACACCTGAAAAGCAGATGCAAAGTCTGATGAGTAAGTGTTGAGGACAGTATGAAACAGTTGAATGGCTATGAATTGACAAAACTACTGAAGAGAACTTTCTCTTCAGTTGTTTCTACAACTGCTATTTCATTCTAACAACTGAAGCAAAACCATGTCTTCAGTAGTTTTATAACTACTGATGACTAACACCAAGTCTTCAGCTGTTTACAACAACTGATGACAAACCACTGTCTTCAGTAGTTTCACAACTACTGATGACAAACACCAAAGTCCTCAGTTGTTTCATCATCTGAAGTCAAAACCATGCTTTTTAGTAGTTTCTAACTACTGATGCCTAAAACCACGACTTCAGCTGTTTCAACGTCTGAAAGGGTATACCATGTCAACAGTCGTTTAAAACTACTGATGACTAACACCAATCCTTCAGTCGTTTTCTAACCCGTACCCTATAAATATCCCTGACCTAATCCTTCAGAGCTTCATCTTCTTCAAACCTAACGTTCATCTCTCCAAAACTTCTCTCTTCTAAATGGCGTCCATGCAAATCAAACCGCGACACAACTGTGTAGCTTACCTCACCAAATCGCCATTCTGGCTAAGTTCGATAATGCTATTGATCTTATGGTCCAATCACAATACAAAACGGCCTTTCTTCTCAATCCAATCCTTCATGCCGAATCCCTTAACCAGTTTTGGATGAACATCACCCTCACCACTGGGGAGAACAACACCGCGTCTCTCCGGTCGTCGTCAACAACCACGAAGTTGTCATCACTCTCCGATATACTTCGTCAAACTCTACACCTGGATGATACCACTCTCCTGCTGGATATCCAAAGGGCACAACTGATTTATCCTTTGCCCACCATGGATATCAGGGCAACCTTAGTGCCTCCACTATACAAGAAACATTTCCATGACGCTGAACGTCTAATCTTTCACATGGTAAATGTCTGTTTAGCTCCTAAGACTTCGTCTTGGGATCAAATGTCTACAAAGTGGCAGCAGGTAATGTATTCCATTCTTGAGCAACAGCCTTTAAATTTTTCAGAAATAATATTTTCAGAGCTCAAGGATATGGCTCAAAAACTAACTGTTAACCGTTGGATATTATATCCGCGGTTCATAATGGCCATAATTACAAACCAGCTTCAAGCTGAGGGACTTGTTGGCATGGGAGTCCCTGCTATGGCTGTTTTGCCTGAAGTATACTCCCGGCACAACTCTGACCACTCACTCAAACTGGTTGCCAAGCTGCGCAAACCCACGCAGCAGGAACCCACAGCCACCACCTCCAAATCAAAAGTCCCCACCAAACCCACTAAAAAGAAACCAAAAAGGCTACTCAGGGAAATGAGTCCTCTGAGGATGCCCCTACAACACAAACGCAGGCCATATCCACTGGTTATAACCCCCTAGTGGATATAAGGACTCTTCCAGCCATAGCCGCTCAGGATTCCTCTCAACAGGAGCCTGCAGCCACCACACAAGGGGTACCCACACATCTGGAATCTTCCTCACTTGAAGAGATTTCCATTGAAGAGCACCTTCCTCCCCAGGTGCACACTACTTCTACCCCATCACCCCATGCAACCGCCCCCCAAAGTCCTACATTGCTTGTTGCACCAAAGTGCTGACTCAATTGCACTCCTCACCCCCTCCCCAGATACTAATTACTACTGGGAACACCTCTACCATTGAGGGGAGGACCAAGTGCAGCTGAGAACCCACAGATAAGGGTTACAATGTTCCTTCTCCTAGTGTAGCAATGGAGATTGGAACTTCTGGTGAGGCTGCCACCTCTCCTGCGTCAGCATATGATCAGGTTGTAGTTGGTACCATTACTAAGACCTTACCAGAGGCAACTGCTGATGACGGACATAGTCCTGAGGCAGGAAGTCCCCAGTACCAAGACAAAGGGGCACATGCTACAACTGAGCTACACTCAGTGCATGTTCATCCTGATCCTATCAGGAGGTCAGGTGATTCAGTATCTACTGATGATGACCTGGGCTTCTTTTACGATGTAATCGCCCAAAACACCATCCTGGAAGAGGAGGTGAGCAGACTCAAAGAGTTGCTTGCCAAAACTTCTAAGGACCAAAGACCATCTGCCTCCACCAACCCACAGATGGCACCTTCAGTTGAAGGTTCCCCAAACACTTTACCCTCTCACTCCAATGAGCCTCCAGCTTCTGCTTTTGGCACTATCTCTCCGGGACAAAACCCCCCAGAGCAGATGGTTGTTGTATTCCAACAATCCATACCTCTCATCACTCCCATTAACAATGAAATTGTTACTAAAGCCATTGATGAGAGGATTTCCTTAACTCTACAACCACTGATTGATAATGCTGTGCTCAAGAAACTTTCTGACGTACAAACCCCTGTCTCCAATGCATCCAAAAAGGGGGAGAGTACTGCAGTGAAAGAAAAGAAGAGGAAAAGAACTGAGGATGAGAAGGCAAAAGAGAAAGCCTAAGAATTGGAAAAACAAAAGCAACAACAACTGATCACTTACAAAAGAAAGAAAAGTGCTTGTGATCAACCTACTGCTGAAGAAAAATCCTTGGAAGAGCTGGTAAAAGATACTGATGATACACACAGCCGATCCATGGATAAAATCATTGAGCAACTCTTCAAGCAAGGTTTTGATACAGCCACATTAGATAGTGAGATCAGGAAGTTGGAAGTGGAGGAGATTCAAACCCGATGGGCTGGGTATGATGTACTGGAAAAGGAGAGATTGGAGATCATGATCCGTTTCATTGCCAAATACTTAGGAAGATCTTTGATGGAGATTCGTGCGTGGACCAGAGACAGTATTCTGGCTATAGCCACCAGAATCTGTCTGTCTGAGCAATTCCATAAGGGGATTATCATTGAAGCCCTTGATGAGGCTGGGGCTGGAAAAAGGTTTGAAATGGCAAGACTTAGAAAGGCTAAACTCACAACCAAAATGCTGGAACAACCTTCCCTTCCACCCACTCAAAAACAGCCTACCCCTCAAATCTCCAAACCAATGTCAAAGCCCAAATCCAAACTTCCTCAACCCATAAAACTAACTCCCTTACCATCTAAACCAACATAGCCGATGATGCACCTAAGAAGAAGAAGAGAAGGGTGTTGAGGCTAGACGAAGAAGAAGAAGAGGATGATGTGGAAGAAGATAGGCTGCCTCTGTCTGCAGTTCTAACATTGGCGAAAGCCAAACCTATGCCCATCACTCCCACCTCACAGATGGATGCTGTGAGAGTAAAGATTGAAGAAGAGGAGCAGCAAAAGCTTCATGATGATGATGAATGCTGAAAAGCATTGAAAAAACTTATGCTGCTTCGTCATCATTATTAGTATGAAGAAAGAAGCTGAGGTTGTACACTCTCGCCACACATTTCAATATCAGAAGGAAGGGTGAGAGTATGGCCTGATCCTAGGGTGGCTCACAGGATTGTAAAGAAAGACATTCCTTCGAGATACAAGGGTCAAGTCAAGAGGATCGTAGATGAAGAGATCACAGTGGCCCTTGTAGTATCACCTTGGGAGATTGTTGAAGATTTCAAGAAGGCCTACGAGACTAAACAACCACCCCAGAAGATGCTAGAGAACATAATTATTAAAAAGGGGTTAGTCTACAAGAGGCTTGAGAACTTCAAACAAAATGAGCTCAGTCTGTTACTCGAAGGGACTCATCCTGATGAGTTTGCATACAGACAGATTACAACAGTTAAGCTCAAAAATGGAAAACAGGCCAAGTACATCTCAGAGCTGTATGGGCGAGAAGGATTGTTTGATGGTGAAGCCGAGAACCTGACATGGATGAACAAATCATGTTTCTCAGAGCATACAACCAGAGAATCCTACAGGCTTATACACGGGAAGTAGATCTCATGAATGGGATAACAACTCTGTGTCCAGTTCCCCAAAATAGAGTTCCCATTCATATCTTGCCAAACAAATATCTGAGATTTCTTCCCAGGCCGGAGCTTATATGGGTCATCTTCTCTACTGATCAAGAAGGAAAAAGACCAACCTTTTTGCCAACAATAAGTGGGATAATAAATAAATTAGAGGTTTTGGCTGCATTGGTTCAGGGGGAGTTTGTTGGACCAAAAGAACCAATGAGCCAAGATCAGAAAACCTCTAAGTCCCACATGATATCACAACAACTGCTGAAGGCTTCATCAGCAGTTCGACAAGTGCTGAACACTCCAACAGCTGAAGATCAAGTGCTGAAGACTTCAACAGCTGAAGACTAAAGTGCTGAAGCTCAATAGCTGAAGAACACAAGTGCTGAAGCTGAACAGCTGAAGCACACAAGTGCTGAAGCTGAACAGCTGAAGAACACAAGTGCTGAAGCTGAACAGCTGAAGAACACAAGTGCTGAAGCTGATGTCCAAAGTACTGAAGTACAACAACTGAAGAGTTTACAAGTGCTAATGATCAACACTGATGTACAAAGTCTGAAGACAAAGACTGAAGACATCAGCTGATGATATCTACTGAAGTCATCAGTTGATGAAACGTCTGAAGTTCAAGTCTGAAGATCAAGTACTGAAGTTTCAGTAGTTTGTCACAACAGTTGAAGATTACTTCTTTAGTAGTTGTGATATCAGTAGTTTTATGTTTTTACTTCAGTCGTTGTAGTTTCAGTAGTTTTATGTTTTTCAGTAGTTATAACAACTGATAACACTTAGCACTTTTGTAAGGAGATGTCAGCTGTTTTGACATCTTCAGTAGTTGTGTTTCAGTTGGAATAATTCTGTTAGATGTCACTATCAAGTGACATCAGCAGACGTCACATCTCTTATATAAGAGGTGTCGACCTAATTGTAATTGTGACATTCCGTTACCACGAAAGCGAATATTGAATGAAATATATTTGCAGAAATCTCTCTCTATAACCTCTTTGTTTCTTCATTGAATATCGTTTCGTTCTTGTGAATCGGCTAATTCATTGTTAGAATTCCGCTGCTATACTCTCTAATCAATCAAACATAGATCACTGATCATAACAAGTCCCACACTTGATTGTCATGCCATGGTTGCATCTCAACGCTCATGGCCTTAAGCCATTTGTCACAATCCAAATTGGACACTGCATCATGGTATGTGGTTTGTTCATCTGAATCTACCACATAGCATCCATCCATGAAAATCCGTATCTTTCAGGTGGATTACTAGTTCTACCACTTCTGTGAGCGTTTTGTGTGCATTGATCAACAACTTAATCCTTCAACATCCTCATGTTGAGTGCTAGTTTCAACCAAACGTGCAGCGGGTTGTGGTTCTTGATCCTCCTTAAGATCCACTGTTCTACTGCTAGTTCCTTCCATAAGGAACTTTGCTTCTAAGAACTCACCCTTTCTGGCAACAAACACCTTTTGTTCCAGTGGATCATAGAAATAATATCCCATAGAATCGCTAGGATATCCAATAAAGATGCACTTGGTGGATCGGCTTCCAATTTGTTTAGGGTGGGAGTCTTAACATAAGCTTCACAACCGCAGACCCTTAAATTATAGGGATGGAACTCTTCCATGCCATATTTCAAAGGGTGTCTTTTCCACCTTTTTTGTTGGGACCATATTTAGAATACGAGCCGCGGAGAGCAAAGAGAAACCCTAAAATGATAGAGGTAATGTGCTTCTAGCCATCATAGATCGGACCATATCCAATAAGGTTCGATTCCTCCCCTTAGACACACCATTATTTTGTGGTGTTCCAGATGGAGTGAGTTGTGAGACAATCCCATAACTCCTAAGATGTTCTTGAAAAGCATCACTTAGGTATTCACCTCCTCTATCCGTGCGGAGAACTTTAATCGACTTGTTGAGTTGATTTTGTACCTCATTTTGAAGGATCTTGAACATTTCAAAACTTCATCTTTGTGTCTTAACAGGTACACATACCCATAGCGACTATAATCGTCGGTAGAGGTAATGAAGTATCTTTCACCATTCCTAGTCATAGGCTTAAAAGGACCACATACATCCAAATGTATGATTCCTAACAAATCTTTTGCCCTTTCGTTAGTCCCACTAAAAGGTGCCTTAGTCATTTTACCTTGTAAACAAGACTCACACACATCAAATGAATCACATTCACTTTTTTTTAAAAGACCATTCTTTTGTAGTGTTAGAATTCTTTTCTTGTTTATATGACCAAGACGACAATGCCAAAGATAGGTATCACTCAAATCCAACTTGAGTTTCTTGGTGCTAGTTTGGTACAATGACTTATTTAAAGTATTTTCATGAACCAATTAATAAATACCATTAATGGGAATAGCTTTAAAATAGAACATATCATTTAAAGAAACTTGAATATCTTTTTCAATAAATGCTAATACATATCCAAATTGTTTTAATAGAGCAGGAGAAATAATATTCCTAGTCAAACTAGGAGCATACAAAATTGTTCAAATTACTTCCAAACCATTTGGAAGTTTCAAGATATAGTCCCCACAGGCTTCAACTTGAACTTTAGCCCATTGCCCAAGTATAGGCTAAATCCTCTTTCTTGAAGTCACTACTTCTTTTGAACCCCTGCAACAAATTGCAAATGTGAGTTCCACATCCGGTATCTAATACCCATGTGTTAGAGCATGTCATGTTTAAATCAATATGGATCATGTTTAAAGCATCCCTCTTTGCTTTCAACTCTTAGAGATGGACAGGACAATTTCTTGCCCAATGTCCAATCTCCCCACACTTGAAGCATGGGTCATTAGTAGCAACCTTTTGCTTCTTCTCCTGTGGTTGGGTGGTACCCTTACCACCCCTTTCCCTTTTCCCCATACGGGTCCCTTGCCTTGGGTGTGGGATGAGGCCTTTTCTTGTTCCCACCCTCATTGATGGTGAGAATGGATAAAACTCTTTTACCCATGGCCGCCTCGACCGTTTTGAGCATTGAGTGAAGTTCACCAATGCTTTTGTCCCAAGCATTCATGTTATAGTTCAACACGAATGTCTCGAATTTCTTGGTAAGGCCATTGTGGATCAAATCCATGGCAAATTCCTTCGAGACAGGACAATTAAGCCTTTCGAGGCAGTCAATGTGTCTTTTCATCTTAAGTACATAAGATGAAACCGATTGGTTCTCGTCCATACGACATGCGTGGAGTGCTCGAACCGTTTCGAAGCGCTCAACCCTCGCTTGCTGTTGGAACGTTTCCTTTAGCTTGGTTATCAAGTCGTAAGCTCTGTGATGTTCATACTCCTTTTAGAGATCCGGAGTCATGCTCGCAAGCATGAGACAAGACACTTGATGGAGTCCTCAGTGTACTTACCAATCGTGATAGGCCTCCTCATCATCCTCAGAAGGTTGATCGGGGATAGGGTCGTCTAAAATATATGATCGTGTCTCTTGCTTGAGAACGATTCTCAAGTTTCGATACCAATCAATGAAATTGTTATGATTTAGATGTTCCTTTTGGAGAATCGCTCGTAATGATTGGGCGGACGCGGATGAATTTTCATTGTTATCATGGTTATTGGAGGCCATCTACAAAATATAACAAAGATCAATTTAGTATTTTTGATATTGTTATTTTTTAATAATTAATACCTTTTAAGGTCATTTTCATATTAAAATCTAGAATCCACATTTGATTTAAATTGTGGTTAGGTGACCTTTATCCCACGATTTAAATTAATAAGGTGGTCAACGATTCACAATTGCAACCATTTGCAACTTCTAGAGATATGGGATCGACTTGAACATCGTATGTAAAGTCGGCATGTTAATCCCATCAACACCATTTGGAAACCACATCGTAGGTGATCCATTTGACATGGTTTGCAAATCAAGATACCCTACTTACATCCACGTGTGAGTTTGCCAAACTAAGTGTTAGGTGACCTTTATCCCACAAATAAGGCATTCTCACCTCAAATCACAAGTTCCCTCAAAATGGTTAGGTGACCTTTATCCCACTAAGAGTTCCCATGTGACTCAAGTGTTGTTAAAAGGACGATGTTGATCTCGTTTAAAATATTAGAGATTTCATATTTAAAGTTTTAGAAAACTCTATGTACTTGTATTTGCATGCTTTCAAATACAAGATACCCTATGGTCCTTCGATTAAAACCCATTTTAATCTTTAAATCATTAAATTATTTTAATAACCTTTTATTACCTTTTAATGATTAAGAACCATTTGATAATTTGTTAAGATCATATAGAGGTTTGTTAAAGCAAAATATCACATACATGCTATCAACCACAATAATATAATCAAAACAACATAGCATATGTGCATAACCTTAGCATCTAAAGTGGTCCACACTTGTTTGCCAACACAAGTGTGGTCCACACTTGTTTGCCAACCACATGTGGTCCAAAGGCATTCCTAGGGTCATAACAAAAACACATAGAAAGCTTCCAAAAGCCTCCCACTTGAAACCGCATCCAAAATGCTCCATGTTTCTCCTTTGTGCTTCCAATGCATATGTCTTCATATTACAAGATATAAAGTCCTAATACAAGATATCTAGTAAAATAAAAATGCACCTAATCTATTTATTACAACCCAATAATAATAATTATATTTTAAACAAAGCACAAATAAATAAATATACAACCGCATTGAATAAACAAAAACAACCATTGCAATCATCCAAACAACACAGGGCCAAAAGCTAGGTTATGCACCAATATAAACATTCATCATACCATCCAAATATAACAATGAATCCCCTCAAAACCCACGAAATTTCAGCCAACATAAACTGAAATTTCGGGTTTTAATATTGTCCAAACAAAATACATATCAACATACATATCTTTAAAGTTTAATCACAAGCATGTGTAAATAACCTTGAAAGTTTGGGGATTCAACATAACAGAATATAGCAGCCCTTAAAAGGGTTATAAAGTCCCATAAAAACAATTTTAAAGGACAAGAACAAGCAAGCTATCCACATAACTGGCTCTTGATGCCATTGATGGGATTGTTGTTCATAAAACCAAAGTTTAACCTCTTAAACATTCAGAAAAACGCAGCGGAAATATGTTAAGAAACATGATTATATAACTGAAATTTCATGTTCTTATGGTGACAATATATATGTTAAAACAAACCCAAATTCAAAGGATCATTGTATGTGAATGAGCAAGCTATGAAACATAAGTAAATGTACATAAAATCACAGCTACATTGAGCTGTAAATAACTACCTTTCTACCAGCTTAAAGTCGACCAAGAAAAGGATGTAGGATGCTTGAAATTCGGCCAAGGCTCCAAGGAAAGGACCCCTCAAGCTTGTATACCCCAAGCTAATATGCAAGCACCTCTTCTTGTTAGGGAGATGAACACCAAAAAGTGACTCCAAATCCTCTCAAAACTTGCTGAAAAACCCAGAACTTTGAGAGAGAGAAGGGAGCTCGAAAATTTTTGTTTTGCATGAGTGTGTTAGATGAGATGGTTGAGTGTGGACTAGTTCCAAGTTCTTTTGTTTTGAAGAAGGTAAAACCCTCTCATTGGAGAGGGTGGGGCGGCCGAAAATCCTTTTCTAGACAAAGTTCCCCCCTAAATTTAATCAAGCAATTTTATAGATTAGTCTGTTGTAAGTTTGTACAATTAACTTTTAATTGTATAACTTATACACTCTTTTAATTACTTAATGTTATCTAACTAACTTAAATAACACTAAGTAATATTCTTGAACAAAATATCCTAATAAGTTGTTCCATCTCACATGCAACTTATTTAGAAAACCCATCTTCTAAATTTGGTGTTATTATTTAATTGCATGATCATATAATCAATTGAATAATTGTCGGTGATTGCAAAGCTTGTTATTGGGTATAACCCGACTTGGATCATGACATACTAACCACATCAACGTTCTATGTGTCTTGGGCATATAGAATCCAACAATTGATGGGTTTTGTCACATGTAAAACGAGCTAGTTTAACCATTTAAACTATGAAAACGCAGCGGAAAAATGATTTAATATATGGTTAGTAATCTGAAAATTTTCACCATTTCAAACATAAAAAAAACCCAAGAACAAGGATCAAAATATATATGTGAAATATGTGCTATCAAAAAAACAAAACAACAACCATAGGGTGTACAAAAGGAACAACCTTTCTTGTGCAAATGTTGTGGATGATAAGAAGTAGATGATGATGTACTTGAATGTGTCTAGCCTTCAAAAGGAGGAGGCCTCAAGTAGTGATACCCACAAGCCCTTCAAACACCTTACTTGTTAGGATGCAACAACAATGATTACTCTTCTTTAGCTCCTCCAAAAACCCGAAATTACAGCCCCTTTTTCAGCTTCTTAGTCCAAAAATCAGCCTTGTTTTGGAGGTTCTATATTGCTTGTGTGTGTAAGAGAAAGTGTGACCTTTTGAGAAGAGAGATGGAAGAGTGCAAGAGTATGCTTAACTTGAAAGAACCAAGACTAAAACACACTTGAAGACCCCCACCTTTGGGCGGCCAAATTATGTTCCAAGAGGGGTTTTCCCCCCATTTTGAAACTTTAATAATTTGTTCTCTTTCACCCTTAATTTATAAAATTAAAACCTATTTTAATTTTATATCATTAAGACACTTTTATTGTTATTATTAAACTAATTTAAATAATGAAACAATAAAATCTCATGAACAAACTATCCGTATAATGTTGTTCTATTACAAAGCAATATTTAGAAAACCCATTTTCTAAATTGGTGTCAATGTTTATTTGTATGATCTCATCAACAAACAAACATTTATTGGTGTTTTTATAGCTTGTTATTGGGTATGACCCTACTTGGATCATAACGTACTAACCACATCAATCTTGTATGTGTCTTGGGCATATAAGGTCCAACAGATTCTTTCTGCCCAAGACACATAGAACATTGATGTGGTTAGTAGGTTATGATTCAAGTCAGGTCATACCCAATAACAAGCTTAGCATAAACCAATTAATATTTAGTTGATGATATCATCATGCAATTAAATAAATACACCAATTTAGAAAATGGGTTTTCTAAATGAGTTGCATATGAGAATGAACAATTTATAGGGATATATTGTTCATAGGTATTGTTTGTAATGTTATTTAAGTTAGTTAAATAACATCAAATAATAATGGAGTGTGTGTGAGTTATACCATTAAAAGGTTAATTATAAACTCAATTAGTGATTAGTTAACATCAAAAAGTGGGTGTTTAAGTTTTGGGGGGAAAACTCCAATTAGAAGACATTTTGGCCGCCCCTTTGAGGGGAGTGTATGCCTTTTTTTCTTGGGACAAAACACACTCTTAACTAGTCTAAAACTTAATCTCCTTCTATCTCACACAAATGCAAGAACCACAAGAACAAAACTTCTCTCCAATTTTGAAGAAACCCATGGCTGGAACTCGATTGTCAGCAGCTTTCTTGGTGGTTTTGGTGTACAAATCCTAGCAAGAAAGGTCTTTGCTTGATTCTTGTGGGTATGGATGCTTGAGGACACCTCTTCTTGGTGTTTTGGTCATTCAAGAACCTCATATTCTTCACCAAAATTCGTTTTTTTTCTGCAGCTCTACAAAAGGTAGTTTGTATGATTTGTTTTGGTTGTTTATTATTCTTGATAGCTAGTTCATACACATATAAATGATGGTTATGTTTTTTGGTTTGTTGTTGTTATGATATGAGCCTCAATTTTCAGATTACAAATGATAATATTAAGGTTTTATTCCGCTGCGTTTTCATGTTTAAATGGTTAAACTACTTTGATATGGTCCAACAAACCCAACATTGGCATCTACTGCCAGATATGTGGATGACTAGCTTCTATTGTCCTTGTAAAATTGGTTTTACAGGACTTTAACAACCTTATAAGGGCTGTTTTGTGATGATATTATGAATCCCTAATCTTTCAAGGTTATATCTAACATGCTTGTGATTATACCTTCAAAGAAAGATATCAATGGTTAATTGTGTTTTGTTTGGACAAAAAAACCCTAAATTCTTGGTTTATGTCGGCTGAAAATTTAGGGTCATATGAGGATTTTTTGGTTCTTGTATGTTGTATATGTTGATTCATATTGGTGCATAACCTAGCCTGACCTTGTGTTGGTTTGATTTTGGATGAATGGTTGTTTTGGTTGATTTCTTTCATAATGGGTTGTAATATTATTCTTTTGTGCTTGTATTTGGATGTAATTTATTTATTCATTCAAAGGTGATGTAATAGATAGATTAAGTGTGTTTTCTTTTATTAGAAAATTTGTATTAGGATATAAATTTTGTAAAAGAAGATGCACAAGATGGAAGCACAAAAAGAAGACACAAAGAGAAGGACTTGAAGCATTTGGATGCAACTTCAAGTAGGAGTCTTTGGAGACCTTATATTTTGTGTTATGTTCAACCCTTAGGAAAGACCTAATTACAACACTTGTGATGGCAAACAAGTGTTGTCAACATAGTGGCTATGGTTATGCACATGTGTTTTTCTTATTGCTTGTTTGATTATCCATTTTATGTTGATTGTTTGATATGTGGATATGTTTAACAATCCATTTAAATAATCTTAACAAGCTGAATTTTCATGGTTCTTAATCTTTAACATGTTAATAAAAGTTATTAAAAGGATTAATGATTTCAAATAAAAGAGGTTTTATTAAAAAGAACCGTAGGGTACCATGTATTTGAAAGCATGCGAATACAAGGTACATAGAGTTTTCATAACTAGAATTAATGAATACTAAAATCCCTTTCGAAACAAGTTAAACACCATCCTTTTACATGACACTCGAATCACTTGAAAACTATTTGTGGGATAAAGGTCACCTAACTACTTTTAGGTAACTTGTGTTTTTGAGGTGGGCTTAACATATTTATGGGATAAAGGTCACCTAACCACTTGTATGTGTAAACTCACATGTGTGTGTAAGTAGGATGACTTGAATTGGAGACCATGTGCATAGCGTCACCAAAGCATGGCGTACAATGGTGTTGATAGGATTTTACATGCCGACTAAACATAAGATGTTTAACCGATCCCATAAAGCTAGAAGTTGCAATAGGTTGCAATTGTCAAATGTTGACTACCTTGTTAATTTAAATAATGGGATAAAGGTCACCTAACCATCATTTAAATGTAACGTTGGATTCTAGATTTTAATTATTAATTGTCTATGAGACATAAAAGGGCATTAATAATTAAAATGTAATTTTTCCAGAAATACTAATATGAACTTTGTAATTTTGTAGTAATGGCCGCAAACAATAATGCTTCCACCTGGACCGTCCCTACCCTATCACTGAGAACCATTTTAGAAAGGGATAGTCTTAACCATAATAACTTTATGGACTCTTTTCGAAACTTGAGAATTGTTCTCAAGAAAGAGAAAAAAGCCTATGTCCTTGACGATCCCATTCCTGACCAACCCGACCCTGAGGATGTTGAGGCCTATAACGATTGGCTTAAATACACTGACGATTCCATGCAGGTTTCTTGCCTTATTTTAGGAACCGTGATTCCTGAACTCCAAAAGGACTTTGAGCATCTTGGGGCATATGACATAATTATCCAGTTAAAGGAAATGTTCCTTCAACAAGGTAGGGTAGAGCGCTTCGAAACGGTCCGAGCGCTTCATGCATATCGCATGGAAGAAACCCAATCGGTGTCATCTTATGTTCTTAAGATGAAAAGCCACGTTGATCGCCTCGAGAGTCTTAATTGCCCCATCTCAAAGGAGTTGGTCACGGATTTGATCCTTAATGGCCTAACTAAAAGGTTTGAGATGTTCATAATGAATTACAATATGAGCGGGTGGGACAAGAGCATTGGTGAGCTTCACGCAATGCTAAAAACAGCCGAGGCAGGGATGGGCAGAAAGGTTCTACCTGTTCTCTCGATCAATGAAGGAGGCAATAAGCAAAGGCCATTCCCCTAACCCAAGGAAAATGTTGCCAAAGGAAAGGGGTACATCAAAGTAAAAGGAAAGGGAAGGCTAAAGCGGAACCTCCAAAGCCTAAGCCTAAGAAGCCTAAGGTAATGGAGAACGATCCATGCTTTGAGTGTGGTGAGATAGGACATTGGAAAGGGAATTTTCCCACCTATCTTAAAGAGTTGGCAACAAGAGGGATTCTAGGCAAACCTCAGGTACAAATTTCATAATTCACATTGGTTTAAATTTTATTTCTTCAAACACATGGGTATTGTATACCGGATGTGGAACTCACATTTGCAATTTGTTGCAGGAGTTCAAAAGAAATAAGCACTTTAAGAAAGGAGATAATTTTGAAACGTTCAAATGGTTTGGAAGTTGTTCTTAAGAACATTTTGTATGCTCCTAGTTTGACTAAGAACATAATTTGTGTTTCCCGTTTAAAACAATGTGGTTATGAATTAAAGTTTGTTAACAATGGTATTTATGTTTGTATGGATGATGTGCTTTAGTTTAAGGCTATGCCTTTTAATAGGATCTATGAATTGGTTCATGATAATTCATCCTTTGATAACTCATTATACCAATCAAGCACCTAGAAACTTAAAATGGGTTTAAGTGATTCTTATCTTTGGCATTGTCGTCTTGGTCACATAAATAGGAATCGGATTCAAACACCTCAAAAGAATGGTCTTTTGAAAACAAATGAAAATGTTTCATTTGATAAGTGTGAATCTTGTTTACAAGGTAAGATGACCAAGTCACCCATTAGTGATACTAACGAGAGGGCAAAAGAATTGTTGGGAATCATACATTCGGATGTATGTGGCCCTTTTAAGACAATGACTACAAATGCTGAAAGATACTTCATTACCTTTACTGACGATTATCGTCGCTATGGTTATTTGTACTTGATGACACACAAACATGAAGCTTTTGAAATGTTCAAAACTTCAAGAATGAAGTAGAAAATCAACTCAATAAAACTATCAAAGTTCTTCATTCGGATAGAGGAGGTGAATACCTCAGTAAGGCTTTTCAGGATCATTTAAGAAGTTGTGGGATCATCTCAAAACTTACTCCACCTGGAACACCACAACATAATGGTGTGTCTGAAAAGAGAAATCGAACCCTATTGGATATGGTTCGATCTATGATGGCCATAAGCTCACTGCATCTATCGTTTTGAATATGGCCCCGACCAAGAAAATGAATTCAACACCTTTTGAAATATGGCATGGAAGAATTCCATCACTATCATATTAAAGGTATGGGGTTGTGAAGCTTATGTTAAGCTAAACACCCAAAACAAGTTGGAAAGTCGATCCACTAAGTGTATATTTGTTGGATATCCCAAAGACTGTATAGGATACTACTTCTTTGATCCAACAGAGCAAAAGGTATTTATTGCTCGAAGGCAGAGTTCTTGGAAGCTAAGTTCCTTATGGAAGGAATAACGTATAGAACATGGAATTGATGTGGATCAAGATCCACAAGCCGATACACGTTTGGTTGACACTAGCAATCGACAATAGGTTGTTGATGATGATCAAGAGGTTCATCAATACACACGAAACGTTCGTAGATCTCGTAGAGTTAGCATTCCACCTGAAAGATAAGGATTTTTCATAAATTGATGCTATGTGGTTGTTTCAGATGAGCAAACTACATGCCATGATGCAATCTCCAATTCGTATTGTGACAAATGGCTTGAAGCCATGAACGTAGAGATGAAATCCATGTATGACAACCAACTTTCAGAATTGGTTGACCCTCTACTTAACTCCAAACGGGTTGAATGCAAGTGGGTTTCAAGAAGAAAACGGATATCCATGGAAACTTGGATACTTAAAAGCAAGACTTGTAGCAAAATGTTTCACTCAAATCAACGGGTTGATTATGATGAACTTTCTCGCCTGTGGCAATGCTAAAGTCATTAGGATATTATTTGCCATAGCTGCATATTATGACTATAAGATTTGGCAATGGTGTCAAAACCGCTTTTTCTTAATGGACATCTCGAAAAGACTGTCCATATGGTTCAGCTTGATGGTTTTGTCGGTCCATAACATCCTAATAAAGTATGCAAGTAAAGAGGTCAATCTATCGATTGAAACAAGCATCGAGGAGTTGGAATCACGTTTGATGAAGAAATCAAGAAATTTGGTTTTATGAAGAACGCTGACGAGGCTTGTGTATATAAGAAGGCTAGTGGGAGCATAATTACATTCCTAGTAATGTATGTTGATTACATACTACCATGTGGAAATGATATTCCTGTTGGATTCTTTATGCCCAAGACACGTAAAACATTGATGTGGTTAGTATGTTATGATCCAAGTCGGGTCATACCCAATAACAAGCTTAGAAAACACAAAATATATTTAATTGATGATATGATCATGCAATTAAATAAATACACCAATTAGAAAATGGGTATTTAAATAAGTTGCATATGAGATTGAACAACCTATATGGATATTTTGTTCATGGATATTATTGTAATGTTGTTTAATTTGGTTAAATAACATCAAATAATAGGAGTGTGTATAAGTTATATAATTAAATGGGTAATTTATACTTATTCTAATTACTTTTTTATCAAAATAAAAGGGAGTTTTTGGGGGGAAACCCAAATAAAACATTGGGTTCGGCCGCCCCTAAAGGGGGTTGATTCATTTTTGTTTTAATTAGTGCTCTTGGAACAAAACACACACACACACATCTCCATCCAGCCCTCTCTCTCTCACATGCAAGATCCACAAGAGCTTTTCCTTCTCCAATATTAAAGAAATAGAAGCTGAAAATCGTTTCAGCAGCTCTAAGAAATGGAAGCTGAAAATCATTTTCAGCAGTTTTCTTTGTGCGATTTTGGTGTTAAAACCTAGCAATAGGTGCTTGCTTGATGCTTGTGGGTATGGATGCTTGAGGACATTCTCCTTGATATTTTGGCTGTTCAACAACATCTTCTTCTTCACCCAAAATCGTTTCCTGCAGCTTTACTAAAGGTAGCATGTATGGTTTGTTTTGGGTTGTTATCTTTGTGATAGCTAGTTCAAACACAATAAATGATCCTATGTTCTGGGTTTGTTGATGTTTTGTTATTAGCCGTAATTTCAGATTACTAATGATAATTTTAAGGTTACATCCGCTGCGTTTTCATAGTTTAAAAGGTTAAACTACTTTGATATGGTCCAACAAACCAACATTGGCATCTAGAGCCGGATATGTGGATGACTAGTTTCTTTTGTTCTTGTATAATTGGTTTTATGGGGCTTTAACAACCAAAAGGGGCTGTTTTGTGGTGATGTTATAAATCCCCAATCTTTCAAGGTTATCTAACATGCTTGTGATTAAATCTTGAAAGAAAGATATCAAGTGGTTGATTGTGTTTTTGTTTGGACAAAAGACCCTAATTCTTGGTTATGTTGGTTGAAAATTAGGGTCATATGGGGATTTATTTGGTTCTTGTATGATTGTATATGATGTTTCATATTGGTGCATAACCTAGCCTTGACCTTGTGTTGATTTGGTTTTATATGGATGTTTGTTTTGGTTGATTTCATTCTTATGGGTTGTAATAATTATTCCTTTGTGCTTGTGTTTGGATGTAATTTATTTATTCATTCATTTGTAATGTGTTAGATAGATTAAGTATGTTTTCCTTTATTAGAAAACTTGTATTAGGATATAAATTTTGTAAAAGAAGATGCACAAGATGGAAGCACAAAAGGAAGACACAAGAGAAGGACTTGAAGCATTGGATGCAAGTTCAAGGGGGGGGTCTTGGAGATCTCATCTTTGTGTTGTGTTCAACACTTAGGAAAGACCAAATGATAACACTTGTGATGGCAAACAAGTGTTGTCAACATAGTGGCTATGGTTATGCATATGTGGTTGTTTGATATTTGCTTGTTTGATTGTTCATTTTATGTTGATTGTTTGGTATTTGGATATGCTTAACAATCAAATAAATTATCACAACAAGCTGAATTTTTTGGTTCCTAATCATTAAGTGAGTAATAAAAGGTTATTAAAAGGATTAATGATTTCAAAAATAAAGAGGTTTTATTAAAAGAGAACCATAGGGTATCATGTATTTGAAAGCATGCGAATACAAGGTACATAGAGTTTTCATAACTAGAATTAATGGAAACTTAAATCCCTTTGGATACAAGTTAAACACCATCCTTTTACACGACACTCGAATCACTTGAGAACTAATTGTGGGATAAAGGTCACCTAACCACTTTTAGAGAACTTGTGTGTTTGAGGTGGGCTTAACATACTTGTGGATAAAGGTCACCTAACCACTGTATGTGTAAACTCACACGTGTGTGTATGTAGGACGACTTAATTGGAAACCATGTGCATAGGTCACCGAAGCATGGCGTACAATGGTGTTGATGGGATTATAATGACTAAACATAAATGTTTAACCGATCCCATAAAGCTAGAAGTTGCAATAGGTTGCAATTGTCAAATGTTGACTACCTTGTTAATTTAAATAATGGGATAAAGGTCACCTAACCTTGTAAATGTAACGTTGGATTCTAGATTTTAATTATTAATTGTCTATGAGACGTGTAAAGGGTATTAAAATAAAAATACAATTTTCAGAAATACTGAAATGAACTTTGTAATTTTGTTGAAATGGCCGCAAACAATAATGCTACCACCCCGACCATCCCTACCCTATCATTGAGAACAATCTTAGAAAGGGATCGTCTTAACCATAATAACTTTATGGACTAATATCAACACTTGAGAATTGTTCTCAAGTAAGAGAAAAAGGGCCTATGTCTTGGCGATCCTATTCCTAACCAACCCCACCCTGAGGATGTTGAGGCCTATGACGATTGGCTTCAATACACTAAGGATTCCATGTTGGTTTCCTGCCTCATGTTGGGAACTATGATTCCCAAACTCCAAAAGGACTTGGAGCTCTTGGGGCATATGACATATTTACCAAGTTGAAGGAAATGTTCCTTCAACAAGCTAGGGTAGAGCGCTACGAAACTGTTCAAGCGCTTCATACGTATCATATGGAAGAAACCCAATCGGTATCATCTTATGTTCTTAAGATGAAATGCCACGTTGATCGCCTCGAGAGGTTTAAATGTCCCGTCTCAAAAGAGGTAGCCACAGATTTGATCCTTAATGGCCTAACCAAAAGGTTTGAGACGTTCATAATGAATTACAATATGAACGGGTGGGACAAGAGTATTGGTGAGCTTCACGCAATGCTTAAAACAGCCGAGGCAAGGATGGGTAGAAAGGTTCTACCTGTTCTCTGATCAATGAGGGAGGCAATAAGGAAAGGCCATTCCCTGATCCCAAGGCAAATGTTGCCAAAGGAAAGGGGTACATCAAAGGAAAGGGGAAAGGAAAGGCTAAAGCGGAACCTCCAAAGCCTAAGCTTAAGAAGCCTAAGGTAACGGAGAACGATCCATGCTTTGAGTGTGGAAGAGATAGAACATTGGAAAAGGAATTGTCCAACCTATCTCAAAGAGTTGAGAAACAAGAGGGATGCTTGGGCAACCTCATGTACAACTTTCATAATTCAAATTGGTTGAAATGTTATTTCTTCAAACACATGGGTATTGGATACCAGATGTGGAACTCTTTTGCAATTGTTGCAGGGGTTCAAAAGAATAAGCAATTCAAAAGGGGAAAACAAGTCTCTACATGGGCAAAGAAGCAAAAGTTGATGTCGAAGCCCAGGAGGAGACAATATTTTGAAACTTTCAATGGTGGAAGTTGTTCTTATGAACATAATTTGATTTCCCTTTTAAAACAATGTGGTTATGAATTCAAGTTTGTTAACAATGGTATTTTGTTTGTATGGATGATATATTCTTATTTCAAGGCTATGCCTTTTAATGGAATCTATGAATTGGTTCATAATGATTCATCCTATAATAGCTCATTATACCAAACAAGCACCAAGAAACTTAAAATGGGTTTAAGTGATTCTTATCTTTGGTATTGTCATCTTGGTCACATAAACAAGAATCAGATTCAAACACCTCAAAAGAATGGTATTTTGAAAAGCAAATGAAAATGTTTCATTCGATAAGTGTGAATCTTGTTTACAAGCTAGATGACCAAGTTGCCCTTTAGTGGCACTAACGAGAGGGAAAAAGACTTATTGGGAATCATACATTTGGATGTATGCGGCCCTTTTAAGACAATGACTAGAAATGGTGAAATATACTTCATTACCTTTACCGACGATTATAGTCGATATGTTATGTGTACTTGATGACGCATAAACATGAAGCTTTTGAAATGTTCAAAGTCTTCAAGAAAGAAGTAGAAAATCAACTCAATAAAACTATCAAAGTTCTTCGTTCAGATAGAGGAGGTGAATACCTTGGTGATGGTTTTCAGTACCATCTAAGAAGTTGTGGGATCTTCTCATAACTTACTCCACCTGGAACACCACAACATAATGGCGTGTCTAAGAGGAGAAATCAAACCCTATTGGATATGGTTCAATCTATGATGTCTATAAGCTCACTACCTCTATCATTTTGGGGTTTCGCAATGCTCTCCGAGGCTCGTATTTTGAATATGGACCTGACCAAGATAGTCAATTCACTAAGTGTATATTTGTTGGATAAACCAAAGACTGTATAAGATACTACTTCTTTGATCCAACAAAGCAAGAGTATTTATTGCTCGAAAGGCTGAATTCTTGGAAACTAATTTCCTTATGGAAGGAATAACGTATAGAATATGGAATTTGATAAGCATCAAGATCCACAAGCCGATACACATTTGGTTGACACTAGCAATCAACAAGAGGTTGTTGATGATGATCAAGAGGTTGACCAATACACACAAAATGTTCGCAAATCTGGTAGAGTTAGCATTCCACCTGAAAGATATGGATCTTTCATGAATGGATGCTATGTGGTTGACTCCGATGAGTCAACTACATACCATGAAGCAATGTCCAATTGGATTGTGACAAATGGCTGGATGCCATGAAGGTTGAGATACAATCCATGTATGACAATCAAGTTTAGGAATTGGTTGACCCTCCACTTAACTCCAAACCGGTTGGATGCAAGTGGGTTTCAAGAAGAAAATGGATATACATGGAAACTTGGATACTTACAAGCAAGACTTATAGCGAAAGGTTTCACTCAAAATCAAGGGGTTGATTATGATGAAATCTTCTCGCCTATAGCAATGCTAAAGTCAATTAGGATATTATCTGCCATAGCTGCATATTATGAATATGAGATTTGGCAAATGGATGTCAAAACCGCTTGTCTTAATGGACATCTCGAAGAGACTGTCCATATGGTTTAGCCAGATGGTTTTGTCGATCCACAACATCCTAAAAGTAGGCAAGTTAAAGAGTCAATTTATGGATTAAATCAAGCATCGAGAAGTTGGAATCAACGTTTTGATGAAGAGATCAAGAAATTTGGTTTCATCAAGAACACTGATGTGGCTTGTGTATATACGAAGGCTAGTGGGAGCATAATAACATTCTTAGTATTGTATGTTGATGACATACTACCTTTTGGAAATGATATTCCAACCATGGAAGGTGTCAAAACCTGGCTTGGAAGTTGTTCTTCCATAAAATATCGGTGAAGCCGCCTATATTTTGGGAATATAGATCTATAGGGATAGATCGAGGTGGTTGATAGGTTTAAACCAAAGTGCATATATTGATAAAATCTTGAAAAGGTTCAAGATGGAAAAACTCTAAGAAAGGTATGGTACCTATTCAAAGAGGGACAATATTGAGTACATCTCAATGTCCAAGCTCAAAGGATGAGCAAGATCGAATGAAGGACATCCCATATGCATCAGGTATAGGATCCATCATGCGATGATATGCACAAGATCGGACGTGTCATGCGTGTTAATCATGACGAGCAAATATCAGCAGGATCTTGGTAATAGCCATTGGATGGTTATTAATAGTATATTGAAATACCTTAGGAGGACTAAGGAAATGTTACTAATATACGGATCTCATGAAGAGGAACTTGTTCTAAAGGGTTACACAGATGCAAGTTCTAAACTATTCGAGATGGTTCTCAATCACAATCGGGGTATGTCTTCATTATGAATAGAGTAGCTTTGTCCTCTACAAAATACGAATACATTGCCGCATCATTAGCAGCTTAGGTAGCTGCATGGATAAAGAAATATCGCCTACCTAGGGTGGTCTCTACCGTTCAAGACCTCTAGAAATCCTTTTGTGATCACGAGGGTATGATTGCATAAATCAAGGTACCCTGTCCTCTTCAAAAGGCTAGGCACATTGAGTGGAAATTCACTTACATAAGGGATGAGGTTGAAAAGGGAAAAATATGTATTCGTAAAGTTCACACTGATCAATACATTGGGGATCCACTCACGAAGCTCCTTGAAAGGGCAAAGCATGAAAGTCATACTTGTGCCTTAGGACTTCGATATTCTAGTGACTGGAATTGATCTGTTTAGTATTAAAAGTTTGAAACAATTTAATGTTTAACTCTTTATATACTTGTGATGTTTTAAGTTATACTCATTTTAGCATGTATACATCCATGAATATGTTTATTATTCTAAATGTCCGTAGTCGGTCATGTTTGTGGGAACAAATATGAACGTAAGACTATTACGAATATGGATTGGTGGATATTCATAAGGAATGAATATAGAGCAATTGGTTACTACCAGGTTCATAGATATTTGTGGGATACAAATATTGGACTGACCCGCATCTCAATTTTACTACATGGAATCTTCTAGATTGATCATAAGTAAATTTGAGTAAAAGCGAATATCATTTGGTATCCTCCAACCTAAGATACATATTGGGTTTTGATATTCACCAAATGTTATACCTTGAGCTAGTTCTTCACTGCTTTGAAATAATGGACAGTACATAAGGCTATGTTCAGGTGTGACACGAGGTGATTCTGAGAAACGTATGTTGTCAAGATGGAATTGTTTCTCTTATTCGTTGAGAGCAAGATGTCTAAGGCCTGATTAAGTTAAATCAACAAGGATTGATCATTCTGTGTCCTTGGATTTAACATGACATCTGTAACAAAAGGATAAATGATTGATTCACCTAAATCATTTCAAGTTGGATACTTGAAGGGCATGATGTTATTGAATGGCTTTTAGTCATGCGTATTAAGCGTAGAAAACCGTTGTTAGGTGGTATTTGCTGCTTGCATCAATCTCTATGAATCTTGTGCAAGTGGGAGATTGTTGGATTCTTTATGCTGAAGACGCATAGAACATTGATGTGGTTAGTACGTTATGGTCCAAGTCGAGTCATACCCAATAACAAGCTTAGCATAAACCAATTAATATTTAGTTGATGATATGGTCAAGCAATGAAACAAATACACCAATTTAAAAAATGGGTTTTCTAAATGAGTTGCATATGAGATTGAACAATTTATAGGGATATTTTGTTCATAGGTATTGTTTGTAATATTATTTAAGTTAGTTAAATAACATCAAATAATAAAGGAGTGTGTGTGAGTTATACAATTAAAAGGTTAATTATATAACTCAACTAGTGACTAGTTAACATCAAAAAGTGGGTCTTTAAGTTTTGGGGGAAACCCCAATTAGAAGACATTTCGGCCGTCCCCTTTGAGGGGAGTGTATGCCTTTTGTTTCTTGGGACAAAACAAACTCTTAACTAGTCTAACACCTAATCTCCTTCTCTCTCACACACATGCAAGAACCACAAGAACAAAAGTTCTTTCCAATTTTGTAGAAACACATGGCTGGAACTCGATTTTCAGCAGCTTTCTTGGTGGTTTTGGTGTACAAATCCTAGCAAGAAAGGTCTTTGCTTGATGCTTGTGGGTATGGATGCTTGAGGACACCTCTTCTTGGTGTTTTGGTCATTCAAGAACCTCATCTTCTTCACCCAAATTCGTTTTTTTCTGCAGCTCTAGAAAAGGTAGTTTATATGATTTGTTTTGGTTGTTTATTATTCTTGATAGCTAGTTCACACACATATAATGATCCTTATGTTCTTGGGTTTGTTTTTGTTATGATATGAGTCTTAATTTTCAGATTACAGATGATAATATTAAGGTTTTATTCTGCTGTGTTTCATTTTTAAATGGTTAAACTACTTTGATATGGTCCAACAAACCCAACAGAAATTACCCTCGGAAGACATTTTACATATCTTCCGAACCAAAATTTCTCCAAGGGTAATTTTTCTTCTTCGAAGAATTTTTAGTCTCGGAAGAAGCGATTGATTTCATATCAGATCTACTTCCGAAGCTTATGAAACCTCGGAATTCCTACTCTCGAAAGTAACCTTTTACCTTTCAGAAGTAGGAATTGCATTCGGAAGACAAATTACCTTCGGAAATTTTTATATTTGGAAGAGAGATTTTACTGTGTAATGAAAATCTCTTGGGCCCCGCACTGTAAAAAGTAATAATTTGTTAATCATGTCAAATTATTTAACTGAAATAAACCTTACCGCCCCTGTCACTTCATCCACTAAAACGTCACTTCACCTTATCCTAACACATTACCGCCATTTCACCCTCTTTTAAATAATCCCGACTATTCACTCTCATCTTCTTACCACAAAAATTTACAACCCTAAAAGTTTCCTTTCTCCCAAATTCACCTAAGCTCAAACTGCTCTACCTTCACATTTTCCTAATGGCCCTAAATCCTAAACATAACCAAGTTGCACTTCTTGACTCCTCAAGAGATGCAGACTTCTCTGAAATCATCTCATTCCTCATCCAATCATCCTACTACACTGCCTTGACTATTAATCCCACAGTTTACCTCAATCACATGACTGAATTTTGGGGGAACGGTCAGGTTGAAATCATAAATGGTGTTCGTGTATTAAGATCCCACATTTGTGGCCAAGAGTTTGTTATCATTGAACAACTCATGAGGGAGCTTCTGGAGCTTCATGATGAAGGTGCCCCTACTAAGTTCTCCAAGGCAGATTTAGATAACACCTACATCCTTATGGGATATGGTGGAGACGTGAGTAGGTCGATTGTCTACGAATTCAACTTCTCCTACAACTAGAAGTTCCTCTAGCACATTATCCTTCACTGTTTGTCAAACAAATCTGGGGGATGGGACCAATCCCATATGAACTGGGGTGCCTAGTTCATGGATTGGTGAGGGGCTTGCGCTTCAACAACTCAAGATTTGTGCTCATCAATCTTATTGGAAATCTTCAAAGGGAAACATTTTTGATGTATCCTAAATTTCTTTAGCACATTATGAACTGTGAGCTCGACTAGAGTCGACTTGTCTGTGCAGCCACTCTATCTGTCCCTTCATGAGGCCAACCATCATCAAGACACTGAAAAGGGTATCCACAAACTTCACTGGAAGGTACACTTCTTTACCTCCTAGTATGATTGAACACTAACTTTTAAAAGCTTGAACTAAATTGTTTCTGAACTGAAAATGACTACTCCTTCCAATGATCCTCACAATACTGGTTCCTCAACCAAGCCACCAATGCTGGTTAGGAATGAGTATAACATATGGCAAAGACGTATGCTCCATCACCTGTCTGTTAACAGCGCAGGGTGTTGGACATCAGTGGTACATGGTCCACACAAGCCTATGGTAAATAACCCGGAAACCAATCAAATGGTTCCGAAGAGGAGGGAGCAATACTCAGATGAGGATAAGAAGTTGCTTGAAATTGATGCAAAAGCCATGGAATTCTGGCCATGGCACTGCCAAATGAAATCTATTCTGGGCTAATGCATCATGAAACTGCCCATGACCTCTGGAATGCCTTGAAAGAACATTTGGAGGAACAGATGAGGTCTTGGCAAATAATAGAGAAATTCTTGCCCAACAATATGAGACATTCTCTCATAGAAAGGGTGAGACACTGACTCAACAATATGAGCGTTCTCTTGTTTGATCTCTGAACTAAAAATGGTCAAACTTGAATACACCAATATTCAGATGAATAACAGATTTCTCACATCACTGCCTGAGAGATGGGACACATATACTATTGTCCTACGCTCCAGTGCAAGTTTGGACAAACTATCTCTCACCCAACTCCATGGGAAACTGCTCACTTTTGAGAGAGAGATAGAACAGAAGAGAAAGCTGTCTTCATCTGGAAAGCTCATTGAAGACTTTGTACAAGGCAACACTGCCTTGGTGGGTCATGAGTCAGAATATGCTTCATCTGAATGCCAGTATGATGAGCATATTAATTTCTCTTCAAGCACTTCTGATTCTGCATTTTTGAGTGTTGATGGTCAGTTTACTGGGTGTAATAATGACACTATGT
This sequence comes from Flaveria trinervia, assembly GCA_025506515.1. Classification (NCBI taxonomy): domain Eukaryota; kingdom Viridiplantae; phylum Streptophyta; class Magnoliopsida; order Asterales; family Asteraceae; genus Flaveria; species Flaveria trinervia. The sequence goes on along the minus strand of CM046453.1, from coordinate 33,147,149 downwards.
TTCATTATGGATGATCTCAAGGGGATTGCTGATGATGACTTAGAAGAGATGGATATTTTGAGCCAAATGGCCTTGATAAATATCAGATCTCAGAAGTTCTATAAAAGAACTGTAAGAAAATTCCCAGGACTCTCTGGCAAACCAAAGTTGGTTTTGACAAGAGCAAGTTGAGGTGTCACAAATGCCAAAGGCTTGGACACTTTGCAAGAGAGTGTAGATCAACTGGATCTAACTCCACTGCACCCTTTGTGACTTTTCCTGGCAAAAGTCAACAACACAGAGGGCAACATCCTGTCACTCTAGTCATCATTCTCAACAACAATCTCCGGCATATTTTGTTTCTCAGGGTAAAATGCCACTCCGTACCCTTGTTATTAATGCCACAGTCAAATCAAGTTCAAGTTCCTATGGCACCACAACCTCATGCACTACCAGAACCTCAGCCATCCCAATCTCATCAACACCTCAATCTTAAGAACACAGCTTCTTCACCCCAGGAGTTGTTGACTGGAGCAGTTTACCAGATGACTTGTCTGGTCATGATCAACTATTCTCTGGTGCTGGTCAACATGGTGGTGACAGCCCTTTTGGGAATCTAGCTCTTATGGCTTTGGAGTCTGCTGATACTTCATTTTCTAATGCCTCTACACCGCAGGTATCACAGGTATCCTCTGAGGCAAAAGCCAAATTATGTTCTGAACCATGCATAGCAGCATTTGCTTCCATTAGAGAAGCAAATGTAGCTCTAATTAATAAGAACATTGAGCTAGAACAAATAATTTCCAAAAACAAAGCTGAGTTTGAGTTTGTGCTCAAAGATAAAAATGATGAGATTTATAAACTGAATTACCAAATAATTGATGATAAGGCTAGAGAAGAAGTACTTCTAGAGAAGTACAAAGATCTCAAAGAAACCCTTGCAGTTACCCAGGTCGAGTGTGATAGATGGGTACAATCATGCAAAGGTTTGAATGCTTCTTAGTAAGCAATCTGCTTCAAATGTGAAGTTTGGAATTGGTTACAATCACACTGCTCCACCTACAGATTTTACCCCAAGAGCAGAGGTAGAATCTGATGGTGAGAGTGATAACCAATCCATCAGATCATGTGATCTACCTTCTGATACAGCACAATCAGAAGTAGCAGTCACATCAAGTCTTCTTTGAACCTATCAGCTGATGTTGATGGTTCAAATGCTGACATTCACATGATTAATGGGTTGATCAACTCAGGAGTTAATTCTGAAGGTCCTGAAAGGACTAGAGAGCAGGATTAACACCTAAAGTTCAAACTTCAACTGCTGTCAGTACTGAAGAGAAGAAAACTGGCAGTAGAAAGAGTTTGAAGACTACTAAAGAGGCTGTCAAGAAAGCAAACAATGCTTCCAAAGCATTAAGAACAAGTCTTCAGTTTGCTTCACCCTCTTTAGTTGATGATCAACCTAAGATGAAGAAGAAACCATGTGAAGTATGTGGTTTGTTCAATCATCTTACAGATGATTGTTGGTACACAAGAGGATCCAAACTCAAACAAAAAGAAGAAATTAATGAGAAAATGGTAAAAATGAAAACTGAGTTTGAGACCACATTTGTATCAGCAACATCAAATCCTGTAACCCTTAAGTCATCAAAGAAATCCAAAAAGGAGGAAACAGGGGAAACAGGTGAGCTGAGGGTGCTCAGAAGAAAAAGGTGCAACATAGGAACTTATCAACTCCACTAGCAATGTGTCTGATGAGCTGAAAGCTTTATCACAAAATCAGACACAGCTGGTGATGATGGTACAACATCTGTTGGGTAGAGTTAACCAACTAGATTCTCCTATGTTGAAACCACAGAAAAGGAGGTCCAAGCCAAGGACTCCTCTTCTACACCATATTCTTCCTCTCAGGCTGTTGTTTCAAATAAACCTGTTAGTTTACCATCTATTGATGAGACCAGGCCCAAAACCAAAAAGGTTTAGGTCTCTAAAACTAACTAATTGTTTATTTTTGCAGGGTTCTTTAACATGCCAAAGTAGCATCTGGTATGTAGACAGTGAGGGATCTATGCATATGACTGGGAACAACTCTCTTCTTCATGACTACTCTCAAGGAAAGAAGGGATTTGTCTCTTTTGGCAATGATGCTAGGGGTTACATCATCGGTAAGGGCTTTGTCTCCAATGGAGAAATCAAATTTGATGATGTCATCATGTGGAAAATCTCAAGTACAATCTCTTGAGTGTCAGTCAAATGTGTGATAAAGGCCATGTTGCCCTTTTCACCAGTCAAAACTGTAGGATTGTCATCCAAAGTTTTGCACTTGATTGACAAGGTGTTGGATGATCACACTCTCCTGAAAGCAAACAGGATAGGAAGAGTGTATGCCTTAGATCTTTCTAAGAAGATAGATCTCAAAGGCAATCCTTGCCTATTTTCCAAAGCCTCTTCTCAAGAATCTAAACTGTGGCACAGGAGGCTTGGTCATGTTAATCTCAAAAACATGAATCAGCTTAGCCATAATAGTTTAGTCAGAGGCTTACCAATAAAGGAGTTCCACTGTGATGAAACCTGCACTACCTGTTTAAAAGGAGAACAGCACAAAGTCTCATTCCCTCCTATTGAAGTGCCCAAGTCCACTGCCTGCTTGCAATTACTGCATATGGATCTATTTGGTCCTGTGAGAGTAATGAGCATGGCAAAGAAGAAATACTGTCTGGTAATTGTGGATGATTACTCTAGATTTGTATGGACTTTCTTTCTACATTCAAAGGATGAGGCTGCTCAGAAGATTATTCACTTTGTGCTGTACATTGAGAAGCAGTATTCCCTTCCAGTCAAGTGTATTAGGAGTGACAATGGAACTGAGTTCAGAAATCATACACTTGGACTTCTATCTTTCAAAGGGAATCAAAAGGCAGTTCAGCATTCCAAGGACTCCAGAACAAAATGGAGTAGTGGAGAGAAAGAACAGGACCCTCATTGAAGCTGCAAGGTCCATGCTGGCTGACTCAGGTTTGCCACTGACCTTTTTGGGGTGAAGCTGTCAACACAGCTTGTTATGTGCAAAATAGAGTGTTAGTAAATCAGAGGTTGATGAAGACTCCATATGAAGTTCTCCATCATTTGGCTCCTCTGATTTCATTTTTCAAAGCATTTGGGTGTCCTGTTTTATTCTCAACACAAAGGATCAACTCCATAAATTGATCCTAAGGTGGATGCAGGGTACTTTGTTGGTTATTCATCTACTTGCAAGGCATACAGAGTCTTCAACTGCAGAACAAAGATGGTTGAAGAAACTCTACATGTTAAGTTTAATGAATCTCCAAAGGACAAGATTCCACAAAGTCCTGTGGAGTTATTTGATTTGGACATACTGCAATATGTTCCTCATCAAACTCTACTGTTGCTCCTGTCAACAGTTCACCACCTGGTGGTACTACTGATGATGATGATGATTGCAGTACTCACCTCTTCAGGTTTAGTGATCAGCTGCCTGACTCAGCTAGCCCTGATGTTCCTGTAGCTCCAGTAGCACCATCCACAACAAATGCTGATGAGATCTCTTCGAATTCAACTTCCTTTGAATTACCATCCACTGATTGGTTTCAAGGAAATGATTCACCATTTGTTGCTGCTGAGCCAGCTACAAACACTTGCACAGATCTCATTGTGTATCAAGATCTGAAGAATCACCCTATGTCTCAAATCATTGGTGATATCACTGCTGAGTATCAACAAGAAGTCAATTGTCAAATTTCTGCTTCTATGCTCTCTTCATCAGTCAGCAAGAGCCAAAGATTATCACATTGCTTTAAAGGACAATGGATGGGTTGATGCCATGCAGCTTGAGCTTCTTCAGTTCAAGAAACAGCAAGTGTGGGAACTGGTTCATCTACCTCCAGGTAAGTGTGCAATAGGCACTAAATGGGTGTTTAGGAACAAAACTGATGAAAATGGGCTTATTGTTAAGAACAAAGCCAGACTGGTTGTTCAGGGGTTTGCACAAGAAGAAGGTATTGATTGATGAAACCTTTGCCCTTGTAGCCAGACTGGAAGCAATTCGATTGTTTTTAGCTTATGCTGCTTATCAAAACCTTAGAGTTTTTCAAATGGATGTCAAAAGTGCATTTTTGTATGGAAAAATTAAAGAAGAGGTTTATGTATGTCAACCTCCAGGCTTGAGGACAATAACATCCTAATGGGGTGTATAAGCTTGATAAAGCTCTTTATGGGTTCAAACAAGCTCCCAGAGCCTGGTATGAGACATTATCAAACTTTCTTCTGGAAAACAATTTCACTAGGGGCTCAATAGATAAGACTTTATTCATTAAGAAAGCTGGCAGCATAATCTACATGTTCAAATTTATGTAGATGATATCATTTGTGCATCCTCTGATCCAAAGTTGTGTGATGCCTTTACAAAGTTGATGCAACAGAAGTTTGAAATGAGTGCCATGGAGAATTACAGTTCTTTCTGGGGTTGCAAATCAAACAAAAGGCTGATGGAATTTTTACTCATCAGTCCAAATATACAAAAGATCTTTTGCAAAAGTTTGATTTACAAAACTGTAAGCCCTGTTCTACTCCCATGAGCAGCACCACACAACTGGACACAGATCAGAAAGGTAAAGTGGTTGATGAAACACTTTACAGATGTATGATTGGTCCTTGATGTATTTAACAGCTTCTAGACCAGATATTATGTTTGCTACATGTGTTTGTGCTAGATTTCAGGCTGCACCTAAAGAGTCTCATCTGATTGCAGTCAAGAGGATCTTTAGATATCTGCAAGGCACTCCATCTCTAGGTTTATGGTATTCTACTGGACATTCTGGTAAATTAGTTGCTTTTTCTGACAGTGACTATGTAGGGTGTAAGTTGACCAGGAAATCAACTTCTGGTGGATGTCTTCCTAGGCAACTGCTTGATTTCTTGGCAGAGCAAGAAACAGACCTCAGTTGTTACATCCACTGCTGAAGCAGAGTACATTGCTGCTGCAAGTTGTACATCTCAGGTACTCTGGCTTCAAAACCAAGTTTTGGATTATGGCATTACAGAGACTAAGACTCCATTGTTAATGGATAGTGCTTCAGCTCTTTGCATTGTCAAAAATCCAGTCCAGCACTCTAGGACCAAACATATAGAGATCAGACATCATTTTATAAGGGATTGTTTTGAAAAAGGTCTGATTGATCCTAAGTTTGTGCCTAGTGCTGATGAGCTTGCAGACATTTTTACTAAGCCTTTGATAGTTCAACTTTCCAAACCCTGTGTTAAGGCTTGGTATGCTGCAACTAGAATAAGTGACAACTACTGATGATCTTAGTAATTCGTACTGATGATCATGAGTACCTATGTCACATATAAGTACTGATGAGCTCTTTTACCCTTAGTAGTTTTTATAACTACTAAAGGCTAAATGTCTCACAAGTACTGAGGTACTTCATCTGTTCTAAACTACTGATGTAGTTACAACTACTGATGTAGTTACAACTACTGATGCAGTTACAACTACTGCAATCAGTAAAAACAGATAAGTACTGATGTCCTATGAAACAACTGAAATCAGCCAAAAAGACTGATGAATGTGTTGAGGACAGTTGAAACAGCTGAAAAGCTAAGAATTGACGAAAACAGCTGAAGAGAATTTCTCTTCAGTCGTTTGTACAACTGCTGTTTCATTTTAAACAACTGAAGCAAAAACACGTCTTCAGTATTTTATAACTACTGATGACTAATCCCAAGTCTTCAATTGTTTACAACAGCTGATGATTAAAACCACTGTCTTCAGTAGTTTCATAACTACTGATGACAAACACCAAGTTCTCAGTTGTTTCAATCATCTGAAGTCAACAACCCGGTCTTCAGTAGTTTTCTAAACTACTGATGCCTAACACCACGACTTCAGCTGTTTCAACGTCTGAAAGGATAATACCATGTCAACGGTCGTTTAAAACTACTGATGACTAACACCACATCCTTCAGTCGTTCTCTTACCCGTACCCTATATTATCCCTAACCTTAGCTCTCAATGCTTCATCTTCTTCAAACCTAACGTTCCTCTCCAAAACTTCCCTCTTCTCAATGGCGTCTATGCAAATTAAACCGCGACACAACTGTGTTGCCTACCTCACTAAATCGCCCATCTGGACTAAGTTCGATACTGCTATCGATCTTATGGTTCACTCCCAATACAACACGGCATTTCTTCTGAATCCCATATTACATGCCGAATCCTTGCACCAATTTTGGATGAACGTTACTGTTACCACTGGGGAGAACAACACACCATACCTCCAGTCGGTCGTCAACAACAAAGAAGTAGTCATCATTCCTGCAATAATCCGCCAAATTCTTCAACTGAATGATGCTAGTTCTCCTGCTGGATATCCGAAGGGCACCATAGATCTATCCTTTGCTCAACATGGATGTCAAGGCGATCTCAGTGCCTCCACTATCATGAAGAAACACTTTAATGACGCTGAGCGCCTGATTTTTCACATGGTGAATGTATGTTTGGCCCCTAAGACGTCGTCTTGGGATCAAATGTTGACAAAATGGCAGCAGGTAATGTATTCTATTCTTGAGCAACAACCACTTAATTTTTCTGAAATAATATTTTTAGAGCTCAAGGATATGGCTCAAAAACTAACTGCCAACCGTTGGATACTATATCCACGGTTCATAATGGCCATCATTACAAACTAGCTTAATGCTGAGGGACTTGTTGGCTTGGGAGTCCCTGCTACGGCTGTTCTGCCGGAAGTATACTCCCGGCACAACTCTGACCGGACACTCAAAATGGCTGCCAAGCTGCGAAAACCCACGCAGCTGGAACCCACAGCACCACCTCCAAATCCAAAGTCCCCACCAAACCCACCAAAAAGAAACCCAAAACGGCTACTCAGGGAATTGAGTCCCCTAAGGATGCCCCTGCAACACAAACGCAGGATATATCCACTAGTCCAAACCCCTAGTGGATACAATGACTCCTCCAGCCACAGCCGCTCAGGTTTCCTCTCAACAGGAGCCTGCAGCAACCACACAAGGGGCACCTACATATCTGGGATCTTCCTCACTGAGGAGATTGCCATTGAAGAGCACCAACCTCCCCAGGTGCACACTGCTTCTCCCCTTCACCCCAAACAACCGCCCCTCACAGCACAACTTTAATAGTTGCACAAGTGCTGACTCAATTGCACTCCTCACCCCCTCCCCAGAATTGAGGGGGAGGAACACAGTGCACTTGAGAACCCACAGCACAGGGGTTTCCCACTTCTATCTCCTGGTGTAGACAAGGAGCTTCGAATATCTAGTGAGGCTGCCACCTCCTCTGACTCAGCACATGACCAGAGTGAGGCTGGTAACATTGCTAAGACCTCACTAGAGGCACAGCTGTGATGGACAGCTGATGTGGACAGTCCTGAGGTGGAAGTCCCCAGTACCAAGCACAAGGGGCACATGCACCAACTGGTCTACAGCCAGTGCATGTAACCCTGCTCTAAGCAGGAGGTCAGATGACTCAATTTCGGCTGATGATGACCTGGGCTTCTTCTATGATGTTCTTGCCCAGAACACAATCCTTGAAGAGAAAGTCAGTAGGTTGCAAAACTACTTGACCAACTCTCACAAGGAGAAGACCATCTGCCTCTACCTACCCACAGATGGCACCTTCACTTGAAGGTTTCCAAACACTAAGCCACTCCAAACTCAACCACCTGCCTCTGCTTCAGGCCCTACTTCTCAGGAACAGAACCCTCCTGAGCAAATAGGTGCTGTACTTCAAAATTCCCTCCCTCTCATCACACTCATAATCACTAATATTGTGACTAAAGCCATTGATGAGAGGCTTTCCTCAACTTTACAGCCCTTGGTTGATGCTGCTGTCCAAAAGACTCTTTCTGCGGTACAAACCCCTTCCTCCAATGCAACCAAAAAGGGGGAGAGTACTGCAGTGAAAGAAAAGAAGAGGAAAAGAACAGAGGAGAAGAAGGAAGAGAAGCAAGCCAAGAGGAGGAAAAAGAAAAGCAACCTCTGCTCACTTACAAGCGAAAGAGAAGTGCTGATGATCACACTGCTGAAGACAAATCCTTGGAGGAGCTGGTCAAAGAAGCTGACACTACACACAGCCGATCCATGGATAAAATAATTGAACAACTCTTCAGGCAGGGGTTTGACATAGCCACACTGGATAGTTAGATCAGAAGGTTAGAAGTACAAGAGATACAAACCCGATGGGCAGGGTATGATGCTCTTGAGAAAGAGAGATTGGCAATAATGATCCGCTTCATTGCAAAATACTTAGGAAGATCGTTAGTGGAGATTCGCGCATGGACCAGGGACAGCATTCTGGCTATAGCCACCAGAATCTGTCTGTCTGAGCAATTCAACAAAGGGATTATTGTGGAAGCCCTTGATGAGGCTGGGGCTGGTAAAAGGTTAGAGATGGCTACACACACAGCCGAAAGTTACTACAAAGATGCTGGATCAACCTTCCCTTCCACCCACTCAAATAGAGCCTACCCCTCAAATCTCCCAACCAATCTCTAAGCCAAAATCCAAACATCCTCATTCTTCAAAACCAATTCCTTCACCAACCCAACCATCATCCAGTGATGCACCAGAAGGAGGAGAAGGGTGCTGAGGATGGAAGAAGAAGAAGAAGAGGAGGATGAAGATGATAGTCTACCACTCTCTGCTGTTCTAAAGCTACCAAAACCCCGAAGTCAACCCATGATCACACCTGACTCTCAAAGGGAAATGGTCAGAGTCAAGATAGAAGATGAAGAACAACAGAAACAGCACGATGAGCAACTGTTGAAGATGGTTGACAAGGAATTTCCTCAGTCATCATCTATTCAAGCCATGAAAGGGCATGCTCAAAGGCTGTACACTCTCAGGCACACTTTTCAGTATCAGAAGAAGAGAGTGAGAGTATGGCCAGACCCTAGGGTGAGTTCTAGAATCCATAAAAGAACTATTCCACACAGATACAATGGCCAGGTCAGAAAAACAATAGATTCTACCATCATGTTGGCCATTGTAGTCTCACCTTCGGAAATCATTGATGAATTCAAGAAAGCTCACCAAGCAAAGATGACCCCTCAAGCTTTACTAGAGAACAAGATGATTAAGAAGGGGTTGTGATATAAAAAGCTTGAAGACATCCAGAAGAATGAGCTCCAGTTACTCCTTGAAGGCAACCATCCTGATGAATTTGTATATAGGGAGGTAACTACGGTGGAGCTAAAAAATGGCAGGACCATGAAGTACTTATCAGAGTAGTATGGTCCAGAGTTCTTCTTCGAAGGAGGAGTAGAAGAACTCTCTCAGGAGGAACAAGTTGTTCTCCTTGAGGCCTATGTTCGAGAGTCATACAGACTCGTTATGGGGAAGTAAATCTCATGACTGGGATAACAACTCTGTGTCCAGTTCCCCAAAACAGAGGTCCCATTCATACTCTGCCAAACAAATATCTGAGATTTCTTCCCAGGTCGGAGCTTACATGGGTCATCTTCTCTACTGATCAAGAAGGAAAAAGTCCAACATTTTGCCAACAATAAGTGGGATAATAAATAATTTAGAGGTTTTGGATGCATTGGTTCAGGGGGAGTTTGTTGGACCAAAAGAACCAATGAGCCAAGATCAGAAAACCTCTAAGTCCACATGGTATCACAACAACTGCGAAAGCTTCATCAGCAGTTTGACAAGTGCTAAAGACTTCAACAGCTGAAGATCAAGTGCTGAAGACTTCAACAACTGAAGAACTAAAGTGCTGAAGTACAACAGCTGAAGAACACAAGCGCTGAAGCTGAAAGACCAAAGTACTGAAGTACAACAGCTGAAGAGTTTACAAGTGCTGAAGATCAACAACTGATGTACAAAGTCTGAAGACAAAGACTGAAGACATCAGCTGATGATATCTACTGAAGTCATCAGCTGATGAAACATCTGAAGGTCAAAGTTGAAGATCAAGTACTGAAGCCTCAGTAGTTTGTCACAACTGCTGAAGAGTACTTCTTCAGTAGTTGTGATATCAGTAGTTTTATATTTCTAGTTTCAGTAGTTTTGTAAAATGACTGAAGATCTTGTTCTTCAGTCATTGTAGTTTCAGTAGTTTCTAATCAGTAGTTTTATATTCTGTACTTAACACTCTGATATGTTCTCAGTAGTTGTGAACATTTCAGTAGTTTGTTATTTTTGTAATAGATCTGCCAGTTGTTTCCGTGATAACGGCAGTGGTTGTTACACTCTATATAAGGAGTGTCAACCTATTGTAATGAATGAATGATTTGATTAGAATTATTCCATATCTATAAACATTCCATGAATCAGAAACATATTCTCTCGCTATAACCGTATGTGCTCTTAATGCATACAAACATCAATCTCTTGCTACAATTTGTCTAATTCCTGTTCTTATTCCGCTGCTTTGAACTCTAATACATCAAACTTGTGATTGCTGATCCTGTCAATAAGGCTCTTTATGGGTTGAAACAAGCTCCTAGGGTCCGGTATGAGACATTATCTAACTTTCTTCTGCAAAATAATTTCACTAGAGGCTCCATAGATAAAACCTTATTTATGAAGAAGGTGGATGAGCATAAGCTACTTGTTCAAATTTATGTTGATGGTATTATATTTGCATCCTCTGATCCCCAGTTGTGTGATGATTTTACAAAATTATTGCAAAGGAAGTTTGAAATGAGTGCAATGGGAGAATTACAGTTCTTTCTAGTCTTGCAAATCAAACAAAAAGCTGATGGAATTTTCATTCATCAGTCTAAATATACAAAAGATCTTTTAAATAAGTTTGATTTACAAAACTGTAAGCCCTGTTCTACTCCCATGTGCAACACCACACAATTGGATATTGATCAGAAAGGTAAAGCTGTTGATGAAACGCTTTACAGATGTATTATTGGGTCCTTGATGTATTTAACAGCTTCTAGGCGAGATATTATGTTTGCTACATGTGTTTGTGCTAGATTTCAGGCTGCACCTAAAGAGTCTCATCTTATTGCAGTCAAGAGGATCTTTAGATATTTGCAAGGTACACAATCTCTTGGTTATGGTATTCCTTGGGCACTCTTGCAAATTAGTTGCTTTCTCTGATAGTGACTATGCACGGTGTAACAAGTTAACCGGAAATCAACTTCTGGTGGATGTCAATCCTAGGCAACTGTTTGATTTCTTGGCAGAGTAAGAAACAAACATCTGTTGCTACATCCACTGCTAAAGCCGAGTACATTGCTGCTTCAAGTTGTACATCCCAAGTACTCTGGCTTCAGAATCAACTTTTGGATTATGGCATTACAGAGACTAAGACTTCGTTATTAAAGGATAATGCTTCAGCTCTTTGCATTGTCAAAAATCCAGTCCAGCACTCTAGGACCAAACATATAGAAATTAGACATCATTTTATAAGAGATTGTTTTGAAAAGGGTCTAATTAATCCTATGTTTGTGTTTAGTGCTGATGAGCTTGCAGACATTTTTACTAAGCCTTTGGATAGTTCAACTTTCCACAACCTGGTGTTAAGGCTTGGTATGCTGCAGCTAGAATAAGTGACAACTACTAATGATCTCAGTAATAAGTACTGATGATCATTGGTAACCATGTCACATATAAGTACTGATGAGTTCCTTTACCCTTAGTAGTTTTTATAACTACTGAAGGCTAAATGCCTCACAAGTACTGAAGTACTCTATCTGTTCTAAACTACTGATGTAGTTACAACTACTGATGTAGTTACAACTACTAAAATCAGTAAAAACAGATAAGTACTGACGTCCTATGAAACACCTGAAAAGCAGATGAAAAGTCTGATGAGTAAGTGTTGAGGACAGTATGAAACAACTGAAAAGCTAAGAATTGATGAAAATAGCTGATGAGCAATTTCTCTTTAGTTGTTTCTACAACTGCTGTTTCTAAACAACTGAAGCAAGACCACAGTCTTCAGTAGTTTCACAACTACTCATGACAAACACCAAGTCCTCAGTTGTTTACATCAATGAAGTCAAAACCACGACCTTCATAGTTTCGTAAATACTGATGGTTAACACCAAGACTTCAGTTGTTTCAACGCTGATGGTCAAAACCAAGTCTTCAGTTGTTTTATAACACCTGATGACAACACCAACACTGTCAGTCGTTTTAACCTCTGAAGGTTAATACCACGTCATCAGTAGTTTTAAACAGCTGAGGACCACACCAAAACCTTCAGTAGTTTTCTTTCAGCCTTTTCCTATCCCAACCCTATAAATACCTGTCTTCTTCTTAAACATTCCATTAGCCATTCTTCTGACCTTCATACTCTCAAGAATGGCAACCATGAGTCTAAAACCCAGACATAATTGCGTCGCCTACCTCACGAAATCGGCCTTCTAGACAAAGTTTGAACACGCCATAGACCTAATGGCTGATTCTCAGTATAGTACTGCTCTGCTCTTGAACTCGACCATCTACCCAGAGTCACTAAGTCAGTTTTGGTCCAATGCCTATGTTCACACTGATGTGCCTTCCGGCCAAATTTCTGTTCGGTCATTGGTCAACCAAAAACAAGTAGAGGTTACACCTTATAGCATTCGTCGAGTGCTAAATTTACAAGATGCTACTGTTGTGACTCAGTACCCGAAGGGCACAACTGATATGTCCTTCATCAACAATGGGTAGGACGGAAATCTTTGAGCTGCTACCATACTGAAGAAGAACTTCCCTGATGCTGAAAGATTGATATTTCATATGGTGAATGTTTGCTTAGCCTCGAAGACATCCTCATGCGATCAAATGTCTTCCCGATGGCAACAGGTATTATATTCAATTCTAGAACACCAACCTTTAAATTTTTCACAAATTGTGTTTCTAGAAATCAAAGATCTGGCACAGAAACCTGTGGGAAACAAATGGCTATTATATCCCAGGTTTCTGATGGCCATAATTTTAAATGAATTACAAACTGATGGCCTTGTTGGCCTTGGAGCCCCTGCACCAGCTGTTCTAGCTGAGGTATACTCCAAGCATAACTCCGACCATTCTCTCAAAGAAGCTGCCCGTTTGCTCAAACCCAAGCAAAGGGAACCCACACCTTCAACTGCGAGATCCAAAGTCCCCACCAAGCCAAAATCCAAACCTAAACAAGCTAATCAGGGAGATGAGTCCCCTGATGATGCTCCTGTACCACCCAAACAGGATAAACCTACTAGTTCAAACCCTCCAGTAGTGTTAAAGACTCAACTAGCAACAACCGCACAGGTATCCTCTCAAAAGGATCCTGTTGCAACCACTTCAGGGGAAACCACATTACTGAGACCTCTCTCACTTGAGGAGGTTATCATTGAAGAGCATCCCTCTCCCCGGATGCAATCAACTTCTATCCCCTCTCCCCATGCAAATGCCCCCCAATGTCCAACCATTATAATTGCTAATGTGCTGACTCAGCTGCATGCCTCTCCTCCTCCCCTACAACCACCAACAAAGGGGAGAACAACAACAATTGAGGAAGAGGATACACATGCTTCTGACAACCCACAGCACCGGGGTTTAAATGTTCTATCTCCTGGTGTGGATATGGAGATCAGAACATCTGGTGAGGCTGCCACCTCTTCTGAATCAGCATATGTTCAGACTGAGGTTGGTAACATAACTAAGACCTCACGAGAGGCAACAGCTGATGAAGGACAAAGTCTTGAGGCTGGAAGTCCCCAGTTCCAAGACAAAGGGGCAATGCTACATCTGGTCTACACCCAGTGCATGTACATCCTGCTACAAGCAGGAGGTCAGGTGATTCAGCATCTGCTGATGATGACCTGGGCTTATTTTATGATGTTCTTGCCTAGAACATAATCCTAGAGGAGGAAGTCAGTAGGCTGCAAAAACTACTTGACCAACTCTCTCAGGGAGAAAGACCATCTGCCACCACATCAACCCAATAGATGGCACCTTTCTCTGAAGGTCACTTAAACACACAGCCACTCAAAGAATCTCAGCCACCTGCCTCTGTTTCTGGCACCATTTCTCAGGACCAACCCCCCTGAGCAAATGGATGCTACCCTCAAAATCCCCTATCTCTTATCACACCGCAGATAACAGAACTTGTCATTAAAACTGTGATGATAGACTTTCTTCTGTCTTACAACCTATAGTGGAGGATGTACTGAGCCAAAAGCTTTCTGCTGCTCAAACCCTTAAAACCAATGCACCCAAAAAGGGGGAGTTTCTAGCAGTGAAAGCTAAAAGAAAGAGGATGGAGAAGGAGAAAGAGAAAGAGAAAGACAAAGAAGTGGAAATAGAGAAGGACTGTGTGTATGAGACCGAGAAAGAGAAGGAGAATGAGAATGAGAAGGGAGCTGAAAAGGAGAAAGTACATGAAAGTCAAAAGGACTTTCATGTCACATATAAGAAAAAGAAAAGTGCTGAAAAAGAGAAAAACTTGAATGAAATGGTTAAAGAGGCTGATGCTGAACACAGCAGATCAATGGACAATATCATTGATCAGCTGTTTAGGCAAGGTTTCAATACTGAAAAGCTGGACTCTAAAATAAGAAGATTAGAGATTGAAGAGATTCAACAAAGATGGGCCAGCTACAACACAATGGATAGAGAAAGACTTGAGATCATGATTAGATTTATCAGAAAATACCTTGGGAGATCATTGATCGAAATAAAATCATGGACCAGGGACATCATCTTGGCCATAACCTCCAAGATCTGTTCGTCTGAGGCATATACTAAGGGATTAGTAATAGAAGCTTTGAATGAAGCAGGAGCAGGGAGCAGGACTGAGCTAGCCAAACACTCAAAAGCCACACTCACCTCCAAAATGCTAACTCAGCCTGTCAACATTCCCTCTCCAAAACAACCACAACCATAACCCACAAAACCAACTCCCTTACCCTCAAAACCAACAGCCGATGATGCACCTAAGCAGAAGAAGAGAAAGGTGTTGAGGCTGGAAGAAGAAGAAGATGATGATGAAGACAGGATGCCGATCTCAGCTGTTCTGCAGTTGCCTAAGGCCAAAGATCTCTCTCTTGCAATAACTCCTGAGCAACAAAGAGATGCAATCAATGTGAAATTGGAAGAAGAAGAACAACACAGATTACACGATCAAGAGTTGTTGAGGAGAGTAGATAAAGCATATGCACCCACTTCCTCCATAATTAATATGAAAAAACAAGCTCAGAGGATTTATACTCTTAGACATACTTTTCAGTATGTGAAAGAAAGAGTAAGAATTTGGCCTCATCCCAGGGTGGCTCATAGAATACAAAAGAAAAATATCCCTCAGAGATACAATGGGCAAGTGAAAAAGATTGTACATGAAGTGATCTCCTTAGCCCTTCTAGTCTCACCCTGGGAAATCCTGGAAGATTTCAAAAATGCCTACACCTCAAACATGCCCCCACAAAAGATGCTGGAGAACAGAATGATCAAAAAAGGGCTGGTGTATAAGAGGCTGAATGAGATCAGAAAGGATGAGTTACCACTGCTGTTAGAAGGTCATCATCCTGATGAATTTGCTTACAGACAGATTACAACAGTGGTACTCAAAAATGGAAAACAGGTCAAATTCCTGTCTGAGTACTATGGGCCAGAAGGATTCTTCTATGGTGAGGCAGATGAGCTCACCATGGAGGAACAAATTGTATTTTTAGAGGCCTACACCAGGGAATCCTATAAGCTCATAGTTGGGAAGTGAGTCTCATGGATGGGGGAACAGCTCAGTGTCTAATTCCCCAATACAGAGCTCCCATCCATACATTGCCAACCAAAACATCACATACTCATACCCAGGCCAGTGCTTATATGGGTCATCTTCTCAACTGATCAAGAAGGAAAAAGACCAACCATTCTGTCAACAATAAGTGGGAAAATAAATCAATTAGAGGTTTTGGCTGCATTGGTTCAGGGGGAGTTTGTTGGACCAAAAGAACCAATGAGCCAAGATCAGAAAACCTCTAAGTCCCACATGATATCACAACTACTGAAGGCTTCATCAGCTGTTTGACAAGTGCTGAAGACTTCACAGCTGAAGATCAAGTACTGAAGACTTCAACAGCTGAAGACTAAAGTGCTGAAGCTCAACAGCTGAAGAACACAAGTGCTGAAGCTGAAGACTAAAGTGTTGAGTCCAACAGCTAAAGAACACAAGTGCTGAAGCTGAAGACCAAAGTACTGAAGGTCAACAGCTGAAGAACACAAGTGCTGAAGCTGAAGACCAAAGTACTGAAGGTCAACAGCTGAAGAATACAAGTGCTGAAGCTGAAGACCAAAGTACTGAAAGGTCAATAGCTGAAGAGTCCACAAGTGCTGAAGATCAACAACTGATGTACAAAGTCTGAAGACAAAGACTGAAGACATCAGCTGATGTCTTCTACTAAAGTCATTAGCTGATGAAACGTCTGAAGTTCAAGTCTGAAGACCAAGTGCTGAAGTTTCAGTACTTTGTCACAACAGCTGAAGAGTACTTCTTCAGTAGTTGTGTTTATCAGTAGTTTTATGTTTTTACTTTCAGTAGTATTGTAAAATGACTGAAGAGCTTGTTCTTCAGTCGTTGTAGTTTCAGTAGTTTCTTATCAGTAGTTTTGTAATAAGTAAACACTTAGCTTCTTGTAACAAGATGTCAGCAGCTTGACATCTTCAGTAGTTTTAGTGTTTCAGTAGTTTGTTAAATAACGGTTAGATGTCACTATCAAGTGACATCATCCTACGTCATCTTTCCTATATAAGGAAGAATGACCTAAATTGTAATTTTGCGAAAGCCATGCCAAAGCGTGTGATTGAATGAAATATTCCTTTTGCAGAAACTTTCTCTCTCCATAACTAATTTTGTTCAGTGCTATATCTTTGGTATTCTTGCTCGAATTGTGCTAGTTGGTACTCTATTCCGCTGCTGAAATCATTCGAATCGACCAAACTAGATGTTGAGATCCTATAATAATTGTTAATTGTATATTAAAACTTTGAATAATAATAATTAACACTAAAACATAATTAACCTACAATTATTAACTAAACTTAATTAACCTAAAATGCAA
Organism: Flaveria trinervia; assembly: GCA_025506515.1. NCBI lineage: Eukaryota > Viridiplantae > Streptophyta > Magnoliopsida > Asterales > Asteraceae > Flaveria > Flaveria trinervia. The sequence continues at coordinate 33,130,128 of CM046453.1, read as the reverse complement.
AAGGAGATCTAGGAGGACCTCTGTGCAAATATAGGTTGACAAACCCCTTAAATCATAACTCCCCACCCTTCCCCACGGTTCACACATTGCAACCCTAGCAAAGACTTTTTCTCCTTAGACGGCAGCCCCATCACGACGACATCCTCTCGCAGCGGTATAAGGTCAGTGATCGAGACCCTTCCGGCAGCCTCTAGCATCGGCCGTAGCAACTTCGAATAGTACGTCCTTTGTTTTTTTTATGTTTCTCGTTTGTTTTGATTCAGTTTCGGGTTATGGGTCGCGGTTAGTGATCGATTTTGGGTCTGTGAGTGAGTACGCCTTGGTTTAGTGTGTGTGTATATGCATTATTGGGTGTGTCGTATGTGATATGCGCATCATGTGTGTGTGTTATACAACCTACGACATAGACATGTTATCGGGAGTATGTATGGTCGTATGTGTTTGGCAGCATGTGTTTTGCAGGTATATATATGTAACTATCGAAGGTGTTGTTCGTGTGAGTGATGTCGTTCATGGTTTCCATGTGTGTGTATTTGTATGGGTTAGTAGCTGGGTGTGTGCGTATTCGTGTGTATGTAGCCTGAGTGTGTATGAAACTTGTGTGTGTGTGCAACCTGGAATATGTGGCTGAATCCATATGTGTTTGTGTGGGTGTTTGGGGTTCACGACTGTGGGTTAGATGTAATGCAGGGTGGAGTTAATATTTATGTGGAGATATGGATGATGTATTGTATGTATATGTGTGTTGAAGAATGAAAATATATATGTATGCATCGATGCTGAATTTTTGATGGCAATATATGTGTTGAGCATGAATGAATATAGATATATTTGAGTATATGTTCATAATGGAGGTATGTATATATGTAGTGTGTGTGTTCTTACGAGTGCGTACATATATGTTTGATTTTGATGCTTGATCTCCAGGATTTGTTAGTTGAGTGGGTGCTTAAACAAAAATAATAATTATAATAACAAAAACAATAATTATAATAAAATAAGGGGGGTGTGCTTGCAATTATAATATAACTCCTGTAATGTTGATGCATGGTTGAGCATAATATGTATTATATGTATGGATGCCTATAATATATTATATGTGAGTGTATGAATGTATAGTTGTATGAGTTACCATAACAGTGTAACATTTGGTCGTTACGTGTTTATATAAATAAGTTAAGCATTAATGAACGCGTATGGTTTTATTATATAAAGTTATGTGATTAAAAGTATTTCTTTTATATGATTTGGTAGTGGTGAGACTAATTGGGTTTGTGCCATGAAGGTAAATTGGTATATACTTTTGCTTGATTTGGGAAAGGGGGAAATGCCGGTAACCTAGACCACAACCGGGTCGTGGAACGCGAAACCATATAGTCATTATGTTTATAATTAATAAGTAGTATTAATTATATATTAACTAAAATCCAGGTTATTCGGAAACCTAATTTCCTGTTCTCTGCATTACGTTGTTGCTGTACGTTCAAGGTGAGTTCTCAGCCCCACTTTCGTATTATACTCTCTTTTTGGGGGAGAGGAACATGCTGTTTTCATAAACATACAATACTTAGATTGGTAATACTGCACATACCGGTTTACTATTGTGATACCACTACGCCTCTTCGGACCGTTAATATGGAATTAGCGAGGTGATTGTTAGTAGATCTACTGGGTTTGACAAACCCCACCCGGGCTAGTCGCGCTAGCTTGACTGGAGGTCAAACGGGTGAATGGTTAGCCTGTTTAACAATGTTGTGATCTGGTATCCACAGCCGGGGCATTCATTATATTATTACTGTCAGCTCGGTCGCGAAATTCATACACATAGTGATTTGTTGTAGGCTAGCTACCTACTCATATGCTTTGATTACTTAATCTGGATTTCATTACTATTACTTACTATTTTCTGATAAACCTCTGAACTCACCAACCTTGAGTTGACACTTTAGCATGTTTCTTTCAGGTTCTTAAGCTGCGCACGAATAGGAGCATCTCGCATTGCATTTATTATCGTAGAGTCAAATGAACAGTCTACATTTTTCTATAAATTATATTTATTGGTTGCACGTGTTTGCGTCGTTTAAATTATGGTTTATATGCTAAGATCCTGGTATGTCACGCGCCTAACGGTATTACCCCGTTCGTGGAAATTGAGGGTGTGACAGATTGGTATCAGAGCCAATGGTTATTGCGAACTAAATTAAATATGGATTTCATTTGCATTGCACTTAGAGTATAGCCTGATGCCTTAGTTACACGCATATAGACACGTTTAGCTTTATTAGTTTATGTTGATTTAAATTGCTATACTTGCTTGGGAATTGCCTGATATGGTATATTCCTGTGAGCGTTCGGCTACAGGAATGGCATAATAATCTCTTCATTCTATGTTTATGGGAAAAAGACCAGTTCATCTTGATTTCCCGTTGTTACCTCATGTTTCTTCGTAAAAGTGACTACGAGTTGTCGTGAGTCACGAAAAGGTTGTTTACGAACCTAGTACTTTACCTTTTACATTATACCTCTCGGAATTGGAAACAATACCATTGGTACCTAACTTGGATGGTTCATTAGGAGCATGTTCTGCCTCCTGTTGAATGCGTTTCGCAGACGAGAGTTGCGTCTGCTAATCCTTCTTTACCTACCTTGCCACTACTCTGTCTTATGGAACAGGTAATAGATGTACTGGTGGCTACCATACACATTACGAGACAACTTATCAAAGCTTACTTACGATAACGCTAATTACCCATTTGACCTAAGCGCATCGACGATTCCTTGCCCAAGTGAATATTTCCTCAATCGATTCTTCCGTACAAGTTTGGTTAATTAACCCTTGGTTAATAACTATATCCTTGATACCTCCATCATTAATAACACCCTGTACTTGACAATGTATGTTAGCTCGGATAAGAGGAACCAGGGGTGATCATGCAAAGAAAATTACCATCACGGCTGCACACGTAATTGTAATTTGTCGTGCATGAGAAGTCTTGCGAATCCTGTCAGATGATAACAGTTATAGTTAGTACAAATTTTTAATTCTATACTTTAGGGACACGAGAGCCTTAATCCGTATAAAACTTCACTAGGATATGAAGGTAATCCTTCATCTCCACTCGTATGAAAGTTTCTATCCATCTGGATCCATCGATTTATATTGATTTCCTCGTCTATTCATTTTCTATTATCTATTTTATCCATGGGACTTTTGTTCTTTCTCACACCTAGATGGGAAGGGTGTTTTCCATCCAACTGATATTCTGAATTTTAGTATTTGGTTTGATTTATTGTAAACGTATTTACAATTTATTTGATCAGAAATTATTATTTGAACTTATTAGTTGTGTGTGTGCTAAATTCTTTTAAATTACTTATACTTAAATGAAGTAGATATGTTGCATATTGCTTATTTTTGTATGTTGTGATTGTTAAGAATGTCCGGAATTGGCCGAGGACGCGGACGTGGTCGTGGCACCCTCAACATGACCCCAAGCCCTAATCAATCAGCATGTGGCTGATGCCCTTGCAAATCCAAATCTCAATCCGCATGCTGCTCCAATCGGTAAGCAATACCAAGTTTACTTCTAACATTAACATTATGTCATCCTGATTAAGTCGAAGTACTTATTCAAAAATTCCATATACCTGACCTAAACACGTTGCAGGACAAAGAGCATGTACCTTCAAGTCCTTCATGGACTGCAAGCCAAACCCATTCAAAGGAACTGAAGGAGCAGTAGGACTACTCCGTTGGTTCGAAAAATTGGAGTCAGTATTTGAGATTTGCAACTGCCCTGCTGAGAGCAAAGTGAAGTATGCTGCCGGCACGATGGATGGTGCCGCACTGAGCTGGTGGAACACTCAAGTCCAAATGTTGGGCGTTGAAACTGCAAATACTACATCATGGGTAGATTTCAAGAACTTACTTAAGGCTGAGTATTGTTCCAGGGATGAAGTGCAAAAACTGGAAACGGAATTTTGGAACCTGAGGATGGTTGGTTCTGAAATTGAAGCTTACACAATTCGTTCTCACGAGTTGGCTACTCTATGCCCTACCATGATCAATCCGGCTTACAAACGAGTTGAGAGATACATCGATGGACTGGTACCGGAGATACAAAGCATGGTCACCACTGCTAGACCAACTACTATTCAGGAGGCTATCCAATTGGCCTACAAGCTGACCGACCAAGCCGTCACGCAGGGCAAACTGCCCCCGCGTGGTGCTACAAGCATTTCTAATGACAACAACAGGAAATGGGAACCTTCTACCAATGGAAAACAATCTTCATCTTCCACTCCACGGCAACAACACAGCAAGAGATTCAACCAACCCCAACCTATTCAAGATTCAGGTAGTTTTGGCGGCTACCATGGTAACCTTCCAAAATGCAACAAATGCAAGTTTCATCACAACGGGTAGTGCACGAAGAACACTTGTGAGAGATGTGGATGTTTGGACATGTTGCCAAGAATTGCAGGGTGAACCTTTCAATCAAAGCACCTAAACAACAACCACAACAGAACTACAAACAGCCTGGGTGTTATGAATATGGACAATCTGGTCACTATAGGAGGAATGTCTGAAACTAAAAAGGAATGGTAACAATGGTGTTGATAACCGCCCTGACAACGACAACAGAAACGACTGGGGCAACGGTAATGGTGGAGCCAAGGGGAGAGCTTTTATCATTGGATCAGGTGACGCTCGTAATGATCCTTCTACTGTAACTGGTAAATTTCCTATCAATAGTTGCTTTGCCTCTGTGCTATTTGATTCTGGTGCTGATAGGAGTTTCATTTCGCACAAATTCAGTCGATTGCTAGATGATAATTCTGTAGCCCTAGATACGAATTATACAGTAGAAATAGCAAACGGTAAGATCATCGAGTCTTCTCGCATATACATGGGTTGTAAGATTAGTCTATCTGGGCATGATTTTGATATTGACCTTCTATCAATTACACTCGGTAGCTTTGATGTCGTTGTTGGCATGGATTGGTTGTCTAAGAACCAAGCCGAAATCATTTGTCATGAGAAACTCGTTCGACTACCTTTGCCTGATGGAAAGATACTCACTGTGGAAGGCGACAAGAGTGGTGCAGTGGTTGGCGTTATCTCATATATGAAAGCACAGAAGTGGTTGAGGAAAGGGCATTTGGCGATTTTAGCCCTAGTTACTCAAAAGATTACAAAGGAGAAACGACTAGAAGACATTCCGATTGTTAGAGATTTTCCTGAGGTATTTCCCGAGGACCTACCTGGCCTTCCTCCACACAGGCAGGTAGAATTCCAGATTGAGTTAGTACCTGGAGCAGCTCCGATCGCTCGGGCGCCGTACCGTTTAGCACCGAACGAACTACAAGAGTTATCCAAGCAATTGCAGGAATTGCTGGACAAGGGATTTATACGGGCTCTTCACCCTGGGGAGCTCCAGTGCTTTTCGTGAAGAAGAAAGATGGAACTTTCAGAATGTGTATTGACTACCGAGAGCTAAACAAGGTGACAATCAAGAATAGATATCCACTTCCGCGCATTGATGACCTGTTTGACCAGTTGCAAGGATCAAGCTACTATTCCAAGATTGATCTGAGATCAGGTTATCATCAGCTACGAGTTTGAGAGCAAGACATCTCGAAGACGGCATTCAGAACTCGTTATGGGCACTATGAGTTTGCAGTAATGCCTTTTGGATTGACCAATGCCCCAACAGTTTTCATGGACCTCATGAACCGCATTTGCAAACCTTATTTGGATAAGTTTGTCATTGTCTTTATTGATGACATACTAATCTACTCTCAGAATAAGGACGATCATGAGGAACATCTAAGGATCATTCTGGAATTGTTGAAGAATGAACAATTGTATGCAAAGTTCTCAAAATGTGACTTTTGGATGCGAGAAGTCTAGTTTCTTGGTCATGTAGTAAACGAAAAGGGTATACATGTAGATCCTTCAAAGATTGAAGCAATCAAGGATTGGCCGACACCGAAAACGCCTACTGAGGTGCGACAATTCCTTGGTTTGGCAGGTTACTATAGGCGATTTATCGAGGGATTCTCAAAGTTAACACAACCTCTAACTGCCCTGACCCACAAGGGAATCATCTTTAAATGGGGCAGTCAAGAGGAATCAGCATTTCAGACACTTAAAGACAAACTCTGCAGTGCGCCAATCCTAACATTACGAGAAGGAACGGATGAGTTTGTTGTTTATTGTGATGCATCCATCCAGGGTTTGGGATGTGTACTGATGCAACGCAACAATGTCATAGCTTATGCATCCAGACAACTCAAGGTACATGAAAAGAATTACACAACGCATGATCTAGAACTAGGAGCTGTGGTGTTTGCCTTGAAGATCTGGAGGCACTACTTATATGGAACTAAGTGCACGATCTATACAGACCACAAGAGCCTCCAGCACATATACGATCAAAAGGAGTTGAATATGCGGCAACGACGATGGCTAGAACTGCTTAATGACTATGACTGTGCCATTAAGTACCATTTGGGTAAGGCTAATGTGGTAGCCGATGCCCTCAGCTGAAAGGAAACCCCTAAACCTCGTCGAGCACGCGCACTGCAAATGACCATTCACTCCGATCTGCCAGAGCAAATCAAGATTGCCTAATCTGAAGCCTTGAAAATTGAGAATCTAAAGGCGGAATCCATGCGAGGCATGGAGAAACAGCTAGAGACCAAGACTGATGGAATTCGTTATTTCATGAAATGGATCTGGGTACCACAGTATGGGAAATTACGAGAACTAGTAATGGATGAAGCTCATAAGTCATGCTACTCAATCCATCCAGGCTCAGATAAGATGTACCAGGATTTGAAGGAATGTTATTGGTGGCCGAACATGAAAGCAAAGATTGCCACCTATGTAAGAAAATGTTTAACTTGCTCCAAAGTTAAGGTGGAATATCAGAGACCATCCAGTTTACTTCAGCAACCCGAACTTCCAGTATGGAAATGGGAGCAGATCTCGATGGACTTTGTCACAAAGTTACCCAGGACTCCCAGCGGATGCGATACCATTTGGGTTATAGTAGATCGCTTAACAAAATCCGCACACTTTCTAGCAATCCGAGAGACTGATCGACTAGATAATTTGACACGAATTTACCTAAGAGAAATAGTCTCCCGGCATGGTGTACCGGTATCTATCATATCTGATCGTGATGCTCGGTTCACATCTCATTTCTGGCAATCTTTACAACGATCATTGGGAACGCGGTTGGACATGAGCACTGCGTATCATCCACAAACCGATGGTAAGAGTGAGCGTATGATCCAGACACTCATATACCGTTGGTTGAGTTCTCCTACAATAACAGTTATCACACATTAATAAAAGCCGCACCCTTTGAGGCACTATATGGGCGTAAGTGCCGATCACCTATTTGTTGGGCAGAAGTTGGAGAAAGCCAACTTACGGGTCCTGAGCTTGTGCACGAGACGACTGAGAAGATTGTGCAAATACGTAACCGTATGGCAGCAGCACGTGACTGACAGAAGAGTTATGCTGATAAATGTCGTAAGCCGTTGGAGTTTCAGATTGGTGATAAAGTACTCTTAAAAGTCTCACCCTGGAAAGGAGTGATACGCTTCGGAAAGCGTGGTAAACTAAACCCTAGGTACGTTGGACTGTTTGAGATTGTCAAACGGGTTGGTCCAGTAGCCTACCAACTGAATTTAACGGAAGAGCTCAGTGGAATACACAACGTGTTCCACGTATCTAATCTGAGGAAGTGTTTATCTGATGACTCACTTGTCGTGCCATTAGAGGAACTGGAGATCGATGAACAACTTCGTTTCATTGAAGAACCAGTTGAGATTATGGATCGAGAGGTCAAAACCCTAAAGCGTAGCAAGATTCCCATTGTGCGTGTTAGGTGGAATTCAAAACGTGGACCAGAATTTACCTGGGAACGCGAGGATCAAATGAAGAAGAAATACCCGCAACTGTTCAAAGATCAGGCATCAACCTCCCAAGGTATCCATTTTTAAGATATCTTTCTTTAAATTTCGAGACGAAATTTCCTTCAACAAGGGGATGATGTCACAACTCTTGCGAAATCTTACATTTCTGTGTTCTTAAACTCTTTCGCTTTGGGTTGCTTTCAGAAATTCCATAAACCTTATCTTAAGAAAGCATCCGAATGCTCTTCTGTGTTGCTATTGAAACTTGGTGTTCTTCGTTGATCTGATGTCCTAATTTTCGGGACGAAAATTTCTTCAACAAGGGGATGATGTGACATCCCGTAATTTTTAGGTTTCTATCCATTATATTTCATTATTAGTAAACGATAAAATAATTGTTAATTGTATATTAAAACTTTGAATAATAATAATTAACACTAAAACATAATTAACCTACAATTATTAACTAAACTTAATTAACCTAAAATGCAAAAGGAGATCTAGCAGGACCTCTGTGCAAATATAGGTTGACAAAGCCCTTAAATCGTAACTCCCCACCCTTCCCCTCGGTTCACACATTGCAACCCTAGCAACGCCTTTTTCTCCTTAGATGGCAGCCCCATCACGACGACATCCTCTCGTAGCGGTATAAGGTCAGTGATTGAGACCCTTCCGGCAGCCTCTAGCATCGGCCGTAGCAACTCCGAATAATACGTCCTTTGTTTTTTTTATGTTTCGCATTTTTTTATTCGGTTTCGGGTTATGGGTCGCGGTTAGTGATCGATTTTGGTCTGTGAGTGAGTACGCCTTGTTTTAGTGTGTGTGTATATATGCATTATTGGGTGTGTCGTATGTGATATGCGCATCATGTGTGTGTGTTATATAACCTACGACATAGACATGTTATCGGGAGTACGTATGGTCGTATGTGTTTGGCAGCATGTGTTTTGCAGGTATATATATGTAACTATCGAAGGTGTTGTTCGTGTGACTGATGTCGTTCATGGTTTCCATGTGTGTGTATTTGTTATTGGTTAGTAGCTGGGTGTGTGCGTATTCGTGTGTATGTAGCCTGAGTGTGTATGAAACTTGTGTGTGTGTGCAACCTGCTGAATATGTGGCTGAATCCATATGTGTTTGTGTGGGTGTTTGGGGTTCACGACTGTGGGTTGGATGTAATGCAGGGTGGAGTTAATATTTATGTGGAGATATGGATGATGTATTGTATGTATATGTGTGTTGAAGAATGAAAATATATATATGTATGCATCGATGCTGAATTTTTGATGCAATATATGTGTTGAGCATGAATGAATATAGATATATTTGAGTATATGTTCATAATGGAGGTATGTATATATGTAGTGTGTGTTCTTACGAGTGCGTACATATATGTTTGATTTTGATGCTTGATCTCCAGGATTTGTTAGTTGAGTGGGTGCTTAAACAAAAATAATAATTATAATAACAAAAACAATAATTATAATAAAATAAGGGGGGTGTTGCTTGCAATTATAATATAACTCCTGTAATGTTGATGCATGGTTGAGCATAATATGTATTATATGTATGGATGCCTATAATATATTATGTGTGAGTGTATGAATGTATAGTTGTATGAGTTACCATAACAGTGTAACATTTGGTCGTTACGTGTTTATATAAATAAGTTAAGCATTAATGAACGCGTATGGTTTTATTATATAAAGTTATGTGATTAAAAGTATTTCTTTTATATGATTTGGTAGTGGTGAGACTAATTGGGTTTGTGCCATGAAGGTAAATTGGTACATACTTTTGCTTGATTTGGGAAAGGGGGAAATGCCGGTAACCTAGACCACAACCGGGTCGTGGAACGCGAAACCATATAGTCATTATGTTTATAATTAATAAGTAGTATTAATTATATATTAACTAAAATCCAGGTTATTCGGAAACCTAATTTCTGTTCTCTGCATTACGTTGTTGCTGTACGTTCAAGGTGAGTTCTCAGCCCCACTTTCGTATTATACTCTCTTTTTGGGGGAGAGAAACATGCTGTTTTCATAAACATACAATACTTAGATTGGTAATACTGCATATACCGGTTTACTATTGTGATACCACTACGCCTCTTCGGACCGTTAATATGGAATTAGCGAGGTGATTGTTAGTAGATCTACTGGGTTTGACAAACCCCACCCGGGCTAGTCGCGCTAGCTTGACTGGAGGTCAAACGGGTGAATGGTTAGCCTGTTTTACAATGTTGTGGTCTGGTATCCATAGCTGGGGCATTCATTATATTATTACTCTCAGCTCGGTTGCGAAATTCATACACATAGTGACTTGTTGTAGGCTAGCTACCTACTCATATGCTTTGATTACTTAATCTGGATTTCATTACTATTACTTACTATTTTCTGATAAACATGTGAACTCACCAACCTTGAGTTGACACTTTAGCATGTTTCTTTCAGGTTCTTAAGCTGCGCACGAATAGGAGCATCTCGCATTGCATTTATCATCGTAGAGTCAAATGAACAGTCTACATTTTTCTATAAATTATATTTATTTGGTTGCACGTGTTTGCGCCGTTTAAATTATGGTTTATATGCTTCCGCACTTATTTTCATGTTTCGTATTTAATTCTGATTTTAAGAAACTTTATTTAATTTAGAAATTATATTTTGTAAATGTTGCGTCGTTTGGTGTAACTAATGGCTAAGATCCTAGTATGTCACGCGCCTAACGGTATTACCCCGTTTATGGAAATTGAGGGTGTGACAGCCGGGTCCACCATTATCCCGTCAGGATTCACCACATGACCCAAAAAATGAACTTCACGCAACCAAAATGCGCACTTCGAGAATTTAGCATACAATTTCTCCCTTCTCAACGTGTCTACAACCTCCCGAATGTAACTGGCATGCTCTACTTCGCTCCTCAAGTAAATCAGGATATCATCAATAAACACAATCATTGATTTATCCAGCATCGGCCGACACACACGATTCATCAAATCCATAAAAGCAGCTAGCGCGTTGGTCAAACCAAACGACATGACAAGAAACTCGTAATGACCATAGTGCGTGCGGAAAGCTGTTTTAGGGATATCTTGTTCCTTTACCTTCAATTGATGATAGCCAGACCGAAGATCTATTCTTGAAAACCAACTGGCACCCTGAAGCTGATCGAACAAATCATCTATTCTCGGTAAGGGGTATTGGTTCTTCACAGTCAACTTGTTCAGCTCGTGGTAGTCAATGCACATCCTCTACTACCATCCTTCTTCTTTATAAACAGGACCGGAGCACCCCAAGGAGAGATACTCGGTCTAATGAACCCTTATCAAGCAACTCTTGCAACTGTTCCATCTACTCTTTCATCTCCGTCAAAGCTAACCGATATGGTGCCTTAGAAACAGGTTGGGCACCCGGTATCAGATCAATCTGAAATTCAATTTCTCTGTCAGGTGGTACCCCTCGTAAATCTTCTGGGAATACGTCTGGAAAGTCACACACAACCGGTACATGAGACAGTTGTGGTGTTGGTGAATCTACATCCTTTACATAAGCGAAGTAGGCGCTACATCCACGCCTCATACCATTTCCCGCTGCCGCCATTGAGATCACCTTCGGGATCATCGTGACTCGATCACCATAAACCGTTACCAAACTTCCATCAGGCGCTGTCAACCGAATCATCTTCTTGCGACACACAATGTTCGCCTTGAAGTCCGCCATCCAATCCATCCCAAGAACCAAATCGAAACCACCCAAGGTCATCACAAACAGTCTAACAGGAAACTTATGACCCTCAAGTTCCACATCACAATTCTCTATCATCTCAGAAATCCTGGTAGACTTACCTATGGCAGTTTCTACCTCAAAGGGCGCATCAACACGTCTACTACTAATAGGCAACTTAGCACAGAAAGCAGCAGAAATAAAACTCCTACTAGAACGAAAATAAAACTCCCACTAGCACCAGAATCAAATAGCACAGATGCTAAAGTTTGGTTCACCAGAAACATACCGGACACGACATCAGGGTTTGTCCTAGCTTCCTCCTGTGTCATGGTAAATGCCCTGGCGCTCTCCCTCGGTCCTTCACCTCCAGTTCTCTTCATCCCAGAACTCTCAGCTTTCGTCTTCTTACAATTCTTACTTACGTGACCCTCTTCACCACAGTTATAGCACCAGACTATACGACAGTCCCTTGCCAGGTGCCCCGCCTTCCCACATTTGAAGCACAAGTTTGACCCAAACCCACATTCCCCACTGTGCTCCCTTCCACACTCACCACACCTTTTCACCCCCGCACTTGATGTGACCACACGGCGATCATCCGTTCGTGCCTTCTTATTACCCGTCGAGGCATCACCCCGACCAAACCTCTTCCCCCGCCAATTTCGATCACCACCACTCTTCTTGCCACCCTCAGTCACCACCACCGTTCTCTCATCGTACAATCTCCCTGCCAAATCCACCGCCGACCTAAACGTACTCGGCCGCGCAGCTATCATGTGCCTGCGAATATCCGCTGGCAAACCCTCAATATACCTTTTAATCTTTCGTGACAAGGGTGTCACCTGATCTGGCACCAGATGTGCCATCTCGTTGAATTTAGTGGTGTACTGCTGGAGCGTCATAGTTCCCGCCTCCAGTTGCAAGAACTCCCTTTCGACCTTGTCCATTTCCCGATGAGGACAAAATTCCTCAATCACCAACTTTCTTACCTCAGGCCATTTCATTCTCCCAATGGCCCTACTACCCTCAGCTTGGACAATGTTGTCCCACTAGCACAGAGCTGAATCCACAAAAGAGTGGGTAGCAAACTTCACCTTCTGCTCCTCTCGGCACTCGCTGATATCGAGAACAGCCTCCATTTCCCTCACCCACCGGTGAGCAGTTGCAGCAGTTCCATTTCCATTGAAAGTAGGGGGCTTGCATCTCATAAAAGCCCCATAATTGCATCCTCGTGCCGTCTCCAGCGCAGGCTCTTCTTCTTCCCCTTCGTCATCACATAGAACCATTTCTGGCTCTGGTTATTCCCGTTCTCCAGAGGATCTGTTTCTTTATTTTCTTTCCCCTTCTCGTACAGCCTTAATAACTTGAGTCACCACAGACGGTAAGATTGTCTGCATGACCTGATGGACTTCTTCTACAACAGCCTCCTTTACTGAGGCTCTCAGATTGGCGCTTTCAACGCCACCCTCTGGATGATGGGTCTCTGGTTCTTCATGAACCACTTTCTCCACTCTGGGTCTCCCTCTCTTGGGTCCTGGTACAGCACCGTGACCTCCACCCCATGAAGCTTTCGAAGATCTACCTCCGGCCATCACACGCACACTGAAAGATTCAAACACCAACACGGTCATTCAAGGGAACAGCTCAGTTTATGTTAAGTATAGTAAGTCCCTAATTACAGTGGCCAGTTGTGATTAGCCACTTACTTTACTCTTCACACCCTGAGCATTACCTGTCCTGGCCACATCAGTATTTAAATCTACATACAACACATAACCACATACCATGCGCACATAAAACCAGTTAACTTTGCGAAAATACCTTATGGCACGCAGCTACTCAGGTTGGCATCCCATTCTTATTTCGTCCCATTCTCAGTTTAAGATTAGGTTTATTTTGAACATTTACCCATTTCACTTAAACTTTGGCTCTGATACCAACTTGTAGTTGCCCGTGCCATCCTCAGCAATCATTACCTGCCAACTGGAAACACATAAAAGTCAGTGTTGCTAAGTGAGTTCTAGTTTTATAAATAAAACATACTTACTTTACATTCGTTCGCGATCATACATCATACGTACATACATATAATATTAGTATTATCTTCATCATTCCATTCATTAACTTTGCTCATTCCACGTGTTACATTAAAAGACTTGAGAATCAAAACTCCATTTCCTTTGAGGTTGTTACCAAAAGCAAAAGAAATACAAGCTAGAACTAGTGTGTTTAACATTCACGTACAACCAGTTTATTTCCCATATATTTAATTAACTTTTTTCATGATCACGCATTATGTTTCTTTTTTGAGTTCTTATTAGTTTCGTTTCCAAGGAAATTTAATTCTCTCTTCTTTCGTACTGATATACGAATTGTTTATCGGTTCTTTGCATCTCGTTTCCATCGCTTAATAGTCAAAAAAGGATTCTTTGTATCGATTGGTGTAATTCAGGTTGATTCAAAGAATTTTTAGGCAATAATTTTGAAAGTTCGTTTGTGGAGTATTGTGGATAAGTTTTGGCAGATGTGGATTGATTCTAAAGGTCATTCGGGTGGTTTCGTTTTTGGTTTTGGTTTCGATTAAACAATATATCCTATGTATCATGTGTAACCGATTAGTGTGATTCCAATGAAGATTATAATTAGATTTATATAGATTGGTTTGAGAGTGTTTTTAAAAGACTTAAGAATCAAAACCCCATTGCATTTGAGGTTGTTACCAAAAGGAAAATAATAACAAACTAGAACTAGTGTTGTTTAACATTTTTGTATAACTAATTCATTTCCCATATATTTAATTAATCTATTTTCTTAATAACACATTACGTTTCTTGTTTGACTTCTTATTAGTTTTCTTTCCAACGTAATTTTATTCTCTCTTCTTTCCTACTCATATACGAATAGTTTATCGGTTCTTTGCACCTCGTTTCCTTCCATTAATGGTCGAAAAAGAACCTTGGTATCGATAGTTTTCATTCATATTGATTCAACAGATTTTTGAGGTAATAATGTTGAAAGTTGGTTGTGGAGTATTATGGATTAGTTTTGGGCAGAAGTGGATTGATTTTGTGGGTCATTCGTGTGGTGTTGTGTTTGGTTATGGTTTCAATAAAATAATTGATCCTATGTTGCATGTGTGATCGATTAGTGTGATTCCAATAAAGATTATAATCAAATTTGAATAGATTGGTTTGAGAGTGTGTTTAAAAGAATTGAGAAACTAAATTCCGTTGCGTATAAGGTTGTTACCAAAAGTAAAAGATATTTAAGCTAGAACTAGTTTTGTTTAACATTTTTGTATAACTAGTTCATTTCCCATATATTTAATTAATTCTTTTTCTTGATCACACATTACGTTTGTTGTTTGACTACTTATTAGTTTCATTTCAAATGTAATTTCTTTCTTTCTTCTTTCTTACTCATATACGAATAGTTTATTGGTTCTTTGCATCTCGTTTCCTTCCCTAAATGGTTGAAAAACGATTCTTTGTATTGATTGTTGTAATTCAGGTTGATTTAAAGGACTTTTGATGCAATAATGTTGAAAGTTGGTTGTTGAGTATTTTGGATAAGTTTTGGGCAGAAGTGAATTGGTTTTAAAGGTCACTCATGTGGTTTCGTATTTGGTTTTGGTTTCGATTAAACAATAGAACCCATGTTGCATGCGTGACTGATTAGTGTGATTCCAAAAAAGATTATACTCAGATTTGAATAGATTGTTTTGAGGGTGTGTTTAAATGACTTAGGAATCAAAACTCCATTGCCTTTGAGGTTGTTACCAAAAGCAAAAGAAATACAAGCTAGAACTAGTGTTGTTTAACATTTACGTACAACTAGTTTATTCCCATATATTTAATTAATCTTTTTTCGTGATCACGCATTATGTTTCTTTTTTGACTTCTTATTAGTTTCGTTTCCAAGGAAATTTAATTCTCTCTTCTTTCTTACTGATATACGAAGTGTTTATCGGTTCTTTGCATCTCGTTTCCATCGCTTAATGGTCAAAAAAGGATTCTTTGTATCCATTGGTGTAATTCAGGTTGATTCAAAGATTTTTAGGCAATAATTTTGAAAGTTGGTTGTGGAGTATTGTGGATAAGTTTTGGCAGAAGTGGATTGATTCTAAAGGTCATTCGGGTGGTTTTGTTTTTGGTTTTGGTTTCGATTAAACAATAGATCCTATGTATCATGTGTGACCGATTAGTGTGATTCAAATGAAGATTATAATAAGATTTAAAAAGATTGGTTGAGAGTGTTTTTAAAAGACTTAAGAATCAAAACCCCATTGCATTTTAGGTTGTTACCAAAAGCAAAATAAATACAAGCTAGAACTAGTGTTTACCATTTTTGTATAAGTAATTCATTTCCTATATATTAATTAATCTATTTTCTTAATAACACGTTACGTTTCTTGTTTGACTTTTTATTAGTTTTGTTTCCAATGTAATTTTATTCTCTCTTCTTTCCTATTCATATACAAATAGTTTATCAGTTCGTTGCACCTCGTTTCCTTCCATTAATGGTGGAAAAAGAACCTTCGTATCGATAGTTTTTATTTAGATTGATTCAATAGATTTTTGTGGTAATAATGTTGAAAGTTGGTTGTGGAGTATTATGGATAAGTTTTGGGCAAAAGTAGATTGATTTTATGGGTCATTCGTGTGGTGTTGTGTTTGGTTATGGTTTCGATTAAATAATTGATCCTATGTTGCATGTGTGATCGATTAGTGTGATTCCAATAAAGATTATAATTAGATTTGAATAGATTGGTTTGAGAGTGTGTTGGTTTGAGAGCGTATTTAAAAGAATTGAGAAACAAAATTCCATTGCCTTTATGTCACACCCTCAATTTCCACAAACGGGGTAATACCGTCAGGTGCGTGACATACGAGGATCTTAGCCATTAGTTACACCAAACGATGCAACAATTACAAAACATAAATTTTCAAATTAAATAAAGTTTCTTAAAATCAGAATTAAATAGGAAACATGAAAATAAATGCGGAAGCGAAACAATATGTAAATTAAACAACGCAGACACGCGCAAACCAAATAAATATATTTTGTAGAAAAATGTAAATTGTTCATTAGACTGTACAATGATGAATGCAGTGTGAGATGTTCCTAATCGTGCGCACCTTAAGAACCTGAAAGAAACATGCTAAAGTGTCAACACAAAGTTGGTGAGTTCACTGGTTTATTAGAAAACAGTAAGCAATAGTAATGAAATCCAGATTAAGTAATCAAAGCATACAAGTAGGTAACTAGCCTACAACAAGTCACTATGTGTATGAATTTCTCGACCGAGCTCACAGTAATAATATAATGAATGCCCCTGCTGTGGATAGCAGACCACAACACTATAAAACACGCTAACAATTCACCCATTTGACCTCCAGTCAAGCTAGCGCGACTAGCTCAGGTGGGGTTTGTCAAACCCAGTAGATCTACTAACAATCACCTCGCAAATACCATATTAAAGGTCCGATGAGGCGTAGTGGTATCACAACAGTAAACCAGTATATTCAGTATTACTAATCTAAAGCGTTGTACGTTTATGAAAACAACATGTTTCTCTCCCCCAAAAAAGAGTATAATATGAAAGTGGGGCTGAGAACTCCCCTCAAATGCACAACAACACGGTAATGCAGAGAATAAGTAATTAAGTTTTCGAACAACCTGAATTTCCAATTAATATATAATATTAATTTTAATTATTAATTATAATTATAAAGAATGTACGGTTTCGCGTCTCACGACTCGGATACGGTGTATGCTATCGATATCCCCCCATTCATAAGCAATTACTCTCGAAGACTCATTCACTCCCAGTGTATAAAACTCGATTATTATGTATAAAAATACATTGTTTCTACACTTTGAATTTTGTGACTTTTTATTATAAAAACTCGAATGATTAAACACACAACCCACATATCACAAACGCAGAACAACACAAACAAAAATCACACATTATATATATATATATACATATATATACATATATATACATATATATATACATCCATACGTAACCCATGAAAAGAAAAGTACATTTATTTTGTAACATTAATGTACCCGAGGACATGTACTTCACACACCATATCAGGCACTATAAAACACACATACAATGGTATATTAATACCATTCATATCGTGAAATCACACTCCAACAGAAACACATACATGAACACTCTACAAAACACACACATACATAATGCAAAGCACACACAAATGCAATGAACCTATGCCAAAACCCAGCGATGTACATCCATGTAGCATGCATACTAAAATCATACATCTACCTCCAAATGGCATCCTATACCTATAACACCATGTATGCTTATGCATATGAATTACAAAACCCCCACACATGCACGTCACACATACAATGCTTATACATGACATAATCACACAACTCATAACCATATACTAAAGAACCCACACCTAACAAATACATACACATGCAGATTCACGGCAGAAACATGCTGCCACACACGTACACACATAACACACATATATCACCATTACATACAATAGCAAACAAAGATACCCTACCATGCACAAGAACATACAATCACATACCCCCCCTCCCATGCGCATGGCAGAAAGCATACACCCATACGTACACATCATCATCGAATATATATATACATATATAATATATACATACATACATACAAGCATATATAACGCACGTACAACAACTTGCACCCAAACAAGGCAAAACCCCCGGCCAAACACTCCACTCATTCACACGTGGATAATCATGTATGTATACACAACACTTGTACAAACAATATATACACATATAGACACCATAGCATGCACACACAACGATCGACATTCACAATAGGAACAAGCATTTTGCACCTCGCCCCCGCCAAACCAAACCAAAACCAACGACATACATGGAAAATACAAAAAACCATTGAAGAGAAACGTACCGAATGGGATGACGTTCGTCGTTAGGCTGCCGACCGAGTCTACCGGAAATGAGAACGAGTGCAAAAACAAATCCGACCGGTAGGGTCGTCGCGAGGAAGGTTGCCGATGGAGGTCTTGTGCAATGGAAATGATCGACGATAACGATCAACGAAGGAAACCTTGTGCCAAAGGATTGCCGAAGGGAAACTTGTGAAATAGAAGCGGTCGATGGCTGTTGCAATGTTGGGGATCTCTTATGGCGTTTAGTGCATTATGGGAAAAAGGAGGAGTCCTCGATGAGCAATAAGGGGGTGTCAGTTACTTAGTTGGGCCTCAGGATAGTTGTTTTATAAATTTACTTTTAATATATATAGAATTGAAATGTTGTTTTCAATAATCATTATAATTACAATGTAGTTTCTTTTATCATTATAATTGTTTGTTTAATAGAAATTTAAATAAAAACATAAGACTAAAGAATAATCGGTTGGCGAGTTTATAAGTTAATAGACGTTGAGTTAATAGTGTTGACCTGAAAATGCAGGGTGTCACATCATCCCCTTGTTAAAAGAATATTCGTCCCAAAAATTAGAACATAGAACATCATATCAACACAGAATGCCAGATTTAACAGCAACAATAGGTGGTCATAAATTCTCTTATGATAGGTTTTCGAGATTTCTAGAACAAACCCAGAATAAAGAATGTAAGGTTTCGTGAGAGTTATGACATCATCCCCTTGTTGAAGGGAATTTCGTCTCGAAATTAAAAAAATACCATGAGAATGATACCTTAAGAAGTAGAGGCCTGATCTTTAAACAGTTGCGGGTATTTTTTTCTTCATTTGATCCACACGTTCCCAGGTAAACTCTAGACCACGCTTTGAATCCCAACTAACGCGCACAATGGGAATCCTTCTATGCTTTTGGGTTTTGCTTCTCGATCCATAATCTCAACCGGTTCTTCAATGAAACGAAACGATCATCAATCTCCAATTCTTCTAATGGCACGACAAGTGAGTCATGGAATAGACACTTCCTCATATTAGACATGTGAAACACGTTGTGTATTCCAATGAGCTCTTTAGGTAAATTCAACTAATAGGCTACTAGACCAACCCGTTTGACAATCTCAAACGGTCCAACGTATCTAGGGTTTAGCTTTCCATGCTTTCCAAAGCGTATCACCCCTTTCCAGGGTGAGACTTTTAAGAGTACTTTATCACCAATCTGAAACTCCAACGGCTTACGACGTTTATCAGCATAACTCTTCTGTCGGTCACGTGCTGCTGCCATACGGTTACGTATTTGCACAATCTTCTCAGTCGTCTCGTGTACAAGCTTAGGACCGGTAAGTTGGCTTTCTCAGCTTCTGCCCAACAGATAGGTGATCGACACTTATGACCATATAACGCCTCAAAGGGTGCGGCTTTGATTGAGGTGTGATAACTATTATTGTAAGAGAACTCAACCAATGGTAAATGAGTTTCCCAATTACTGCCAAAATCAGTCACACATGCACGTAACATATCTTCTAACATCTGGATCGTACGCTCACTCTGACCATCGGTTTGTGGATGGTACGCAGTGTTCATGTCCGACCGTGTTCCCAATGAATGTTGTAAAGATCGCCAGAAATGAGAAGTGAATTGAGCGTCACCATCTGATATGATAGATACCGGTACACCATGCCAGGAGAGTATTTATCTTAAGTAAATCCGTGTCAACTAATCCATACGACCAGTCTCTCAGATTGCTAGAAAGGGAGTAGATTTTGTTAAGTGATCTACTATAACCTAAATGGCATCGCATCCGTTAGGAGTCCTAGGTAACTTTGTGACAAAGTCCATCGAGATCTGCTCCCATTTCCACACTTGAAGTTCCGGTTGCTGGAGTAAACCGGACGGTCTCTGATACTCCACCTTAACCTTAGAGCAAGTTAAGCATCTGCCTACATAGGTGGCAATCTCAGCTTTCATGTTTGGCCACCAATAACATTCCTTCAAATCGTGGTACATCTTATCTGAGCCTGGAGGAATTGAGTAGCGTGACTTATGAGCCTCATCCATTACTAACTCCCGTATATTCCCATACTGTGGTACCTAAATCCGTTCGATGAAGTAGTGAATTCAATCATCCTTGGTCTCTAATTTTCTCCATACCTCGCATGGATACTGCTTTTAGATTCTCAACTTTCAAGGCCTCTGACTGGGCAGCCTTGATTTGCACCAGCAGATCAGAGTGAATGGTCATTTGCAATGCGCGTACTCGACGAGGTTTAGAGGTTTCCTTTCGGCTGAGGGCGTCGGCTACCACATTAGCCTTATCCGGATGATACTTGATGGCACAGTCATAGTCTTTGAGCAGTTCTACCCATCGTTGTTGCCGCATATTCAAATCCTTTTGATCATATATGTGCTAGAGGCTCTTGTGGTCTATATAGATCATGCACTTGGTTCCATATAAGTAGTGCCTCCAGATCTTCAAGGCAAACACTACAGCTCCTAGTTCCAGATCATACGTTGTGTAATTTTTCTCATGTACTTTGAGTTTTCTAGACGCATAAGCAATGACATTGTTGCATTGCATTTGTAACATCCCAAACCCATGATGGATGCATCACAATAAACAACAAAGTCCTCTATTCCTTCTAGCAAGGCTAGGATCGGCACACTACAGAGTTTGTCCTTAAGTAATTGAAATGTTGATTCCTATTGGTTGTCCCATTTATAGATGGTTCCCTTGTGAGTTAGGGTAGTTAGAAATTGTGCTAACCTTGAGAGTTCCTTGATAAATCGTCTATAATAGCCTTCCAAACCAAGGAATTGTCACACCTCAGTGGGCGTTTTCGGTGACAGCCAATCCTTGATTGCTTCAATCTTTGAAGGATCTACACACACCTGTTTCGTTCACCACCTGACCAAGAAATTGCACTTCTCGCATCTAGAAGTCATATTTTTGAGAACTTTGCATACAATTTTTCATTCTTCAACAATTTTAGAATGGTCCTCAGATGTTCATTGTGATCTTCCTTATTTTGAGAATAGATAAGTATGTCATCAATAAAGACAATGACATACTTATCCAAATAAGATTTGCACACACAGTTCATGAGGTTCATGAAAACTGCTGGGGCATTGGTAAATCCAAAAGGCATTACTGCGAATTCATAGTGCCCATAACGAGTCCAGGAGCCGTCTTGGAGATGTGTTCCTCACAAACTCGTAGCTAATGATAACCTGATCTCAGATCAATCTTGGAATAGTAGCTTGATCCTTGCAATTGGTCAAATAGGTCATGAATGCGTGAGAGTGGATATCTATTGTTGATTGTCACTTTGTTCAGCTCTCGGTAGTCAATACACATTCTGAAGGTTCAATCTTTATTCTTCAAGAAAAGCACTTGAGCTCCCCAGGGTGAAGAGCTGGGATGTATAAATCCCTTGTCAAGCAATTCCTACAATTGCTTAGATAGCTCTTGTAGTCATTCGGTGCTAAACGGTATGGTGCCTGAGCGATCGGAGCTGTTCCAGGTGCTAATTCAATCTGAAATTCTACTTGCCTATGTGGAGGGAGGCCAGGTGAATCCTCGAGAAATACCTTAGGAAATTCTCTAACAACGGGAATTTCTTGCAGTCATTTCTCCTCATTAGTCTTTTCAATAACTAGGGCTAAAATCACCGAATGCCCTTTCCTCAAACACCTAATCCTTCATGTTTGAGATGATGCCAACCACTACACCACTCTTGTCTCCTTCCATAGTGAGTTTCTTTCCATTAGGAAAAGGTAGTCTGTTGGACCAAAAGAACCAATGAGCCAAGATCAGAAAACCTCTAAGTCCCACATGGTATCACAACAACTGCTGAAACCTTCATCAGCAGTTTGACAAGTGCTGAAGACTTCAACAGCTGAAGATCAAGTGCTGAAGACTTCAACAGCTGAAGAACTAAAGTGCTGAAGTACAACAGCTGAAGAACACAAGTACTGAAGCTGAACAGCTGAAGAACACAAGTACTGAAGCTGAACAGCTGAAGAATACAAGTGCTGAAGCTGAAAGACCAAAGTACTGAAGTACAACAGCTGAAGAGTTTACAAGTGCTGAAGATCAACAACTAATGTACAAAGTCTGAAGACAAAGACTGAAGACATCAGCTGATGATATCTACTAAAGTCATCAGCTCATGAAAGATCTGAAGGTCAAAGTCTGAAGATCAAGTACTGAAGCCTCAGTAGTTTGTCACAACTGCTGAAAAGTACTTCTTCAATAGTTTGTCACAACTGCTCAAGAGTACTTCTTCAGTAGTTGTGATATCAGTAGTTTTATATTTCTAGTTTAAGTAGTTTTGTAAAACGACTGAAAAACTTGTTCTTCAGTCTTTGTAGTTTTCAGTAGTTTTATATTTCAGTAGTTATAACAACCGGTAACACTTAGAACTTTTTGTAAGAAGATGTCAGCTGTTTTGACATCTTCGTAGTTGTGTTTCAGTTGTAATAAATCTGTTAGATGTCACTATCAAGTGACATCAGCAGACGTCACATCTCTTATATAAGAGGTGTCGACCTAATCATAATTGTGACATTCTGTTACCACGAAAGCGAATATTGAATGAAATATATTTGCAGATATTCTCTCTCTATAACCGTCTTGTTCTTCATTGAATATTGTTTTGTTCTTGTGAATCGACTAATTCATTCTTTGAATTCCGCTGCAATACTCTTCAATCAATCAAACATAGATCACTGATCCTAACAAGTGGTATTAGAGCAGGTTAATCATTGATCGATCTAACAATTGATCATTGAAACTGCTAATTGATATCTGTGTTTGATTGAATTAGCGTATTTGCAGAACTGGTTATAGATTATTGAATTTCTGCCGCTTTCGTTCATTTATTTTGAGATCTTCTGGTTCAATTGGTTGTTGCGTTGTCTGTTCTAAATCTGTTTTAGTTTAACTGAATTTGATTGAATCCGAGATGACGACTCCTTCTAATGACCCTCACAATACCGGTTCCTCAACCAAGCCTCCGATGCTGGTTAGGACCGAGTATAACATATGGCAACAAAGAATGCTTCATCACATGTCTGTTAACAGTTCAGGGTGTTGGACATTTGTGGTACATGGACCACATAAGCCTATGGTGAACAATCCGAAACCAATCAAATGGTTCCGAAGAAGAAGGAACAATACTCTGATGAAGATCGGAAACTATTTGAGATTGATGCTAAAGCCCATTGAATTCTGGCCATGGCACTGCCTAATGAAATCTATTCAGGGCTTATACATCATGAAACTGCTCATGATCCCTGGAATGCCCTGAAGGAACAATTCCGTGGCACTGATGAGGTCTTAGCAAACAATAGAGAGATCCTTGCCCAACAATATGAGACATTCTCTCATAGAAAGGGTGAGACACTGACTCAACAGTTTGAGCACTTTTCCTGCTTGATATCTGAGCTGAAAATGGTGAAACAGGAATACACCAATAGCCAGATGAACAACAGATTCCTCAGATCACTGCCTGAGAGATGGGACACATACACTATTGTCCTACGCTCCAATGCAAATCTAGAAGGCCTATCTCTCACCCAACTTCATGGGAAACTGCTTACATTTGAAAGAGAGATAGAGCAGAAGAGGAATCTGTCCTCATCAGGAAAGGTCACTGATGACTTTGTACAAGGCAATACTACCTTGGTTGGTCATGAGTCAGAATATGCTACATCTGAAAGCAATTATGATGAGCATATAGATTTCTCTTCAAATAGTTCTGATCATGCATTTGTTGGTATTGAGAGTCATTCTGGCAGTAATAGTGACAATTTATGCTTCATCATGGATGATCTGAAAGGAATAGCTGATGATGATCTAGAAGAGATGGATATTCTGAGCCAGATGGCACTGATTAATATCAGATCTCAGAAGTTCTACAAGAGAACTGGCAGGAAATTTCCTGGACTCTCTCGCAAAACCAAAGTTGGTTTTGACAAGAGTAAGTTGAGGTGTCACAAATGCCAAAGGCTAGGACACTTTGCAAGAGAGTGTAGATCAACTGGATCTAACTCTTCTGCACCCTTTGTGACTTTTCTAGTACTAGTCCACAAAACAGAGGGCAACATCCTGCTGGTTCTAGTCATTATTCACATCCTAGATCTCTTGCATACTTTGTTCCCCAGGGTCAAATGTCATATCCTTATCCCTGCTATTATGTGCCTCAACCAATTCTGTTCAAGCTCCAATTGCACAACAACCACACGCATTGCCTGAACCACAACCTTCCCAATCTCATCAACAAACTCAACCTCAACAACACAGCTTCTTCACCCCAGGAGTTGTTGACTGGAGCAGTTTACCAGATGACATGTCTGGTCATGAACAATTGTTCTCAAGTGCTGGTCAACACGGTGGTGACAGTCCATTTGGAAATCTAGCTCTTATGGCTTTGGATTCTGCTGATACTTCATCCTCTAATGCCTCTACACCAAAGGTATCACAGGTTCCTCTGAGGCAAAAGCCAAATTATGTTCTGACACATGCATAGCAGCATTTGCATCTATTAGAGAAGCTAATGTAGCTTTAATCAACAAGAACATTGAGCTAGAACAAATAATTTCCAAAAACAAAGCTGAATTTGAGTATGTGCTTAATGATAAAAATGATGAGATTTACAAACTGAAATGCCAAATCACTGATGATAAGGCTAGGGAAGAGATACTTCTAGAGAAGTATAAAGATCTCAAAGAAACCCTTGCAGTTACCCAGGTGGAGTGTGATAGATGGGTACAATCATGCAAAGGTTTTGAAATGCTTCTTAGTAAGCAATCTGCTTCCAATGTGAAGTTTGGCATTGGTTACAATCACACTGCTCCACCTACAGATTTTACCCCAAGAGTAGAGGTAGAATCTGATGGTGAGAGTGATAACCAATCCATCTGATTATGTGATCTACTTTCTGATACAGCACAATCAGAAGTAGAAGTCAGCATCAAGCCCTCTCTGAACCTATCAGCTGATGTTGATGGTTCAAATGCTGACACTCACATGATCAATGAGTGATCAACTCTGGAGTTAATTCTAAAAGTCCTGAAAGGATTAGAGAGCAGCATTTAACACCTGAAGTTCAAACTCCAACTGCTGTCAGTACTGAAGAGAAGAAAACTGTCAGTAGAAAGAGTTTGAAGACTACTAAAGAGACAGTCAAGAAAGCAAACAATGCTCCCAAAGCATTGAAGAGCAAGTCTCCAGTTGCTTCACCCTCTTTAGTTGATGATCAACCTAAGATGAAGAAGAAACCATGTGAAGTATGTGGTTTGTTCAATCATCTTACAGATGATTGCTGGTACAAAAGAGGTTCCAAACTCAAACAAAAAGAAGAAATTAAAGAGAAAATGGTAAAAATGAAAACTGAGTTTGAGACCACATTGTATCAGCAACATCAAATCCTGTAACCCTTAAGTCCTCAAAGAAATCCAAAAAGGAAGGGGTTAAACAGGTGACAGCTGAGAGTGCTCAGAAGAAGAAGGTGCAACATAGGAACTTATCAAACTCCACTGGCAATGGGTCTGATGAGCTGAAAGCTTTATCACAAAATCGACACAGCTGGTCATGATGGTTCAACATCTGTTGGGTAGAGTTAACCAACTAGATGCTCCTATGTTGAAACCACAGAAAAGGAGATCCAAGCCAAAGGATTCCTCTTCTTCACCATCTTCTTCCTCTCAGGCTGTTGTTTCAAATAAACCTGTTAGTTTACCATCTATTGATGAGACCAGGCCCAAAACCAAAAAGTTTGGGTCTCCAAAACTAACTCATTGTTTATTTTTACAGGGTTCTCCAACGTGCCAAAGTAGCATCTGGTATGTAGACAGTGGGGATCTATGCACATGACTGGGAACAGCTCTCTTCTTCATGACTACTCTCAAGGAAAGAAGGGATTTGTTTCTTTTGGCAATGATGCTAGGGGTTACATCATTGGTAATGGTTTTGTCTCCAATGGAGAAATCAAATTTGATGATGTTAATCATGTGGAAAATCTCAAGTACAATCTCTTGAGTGTCATTTAAATGTGTGATAAAGGCCATGTTGCTCTTTTCACCAGTCAGAACTGTAGGATTCTGTCATCGAAAGTTTTGCATTTGATTGACAAGGTGTTGGATGATCACACTCTCCTGAGAGCCAACAGGACAGGAAGAGTGTATGCCTTAGATCTTTCCAAGAAAATAGATCTCAAAGGCAATCCTTGCCTATTTTCCAAAGCCTTCTTAAGAATCTAAACTGTGGCACAGAAGGCTGGGTCATGTTAATTTCAAAAACATGAATCAGCTTATCCACAATAGTTTAGTCAGAGGCTTACCAATAAGGAGTTCCACTGTGATGAAACCTGCACTGCTTGTTTAAAAGGAAAACAACACAAAGTCTCATTCCCTGCTTGCAATTACTGCATATGGATCTATTTGGTCCTGTGAGAGTGATGAGCATGGCAAAGAAGAAATACTCTGGTAATTGTGGATGATTACTCCAGATTTGTATGGACTTTCTTTCTACATTCAAAGGATGAGGTTGCTCAGAAAGTTATTAACTTTGTGTTGTATATTGAGAAGCAGTATTCCCTTCCAGTCAAGTGTATCAGGAGTGATAATGGAACTGAATTCAGGGTTCATACACTTGATGAATTCTATCTCTCAAAGGGAATCAAAAGGCAGTTTAGCATCCCAAGGACTCTAGAACAAAATGGAGTAGTGGAGAGAAGAACAGGACCCTCATTGAAGCTGCAAGGTCCATGTTGGCTGACTCTGGTTTGCCACTAACCTTTTGGGCTGAAGCTATCAACACAGCTTGCTATGAGCAGAATAGAGTTCTAGTAAATCAGAGGTTGATGAAGACTCCATATGAAGTTCTCCATCATTTGGCTCCTCTGATTTCATTTTTCAAAGCATTTGGATGTCCCTGTTTTATTCTCAACACAAAGGATCAACTCCATAAATTTGATCCTAAGGTGGATGCTGGGTATTTTATTGGTTATTCATCTACTTGCAAGGCATACAGAGTCTTCAACTGCTGAACAAAGATAGTTGAAGAGACTCTGCATGTGAAGTTTAATGAATCTCCTTTGGACAAGATTCCACAAAACCCTGTGGAGTTGTTTGATTTGGACATACTGCAATATGTTCCTTATCAACTTCCAGCTGTTGCAGATCCTGTGGCTCAATCATCTTCTGCAGCATGTCTTCCACCTGGTGGTATTGATGATGATGATGATAATATCAATACTCACCTATTCAAGTTTAGTGACCAACTGCCTGTGTCTGCTAAACTTGATGTTCCTGTAGCTTCAGCAGTTCCATCCACACAAAATGCTGATGAGATCTCTGTTTCCTCTGCATCTTTTGAGTTACCATCAAATTCTTGGTTTCAAGAGTCTACATCAACATCTGCTGCTGCTGAAGGTTCTACAAACACTTGCACAGATCTCATTGTTTATTAAGAACTGAAGAATCACCCCATGACTCAGATTATTGGTGATATCAATGCTGGTGTTTCAACCAGAAGTCAATTGTCTAACTTCTGCTTCTATGCTCTCTTCATCAGTCAGCTAGAGCCAAAGAACTATCATGTTGCTTTGAGAGACAATGGATGGGTTGAAGCTATGCAGCTTGAGCTACTTCAGTTCAAGAAACAGCAAGTGTGGGAACTTGTTCCTCTTCCCCCAGGTAAGTGTGCAATAGGCACTAAATGGGTGTTTAGGAATAAAACCGATGAAAATGGGCTTATTGTTAAGAACAAGGCTAGACTGGTTGTACAGGGGTTTTCACAAGAAGAAGGTATTGACTATGATGAAACCTTTGCCCCTGTAGCCAGACTCGAGGCAATCAGATTGTTCTTAGCCTATGCTGCATTCCATAATCTTAAAGTTTTTCAAATGGATGTTAAAGGTATTTTATATGGTAAAATAAAGGAAGAAGTTTATGTGTGTCAACCACCAGGCTTTGAGGATAATAAACATCCTGAATGGGTGTACAAACTTGATAAGGCTCTTATGGGTTGAAACAAGCTCCTAGAGCTGGTATGAGACCACTCTCTACTTTTCTCTAAGAATAATTTCACTAGAGGCTCCATTGATAAAACTTTGTTTATTAAGAAGGTGAATCAGCATAAGCTACTTGTTCAGATTTATGTTGATTATATTATTTTGCATCTTCTGATCCTCAGTTGTGTGATGATTTTACAACCTTAATGAAAAAAGAGTTTGAAATGAGTGCAATGGGAGAATTACAGTTCTTTCTAGGCTTGCAAATCAAACAAAAGGCTGATGGAACCTTTATTCATAAGAAAATATACAAAAGATCTTTTAAATAAGTTTGATTTACAAAACTGTAAGCCCTGTTCTACTCCCATGTGCAACACCACACAACTGGATGCTGATCAGAAAGGTAAAGCTGTTGATGAAACGCTTTACAGATGTATGATGGGTCCTTGATGTATCTAACAGCTTCTAGACCAGATATTATGTTTGCTACAGTGTTTGTTGTGCTAGATTTCAGGCTGCTCCTAAAGAGTCTCATTTGATTGCAGTCAAGAGAATCTTTAGATATTTGCAAGGTACACAATCTCTGGGTTTATGGTATTCCACTGGACACTCTTGCAAATTAGTTGCTTTTTCAGATAGTGACTATGCAGGGTGCAAGTTAACTAGAATGTCAACTTCTGGTGGTTGTCAATTCCTAGGCAATGTTTGATTCTTGGCAGAGTAAGAAACAAACATCTCTTGCTACATCAACTGCTGAGGCCGAGTACATTGCTGCTACAAGTTGCACCTCTAGGTACTCTGGCTTCAGAATCAACTTCTGGATTATGGCATTACAGAGACTAAGACTCCATTGTTAATGGATAGTGCTTCAGCTCTGTGTATTGTCAAAAATCCAGTCCAGCACTCTAGGACCAAACATATAGAGATCAGACATCATTTTATTCTGGATTGTTTTGAAAAAGGTCTGATTGATCCTAAGTTTGTGCCTAGTGCTGATGAGCTTGCAGATATTTTTACTAAGCCTTGGATAGTTCTACTTTCCAAACCTTGTGTTAAGGCTTGGTATGCTGCAGCTAGAATAAGTGACAACTACTGATGATTTTAGTAGTAATTACTGATGATCATTGGTACCCATGTCACATATAAGTACTGATGAGTCCTTTCCCTTCAGTAGTTTTTATAACTACTGATGGCTAAATGCCTCACAAGTACTGAAGTACTTATCTGTTCCAAACTACTGATGTAGTTAAAACTAGTGATGTAGTTACAACTACTGAAATCAGTATAAAAAGATAAGTACTGATGTCCTATGAAACACCTGAAAATCCGATGCAAAGTCTGATGAGTAAGTGTTGAGGACAGCATGAAACAGCTGAAAGGCTATGAATTGACGACAACTACTAAAGAGAACTTTCTCTTCAGTTGTTTCAAAACTGCTGTTTCATTCTAAACAACTGAAGCAAAACCATGTCTTTAGTAGTTTTATAACTACTGATGACTTATACCAAGTCTTCAGTTGTTTACAACAGCTGATGACAAAACCACTGTCTTCAGTAGTTTCACAACTACTGATGACAAACACCATGTCCTCAGTTGTTTCAATCATCTGAAGTCAAAACCACGGTCTTCAGTAGTTTTCTAACTTCTGATGCCTAACACCACGACTTCAGCTGTTTCAACGTCTGAAAGGATAATACCATGTCAACGGTCGTTTAAAAGTACTGATGACTAACACCACATCCTTCAGTCGTTTTCTTACCCGTACCCTATAAATATCCTGACCTAATCCTTCAAAGCTTTATCTTCTTCAAACCTAACGTCCCTCCAAAACTTCTCTTTCTCAATGGCGTCCATGCAAATTAAACCGCGACACAACTGTGTTGCCTACCTTACTAAATCGCCTGTCTGGGCTAAGTTCGATACTGCTATCGATCTTATGGTTCAGTCCCATACAAAACGGCCTCTTCTGAATCCCATACTACATGCCGAATCCCTCCAAAAGTTTGGATGAACGTTACTATTACCACTGGGGAGAACAAACCACCATCTCTCCAGTCGGTCGTTAACAACAAAGAAGTGGTCATCACTCCTGCAATAATCCGCCAAATTCTTCATCTGGATGATGCTATCTCCTGCTGGATATCCGAAGGGCACCACAGATCTATCCTTTGCCCAACATGGATATCAAGGCAATCTCAGTGCCTCCACTATCATGAAGAAACACTTCCATGACGCCGAACGCCTAATTTTTCACATGGTGAATGTATGTTTGGCTCCTAAGACTTCGTCTTGGGATCAAAGGTCGACAAAGTGGCAGCAGGTAATGTATTCTATTCTTGAGCAACAACGTTAAACTTTTCAGAACTAATATTTTCGGACCTCAAGGATATGGCTCAAAAACTAACTGCTAACCGTTGGATACTATATCCACGTTCTTAATGGCCATCATTACAAACCAGCTTAATGCTGAGGGACTTGTTGGCTTGGGAGTCCCTGCTACGGCTGTTCTACCGGAAGTATACTCCCGGCACAACTCTGACCAGACACTCAAATTGGCTGCCAAGCTGCGCAAACCCACGCAGCTGGAACCCACAGCCACCACCTCCAAATCAAATGTCCCACCAAACCACCAAAAGAAACCCAAAACGGCTACTCAGGGAATTGAGTCCCATGAGGATGCCCCTGCAACACAAACGCAGGAGATATCCACTGGTCCAAACCCCCTAGTGGATATAAGGACTTTCCAGCCATAGCCGCTCAGGATTCTCTCAACAGGAGCCTGCAGCAACCACACAGGGGTACCTACACAGTTGGGATCTTCCTCACTTGAGGGGATTGCCATTGAAGAGCACCAACCTCCCAGGTGACACATGCTTCTATCCCTTCACCCCATACAACCGCCCCTCACAGCCCAACTTGAATAGTTGCACAAGTGCTGACTCAACTGCACTCCTCACCCTCCCCACAAACCACTTACTACTGGGAACACCTCTACAATTGAGGGGGAGGAACACAGTGCAATTGAGAAACCACAACACAGGGGTTTACCACTTCTATCTCCAGGTGTAGATAAGGAGGTTAGAATATCTAGTGAGGCTGCCACCTCTTCTGAATCAGCACATGATCAGAATGAGGCTGGTAACATTGCTAAGACTCACTAGAGGCAACAGCTGATGATGGACATTGTCCAGAGGCTGGAAGTCCCCAGTACCAAGCAAAAGGGGCACATGCAACAACTGGTCTACACCAGTGCATGTAAATCCTGCTCCAAGCAGGAGGTCAGATGATTCAGCTTCGGCTGATGATGACCTGGGCTTTTTCTATGATGTTCTTGCCCAGAACACAATCCTTGAAGAGAAAGTCAGTAGGCTGCAAAACGTACTTGACCAACTCTCACAGGAGAAAGACCATCTGCCTCCACCAACCCACAGATGGCACCTTCAGTTGAAGGTTCCCCAAACACTGAGCCACTCCAAACTCAACCACCTGCCTCTGCTTCAGGCCCTATTTCTCAGGAACAGAACCCTCCTGAGCAAATAGGTGCTGTACTTCAAAATTCCCTCCCTCTCATCACACCCATAATCACTGATATTGTGACTAAAGCCATTGATGAGAGGCTTTCCTCAACTTTACAACCCTTGATTGATGCTGCTGTGCAAAAGACACTTTCTGTGGTACAAACCCCTTCCTCCAATGCATCCAAAAATGGGGAGAGTACTGCAGTGAAAGAAAAGAAAGGAAAAGAACAGAGGAAGAGAAGGAAGAGAAGCAAGCCCAAGAGGAGGAGAAAGAAAAGCAACCACTGCTCACTTACAAGCGAAAGAAAAGTGCTGATGATCATACTGCTGAAGACAAATCCTTGGAAGAGCTGGTAAAAGAAGCTGATACTACACACAGCCGATCCATGGATAAAATAATTGAACAACTCTTCAGGCAAGGGTTTGATACAGCCACATTGGATAGTGAGATCAGAAGGTTCGAAGTGCAAGAATTCAAACCCGATGGGCTGGGTATGATGCTCTTGAAAAAGAGAGATTGGAGATCATGATACGCTTCATTGCAAATACTTAGGAAGATCTTTAATGGAGATTCGCGCGTGGACCAGGGACAGTATTCTGGCTATAGCCACCAGAATCTGTCTGTCTGAGCAATTCCACAAGGGGATTATTGTTGAAGCCTTGATGAGGCTGGGGCTGGTAAAAGGTTGGAAATGGCTAAACTTACAAAGGCGAAACTTACTACAAAGATGCTGGATCAACCTTCCCTTCCACCCACTCAAACACAACCTACCCCTCAAATCTCCAAACCAATCTCTAAGCTAAAGTCCAAACATCCTCTTTCTTCAAAACCATTCCCTTACCAACCCACCATCATCCAGTGATGCACCTAGAAGGAGGAGAAGGGTGCTGAGGATGGAAGAAGAAGAAGAAGAGGATGAAGATGATAGTCTGCCACTCTCTACTGTTCTAAAGCTACCAAAACCCAGAAGTCAACCCATGATCACACCTGACTCTCAAAGGGAAATGGTCAGAGTCAAGATAGAAGATAAAGAACAGCAGAAACAGCACGATGAGCAACTACTGAAGATGGTTGACAAGGAATTTCCAAAGTCATCATCTATTCAAGCTATGAAAGGGCATGCTCAGAGGCTGTACACTCTCAGGCACACTTTTCAGTATCAGAAGGAGAAAGTGAGAGTATGGCCAGACCCCAGGGTGAGTTCTAGAATCCATAAAAGAACTATTCCACACAGATATAATGGCCAGGTTAGAAAAACAATAGATTCTACCATCATGTTGGCCATTGTAGTCACACCCTGGAAATCATTGATGAATTCAAGAAAGCTCATCAAGCAAAGATGACCCCTCAAGCCTTACTAGAAAACAAGATGATTAAAAAGGGTTGTTGACAGGATCAATGATCACAAGTTTGATGTATTAGGATTTAAAGCAGCGAATACAAACAGGAATTAGACAAATTGTAGCAAGCAATCGATACTTGTGTGCATTAAGAGCGCATACGATTATAGAGAGAGAATATATATTTCTGATTTCAGGAATGTTTATAGATGTAGAATATTTCTAATCAAATCATCATTCATTCCATTCATTCATCCATTCACAACAGATTACAATAGGTTGTCACTCCTTATATAGAGTGCAACAATCACTGCTGTTATCACGGAAAGTGACAACTGGCAGATCTAATACAAAAATAACTAACTCTTAACAAACTACTGAAATGTTCACAACTACTGAGAACATATCAGAGTGTTAAGTACAAAATATAAAACTACTGAAACTACAACGACTGAAGAACAAGGTCTTCAGTCGTTTTATAAAACTACTGAAATATAAAACTACTGAAACTAGAAATATAAAACTACTGATATCACAACTACTGAAGAAGTACTCTTCAGCAGTTGTGACAAACTACTGAGGCTTCAGTACTTGATCTTCAGACTTTGACCTTCAGGTGTTTCATCAGCTGATGACTTCAGTAGATATCATGTCTTCAGTCTTTGTCTTCAGACTTTGTACATCAGTTGTTGATCTTCAGCACTTGTAGACTCTTCAGCTGTTGTACTTCAGTACTTTGGTCTTTCAGCTTCAGCACTTGTGTTCTTCAGCTGTTGTACTTCAGCACTTTAGTTCTTCAGCTGTTGAGGTCTTCAGCACTTGATCTTCAGCTGTTGAAGTCTTCAGCACTTGTCAAACTACTGATGAGGCTTTCAGCAGTTGTTGTGATACCATGTGGGACTTAGAGGTTTTCTGATCTTGGCTCATTGGTTCTTTTGGTCCAACAAACTCCCCCTGAACCAATGCAGCCAAAACCTCTAATTATTTATTATCCCACTTATTGTAGCAAAATGTTGGTCTTTTTTCCTTCTTGATCAGTAGAGAAGATGACCCAAGTAAGCTCCGGCCTGGGAAGAAATCTCAAATATTTGTTTGGCATAATATGAATGGGAACTCTGTTTTGGGGAACTGGACACAGAGTTGTTATCCCATTCATGAGATTTACTTCCCCATAATGAGTCTGTATGACTCTCAACATAGGCCTCAAGGAGAACAACTTGTTCCTCCTGAGAGAGTTCTTCTGCTCCTCCTTCGAAGAAGAACTCTGGGCCATAGTACTCTGATAAGTACTTCATGGTCCTGCCATTTTTCAGCTCCACCGTAGTTACCTCCCTATATACAAATTCATCAGGATGGTTGCCTTCAAGGAGTAACTGGAGTTCATTCTTCTGGATGTCTTCAAGCTTCTTGTATAGCAACCCCTTCTTTTCATCTTGTTTTCTAGTAAAGCTTGAGGGGTCTTCTTTGCCTGGTGAGCTTTCTTGAATTCATCAATGATTTCCCAAGGTGAGACTACAACGGCCAACATGATGGTAGACTCTATTGTTTTTCGTACCTGGCCGTTGTATCTGTGTGGAATAGTTCTTTTATGGATTCTAGAACTCACCCTGGGGTCTGGCCATACTCTCACTCTCTCCTTCTGATACTGAAAGGTGTGCCTGAGAGTGTACAGCCTTTGAACATGCCCTTTCTTGGCTTGAATAGATGATGACTGAGAAAATTCCTTGTCAACCATCTTCAACAGTTGCTCATCGTGCTGTTTCTGCTGTTCTTCTTCTTCTATCTTGACTCTGACCATTTCCCTTTGAGAGTCAGGTGTGATCATGGGTTGACTTCGGGGTTTTGGTAGCTTCAGAACAGCAGAGAGTGGCAGACTATCATCTTCATCCCCTCCTCTTCTTCTTCTCTTCCATCCTCAGCACCCTTCTCCTCCTTCTGGGTACATCACTGGATGATGGTTGGGTTGGTGAAGGAATTGGTTTTGAAGAATGAGGATGTTTGGATTTTGGCTTAGAGGTTGGTTGGGAGATTTGAGGGATAGGATCTGTTTGAGTGGGTGGAAGGAAGGTTGATCTAGCATCTTTGTCGTTAGTTTCGCCTTTGTGAGTTTAGCCATCTCTAACCTTTTACCAGCCCCAGCCTCATCAAGGGCTTCCACAATAATCCCTTTGTTGAATTGCTCAGACAGACAGATTCTGGTGGCTATAGCCAGAATGCTGTCCCTGGTCCATGCGCGGATCTCCATTAATGATCTTCCAAGTATTTTGCAATA
Organism: Flaveria trinervia; assembly: GCA_025506515.1. NCBI lineage: Eukaryota > Viridiplantae > Streptophyta > Magnoliopsida > Asterales > Asteraceae > Flaveria > Flaveria trinervia. The sequence goes on along the minus strand of CM046453.1, from coordinate 33,094,385 downwards.
AAGCGGATCATTATTTCCAACCTATCTTTTATCAGAGCATCATACCCTGCCCATCGGGTTTGTATCTCTTGCACTTCCAACCTTCTGATCTCACTATCCAGTGTGGCTGTGTCAAACCCCTGCCTGAAGAGTTGTTCAATTATTTTATCCATGGATCGGCTGTGTGTAGTGTCAGCTTCTTTGACCAGCTCCTCCAAGGATTTGTCTTCAGCAGTGTGATCACCAGCACTTCTCTTTCGCTTGTAAGTGAGCAGAGGTTGCTTTTCTTCCTTCTCCTCTTGGGCTTGCTTCTCTTCCTTCTTTTCCTCAGATCTTTTCCTCTTCTTTTCTTCACTGCAGTACTCTCCCCCTTTTTGGATGCATTGGAGGAAGGGGTTTGTACCGCAAAAAGTCTTTTGTACAGCAGCATCAACCAAGGGCTGTAAAGTTGAGGAAAGCCTCTCATCAAGGCTTTAGTCACAATATCAGTGATTATGGGTGTGATGAGAGGGAGGGAATTTTGAAGTACAGCACCTATTTGCTCAGGAGGGTTCTTTCCTGAGAAGTAGGGCCTGAAGCAGAGGCAGGTGGTTGAGTTTGGAGTGGCTCAGTGTTTGGGGAACCTTCAAGTGAAGGTGCCATCTGTGGGTGGGTAGAGGCAGATGGTCTTTCTCCTTGTGAGAGTTGGTCAAGTAGGTTTTGCAGCCTACTGACTTTCTCTTCAAGGATTGTGTTCTGGGCAAGAACATCATAGAAAAAGCCCAGGTCATCATCAGCCGAAGCTGAATCATCTGACCTCCTGCTTGGAGCAGGATTTACATGCACTGGGTGTAGACCAGTTGTTGCATGTGCCCCTTTTGCTTGGTACTGGGGACTTCCAGCCTCTGGACAATGTCCATCATCAGCTGTTGCCTCTAGTGAGGTCTTAGCAATGTTACCAGCCTCATTCTGATCATGTGCTGATTCAGAAGAGGTGGCAGCCTCACTAGATATTCTAACCTCCTTATCTACACCTAGAGATAGAAGTGGTAAACCCCTGTGCTGTGGGTTCTCAATTGCACTGTGTTCCTCCCCCTCAATTGTAGAGGTGTTCCCAGTAGTAAGTGGTTTGTGGGGAGGGGGTGAGGAGTGCAGTTGAGTCAGCACTTGTGCAACTATTCAAGTTGGGCTGTGAGGGGCGGTTGTATGGGGTGAAGGGATAGAAGCAGTGTGCACCTGGGGAGGTTGGTGCTCTTCAATGGCAATCCCCTCAAGTGAGGAAGATCCCAGCTGTGTAGGTACCCCTTGTGTGGTTGCTGCAGGCTCCTGTTAAGAGGAAGCCTGAGCGGCTATGGCTGGAAGAGTCATTGTATCCACTAGGGGGTTTGGACTAGTGGATATATCCTGCGTTTGTGTTGCAGGGGCATCCTCAGGGGACTCAATTCCCTGAGTAGCCGTTTTGGGTTTCTTTTTGGTGGGTTTGGTGGGGACTTTTGATTTGGAGGTGGTGGTGTGGGTTCCAGCTGCGTGGGTTTTAACAGCTTGGCAGCCATTTTGAGTGTCTGGTCAGAGTTGTGCCGGGAGTATACTTCCGGCAAAACAGCCGTAGCAGGGACTCCCAAGCCAACAAGTCCCTCAGCATTAAGCTGATCTGTAATAATGGCCATTATGAACCGTGGATAAAGTATCCAACGGTTTGCAGTTAGTTTTTGAGCCATATCCTTGAGCTCTAAAAATATTATTTCTGAAAAATTTAGTGGTTGTTGCTCAAGAATAGAATACATTACCTGCTGCCATTTTGTCGACATTTGATCCCAAGACGACGTCTTAGGGGCCAAACATACATTCACCATGTGAAAAATCAGGCGCTCAGCGTCATTAAAGTGTTTCTTCATGATAGTGGAGGCACTGAGATCGCCTTGATATCCATGTTGAGCGAAGGATAGATCTATGGTGCCCTTCGGATATCCAGCAGGAGAACTAGCATCATTCAGTTGAAGATTTTGCGTATGATTGCAGGAGTGATGACTACTTCTTTGTTGTTTACGACCGACTGGAGGGATGGTGTGTTGTTCTCCCCAGTGGTAACAGTAATGTTCGTCCAAAATTGGTGCAAGGATTCGGCATGTAGTATGGGATTGAGAAGAAATGCCGTGTTGTATTGGGACTGAACCATAAGATCGATAGCAGTATCGAACTTAGTCCAGATGGGCGATTTAGTGAGGTAGGCAACACAGTTGTGTCGCGGTTTAATTTGCATGGACGCCATAGAAAGAGGGAAGTTTTGGAGAGGAATGTTAGGTTTGAAGAAGATGAAGCATTGAGAGCTTAGGTTAGGGATATTTATAGGGTACGGGTAAGAAACGACTGAAAGATGTGGTGTTAGTCATTAGTAGTTTTAAACGACCGTTGACATGGTATTATCCTTTCAGACGTTGAAACAGCTGAAGTCGTGGTGTTAGGCATCAGTAGTTTAGAAAACTACTGAAGACCGTGGTTTTGACTTCAGATGATTGAAACAACTGAGGACTTGGTGTTTGTCATCAGTAGTTATGAAACTACTGAAGACAGTGGTTTTGTCATCAGCTGTTGTAAACAACTGAAGACTTGGTATTAGTCATCAGTAGTTATAAAACTACTGAAGACATGGTTTTGCTTCAGTTGTTTGGAATAAAACAGCAGTTGTACAAACGACTGAAGAGAAAGTTCTCTTCAGCTGTTTTCGTCAATTCTTAGCTTTTCAGCTGTTTCATACTGTCCTCAACACATTCATCAGTCTTTTTGGCTGATTTCAGTTGTTTCATAGGACATCAGTACTTATCTGTTTTTACTGATTGCAGTAGTTGTAACTGCATCAGTAGTTGTAACTACATCAGTAGTTGTAACTACATCAGTAGTTTAGAACAGATGAGGTACTTCAATACTTGTGAGACATTTAGCCTTCAGTAGTTATAAAAACTACTGAGGGTAAAAGAGCTCATCAGTACTTATATGTGACATAGGTACTAATGGTCATCAGTACTTATTACTAAGATCATCAGTAGTTGTCACTTATTCTAGCTGCAGCATACCAAGCCTTAACACCAGGTTTTGGAAAGTTGAACTATCCAAAGGCTTAGTAAAAATGTCTGCAAGCTCATCAGCACTAGGCACAAACTTAGGATCAATCAGACCTTTTTCAAAACAATCCCTTATAAAATGATGTCTGATCTCTATATGTTTGGTCCTAGAGTGCTGGACTGGATTTTTGACAATGCAAAGAGCTGAACCACTATCCATTAACAATGGAGTCTTAGTCTCTGAAATGCCATAATCCAAAAGTTGTTTTGAAGCCAGAGTACCTGAGATGTACAACTTGCAGCCGCAATGTACTCTGCTTCAGCAGTTGATGTAGCAACTGAGGTCTGTTTCTTGCTCTGCCAAGAAATCAAGCAGTTGCCTAGGAATTGACATCCACCAGAAGTTGATTTCCGGTCAACTTACACCCTACATAGTCACTGTCAGAAAAAGCAACTAATTTACCAGAATGTCCAGTAGAATACCATAAACCTAGAGATGGAGTGCCTTGCAGATATCTAAAGATCCTCTTGACTGCAATCAGATGAGACTCTTTAGGTGCAGCCTGAAATCTAGCACAAACACATGTAGCAAACATAATATCTGGTCTAGAAGCTGTTAAATACATCAGGACCCAATCATACATCTGTAAAGTGTTTCATCAACCACTTTACCTTTCTGATCTGTATCCAGTTGTGTGGTGCTGCACATGGGAGTAGAACAAGGCTTACAATTTTGTAAATCAAACTTTTGCAAAAGATCTTTTGTATATTTGGACTGATGAATGAAAATTCCATCAGCCTTTTGTTTGATTTGCAACCCCAGAAAGAATTGTAACTCTCCCATGGCACTCATTTCAAACTTTTGTAATCGATACTTGTGTGCATTAAGAGCGCATACGATACTCATTTCAAACAGGATCAGTGATCACAAGTTTGATGTATTAGGATTTAAAGCAGCGGAATACAAACAGGAATTAGACAAATTGTAGCAAGCAATCGATACTTGTGTGCATAAGAGCGCATACGATTATAGAGAGAGAATATATATTTCTGATTTCAGGGAATGTTTATAGATGTAGAATATTTCTAATCAAATCATTCATTCATTCCATTCATTCATCCATTCACAACAGATTACAATAGGTTGTCACTCCTTATATAGAGTGCAACAATCACTGCTGTTATCACGGAAAGTGACAACTGGCAGATCTAATACAAAAATAACTAACTCTTAACAAACTACTGAAATGTTCACAACTACTGAGAACATATCAGAGTGTTAAGTACAAAATATAAAACTACTGAAACTACAACGACTAAAGAACAAGGTCTTCAGTCGTTTTACAAAACTACTGAAATATAAAACTACTGAAACTAGTAATATAAAACTACTGATATCACAACTACTGAAGAAGTACTCTTCAGCAGTTGTGACAAACTACTGAGGCTTCAGTACTTGATCTTCAGACTTTGACCTTCAGGTGTTTCATCAGCTGATGACTTCAGTAGATATCATCAGCTGATGTCTTCAGTCTTTGTCTTCAGACTTTGTACATTAGTTGTTGATCTTCAGCACTTGTAGACTCTTCAGCTGTTGTACTTCAGTACTTTGGTCTTTCAGCTTCAGCACTTGTGTTCTTCAGCTGTTGTACTTCAGCACTTTAGTTCTTCAGCTGTTGAGGTATTCAGCACTTGATCTTCAGCTGTTGAAGTCTTCAGCACTTGTCAAACTACTGATGAGGCTTTCAGCAGTTGTTGTGATACCATGTGGGACTTAGAGGTTTTCTGATCTTGGCTCATTGGTTCTTTTGGTCCAACAGTTGTTATATAAAAAGCTTGAAGACATCCAGAAGAATGAGCTCCAGTTACTCCTTGAAGGCACCCATCCTAATGAATTTGTCTATAGGGAGGTAACTACAGTGGAGCTGAAAAATGGCAGGACCATGAAGTAGTTATCTGAGTACTATGGTCCACAGTTCTTCTTCGAAGGAGGAGTAGCAGAAATCTCCCAGGAGGAACAAGTTGTTCTCCTTGAGGCCTATGTTCGAGAGTCATACAGACTCATTATGGGGAAGTAAATCTCATGAATGGGATAACAACTCTGTGTCCAGTTCCCCAAAACAGAGTTCCCATTCATACCTTGCCAAACAAACATCTGAGATTCTTCCTAGGCCGGAGCTTACATGGGTCATCTTCTCTACTGATCAAGAAGGATAAAGACCAATCTTTTGCCAACAATAAGTGGGATAATAAATAATTTAGAGGGTTTGGCTGCATTGGTTCAGGGGAGTTTGTTGGACCAAAAGAACCAATGAGCCAAGATCAGAAAACCTCTAAGTCCCACATGGTATCACAACAACTGCTGAAACCTTCATCAGCAGTTTGACAAGTGCTGAAGACTTCAACAGCTGAAGATCAAGTGCTGAAGACTTCAACAGCTGAAGAACTAAAGTGCTCAAGTACAACAGCTGAAGAACACAAGTACTGAAGCTGAACAGCTGAAGAACACAAGTACTGAAGCTGAACAGCTGAAGAACACAAGTGCTGAAGCTGAAAGAGCAAAGTACTGAAGTACAACAGTTGAAGAGTTTACAAGTGCTAAAGATCAACAACTGATGTACAAAGTCTGAAGACAAAGACTGAAGACATCAGCTGATGATATCTACTGAAGTCATCAGCTGATAAAACATCTGAAGGTCAAAGTCTGAAGATCAAGTATTGAAGCCTCAGTAGTTTGTCACAACTGCTGAAGAGTACTTCTTCAGTAGTTGTGATATCAGTAGTTTTATATTTCTAGTTTCAGTAGTTTTGTAAAACGACTGAAGAGCTTGTTCTTCAGTCGTTGTAGTTTTATTAGTTTTATATTTCAGTAGTTATAACAACTGATAACACTTAGAACTTTTTGTAAGAAGATGTCAGCTGTTTTGACATCTTCAGTAGTTGTGTTTCAGTTGTAATAAATCTATTAGATGTCACTATCAAGTGACATCAGCACACGTCACATCTCTTATATAAGAGGTGTCGACCTAATCATAATTGTGACATTCTGTTACCACGAAAGCGAATATTGAATGAAATATATTTGCAGATATTCTCTCTCTCTCTATAACTGTCTTGTTCTTCATTGAATATTGTTTTGTTCTTGTGAATCGACTAATTCATTGTTTGAATTCCGCTGCAATACTCTTCAATCAATCAAACATAGATCACTGATCCTAACATAGTCGAATGAACTTCTCGCGACAAATGATTTCAGCGTTCTTCCTCGACAACTAATCCATGCCAACAATGACATCGAAACTATCGAGGGTAATAGATAGAAGATCAATATCGAAATTGTGCCTTAAGAGGCTTATCTAACAACCTCGATATATATGAAAAGACTTTATCATCTTACCTCCAGCTATTTCTACTGTATATTTCATGTCTAAAACTGTAGAGTTAACATCTAATAAGCGAATGAACTTATGCGAAGTGAAACTCCTATTAGCACTAGAATCAAACAAAATAGAGGCAAAACAACCATCGATAGGAAATTTACCAGTTACAGTTGAAAGATCACTACGATCCACACCTGAACCAATGACGGATGCTCTACCCTTAACACCACCAATTCCCTTACTATTGTTATTGCCATTCTCAACACCACTACCACCACCATTGTTTCTCTTTAGCCTTGGGCAATTCCTCTTGAAGTGCCCGGTATGACCGCATTCGTAACATCCCTTCTATGCTATTTGAAGTTATGGAGACATGGATGGGACATTCACACAACAACTCTTGATGGCATGGCTAATTTTTTCACAGATCGCTTAGATGCCCTGATTGCACAGCCCATGGCGATGATAGTTTCACTTGTTGCTTACAATGGAAATGCATATATGAAACAATCGGGGTCGTTGTAAGATACTTTGTTAAGTGACCTTACGACAAAATTAATCAACCAGTAAAATCCAATTTGAATCCTACCACCTTAAAGTGTGACACCCTACACATATCCCACATCGGCTGTGGACAGGAGAGATTCCTCGTTCATAAGGAATGTCTGATACCATTCTGTAACACCCAACCCCTCGCATCAACAATATTGTCCACTTTGCCCCCGAGGAGCTCACTTATTTGATTTTGGTTGCCCGGGTGAAAACTTCCCACTGAGGTCACCCATCCCTGGATTGCTCCCAGCTGAGCACACTTAACTGTGGAGTTCTCCTCTCATCCACAGCCAATACGCCCAAAACGCGTTGTTGATGTTAGAGACTAGACATTCCTTATGAACCAGGAATCTCTCCTGTCCACAGCCGATGTGGGATATGTGTAGGGTGTCACAGTTTAAGGTTGTTACCAAAAGCAAAAGAAATACAAGCTAGAACTAGTGTTGTTTAACATTTTTGTATAACTAATTCATTTCCCATATATTTAATAAATCTATTTTTTTAATAACACATTACGTTTCTTGTTTGACTTCTTATTAGTTTTGTTTCCAATGTAATTTTATTCTCTCTTCTTTCCTACTGATATACGAATAGTTTATCGGTTCTTTGCACCTTGTTTCCTTCCATTAATGGTCGAATAAGAACCTTCGTATCGCTTGTTTTCATTCAGATTGATTCAACAGATTTTTGAGGTAATAATGTTGAAAGTTGGTTGTGGAGTAATATGGGTAAGTTTTGGGTAGAAGTGGATTGATTTTATAGGTCATTCGTGTGGTGTTGTGTTTGGTTATGGTTTCGATTAAATAATTGATCCTATGTTGCATGTGTGATCGATTAGTGTGATTCCAATAAAGATTATAATCAGATTTGAATAGATTGGTTTGAGAGTGTGTTTAAAAGAATTGAGAAACAAAATTCCATTGCCTTTAAGGTTGTTACCAAAAGCAAAAGAAATACAAGCATGAACTAGTGTTGTTTAACATTTTTGTATAACTAGTTCATTTCGCATATATTTAATTAATCTTTTTTCTTGATCACACATTACGTTTTTTTACTTCTTATTAGTTTCGTTTCCAATGTAATTTAATTCTCTCTTCTTTCTTACTCATATACGAATAGTGTATCGGTTCTTTGCATCTCGTTTCCTTCCCTTAATGGTTGAAAAAGGATTCTTTGTATCGATTGTTGTAATTCTGGTTGATTTAAAGGATTTTTGAGGCAATAATGCTGAAAGTTGGTTGTGGAGTATTGTGGATAAGTTCGGGGAAGAAGTGGATTGATTTTAAAGGTCACTCATGTGGTTCGTGTTTTGGTTTTGGTTTGGATTAAACAATAGATCCTATGTTGCATGTGTGACCGATTAGTGTGATTCCAAAAAAGATTATACTCAGATTTGATTAGATTGGTTTGGGGTGTGTTTAAAAGACTTGAGAATCAAAACTCCATTGCCTTTGAGGTTGTTACCAAAAGCAAAAGAAATACAAGCTAGAACTAGTGTTGTTTAACATTTTTGTACAACTAGTTCATTTCCCATATATTTAATTAATATTTTTTCTTAATCACGCATTACGTTTCTTGTTTGACTTCTTATTAGTTTCATTTACAATGAAATTAATTCTCTCTTCTTTCTTACTGATATACGAATAGTGTATCGGTTCTTTGCATCTCGTTTCCATCGCGTAATGGTCGAAAAAGGATTCCTTGTATCGATTGTTGTAATTCAGGTTGATTCAAAGGATTTTTGAGGCAATAATGTTGATAGTTAGTTGTGGAGTATTGTGGATAAGTTTTGGGCAGAAGTGGATTGATTTTAAAGGTCATTCGTGCGGTTTCGTGTTTGATTTTGGTTTCGATTAAAGAATAGATCCTATATATCATGTGTGACCGAATAGTGTGATTCCAAAAACGATTATCTTCAGGTTTGAGGGTGTGTTTAAAAGACTTGAGAATCAAAACTCCATTGCCTTTGAGGTTGTTACCAAAAGCAAAAGAAATTCAAGCTAAAACTAGTGTTGTTTAACATTTTCGTACAACTAGTTTATTTCCCGTATATTTAATTAATCTTTTTTCTTGAACACGCATTACGTTTCTTGTTTGACTTCTTATTAGTTTCGTTTCCAATGAAATTTAATTCTCTTCTCTTTTTTACTGATATACGAATAGTTTATCAGTTCTTTGCATCTCGTATCCATCGCTTAATGGTCCAAAAAGGATTCTTTGTATCGATTGTTGTAATTGAGGTTGATTCAAAGAATTTTTGAGGCAATAATGTTGATGGTTGGTTGTGGAGTATTGTGGATAAGTTTTGGGCAGAAGTGGATTGATTTTAAAGGTCATTCGTGTGGTGTCGTGTTTGGTTTTGGTTTAAATAAAATAATTGATCCTATGTTGCAAGTGTGATCAATTAGTATGATTCCAATTAAGATTATAATCAAATTTGAATATATTGGGTTAAGGGTGTGTTTAAAAGACTTGAGAATCAAAACTCCATTGCCTTTAACGTTGTTACCTAAAGCAAAAGAAATACAAGCTAGAACTAGTGTTGTTTAACATTTTTGTATAACTAGTTCCTTTCCCACATATTTAATTAATCTTTTTGCTGGATCACACATTAAGTTTCTTGTTTGACTTCTTATTAGTTTCGTTTCCAATGTAATTTAATTCTTTCTTCTTTCCTACTGATATAAAAATAGTTTATGGGTTCGTTGCATCTCGTTTCCTTCCCTTAATGGTTGAAAAGGATTCTTTGTATCGATTGTTGTCATTCAGGTTGATTCAATGGATGAGTAGTGTATTGTGGATAAGTTTTGGCTAGAAATGGATTGATTTTTAAGGTCATTTATGTTGGGTCGTGTTTGGTTTAGGTTTCAATTAAACAATAGATCCTATGTTGCTTGTGTGACCGATTAGTGTGATTCCAATGAAGATTATAAACATATTTGAATAGATTGGTTTAAGAGTGTGTTTAAAAGACTTGAGAATCAAAACTCCATTGCATTTGAGGTTGTTACTAAAAGCAAAATAAATACAAGCTAGAACTAGTGTTGTTTAACATTTTTGTATAACTAGTTCATTTCCCATATTTTAATTAATTTATTTAATTAATCAAACATTACATTTCTTGTTTGACTTCTTATTAGTTTGATTTCCAATTTAGTTTAATCCTCTCTTATTTTCTTCTGATATACGAATAGTTTATTGGTTCTTTGACCCACGTTTCTTTCCCTTAATGGTCGGAAAAAAATCTTGGTATTGATAGTTTTCATTCAGGTTGATTCAACGGATTTTTAAGGTAATAATGTTGAAAGTTGGTTGTTGAGTATTATGGATAGGTTTTGTGAAGAAGTGGATTGATTTTAAGGGTCTTTCGTGTGTTGTCGTGTTTGGTTTTGGTTTCAATTAAATACTTGATCCTATGTTGCAGGTGTGATCGATTGGTGTGATTCCAATGAAGATTTTAAACATATTTGAATAGATTGGTTTAAGAGTGTGTTTAAAAGACTTGAGAATCAAAACTCCATTGCATTTGAGGTTGTTACTAAAAGCAAAATAAGTACAAGCTAGAACTAGTGTTGTTTAACATTTTTGTATAACTAGTTCATTTCCCATATTTTAATTAATTTATTTAATTAATCAAACATTACGTTTCTTGTTTGACTTCTTATTAGTTTGATTTCCAATTTAATTTAATCCTCTCTTGTTTTCTTTGATATACGAATAGTTTATTGGTTCTTTGCACCACGTTTCTTTCCCTTAATGGTCGGAAAAAAATCTTGGTATTGATAGTTTTCATTCAGGTTGATTCAATGGATTTTTAAGGTAATAATGTTGAAAGTTGGTTGTTGAGTATTATGGTTAAGTTTTGGGAAGAAGTGGATTGATTTTAAGGGTCTTTCGTGTGTTGTCGTGTTTGGTTTTGGTTTCGATTAAATACTTGATCCTATGTTGCAGGTGTGATCGATTGGTGTGATTCCAATAAAGATTATAATAAAATTTGAATAGATTGTTTGAGAGTGTGTTTAAAAGACTTGAGAATGAAAACTCCATTGCCTTTGAGGTTGTTACCAAAAGCTACAATAATACAAGCTAGAAGTAGTGTTGTTTATCATTTTTGTATAACTAGTTCATTTCCCATATATTTAATTAATATTTTTTCTTGATCACATGTTACGTTTCTTGTTTGACTTCTTATTAATTTCATTTCTAATCTAATTTAATTCTCTCTTCTTTCCTACTCATATACAAATAGTTTATCGGTTCTTTGCATCTCGTTTCCTTCCTTAATGTTCGAAAAAGAATTATTTGTATGGATTGTTGTCATTCAGGTTAATTCAATGGATTTTTGAGGCTATAATGTTGAAAGTTGGTTATGGAGTATTGTGGATAACTTTTGGGCAGGGGTGGATTGATTTTAAAGGTCATTCGTGTGGTGTCGTGTTTGGTTTTAGTTTCGATTAAACAATAGATCCTATGTTGCATGCGTGACTGATTAGTGTGATTCCAATGAAGATTATAAACAAATTTGAATAGATTGGTTTAAGAGTGTGTTTAAAAGACTTGAGAATCAAAACTCCATTTCATTTGAGGTTGTTACCAAAAGCAAAATAAATACAAGCTAAAACTAGTGTTGTTTAACATTTTTGTATAACTACTTCATTTCATTTGAGTGTGTTTAAAAGGGTTGAGAATCAAACCTCCATTGCCTTTGTGGTTGTTACCAAAAGCTAAAGAAATTCAAGCTAGAACTAGTGTTGTTTAACATTTTTGTATAACTAGTTCATATCCCATATATTTAATTAATCTTTTTTCTTGATCACACATTACATTTCTTGTTTGACTTCTTATTAGTTTTGTTTCCAATGTAATTTAATTCTCTCTTCTTTCCTACTTATATACGAATAGTTTTTATCGGTTCTTTACACGTCGTTTCCTTCCATTAATGGTCGAAAAAGAATCTTCGTATCGATAGTTTTCATTCAGATTGATTCAACGGATTTTTGAGGTAATAATGTCGAAAGTTGGTTGTGGAGTATTATGTATAAGTATTGGACATAAGTGGATTGATATTAAGGGTCATCGTGTGGTGTGGTGTTTGGTTTTGGTTTAAATTACATAATTGATCCTATGTTGCATGTGTGATTGATTAGTGTAATTCCAATTAAGATTATAATCAGATTTGAATATATTTGGTTGAGGGTGTGTTTAAAACACTTCAGAATCAAAACTCCATTGCCTTTGAGGTTGTTACCTAAAGCAAAAGAAATACAAGCTAGAACTAGTGTTGTTTAACATTTTTGTATAACTTGGTCATTTCCCATTAATCTTTTTTCTTGATCACACATTACGTTTGTTGTTTGACTTCTTATTAATTTCATTTCCAAGGTAATTTAATTCTCTCATCTTTCCTTCTGATATACGAATAGTTTATCGGTTCTTTGCATCTCGTTTGCTTCCCTTAAAGGTCGAAAAAGGATTCTTTGTATCGATTGTTGTCATTCAGGTTTATTCAATGGATTTTTGAGGCAATAATGTTGAAAGATGTTGTGGAGTATTGTGGATAAGTTTTCGCTAGAAATGAATTGATTTTAAAGGTCATTCGCGTGGGGTCGTGTTTGGTTTTGGTTTCGATTAAGCAATAGATTGTAACACCCGGTTATTTATTATTTTGAAGCCGACGAAAGAAGAAAATGGAATAAAGCCCAAAGTCGAGGGACCAAACTCGCCAACGAGAGGAAGTTGGGTATGTGGTGATATTTATAGGGAGAGGGCTGCCATTACCCTGTCTCCACACTCACATTTTCAGCAAACAGAAGAGGAGTCGAGAGAAGGAAGAAAAGAGGAAGAAAAGTTGGTTCAGGTTGGTTCAAGTAAGCAAAATCATTAAGGAGCGGGTCAAATCGATGCTCTTCTCGTTGTGGTCATTTGTGTGAGTTCTAGGACCCCTCTTTTACACGTTTTTGAATGATTTGGGGCTGGAAAACATCTGAAAATATGGTTTTTGAGTGTGTATTTGTCTGACCCGTTTTGTGTATGTGTGGGTATATGTATGCTTCGTTTGGGTCTTGTGTTTGAGCTTGTGTATGCTTGAATGGTGTTGTGGTATGCATTCCTAAGGTTTAGGATGCTTGATTTGGGCTTAGAATGGGTTTAGATGAGCTTGGGGGTCGAAAATGGCGGATTAGGTTCGGGAGGAACTGCATTCTGCACCGGCTAGGGCTAGGCGACCGAATGGAGGCCATACGGCCGATTGAGGTGCGATTGAGGTGCGATTGAGGGTTCATTCACATGTTTGGGGTTCATTCGCACGACTGAGAGTCCAGTTGCATAAGTGTTCATCTACATTAGTTCATCCGCATTAGATCCATTCGCATGGGACTCATCAGAATGGAGTCAATCCGCATTAGTTTCATTCGCACGATTGGGTGTTCATCCGCATTGGTGTTCATCCGCATTGGTCCATTCGCATGACGTTCAGTCGCATGGAGGCCATGCGACTGAAGGGTGTCCATACACCCGAATAGGGCTGTTGCACCCGAGGAAAAGCGTAGTTTAACTTCTTACTTTGGGGGGATGTGCAGATGTAAGGTTTGATGTAAAAGTTCCCGTAAGTTCATGTAAGATCACTGTTGAGGCCTTAGAGAGTATGTTGGGCATGATGATGATGATGTTGCGTGATGCATGTTATGTATGTATGATGTTGCTCTGTATGATGTTGATGACTGCGCATGTTACGTTCCTTTTTATGACGTATGTTTATCTTTCTCATGGCTTTGCGTTGAATGTTAATGAATGAAATGAAAGTATTATGTAACGTAAAGTGGAAGATAATGAAAAGTGGAACATGATGAATGCATGCATTAATGAATGAGGAAAGTAATGAAAGTCTTGCAAGCATTAGATTTCAGGACACGCCAATTATAAGGTGTTAGCCCAACGGTGTGCGGGTTCACTACCTCTGGAGGATGCACATCGGGCTCTTTCTTTGTGATGGACCATTTGTATAGAACCTCTACCGCTTACCCCTAGTATTGTGGCACCATGTTTAGCTGTCTATTTATAGACTTCGGCCCAGTAGCCATACAGTTTAGGGTGTAGCACATGGTATTGGTACAGAAGATATCAAATGTGCAAGAAAAGATGTAAAGATGAATGAACGAATGAAGAAGATAATAACTATTATCTATGTCTACGTACGATGTATGATGGTGTGAAAGAAAAGAACGGTTTTAATGAAAGAAAAGTATGTTTTATTATAAAACTAGAACTCACTCAGCAACGCTATCTTTGATGTGTTTGTAGTTGGTAGGTAATGATTGCTGAGGATGGCACGAGGTGGCGACTTAGCTCTTTTGGGATGGCATCCATTTATTTAATGCTCTTCTGATGTAATGCAACAATCTATTTTGTAACTGATCAACGATGTATTATTTTGCAAAAGCTATTATATTGAAATGGAGTGTTTTGTTTAAATGTTTCCGCTACGACGTTTTTATGTAATATGATGAAAATATATGTTTTATATGCGATGATTATCAGCTGTAAGCGTCCCGGGAACGGGGCCTTACAAGTGGTATCAGAGCCAAAGTATAAGTGAAATAGGTAAATTTTCAAAATAAACCTTAACTTAAACTGAGAATGGGACGGAAAGGGAAGGGATGCCAATCAAGTAAACCGGTATTATGTGTGCATGTTATGTGCTATGTGTTGTTTGTAGATTTAAATACTCATGTAGTTAGGATAGGTAATGCTCGGGGTGTGAAGAAGTAAGTGGCTAATCACAACTATCCAATGTAATTAGGGACTTACTATACTTGACATAAACTGAGTTGTTCCCTTGAATGACTGTGTTGGTGTTTGAATCTTTTAGTGTGCGTGTGAATGGCTGGTGGTAGATCTTCGAAAGCTTCATGTGGTGGAGGTCACGGTGCTGAACCGCGACCCAAGAGGGGAAGATCTAGAGTTTAAAAGGTGGTTCCTGAAGAACCCGAGACCCCTCATCCGGAGGGTGGTGATAAGAGTGCAAACCTAAGGGCCTCGGTGAAGGAGGCACGAGGAAGTCCATCAGGTCATGCAGATGATCTTACCGTCTGTAGTGACCGAAGTTATCAAGGTGGTACGGGAAGGGGAGAGGAAAGAAAGAATAGAACTACGGGCGAAAGAAGATAGCCCGAGACTAAGATGGTTTTGTCTGATGATGAAGAAGAAGAGGAGGAAGAAGAGCCTGCGATGGAGGCGGCACGAGGTTGTAACTATGGGGCATTTATGAGATGCAAGCCCCCTGCTTTTGATGGTAATGGCACTGCTGCTGTTGCTCACCGGTGGGTGAGGGAAATGGAGATTGTTCTTGATATCAGCGAGTGCCGAGAGGACCAGAAGGTGAAGTTTGCTACCCACTCGATTGTAGACTCGGCTCTATGTTGGTGGGACAATATTGTCCAAGCCGAGGGTAGACGGACGATAGGAAGGATGAGGTGGGAGGAGTTGAAGAAGATGGTGATTGACGAGTTCTACCCTCATAGGGAGATGGATAAGATAGAGACAGAGTTCCTGCAGCTAGAGGCGGGTACCATGACACACCAACAGTACACCACAAAATTCAATGAAATGGCACAGCTAGTGCGGGATCAGGTGACGCCTCTATCACGAAAGATCAAGAGGTACATTCAAGGCTTGCCGGTGGATATTCACACGCATATGATTGCCGCCCGGCCAAGCACGTTTAGGTCAGTGGTCGATTTGGCGGGGAGATTATATGATGAATGGGAGGTAGTGGTGACCGAGGTGAGCAAGAAGGGTGGTGGCGATCGGAACTCGAACGAGAAAATGTTTGGTCGGGGTGATGCCTCGACGGGTAACAAAAAGGCACGGGTGGCCGCCGTGGGGCCACATTGAGTGCGGGGTCAAAGAGGTGTAGCAAGTGTGGAAGGGAGCATGCGGGAGAGTGTAGATTAGGGTTGAATGTGTGCTTCAAATGTGGGAAGATGGGGCACATCGCAAAAGATTGCCTTGCGGGCAGATGTTTCAACTGTGGGGAAAGTGGTCATATGAGTAAAGACTGTAAGAAGCCAAGCGCTGAGGGTTCCGGGGTAGAAGAAGGGAAGTGAAGGACCGAGGGCGAGTGCCAGGGCTTTCACTATGACAATAGAGGAAGCTAGGACGGACCTTGATGTTGTGTGCGGTATGTTTCTGGTGAACCAAACTTTAGCTTCTGTGTTATTTGATTCGGGTGCCGGTAAAAGTTTTATCTCAGCTGCTTTTTATGGTAAGCTGCCTGTTAGTAGTAGACTTGTTGACACGCCCTTTGATTTAGAAACTACCATAGGTAAGTCTACCAGGATTTCTGAGATGATAAAGAACTATGATGTGGAGCTTAAAGGTCATAAGTTTCCTATTAAACCGTTCGTGATGACCTTAGGTGGTTTCGATTTGGTTCTTGGGATGGATTGGTTGGCGGACTCCGAGGCGAACATTGTGTGCCGCAAAAAGATGATTCATTTGACAGCACATGGCCAGAGTTTGGTAACTATTTAAGGGGATCGGGTCACAACGATCCCGAAGGTAATCTCAATGGCGGTGGCGAGAAAGTGTATGAGGCGTGGATGCGGCACCTACTTGGATTATGTAAAGGATGTGGATATGCCAGCACCATAACTGTCTGATGTACCGGTTGTGTGTGACTTTCCGGACGTGTTCCTAGAAGACCTACCAGGAGTGCCACCTGACAAAGAGATTGAGTTTCAGATTGATCTGGTACCGGGTGCCCAACCTGTTGCCAAGGCACCATATTGGTTGGCTCCGACGGAGGTGAAGGAACTGATGGAACAGTTGCAGGAGCTGCTTGATAAGGGGTTCATTAGACCGAGTATCTCCCCTTGGGGTGCTCCGGTCCTGTTTGTAAAGCAGAAGGACGGGAGTACGCGGATGTGCATTGACTACCGTGAGCTGAATAAGTTGACAGTAAAGAACCAATGCCCCTTACCGAGAATGGATGATCTGTTTGATCAACTCCAAGGTGCCAGTTGGTTTTCAAGGTTCGACCATCGATCTGGTTACCATCAGCTGAAGGTGAAAGAGCAGGATGTTCCTAAAACAGCTTCTCGCACATGCTACGATCACTACGAGTTTCTTGTCATGTCTTTTGGTTTGACCAATGCGCGAGCTGCTTTTATGGATCTGATGAATCGAGTGTGTCAGCCCATGTTGGATAAATCAATGATTGTGTTTATTGATGATATCCTGATTTATTCAAAGAATGAGGAGAAGCATGTCGGTCACATTCGGGAGGTTCTAGAGACGTTGAGAAAGGAGAAGTTGTACTCCAAGTTCTCTAAGTGCGCGTTCTGGTTGCGCAAAGTTCAGTTCTTGGGTCATGTGGTGAATCCTAATGGGATAATGGTGGACCCGACAAAGGTGGAGGCAGTGATGCAATGGAAGTATCCAAAGACGCCATTCGAGATTCATAGCTTCTTGGGTTTGGCGGGCTACTACAGAAGGTTTATCCAAGACTTTTCCAAGATCGCTTCTCCACTAACCAAGTTGTCCCGAAAAGATGTGAAGTTTGTATGGGGTCAAGCTCAAGAGAAGGCGTTCGAGGAACTGAAGGCGAGGTTCACTCAAGCTCCTGTTCTGTCATTGCCCGATGGAAGTGAAGATCTGGTGGCCTATTATTATGCTTCCTACTCGGGGTTGGGGTGTGTGCTAATGCAGAGAGGGAAGGTTATAGCTTCTACATCCTGGCAGTTGAAGGTTCATGAGGTCAACTACCCTACTCATGACTTAGAGTTAGCAGCCGTGGTCTTTGCACTAAAGATTTGGAGGCACTATCTATATGGGATGAAGTGCACCATTATCATTAAGCACAAGAGCTTGAAGTACTTCTTTGAGCAAAAACATTTGAACATGAGGCAGAGACGATGGTTAGAGCTTATAAAGGACTATGATTGCGAGATCTATTACCATCGGGCAAAACCAACGTGGTGGCTGATGCCCTTAGCCGAAAAGAGAGGCCCAAGCCGATTCGGGTGAAGGCGTATGAGCTAATCATGACCTCTGACGTTATGAAGCAAGTTAAGGAGTTTCAAGATGAGGCATTAAAGGAAGATCATCTTAACTCGGAAAGAATGAGAGGTCTGGTCGGGGAATTGGGTGAAAACACACTTGGTGTTAAAACCCGATTTAGACGGGTGTGGATTCCTCGTTTTCGGGATATATGGGCAAATATTTGGGATGAAGCTCATAAGACTCGATACTCCATTCATCCAGGTGCCACAAAGATGTATCAAGAGATGAAGATGGATTATTGGTGGATGGGTATGAAACGGGACGTAGTGGAGTATGTGAGTAAACGCCTTACTTGTCTATAGGTGAAGGCCAACCATCAGAAGCCGTATGGAAAGATCCAACCATTGGATATTCCGGAATGGAAGTGGGAGCACATCACCATGGATTTCATTATGAAGTTGCCACGTACTCCGAAGGGGTATGATGTTATATGGGTGATTGTTGACCGCTTGACGAAGAGTGCTCACTTCCTACCGATCCGCGAGACATATTCAACTGAGAGGTTGGCTGATCTGTTTATCAGGGAAATTGTAACTTGTCATGGTATGCCGGTGTCCATTGTGTCTGATTGCGACACCGGTTTACATCTAAATTCTGGAAGAAATTCCACGACACCATGGGGACGACGTTACATATTAGCACAGCTTATTTTCCCCAAACTAATGGTCAGTCAGAAAGGACCATTAAGACATTGGAAGACATGCTTCGGGCATGTGTGATTGCTTTTGGGTGAAGTTGGGATGACCACCTACTGTTAGCCGAATTCTCATACTGTTCTATCATGCCAGTATTGGTATGCCACCATATGAGATGCTATATGGTAGGAGATGCAGAACACCCGTTTGTTGGGGTGATATCAGTCAGAAGGAGTTGGGGAGCGTCGAGGTGATTGAGGCTACGACTGAGAAGCTTGAGAGGATCAAAGCCTTCATGAAGGCAGCCAAAGATAGACAGAATTCGTACGCGGATAAACGATGTAGACCAATTGAGTTCTAGGTGGGTGAACGGGTTATGTTGAGGGTCTCACCTTGGAAGGGCTTTATCCGATTCAGAAAGCACGGCAAGTTGAGCCCAAGGTATATAGGCCCTTTCCGAATCATCGCTCGAGTAAGAGAGGTGGCCTATAGACTGGAGTTACCGGATGAGTTAAGTGGAATTCACCCGACATTCCATGTATCTCATCTAAGAAAGTGCTTGGCAGATGAAGATATGATTGTTCAATCAAAGGATATCGAAGTAGACGAACGGCTCAATTATGTGGAGCAACCAGTGGAAATCATCGATCGAAAAGAGAAAAGGCTAAGAAATAATTGGTTCCTCTTGAGCATGCACAGTGGAAGCACAGGAAGGGATCCGAGTCAACGTGAGAGACTGAGGAAGAAATGAAACATCATTACCAACGTTTGTTTGAGGAATAACAGGTTTCGGGGATGAAACCTATTTAAGGGGGTGGACTTGTAGCACCCGGTAATTTATTATTTTGAAGCCGATGAAAGAAGAAAAAGAAATCAAGTCCAAAGTCGAGGGACCAAACTCACCAATGAGAGGAAGTTGGGTATGTGGTGATATTTGTAGGGAGAGGGCAACCATTACCCTCTCCCCACACTCACATTTTCAGCAAACAAAAGAGGAGAAGAGAGAAAGGGAGAAAAGAGGAAGAAAGTTGGTTTGGGTTGGTTCAAGTGAGCAAAATCGTTGAGGAGCGGGTCAAATCGAAGCTCTTCTCGTTGTGATCGTTTGTGTGAGTTCTAGGACCCCTCTTTTACACGTTTTTGAATGATTTGGGGCTGGAAAACATCTGAAAATAAGGTTTTTTGAGTGTGTATGTGTTTAACCCATTTGTGTATGTGTGGTATGTGTATGCTTCGTTTGGGTCTTGTGTTTGAGCTTGTGTGTGCTTGAATGGTATTGTGGTATGTATTCCTAAGGTTTAGGATGGTTGATTTGGGCATAGAATGGGTTTAGATGAGCTTGGGGGTCGAAAATGGCAGATTAGGTTCGGGATGAATTGTGTTCTGCACCAGCTAGGGCTAGGCGACCGAATGGAGGCCAAACTGCCGATTGAGGTGCAATTGAGGGTTCATTCGCATGATTGGGGTTCATTCGCATGACTGAGAGTCTAGTCGTATAAGTGCTCATCTGCATTAGTTCATCCGCAGTAGATCCATGCGCATGGGACTCATCCGCATGGAGTCCATCCGCATTAATTTCATTCACACGATTGGGTGTTAATGTGCATTGGTGTTCATCCGCATTGGTCCATTCGCATGATGTTCAGTCGCATGGAGGCCATGCGACTAAAGGGTGTCCATTTGCTCGAATAGGGCTGTTGGACCCGAGGAAAAGCATAGTTAAACTTCTGACTTTCGGAGGAAAGTGCAGATGTAAGTTTGACGTAAAAGTTCCCGTAAGTTCATGTAAGATGACTATTGAGGCCTTAGAGAGTATGTTGGGCATGATGATGATGATGTTGCATGATGCATGTTATGTATGTATGATATTGCTCAGTATGATGTTGATGACTATGCTTGTTATGTTCCTTGTTATGACGTATGTTTATCTTTCTCGTGGCTTTGCGTTGATTGTTAATGAATGAAATGAAAGTATTATGTAACCTAAAGTGGAAGATAATGAAAAGTGGAACATGATGAATGCGTGCATTAATTAATGATAAAAGTAATGAAAGTCTTGCAAGCATTAGATATTGGGACACACCAATTATAAGGTGTCATCCCAACGGGTTGCGGGTTCGCTACCTCGGGAGGATGCACATCGCGGTCTTTCATTTGTGATCGACCATTGTATAGAACCTCTACCACTTACCCATGGTACTGTGGCACCATGTTTAGCTGTCTATTTATAGGCTTCGGCCAGTAGCCATATAGTTTGGGGTGTAGCACATGGTATTGGTACAGAAGATATCAAATGTACAAGAAAAGATGTAAAGATGAATGAACGAATGAAGAAGATAATAACTATTATATATGTGTATGTACGATGTATGATGGCGTGAAAGAAAAGAACGGTTTTAATGAAAGAAAAGTATGTTTTATTATAAAACTAGAACTCACTCAGCAATGGATTTTTGAGGTAATAATGTTGACAGTTGGTTGTGGAGTATTATGGATAAGTTTTGGGCAGAAGTGGATTGATTTTAAGGGTCATTCGTGTGTTGTCGTGTTTGGTTTTGGTTTTGATTAAATACTTGATCCTATGTTTCATGTGTGATCATTAGTGTGATTCCTTTAAAAACTATAATCAAATTTGAAAATATTTGTTTGAGAGTGTGTTTAAAAGACTTTAGAATCAAAACTCCATTTCCTTTGTGGTTGTTACCAAAAGCTAAGAAATACAAGCTAGAACTAGTGTTGTTTAACATTTTTGTATAACTAGTTCATTTCCCATATATTTAATTAATCTTTTTTCTTGATCACAAATTATGTTTCTTGTTTGACTTCTTATTGGTTTCATTTCCGATGTAATTTTATTCTCTCTTATTTCCAACTGAAATATGAATATTTTATCGGCTCTTTGCATCTTGTTTCCTTTCCTTAATGGTCGAAAAAGTATTCTTTGTATCGATAGTTTTCATTCAGATTGATCAACTAATTTTTGAGGCAATAATGTTGAAAGTTGGTTGTGTAGTATTATGGATAAGTGTTGGGTAGAAGTGGATAGATTTTAAAGGTCATTCGTGTGGTTTCCAAAAGCAAAATACATACAAGCTAGAACTAGTGTTGTTTAACATTTTTGTATAACTAATTCATTTCCCATATATTTAATTAATCTATTTTTTTAATCACACATTATGTTTCTTGTTTGACTTCTTATTTGTCTCGTTTCCAATGTAATTTGAATTTGTCTTCTTTCTTACTTATATACGAATAGTTTATTGGTTCTTTGCATCACTTTTCCTTCCTTTAATGGTTGAAAATGGATTCCTTGTATCGATTGTTGTAATTCAGTTGATTCATTGGATTTTTCAGGCAATATTGTTGAAAGTTGCTTGTGGTGTATTGTGGATACGTTTTGGGCAGAAGTGGATTGATTTTAAAAGTCATTCGTGTGGTTTCGTGTTTGGTTTTGGTTTCGATTAAACAAAAGATCCTATGTAGCATGTGTGACTGATTAGTGTGATTCCAATAAAGATTATAATAAGATTTGAATAGATTTGTTTGAGAGTGTGTTTAAAAGACTTGAGAATCAAAACTCCATTGCCTTTGAGGTTGTTACCAAAAGCAAAAGAAATACAAACTAGAACTACTGTTGTTTAACATTTTTGCATAACTAGTTCATTTCCCATATATTTAATTAATCTTTTTTCTTAATCACACATTAGTTTTCTTGTTTGACTTCTTATTAGTTTTGTTTCCAATGTCATTTAATTCTCTCTTCTTTCCAACTGATATACGCATAGTTTATCGGTTCTTTGCATCTCGTTTCCTTCCTTTAATGGTCGAAAAAGGATTCTTTGTATCAATTGTTGTCATTGAGATTGATTCAATCGATTTTTGAAGCAATAATGTTGAAAGTTGGTTGTGGAGTATTATGGATATGTTTTGGGCAGAAGTGGATTGATTTTAAGGGTTATTTGTGTGTTCTCGTGTTTGGTTTTGGTTTCAATTAAATACTTGATCCTATGTTGCATGTATGATCGATTTGTGTGATTCCAGTAAAGATTATAATCAAATTTGAATAGATTGGTTTGAGAGTGTGTTTAAAAGACATGAGAATCAAAACTCCATTGCCTTTGAGGTTGTTACCAAAAGCAAAAGAAATACAAGCTAGAACTAGTGTTGTTTAACATTTTTGTATAACTAGTTCCTTTCACATATATTTAATTAATCATTTTTCTTGATCACACATTACGTTTCTTGTTTGACTTCTTATTAGTTTCGTTTCCAATGTAATTGAATTGCCCTTGTTTCCTACTGATATACGAATAGTTTATCGTTTTTTACATCTTGTTTCCTTCCCTTAATGGTCGAAAAAGGATTCTTTGTATCGATTGTTTACATTCAGCAGATTTGAATAGATCCTATGTTGCATGCATGACCGATTAGTGTGATCCAATGAAAACAATAAACATATTTGAATAGATTGGTTTAAGAATATGTTTAAAAGACTTTAGAATCAAAACTCCATTGCATTTGAGATCGTTTTTTGGGTAAAAGGTTACCCCGGTGATTCTATTTATAAAGAGGAAATTAAACGTACAATAGTGTAGATAGATTCTACATATTCTTATATAGTACATGCCCCCTATATAAGGAAACCCAAAAAAACCAGCTAACAAATTAACTAGCCCATCAAACAAAGAAATAAAGAAAACTAACTAAATTAAGACCAATGCATCCCCAAATCAACCTCCATCATGTGAGACTAATTTATTGATGATTTTCCAATCTGCAAGAATAGCAAGTACTCTTATTTTCTTCATGAATTTCAGACCCATAAGCTTTAACCTAACAGTTGATAATATGATATCACTCAACACCATTGGATGCCGAGACTGGTTGTTAAAGATTCGATTGTTCCTTTCTTGCCATATGAAGTAAACCGCAGCCGCAATCATTAACTTTCGTATAACATTAGGAAGCGTCTTCAAACCAGCATGATGTTATAATCGCTACTTAACATCAACCCAAATAGGAGAGCACATTTCCATGTGAGCTTTATCCTTAATCAACGACCACACCTTAGACGAGTATTACGAATTGAACCAGCATGTTGTTGCATTTGAGGTTGTTACCAAAAGCAATATAAATACAAGATAAACTAGTGTTGTTTAACATTTTTGTATAACTAGTTCATTTCCCATATATTTAATTAATCTTTTTTCTTGATCACACATTACGTTTCTTCTTTGAATTCATATAAGTTTCATTTCAATGTAATTTAATTCTCTCTTATTTCCTACTAATATACGAATAGTTTATCGGTTCTTTGCATCTTGTTTCCTTCCCTTAAGGGTCGAAAAAGAATCTTCGTATCTGTTAGGACCTGGTATTTGACCGAAATACCTTGTGATTAACGTGTAAACCAGATCAAATAGTGCGAAATCCTATTTGATTGGCGATCCAATCAGTGAGAACACACGAAGAATCAATCAAGGTTTGAAACTAACGTTAGAAATCGATTGGGAATCGATCTAAAGTGTTCTATGAACTTGGAGAACGAATTAAGAGGTTTCTGGACAGCTAGGGTTCGTCTGGAATCGTACTGATCGAGAGTTTTTTGTTTTTCACGAATTGAGTTGTATTTATAGGTTGGTATTATTCAATCGTGCGATTGAACCATTAGTCTGATTCAGTCGTGTGATTGAACCTTGCGGTTGATTCATTCGTACGACTGAGTGTTCAGTCGTGCTCGTGCGACTGAGCCAATCTTATATTACAATCGTACGACTGATCCAGTCTCTTGGTTCAGTCGTGCGACTGAGTCAATCGTGTGAAGTTATTCATGCGTATGATTCATTCGCATGAGCCATTCGCATGAGAGCTTCATTAAGTTAAGTTTGAATGTTTTAATTAATATAACTTAATGTGCAACCATTCAAATAATCATAAACCAAATCAATTCAGTCACGACTCATTAATGAACTATTAAACATTATAACTAACAGACTATCATTATCATTTCATTAATCATACCAAACAAGATCTATGACATCACATATCATGATCTAGGGACAAACATGTATCAACAAACTCCCCCTTGGACCTAGATCTCTCTAATCTCTTGTTTTCTTCATTACCTCCTCATATTTCTTGTACTTGTCCTCTTGTGTGACTCCTGCGTGAATATCAAACGCGAAGCAAAGTCGTATAACATTTTGGAACTGGAGGGCTTGTACAATGTCTTGTGTGTCATAGAACAGTGGCCACTTGTATAATGTATAGACATCATTAGCAGACAAGTTGGTTAGCCACATTGGGTCGAATACCCTCATGGTATCCATTTGGCCCTCTTTATCCAGGACTATGACAGCTTTTGCTGTTCTCCAATCGTAATACCACCACTTAAAGTGTGGTATGAAATCCTTTGTCATTTCCCGAAGTGGGATTCTTGACATTGTGCGTGGAGGATTCCACTTCAACACAATCTTTGGTTTTCCAGCAATGGCATCCATCTCAGACCTTCTAATATACCTTGTAGGTTGTTGAGGTCTGAAGTTAATCCACCTGGTGTGGTACTCAAACTTTAGGGCAACCTCAAACCAGCCTGACATCTTTCTCGGGTCAGCATACAACAGCTTCAATTTGGCCAGCTGGTTGAGTTCAAAACCTGGTAGAGTCTTTAGATCATGTAGAAATCTAAAGTACTCTATGCCCTTCTCCCTCTTAACGGCATAAACGTTAAGATCATCAAAATATGCCCATGCTATAATCCTGCCTGACACCGTAAGATGTTTCTTGACGATGTAGAACTTTGTGCAGGCATCCCTCTTCGTGCAGCACGTTGGGCTCTGACTTCTTTAAAAAATTCAGCCCACTCAGCCTTCGAATGTCTACGTGTTGGACCAAAAGAACCAATGAGCCAAGATCAGAAAACCTCTAAGTCCCACATGGTATCACAACAACTGCTGAAAGCCTCATCAGTAGTTTGACAAGTGCTGAAGACTTCAACAGCTGAAGATCAAGTGCTGAAGACCTCAACAGCTGAAGAACCAAAGTGCTGAAGTACAACAGCTGAAGAACACAAGTGCTGAAGCTGAAAGACCAAAGTACTGAAGTACAACAGCTGAAGAGTTTACAAGTGCTGAAGATCAACAACTGATGTACAAGGTCTGAAGACAAAGACTGAAGACATCAGCTGATGACATCTACTGAAGTCATCAGCTGATGAAACACCTGAAAGTCAAAGTCTGAAGATCAAGTACTGAAGCCTCAGTAGTTTGTCACAACTGCTGAAGAGTACTTCTTCAGTAGTTGTGATATCAGTAGTTTTATATTTTTATGTTTCAGTAGTTTTGTAAAACGACTTAAGAGCTTGTTCTTCAGTCGTTGTAGTTTCAGTAGTTTTATATTTTGTACTTAAGATGCTCATATGTTCTCAGTAGTGTGAACATTTCAGTAGTTTGTTAAGAATTAGTTATTTTTGTATTAGATCTGCCAGTTGTCACTTTCAGTGATAACAGCAGTGATTGTTGCACTCTATATAAGGAGTGACAACTTATTGTAATGCAGTGATGAATAGTGAATGAAAGGAATGAATGAATTTGATATGAAATATTCTACCTCTATAAACATTCCTTCAAATCAGAAATATATATTCTCTCCCTATAACCGTATGCGCTCTTAATGCTTACAAGTATCGATTGCTTGCTACAATTTGTCTAATTCTAGTTGTATTCCGCTGCTTTGTATTCTGATACATCAAACTTGTGATCACTGATCCTGTCAAATGGTATCAGAGCAGGTTAATCATTGATCGATCTAACAATTGATCATTGAAACTGCTATTCAAGATCTAAGTTTGATTGAATTAGCTTTTGTTTTTGCAAGAAACGGTATAGAGATTGAATTTTCTGTATTTCTGCTCATTCATCCTGAGATCTTTTCTTGGTTCTCATTGAGTTTGTTGTGGTCTGTCTAAAACCTTTTAAAACTTGAACTAAATTGTTTTTGAACTAAAAATGACCACTCCTTCCAATGATCCTCACAATACTGGTTCCTCAACCAAGCCACCTATGCTGGTTAGGAATGAGTATAACATATGGCAAAGACGTATGCTCCATCACCTGTCTGTTAACAGCGCAGGGTGTTGGACATCAGTGGTACATGGTCCACACAAGCCTATGGTGAATAACCCGGAAACCAATCAAATGGTTCCGAAGAGGAGGGAGCAATACTCAGATGAGGATAAGAAGTTGCTTGAAATTGATGCAAAAGCCCATGGAATTCTGGCCATGGCATTGCCCAATGAAATCTATTCTGGGCTAATGCATCATGAAACTGCCCATGACCTCTGGATTGCTTTGAAAGAACAATTTGGAGGAACAGATGAGGTCTTGGCAAATAATAGAGAAATTCTTGCCCAACAATATGAGACATTCTCTCATAGAAAGGGTGAGACACTGACTCAACAATATGAGCGGTTTTCTTGTTTGATCTCTGAACTAAAAATGGTCAAACTTGAATACACCAATATTCAGATGAATAACAGATTTCTCAGATCACTGCCTGAGAGATGGGACACATATACTATTGTCCTACGCTCCAGTGCAAGTTTGGACAAACTATCTCTCACCCAACTCCATGGGAAACTGCTCACTTTTGAGAGAGAGATAGAACAGAAGAGAAAGCTGTCTTCATCTGGAAAGCTCACTGAAGACTTTGTACCAGGCAAACTGCCTTGGTGGGTCATGAGTCAGAATATGCTTCATCTGAATGCCAGTATGATGAGCATATTAATTTCTCTTCAAACACTTCTGATCCTGCATTTGTGAGTGTTGATGGTCAGTTTACTTGGTGTAATAATGACAATCTATGCTTCATTATGGATGATCTCAAGGGGATTGCTGACGATGACTTAGAAGAGATGGATATTTTGAGCCAAATGGCCTTGATAAATATCAGATCTCAGAAGTTCTACAAAAGAACTGGAAGAAAATTCCCAAGACTCTCTGGCAAAACCAAAGTTGGTTTTGACAAGAGCAAGTTGAGGTGTCACAAATGCCAAAGGCTTGGACACTTTGCAAGATAGTGTAGATCAACTGGATCTAACTCACTGCACCTTTAGTGACTTTTCCTGGCAATAGTCAACAACACAGAGGGCAACATCCTGTCACTTCTAGTCATCATCCTCAACAACAATCTCCGGCATATTTTGTTCCTCAGGGTCAAATGCCATATCGTACCCTTGTTATTACATGCCACAGTCAAATCAAGTTCAAGTTCCTATGACACCACAACCTCATGCACTACCAGAACCTCAGCCTTCCCTATCTCATCAACAACCTCAATCTCAACAACACAGCTTCTTCACCCCACGAGTTGTTGACTGGAGCAGTTTACCAGATGACTTGTCTGGTCATGATCAACTGTTCTCAAGTGCTGGTCAACATGGTGGTGACAGTCCCTTTGGGAATCTAGCTCTTATGGCTTTGGAGTCTGCTGATACTTCATTTTCCAATGCCTCTACACCTCAGGTATCACAGGTATCCTCTGAGGCAAAAGCCAAATTATGTTCTGAACCATGCATAGCAGCATTTGCTTCCATTAGAGAAGCAAATGTAGCTCTAATTAATAAGAACATTGAGCTAGAACAAATAATTTCCAAAAACAAAGCTGAGTTTGAGTTTGTGCTCAAAGATAAAAATGATGAGATTTATAAACTGAATTGCCAAATATTGATGATAAGGCTAGAGAAGAAGTACTTCTAGAGAAGTACAAAGATCTCAAAGAAACCCTTGCAGTTACCCAGGTCGAGTGTGATAGATGGTACAATCATGCAAAGGTTTCGAAATGCTTCTTAGTAAGCAATCTGCTTCAAATGTGAAGTTTGGAATTGGTTACAATCACACTGCTCCACCTACAGAATTTACCCAAGAGCAGAGGTAGAATCTGATGGTGAGAGTGATAACCAATCCATCACATCATGTGATCTACCTTCTGATACAGCACAATCAGAAGTAGCAGTCAGCATCAAGCCCTCCTTGAACCTATCAGCTGATGTTGATGGTTCAAATGCTGACATTCACATGATCAATGAGTTGATCAACTCAGGAGTTAATCCTGAAGGTCCTGAAAGGACTAGAGAGCAGGATTTAACACCTGAAATTCAAACTTCAACTGCTGTCAGTACTGAAGAGAAGAAAACTGGTAGTAGAAAGAGTTTGAAGACTACTAAAGAGGTAGTCAAGAAAGCAACCAATGCTTCCAAAGCATTGAAGAACAAGTCTTCTATTGCTTCACCATTTAGTTGATGATCAACCTAAGATGAAGAAGAAACCATGTAAGTATGTGGTTTGTTCAATCATCTTACAGATGATTGTTGGTACAAAAGAGGTTCCAAACTCAAACAAAAAGAAGAAATTAATGAGAAAATGGTAAAAATGAAAATGAGTTTGAGACCACATTTGTATCAGCAACATCAAATCCTGTAACCCTTAAGTCCTTAAAGAAATCCAAAAAGGAAGGGGTTAAACAGGTGACAGCTGAGGGTGCTCAAAAGAAGAAGGTGCAACATAGGAACTTATCTAACTCCACTAGCAATGTGTCTGATGAGCTGAAAGCTTTATCACAAAATCAGACACAGCTGGTGATGATGGTACAACATCTGTTGGGTAGAGTTAACCAACTAGATTCTCCTATGTTGAAACCACAGAAAAGGAGGTCCAAGCCAAAGGACTCCTCTTCTACACCATCTTCTTCCTCTCAGGCTGTTGTTTCAAATAAACATGTTAGTTTACCATCTATTGATGAGACCAGGCCCAAAACCAAAAAGGTTTGGGTCTCTAAAACTAACTGATTGTTTATTATTGCAGGGTTCTTCAACATGCCAAAGTAGCATCTGGTATGTAGACAGTGGGGGATCTATGCACATGACTGGGACAGCTCTCTCTTCTCATGACTACTCTCAAGGAAAGAAGGGATTTGTCTCTTTTGGCAATGATGCTAGGGGTTACATCATCGGTAAGGGCTTTGTCTCTCCATGGAGAAATCAATTTTGATGATGTTAATCATGTGGAAAATCTCAAGTACAACTCTTGAGTGTCTGTCAAATGTGTGATAAAGGCCATGTTGCCCTTTTCACCAGTCAAAATGTAGGATTCTGTCATCCAAAGTTTTGCACTTGATTGACAAGGTGTTGGATGATCACACTCTCTGAAAGCCAACAGGACAGGAAGAGTGTATGCCTTAGATCTCTCTAAGAAGATAGCTCTCAAAGGCAATCCTTGCCTATTTTCCAAAGCCTCTTCTCAAGAATCTAAACTGTGGCACAGGAGGCTTGGTCATGTTAATCTAAAAACATGAATCAGCTTAGCCACAATAGTTTAGTCAGAGGCTTACCAATAAAGGAGTTCCACTGTGATGAAACTGCACTGCTTGTTTAAAAGGAAAACAACACAAAGTCTCATTCCCTCCTATTGAAGTGTCCAAGTCCACTGCCTGCTTGCAATTACTGCATATGGATCTATTTGGTCCTGTGAGTAATGAGCATGGCAAAGAAGAAATACTGTCTGGTATTGTGGATGATTACTCCAGATTTGTATGGACTTTCTTTCTACATTCAAAGGATGAGGCTGCTCAGAAGATTATTCACTTTGTGCTGTCATTAAGAAGCATATTCCCTTCCAGTCAAGTGTATTAGGAGTGATAATGGAACTGAGTTCAGAAATCATACACTTGATGACTTCTATCTTTCAAAGGGAATCAAAAGGCAGTTCAGCATTCCAAGGACTCCAGAACAAAATGGAGTGTGTGGAGAGAAAGAACAGGACCCTTATTGAAGCTGCAAGGTCCATGCTAGCTGACTGGTTTGCCATTGACCTTTTGGGCCGAAGCTGTCAACACAGCTTGTTATGTGCAAAATAGAGTTTTAGTAAATCAGAGGTTGATGAAGACTCCATATGAAGTTCTCCATCATTTGGCTCCTCTGATTTCATTTTTCAAAACATTTGGGGTCCCTGTTTATTCTCAACACAAAGGATCAACTCCATAAATTTGATCCTAAGGTGGATGCAGGGTACTTTGTTGGTTATTCATCTACTTGCAAGGCATACAGAGTCTTCAACTGCAGAACAAAGATGGTTGAAGAAACTCTACATGTTAAGTTTAATGAATCTCAAAGGACAAGATTCCACAAAGTCCTGTGGGTTATTTGATTTGGACATACTGCAATATGTTCCTTATCAAACTCCTGCTGTTGCTCCTGTCAACAGTTCACCACCTAGTGGTACTGCTGATGATGATGATGATTGCAGTACTCACCTTTTCAGGTTTAGTGATCAGCTGCCTGACTCAGCTAGACCTGATGTTCCTGTAGCTCCAGTAGCACCATCCACAACAAATGCTGATGAGATTTCTTCGAATTCAACTTCCTTTGAATTACCATCCACTGATTGGTTTCAAGGAAATGATACACCATCACCATCTGTTGCTGCTGAACGGCTACAAACACTTGCACAGATCTCATTGTGTATCAAGGTCTGAAGAATCACCCTATGTCTCAAATCATTGGTGATATCACTGCTGGTGTATCAACAAGAAGTCAATTGTCAAATTTCTGCTTCTATGCTCTCTTCTCAGTCAGCAAGAGCCAAAGAATTATCACATTGCTTTAAAGGACAATGGATGGGTTGATGCCATGCAGCTTGAGCTTCTTCAGTTCAAGAAACAGCAAGTGTGGAACTGGTTCCTCTACCTCCAGGTAAGTGTGCAATAGGCACTAAATGGGTGTTTAGGAACAAAACTGATGAAAATGGGCTTATTGTTAGACAAGGCCAGACTGGTTGTTCAGGGGTTTGCACAAGAAGAAGGTATTGATTATGATGAAACCTTTGCCCTGTAGCCAGACTGGAAGCAATTCGATTGTTTTTAGCTTATGCTGCTTATCAAAACCTTAAAGTTTTTCAAATGGATGTCAAAAGTGCATTTTTGTATGGAAAAATAAAGAAGAGGTTTATGTATGTCAACCTCCAGGCTTTGAGGACAATAAACATCCTAATGGGTGTATAAGCTTGATAAAGCTCTTTATGGGTTAAAACAAGCTCCCAGAGCCTGGTATGAGACATTATCAAACTTTCTTCTGGAAAACAATTTCACTAGAGGCTCCATAGACAAGACTTTATTCATAAGAAAGCTGGGCAGCATAATCTACTTGTTCAAATTTATGTAGATGATATCATTTTTGCATCCTCTGATCCAAAGTTGTGTGATGCCTTTACAAAGTTGATGCAACAGAAGTTTGAAATGAGTGCCATGGGAGAATTACAGTTCTTTCTGGGGTTGCAAATCAAACAAAAGGCTGATGGAATTTTCATTCAGTTCCAAATATACAAAAGATCTTTTGCAAAAGTTTGATTTACAAAACTGTAAGCCTTGTTCTACTCCCATGAGCAGCATCACACAACTGGACTCAGATCAGAAAGGTAAAGTGGTTGATGAAACACTTTACAGATGTATGATTGGGTCCTTGATGTATTTAACAGCTTCTAGACCAGATATTATGTTTGCTACATGTGTTTGTGCTAGATTTCAGGCTGCACCTAAAGAGTCTCATCTGATTGCAGTCAAGAGGATCTTTAGATATCTGCAAGGCACTCCATCTCTAGGTTTATGGTATTCTACCGGACATTCTGGTAAATTAGTTGCTTTTTCTGACAGTGACTATGCAGGGTGTAAGTTGACCAGGAAATCAACTTCTGGTGGATGTCAATTCCTAGGCAACTGCTTGATTTCTTGGCAGAGCAAGAAACAGACCTCAGTTGCTACATCCACTGCTGAAGCAGAGTACATTGCTGCTGCAAGTTGTACATCTCAGGTACTCTGGCTTCAAAACCAACTTTTGGATTATGGCATTACAGAGACTAAGACTCCATTGTTAATGGATAGTGCTTCAGCTCATTGTATTGTCAAAAATCCAGTCCAGCACTCTAGGACCAAACATATAGAGATCAGACATCATTTTATAAGGGATTGTTTTGAAAAAGGTCTGATTGATCCTAATTTGTGCCTAGTGCTGATGAGCTTGCAGACATTTTTACTAAGCCTTTGGATAGTTCAACTTTCCAAAACCTGGTGTTAAGGCTTGGTATGCTGCAACTAGAATAAGTGACAACTACTGATGATCTTAGTAATTCATACTGATGATCATAAGTACCTATGTCACCTATAAGTACTGATGAGCTCTTTACCCTCAGTAGTTTTTATAACTACTAAAGGCTAAATGTCTCACAAGTACTGAAGTACTTCATCTGTTCTAAACTACTGATGTAGTCACAACTACTGATGCAGTTACAACTACTGCATTCAGTAAAAACAGATAAGTACTGATGTCCTATGAAACAACTGAAATCAGCCAAAAGACTGATGAATGTGTTGAGGAGATTGAAACAGCTGAAAAGCTAAGAATTGACGAAAACAGCTGAAGAGAACTTTCTCTTCAGTCGTTTGTACAACTGCTGTTTCATTTTAAACAACTGCAGCAAAACCACGTCTTCAGTAGTTTTATAACTACTGATGACTAATACCTAGTCTTAGTTGTTTACAACAGCTGATGACAAAACCACTGTCTTCAGTAGTTTCATAACTACTGATGACAAACACCAAGTCCTCAGTTGTTTCAATCATCTGAAGTCAAAACCACGGTCTTCAGTAGTTTTCTAAACTACTGATGCCTAACACCACGACTTCAGCTGTTTCAACGTCTGAAAGGATAATACCATGTCAACGGTCGTTTAAAACTACTGATGACTAACACCACATCCTTCAGTCGTTTCCTTACCCGTACCCTATATATACCCCAACCTTAGCTCTCAATGCTTCATCTCTTCAAACCTAACGTTCCTCTCCAAAACTTCCCTCTTCTCAATGGCGTCTATGCAAATTAAACCGCGACACAACTGTGTTGCCTACCTCACTAAATCGCCGATCTGGACTAAGTTCGATACTGCCATCGATCTTATGGTTCAGTCCCAATACAACAAGGCATTTCTTCTGAACCCCATCTTACATGCCGAATCCTTGCACCAATTTTGGATGAACGTTACTGTTACCACTGGGGAGAACAACACACCATCCCTCCGGTCGGTCGTCAACAACAAAGAAGTAGTCATTACTCCTGCAATAATCCGCCAAATTCTTCCACTGAATGATGCTACTTCCCTGCTGGATATCCGAAGGGCACCATAGATCTATCCTTTGCTCAACATGGATATCAAGGCGATCTCAGTGCCTCCACCATCATGAAGAAACACTTTAATGACGCTGAGCGCCTGATTTGTCACATGGTAAATGTATGTTTGGCCCCTAAGACGTCGTCTTTGGATCAAATGTCCACCAAATGGCAGCAGGTAATGTATTCTATCCTTGAGCAACAACCACTAAACTTTTCAGAATTAATATTTTCAGAGCTCAAAGATATGGCTCAAAACTAACTGCCAACCGTTGATACTTTATCCACGGTTCATAACGGCCATTATTACAGACCAGCTTAATGCTGAGGGACTTGTTGGCTTGGGAGTCCCTGCTACGGCTGTTCTGCCGGAAGTATACTCCCGGCACAACTCTGACCGGACACTCAAAATGGCTGCCAAGCTGCGAAAACCCACGCAGCTGGAACCCACAGCCACCACCTCCAAATCCAAAGTCCCCACCAAACCCACCAAAAAGAAACCCAAAACGGCTACTCAGGGAATTGAGTCCCCTGAGGATGCCCCTGCAACACAAACGCAGGATATATCCACTAGTCCAAACCCCCTAGTAGATACAATGACTCCTCCAGCCATAGCCGCTCAGGCTTCCTCTCAACAGGAGCCTGCAACAACCATACAAGGGGTACCTACTTATCTGGGATCTTCCTCACTTGAGAGATTACCATTGAAGAGCACCAACCTCCCCAGGTGCACACTGCTTCTATCCCCTCACCCCAAACAACCGCCCCTCACAGCCCAACTTTAATAGTTGCACAAGTGCTGACTCAATTGCACTCCTCACCCCCTCCCCAGAAACCACTTACTACTGGGAATACCTCTACAATTGAGGGGGAGGAACACAGTGCACTTGAGAACCCACAGCACAGGGGTTTCCCAATTCTATCTCCTGGTGTAGACAAGGAGCTTAGAATATCTAATGAGGCTGCCACCTCCTCTGACTCAGCACATGACCAGAGTAAGGCTGGTAACATTGCTAAGACCTCACTAGAGGCAACAGCTGATGATGGACATTGTCCTGAGGCTGGAAGTCCCCAGTACCAAGCACAAGGGGCACATGCACCAACTGGTCTACACCCAGTGCATGTAAATCCTGCTCTAAGCAGGAGGTCAGCTGATTCAGCTTCGGCTGATGATGACCTGGGCTTTTTCTATGATGTTCTTGCCCAGAACACCTCCTTGAAGAGAAAGTCAGTAGGCTGCAAAACCTACTTGACCAACTCTCACAAGGAGAAAGACCATCTGCCTCTATCCACCACAGATGGCACCTTCACTTGAAGGTTTCCAAACACCGAGCCACTCCAAAATCAACCACCTGCCTCTGCTTCAGGCCCTACTTCTCAGGAACAGAACCCTCCTGAGCAAATAGGTGTTGTACTCCAAAATTCCCCCCTCTCATCACACCCATAATCACTGATATAGTGATCAAAGCCATTGATGAGAGCTTTCCTCAACTTTACAGCCCTTGGTTGATGCTGCTGTCCAAAAGACTCTTTCTGCGGTACAAACCCCTTCTTCCAATGCAACCAAAAAGGGGGAGAGTACTGCAGTGAAAGAAAAGAAGAGGAAAAGATCCGAGGAAAGAAGGAAGCGAAGCAAGCCCAAAAGGAGGAGAAAGAACAGCAACCAATGCTCACCTACAAGCGAAAGAAAGGTGCAGATGAGCACATTGCTGAAGATAAAACCTTGGAGCTACTGATAAAAGAGGGTGATGCTGAACACAGCAGATCAATGGACAACATCATTGATCAGTTGTTCAGGCAAGGCCATGACACCAACAAACTTGACTCTGAGATTCGACGACTAGAGATTGAAGAAATCCAGAATAGATGGGCAAGTTATGAAGTGTTAGAAAGAGAAAGGCTAGAAATCATGATAAGATTTATTGCAAAATATCTTGGAAGATCAATGATTGAAATCAAAGCTTGGTCCAGGGACAGTATCTTGGCAATCACCACCAAGATCTGTTCGTCTGAAGCATACACTAAGGGCTTGTTATTGAAGCTTTGAATGAAGTGGGTGCTGGGAGCAGGACTGAGCTAGCCAAGCAATCAAAAGCCACACTCACCTCAAGGATGCTAGCACAGCCTGTCAACATTCCACACCAAAACCACCCAAAACACAACCCACCAAACCAACTCCCTTACCCTCAAAACCATAGCCGATGATATACCCTTGAAGAAGAAGAGAAGGATATTGAAGCTAGAAGAAGATGAAGAAGATGATGAAGACAGGCTGCAGCTCTCAGCTGTGATTCAGTTGCCTAAGGCCACAAGTCACTCCTCAGCAATACTCCTGAAATCCAGAGACAAATGGTTAAAGTGAAGCTAGAAGAAGAAGAGCTTCATAAACAGCATGATGAGGAATTGCTGAGAGAGTTGACAAAGCTTATGCAGCCACATCTTCATCATCAATATGAAGGAGCAAGCCCTCAGACTTTACACTCTCAGGCATACCGTCAATATCAAAAGGAAAGAGTGAGGATTTGGCCTGATCCCAGGGTCTCTCACGAATTCACAAGAAAATTTACCTCGGAGATACATTGGCCAGGTGAAAAAGATCGTAGATGAAGTGATCTCTCTGGTCTTTGTAGTTTCACCCTGGGAAATCCTAGAAGACGTCAAGAAGGCCTACAAAGCTAATCCAACCCCTCAGAAGATGCTGGAAAACAAAATAGTGAAAAGGGGTTAGTTTACAAGAGGCTTGAGGAAGTCAGGAAAAATGAGCTCCAGTTGTTCCTAGAGGGTAATCACCCGGATGAGTTTGCTTACAGAATAATACTGTGGAGCTAAAGAATGGGAAACAGGCCAAATACCTGTCTGAGTATTATGGGCCGGAATCATTGTTTGAAGGAGGTGCTGAAGAGCTAACCATGGAGGAACAAATCACCTTCCTTGAGGCCTACACAAGAGAGTCGTACAGACTCATTATGGGGAAGTGAATCTCATGAATGGGATAACAACTCTGTGTCCTGTTCCCCAAAACAGAGTTCCCATTCATACTCTGCCAAACAAATATTTGAGGTTTCTTCCCAGGCCGGAGCTTACATGGGTCATCTTCTCTACTGATCAAGAAGGAAAAAGACCAACATTTTGCCATCAATAAGTGGGAGATAAATAAGTTAGAGGTTTTGGCTGCATTGGTTCAGGGGGAGTTTGTTGGACCAAAAGAACCAATGAGCCAAGATCAGAAAACCTCTAAGTCCCACATGGTATCACAACAACTGCTGAAAGCCTCATCAGTAGTTTGACAAGTGCTGAAGACTTCAACAGCTGAAGATCAAGTGCTGAAGACCTCAACAGCTGAAGAACCAAAGTGCTGAAGTACAACAGCTGAAGAACACAAGTGCTGAAGTGAAGACGAAAGTACTAAAGTACAACAGCTGAAGAGTTTACAAGTGCTGAAGATCAACAACTGATGTACAAGGTCTGAAGACAAGACTAAAGACATCAGCTGATGACATCTACTGAAGTCATCAGCTGATGAAACACCTGAAGGTCAAAGTCTGAAGATACAGTAGTGAAGCCTCAGTAGTTTGTCACAACTGCTGAAGAGTACTTCTTCAGTAGTTGTGATATCAGTAGTTTTATATTTTATGTTTCAGTAGTTTTGTAAAACGACTGAAGAGCTTGTTCTTCAGTCGTTGTAGTTTCAGTAGTTATATTTTGTACTTAACATGCTGATATGTTCTCAGTAGTTGTGAACATTTCAGTAGTTTGTTAAGAATTAGTTATTTTGTATTAGATCTGCCAGTTGTCACTTTCCGTGATAACAGCAGTGATTGTTGCACTCTATATAAGGAGTGACAACTTATTGTAATGCAGTGAATGAATAGTGAATGAAAGGAATGAATGAATGATTTGATTAGAAATATTCTACCTCTATAAACATTCCTTCAAATCAGAAATATATATTCTCTCCCTATAACCGTATGCGCTCTTAATGCTTACAAGTATCGATTGCTTGCTACAATTTGTCTAATTCTAGTTTGTATTCCGCTGCTTTGTATTCTGATACATCAAACTTGTGATCACTGATCCTGTCACTACGTCATCATTTGAGGCTTGGGCAGTTCCTTCGGTCCTTCCTGTTTCCTGCTCCATCTTGTCTAGTACCTCAAACATATCACTGACTAGGGACTCACCCAGATTGGGGACCACATTACCCTCATTGTCAGCGTACTGAGGGTACTCTTCTGCAGCAATATCTTCAACCTCAACTTCATCAAACATTTAGTTCTTCGTCACTAGTTGAATCAACTGTTGGGCATCCTTGACAATTTCATCAGGATTGAGTCTGAACATCTCTGCCAGTTGCTCGTTAGATAGGTCATGAATTATTTCACCTTCTTCAGGGGTATAACTCACTGACCTTCTCCAATCCCTTGCAGATCAAGAATCATTGTGAGTTGAGACTTGACCTGTTGAAGGGGGAGCAATATCAAACTCATCTCTCTTGTTCGTTGGATCTGTTTGATTTACACATTTCACACTCAATCATTAGTAATTTATCAAACAAAATGCATTAACTTAATATAAACATTTAGTACATGGTTTTTCAATACAGAATACAAAAGTAAATAAATACATAAACATCTACTATTTACTTTTATCCTGAATGCTAGACTCTTCATGTGAAGGTGCAGAAGCAGAAGCTGACTGATCTTGTCTATTCTTGTTCTCTTCTCTTGCCCTGGAGCTGAGATAGATCAGCTGCTTCTCTTTCTTTAGTGTCTTCATCTTCACACCACTCTGGTTTTTCTCTTCATCAGTATCACTCTCATTATCATCATTCATCATATCTTCATTATCTCGTCTCCATCCCTATCTTTAAAGGTTCTCCTTTGATCCTTTCAATTTTAGGAAAATGGTCCTCTTAGCTTTTTCCAACTCCTCTATTTGCTTACCTGCTACGACACTTTGAGCTCGGAGTTGGTCCATCTGAGTGCTCTGAGCAGCCAATTGCTGGGCCTGCTCCTCAATTACTCGATCCTGCTCTGCAATTTTATGCGATTGTGCAGCAGTCAGGTCGGTAAGCTGGCGGATCTAAGTTGTTTTTTTCTCATCAGCCGCAGCAATCGCAACACCATTCTATTTAGCGCCGACAGCTGTTCCTCTACCCCAATTGGAGGTAGAGGAGATCTATAGGTGTGTGAGGGAAAGGCTGAGGGCTCGTTTTGGTGGCTAGTGGTGGTGGTGGTGGTGGTGAATATCGTGTCAGGTCGGGATGATAGTAGTGGTGAGTGTGGGGTGAATGATGTAGTGGTGGCTAGGATCTGTCTTGTGGTGGTCGGTCTGGGGGTGTCTGCGGTTGCTGTGGGGAAGGTATGGTGGGAGATAGTGGTGTGTGTGAAGAGGTGGTAGTGGTGGAAGGTATGGTGGATGTGGTGGATGTGGTAGTGATAAAGGTTACCCTACGCTTCTTCTAGGTTTCTGCCCATGGGGTTGAGCCATCCGTTTTCTCCTCGTTCCCTTCGAGGTGGATGCTCCCCCTACAATCCCGCCTGAGGACCCCGGAGCATAAGTTGGGTCAGTTTCTGTATCTCCGGAGCCTCTCGGTTGTTCACCAACAACCTTAACCCATGTTCTGTAGGAACAACTTTCTTCCCACAGTCCGGGTCAGTGGCTCCTCATCAGATTCATCCTCATCCTCCTCGTTAAGAACAAAATCTTGATGAAATCCCGCTGACTCAGTTACTTCAGCAGATGAGACAGACACAGAGGGAACAGAATGAGACACAGTGCCTCTGGGTGGAATAGCATCATCCCCACTGTCATCCTCATCTGAGTCAAGAGTGGGTAGGGCTATTGTTCCACCTCAGAGTCACTGTCCTCCTGACGCCACTTTCTCTTTTCCGGTGCAACATAGTTCTGTGGCAAGATGACCGAACAACTCCTGACCGGAGGCTTCACTGGCTTTCCCTGGTATACTTTCATCCTTCCCAGGGTGGTGTCATCCATTACCTCAATACCACCGAATCCTCCTGTTCTTTTGGCAGGGAAGGAAGCTTCTGATCTATTATTATTTGCATAAACCGTGGGTACATACAGAAGGCTTCCTTTCCTTTCCCCTCGATGTTCTCCACCAGATAGGTGAAGATCATCTTAGAGAAGCTGAACGGATGGTTCAGCACCAACGCAACGTATGCGTTTTGCATCTGATCCGACAGCTCATCAAACCCCCTTTTCTTGAAGCCATGCACTTGAGCAGCATGTGTGCAAGGTACTTAAACTGAGGACAGACGTTACTCTTGTTGAGTACCCTTGAATTGATGTCCCCAGAGTATTTGGCTCTGAGAAAACATCCTTGACAGTGAGGGGGGTAAACGGGTTGGGCAGTCACCATCATCCCCAATTGAAGTACAATCCGTATATCCTCCTCAGAAACGGTAATATCCTCGCCAAATATGGAA
This sequence comes from Flaveria trinervia, assembly GCA_025506515.1. Taxonomy (NCBI): domain Eukaryota; kingdom Viridiplantae; phylum Streptophyta; class Magnoliopsida; order Asterales; family Asteraceae; genus Flaveria; species Flaveria trinervia. Next base: position 33,054,083 of record CM046453.1, on the reverse strand, counting down.
CTTCTTATGCAGTGAGGTTCCGATGATCTATCAACTGTAGCGCCTTCCCAGAAGGCTTGTTGAATGGATCGGTATGGGGTGCAAGGGGTAGAGATGGCATGCGCAATCCGTGATCTCTATAGAAATGTGATAATGCCTGAGAATTCTGTAGCATTTCTGGATGTTAAGTCCAGATGGGCACATATATTATGCTTTGTGCTCATAGTCCATCTACTCGCTATCTGTTACACAAAGATAGTAAACATTAGTACCATTTACTAAGAAAGTCATGAACCCATTAAGCTTGAAGAACATCTTTCTGTCATGCGATTGAAGTTGTGCGATTGGGTTCAACAGTGCGATTGAACCGTGCGAAAGGGGTTCAGTCGTACGATTGAATGGTCGAATGAGGTTCGTCGTGCGATTGACCCCATACGTATCTCAGTGTGTGCGATTGGGTCCTACGCATATACCTTCATGCGGTTACCTCAGTCATGCGACTGAACTTCATACACATGGTTCAGCCATGCGTATGGGCAGTTTGAGCCCTTCAGTCGTGCGACTGAAGTTCATCATGCTGTCCATTCGCATGAAGACCAACTGTGCGATTCACATTTTCAGTTTCACCAATTTTTTGTTTTAACCTCTATATCTAGTTCATTGGACTCGCCATCTCGTCACTAATGACCTAGTAAACTTAATTTTAACATTTAGCTTAGTTTGTGTAGGTTATTAGGGCATTTTTCAGTTCGATCAAAGTTTCATTCGAATAACCTAAATTGGACTCAAAATCTTCTAATTTCTACAAGATTGAACTACAATGTACCTGTATTCTTGTCAATCGAAAGTCAGAAGATGAATTGCAATGTGAACAACTATCTCTAGAGATTTTGGCAGGGTAACGGTAAAGAAAGCGATTTGGGGTGCGATTGGGAGTGATGAGTGAGATCGATCGACTGAGGTCCTTTAAATACTGACCCTAAGTTCAATCGGCCGACTGGCCTCATTCGCATAGTTCATTCGGGCGACTGAGGTTCAGTCGTGCGATTGTCCAGTCGGTCGCATTCAGTCGGCCGACTGAGTCTCAGTCGGTCGACTGCCTCATTCGGTCTCCTTCATACGCATCTTTAGTTGACCGACTGAGCCTCAGTCGGTCTACTGTTTCATTCTCCCCTTCTATTCGGTCGAATGGATCATTTTCATGTCCAATCGGCCGATTGGAAGCCATTCGCCTATTAGTGGTCGATAACCATGATCCACTAGTGCGAATGGGTCACACTTTGTGAGTTTACAGTCATTTTGAACATTTACTATTAAGACCCTTTTCACTTTTGATATTAACATTGTAAGCTCTTAACCAATTCAGTCACTTCAGACGTGACCTTTTAAACTTTGAAAAACATGTGGCCATCTAGACATGACCCTTTTTAGGTAAGTTAATCCCTTCTGATTTCCCTGATGTAGCGACAGACACACAAATTAAAAGATAAACATAGAACTTAAACTAACTACACAACTAAAGTTTATTTTGGACCTTTTGTGAGAGATAAAACCTAAGATGGAAATCTAAGGGATTTGGTTAGGGAGTAGACAACTTCAACTTAGATTGATATATGGACCAATTCAATTTTGGAATCATACAGGAACATCAAATCATTTGGGACTTGTTATTAAAACTTTTTGATGCTTAATTCTTGGTGTTCATCCAGAGTCGTTAGCAACTTAAGGAAATCATACTGAAACTCTTAGATTTTCACATTGATTTGAACTCTTGAGAATGTAACCACTAAGATTGTCAGTATGTTTGTCCACTTAAATCCATACACAGACTTTTGACGCAGACTGGTGACTGATTTAGGTTTATTTTCTTCAGCTAACATTTGTGGATCCCACACTTATATGGTAATCAACATTCCTCAGAGGTTTTTGAGCAGTCTACGGGTATTATTACAAGAAGAGACTATTCTTAGAGCTTTCAAAGAGAAGCCTGTCCTCAGGTCAGTGCCATCGCACAGCAGAGAGGCGGCAAACAACAATGAATTCTAGAATATCTTGGTTATGCTTATCCTCAGGTCAGTGCCATCGCACAGCAGAGAGGCACACAACCTATCTCCTTGTTAGAGCAGCTTATTTTATTGGACACAATATGCACCAACAACATAAGTCATTAGCTTTATTGCATTTGTCTTTCATTTTTTTCTTGCTTTGCTCTAATTATGGTCATCCGCACACTTTTGTGGCATTAAATGCTCATTACCCCTTATTGGAATATATTTGATTGTGTTAACCAGTGATAAGATGGAAGCCCACAGTGAGTTGAACAACTTAGTTTGATCTTGAGATCACCAATCAGGTCTAATTGTCTATCGTGTTGAATCTACCAACATATCATTTGTGGTCTAGCAGCCTCTAAGTCTACTTTCTTTGTGTCACCTTAGGAGTTGCTAGTTTTCTATCAACTTCTCTTTTTATATTGCTTAGACTACACAGACTTATACTTTGAACTTTTGCATCTTTTCAAAACTTAAATTTTTAAAATCCCTCTTGATTTGTTCCTGTGTACTATCATTTTCCAAGGTATTGAATCGGTATCACAGACATAATCTACCTTATTTCAGCTAGTTACCCCTTCTCCCTCAATTTTTTATATTTTTTTTATTTTTTTTAATATTTTTTTTTAATGTTAACTTGCTGACATATTCTTCCCTTAAAATACTAAAATCATTGCGGATTTAATTATTTTTGGATTTTAATAAACAGCAAAATAACATGAGTTTAAATATAACAGACAAAAAGAGAAAAACAGATAACATAAAATAAAATAAACGTTAACGAAACTACCTCGGACTACACATTATTTTCATCAGGAATTACCTCACTTTTCTTTTTAACGTCGTTGACCTCTAGCAAATATTGAAAACGTGGTTTATCAAAGGCTTTAGTATAGAGGTCAGCACGTTGAAAATCAGTATTAATTTTAACCACATCAATTAAGTTCTTTTCAAAACAGTCTCTTATGAAGTGGTATTTAATACCGATGTGTTTGGTCTTAGGATGTTGAACCGAATTTTTGGTTACTGTAATTGCAGCAGAGTTATCAACAAAAATAGGAGTAGATGAGAATTTTAAACCGTAATCCCGCATTTGCTGTTGAATCCAAATGATTGTGAACAGCAACTTGCAGCAGCAACATATTCGGCTTCACAGGTTGACAATGCAACCGATGTCTGCTTCTTACACTGCCATGTAACTAATCTTCTCCCAAAGAATTGACACCCCGCTGATGTAGACTTGTAGTTCATTTTGCAGCCTCCATAGTCCGAGTCACTATACGCTGTGAGCTCAAAATCATCATAATGAGGATACCACAACCCCAGTGTGGGTGTACCCTTTAGATAGCGAAAAATCCTTTTGACCCCGATCAGATGATTGACCTTTGGTTTAGCCTGATATCTGGAACATAAACATGTAGCATACATGATATCAGGTCTTGAGGAAGTGAGATACATGAGGGATCCAATCATTCCTCCGTACATAGTGGCATCTACAAGATCTCCATTCTCATCAGGTGCTATATCATGATTCGTAGCAAGTGGAGTCCCAGCAGCAGAAGCATTCTCCATGTCAAAGCGACTGAGAATGTCTCCTACATACTTGGTCTGATGTAGAAAGATCCTATTAGGCGTTTGATCCACCTGTAACCCGAGAAAGAACTTCATCTCCCCCATAGCACTCATCTCAAACTCGTTCTTCATCACTGCTTCAAACTCTTTGCATAGCTCTTCGTTCTTTGACCCGAAGATTATGTCATCAACATATATCTGCACAAGCAGTAGGTCGCCATCCTTTTCTTTAATAAACAGTGTACAGTCAATAACTCCCCTGCGAAAGCCGTGTTTCACAAGATGAGTCGAGAGTTTCTCATACCAATCTCGAGGAGCTTGATGAAGCCCATATAAAGCTTTGTCGAGCTTGTAAACTCTATCCCGATGATAAGGGTCTTCAAATCCCTCGGGTTGACTTACATAGACTGTTTCCCTGATTTCCCCATGAAGGAATGCACTATTCACATCTAATTGGTAGACTTTAATCTTCATGTACGATGCATAGGCAAGGAAGATACGAATGGCTTCCATCCTTGCCACGGGTGCAAACACCTCATTATAGTCAATCCCCTCGACTTGGCGAAAACCTTGAACCACCAGTCGAGCTTTGTTCCTGATAATGACTCCTTGGTCATCCTTCTTGCATTTTAGTACCCATTTGGTGCTAATGACTTTAGCACCTTTAGGTCTATCAACCAGAGTCCATACACCTAACTTCTTAAACTGCAGAAGTTCTTCTTGCATGGCACTCACCCACGCCTCATCATTTAATGCTTCACTGACATATTTTGGCTCAACCTGTGAAACAAAACATCGATAAGCACCATCATGAATGTAACCCTTCTCGATAACTGAGGCGTAATCAGCTGAGTATAGCTGATTTCGGGTTTGTACTCCTGATTGGACATCTCCAATAACATTGTCAAGGGGATGATAGACGTTTAGTCATGATCCTGGAGTAGTCGGCACAGTCACCTTCGAACCAAGATTGTGAACATTTTGTTCTGCATCTGAGGGAGGTGGAGTTTGAGGTTCCGAAGTCGAGGGTGCATCAGTTATGGATGCTTGTGGACTTTCAGGAACTGGAACCTGTTCCTCCTGACTATTTTGGTCATCTGCTTCAGTTTCATCTTCAGAGGAGGAGTCACTGTCATCGACTACCCCTTCTGACTGAGTAGATGATTCTCCCTGTGTGCTAGATGGTGTATTTCGAATATCATACATCATCCTAGTAGCTAACTCATCATCCGAGGGAGAGAGAGGTATGTTGAAGGATTTGAAGAATCCATCATAATCGAAGAAGTATGCAGGTCCTTTGCCTGTAGGTGGTGTGGTATATCTTTGAACGTCGACATTACACCACACTTCTACAAGACCCGTTGAGTTATTGTAAACTCTCTTGTTCGGTATGTTGTATCCTAGAAAAATTCCTTCAACTGCCTTCTCGTTGAATTTTCCTTCTTGTGTCTTCTTCAGAAGTGTACACGGTGCGCCAAAAGGTTCAAGATACTCCAAATTCGGTTTCCGTCTTTGTAGTAGCTCATAACATGTCTTTCCATGGCGCTTGACTATTAGGACTCGATTCAGTGTATAACACGCATTTGCCACTGCCTCATTCCAGAATTGGATAGGCAGTTTCGAGTCTGCCAGCATAGTCCGTGCTGTCTCTATCAAACTCCTATTCTTTCTCTCAGCAACACCATTCATTTGAGGTGTGTAAGCAGAAGTGAATTTATGCACAATTCCCTTTTCCTTGCGGTATGCCTCCATCCTTTGATTCTTGAATTCTGTCCCGTTGTCTGAGCGTATTTGTCTAACTTTTAGCTTGTAGAGAGATTCCAGTTTGGTTACTAATTCCTTGAATGTCTCCAAAGTTTCTGATTTGGATTTCAGAAACATTACCCAAGTGAACCTTGAGTAGTCATCAGTGACCACAAAACAGTACACGTCGCCTGCAATCCTCCTTGTACTAACTAGACCAAACAGATCCATGTGAAGAAGCTCAAGAGGAAGTTCTATTGAATGAACTTTCTTTTCCTTATGAGACTTCTTTGTCTGTTTGCCTTTCTTGCAAGCTACACAAAAGTCAGGAAGTTGGAAGTTCTTGACATTCACTCCTCTCACTAAATCCTTCTGAATCAAATGATTCATCTTCCTTTGACTAATGTGTCCCATTCTCTAATGCCAGGAGATTGAATCCTTCTCAGTAGCTTTAGATAAGAAACACTGAACCTCATGATCCGTTGTAGCAGCTGTTGATAGATCCAAGACATAAAGGTCTTTATATCTTGAAGCAGTCATCAGAACTTGGTCCTCTGGGATCATATATTCTTTCTTCAGCACGTAACACTTCTGGTTATCGAAGATGACTTTAAATCCTTTATCACTGATTTGGGAAACAGAAAGTAAGTTGTTCTGAAGTTGTTGAACGTAGTTCACCTTATCAAACTTAACTTTCTGATTTCCCACTTCTCCCTGAGCTGTGATATAGCCTCCTTTGTTTCCTGCAAAGGAAACATGCCCTCCTTTTATTTGTTTGACGTTAGATAAAAGGGCTCTATTTCCTGTCATGTGCCTGGATGTTCCGCTGTCTATAATCCACGTGTTAGTCTGAGCACTGTATCGAACACCCTGCAGATACAAAGTAAATGAATTAGTTTAGGTTAGGAACCCAACTTTGACTGTCTTGGGTTTCCCAGAGGCATCACACATCATAAACTCCACCCATTGACCATTACAGGGTGAGGGTAGCTCAGGTTCCTTCTTGTCATCAGTATTAGACACGTAGGTGGACTTTTCTTTCCATAAGCCAGATTTGTGCAATGCCTGTTTATGATAAACAGTTGTCTGGCTTACAGGTTGGACTTTAGGTTCACTAGCTCTTCTAGGTGGAGTTAGAGAACTCCGCTTAGAAGACCTAGGTCTAGAGTCCTGAAGATCAATCTTCTTCCTAGGTGTCTGATAGAAATGACAATAGGAAGCAATATGTCCACATTCTCCATAGTTGTAGCATGACCTGCTATCAACTTTATGAGTAGACTTTCTTTGTGGAGAAGTGTGTGACACTCTAGTAACATCAACCACTTTAGTTTTGACTCTTGTATGTTTGATGTTTTCTCTGACTTAACAAAATTTACTGTTTTAACCTATTTCACTTTTTGGTTAACTGGTTTTTGACTTGAAGCATGTGAAAAAGTAGCCTTTGAAGTCCTTTTAGGTTCTGATTTGACTCTGTTTGACCCTGACTTTAAGTTAACCTTTTCAAATTCATTTTCCAGGTTAACACAAGGCAATTTACCCTTTGCCTTTGAAGTGGCCTCCTTTTGTTTCTAACCAGATTCAGTAGATGAACATGAGGTGTCTGGATCTGTAACAAGAGAAGTAGTCACCAATGATCCTTGATGGGGTTATTATTTACTGGTCTAGACTTAGTGTTCATCAAGGTCTCAAGTGGTGGTGGAACCACTTTGTAGCCTAATCCCTCCCCGTTATTCCTTTCTCTCACTAAGTGTTGAACTATGTGTCAAGAACTAGTCCAACTATGCAGTTTCTGTTTCAGTGAATTGACTTCTACTTCTAGAACTGCCTTTTGTTTCTTAGTGTCTTCTAGGGAGTTTAGATAGTACCTAATGTCATTTTCTTGGTTAAAGGCCACTACTTCAGTTTCCCTAAGTTGTTAGTCAATAGGTCTATCTTTTCTTTATAACAATGCTCATTTTGTTTTAGTACTCTATTTGCCTCAGTGCACAGACGTAAATCTTTTACTAGTTATCATTATGATCTAATAACCTAGCAATTTTTCATCTATGCTATTCCTAAAAGTGTCATAATCGAACAAGCATGATTATTAAAAATTTGGTCAGTGGTACTTACCTGAGTTGGTTCAGAAGAGTTAGCCATCAGTGCAGCATCAGATGTTTCTGGTTTTGGTGATTCTGAATTTTCTTTCTCTAACGTGGAAACTTCCTCAATTGGTTTGTAACTGACCTCGGCTGCAGTTGTTTCTTCACTATGTGACATTGCTATCTCAACTGCTATATCACCTTCACTCGCAGAATCATCATCAATATCCTCAACACTGGCAATGTTAGATTCTCCTGGTGAGACAAACCTAAAACTCCAATCCTGTCCTTCATCATCATGAGCAGTTAAGGCTTTTGGATCCTTGTTTGATGAAGTAGAACTAGAGGCTTGCTTGTCTTGGCGAGTAAAGGATGAGAACGGGTTCCCATTCCCTGTCTTCTTTGGCTTGACACATTCTCTTTTGAAGTGCCCCTTCTCACCACAGTTAAAGCAGGTCACTTTACTCTTGTCGAAGCCAAAGGTGGTATCCTTAGTAGCAACCAAGTTCTGTCCAGTCTTTTTCACAAACTTCTTCGTCCTCCGGACAACACTTGCTAAGGCCCACATTATATCCATTCTCTCAAGCTCCATCTCATCCACCTGCTCGTAGTCCTCATCTGCCAGATGGCAGTTTCCAATCTTCCCGGCAACAAGTCCATCATATGAATGAACCACTGCTGCTAAAAGATCCATATGCTCTCTAGCTACTTCCACGGTCACATTACCGAGGTTCTCGATCTTCAGTTTGGTAGCGTTTGCTTCTGATCCAATATAATGGGTACTTGATGACCCAGACATGTCTGATCCAGAAGGAGAAGCATGTGAAGGACCTGACGAGCTAGACACAAAAGCAGTTTGGAGGGGTGCTCCAGATGTCTTAGCTTGAGGCGTGGCATTGTATAAAGCTGGATTTTATGTGTACGAAGACTTCTAAGCTCTATACTTCATCGTTAGTTCTTCTTCTCGCAACTTAAGAATGAAGTCATTTATATCCGGCTTTACAAGGATTCCATTCTGTCTCAGGTTAGACACGAATGTAGCCCACTTATCATGCAACCCGTCTGCGAAGTTGCTTACTTTCTCTTCCATGGTAGTAGCCACTCCATGTGTATACAATTCGCTCATCAAGTGGTAGAATCTGTCTATTACTTCGTCCAAACTTTCATTACAAATTGATGAGAAGTTATCGAATTCCTTCTTTAACTCCTTTGCCGTGATTGCCTTCAATGATGCATTACCATCATATCTTTTCTCTAGCTCATCCCACAGTTTCTTGGACTGCTTGTTCTCTGAATACTGGTGGAATATGTCTTTGGGGATAGACTGAGTGATCAATGCATACACTCTTTTCTCTGCATTGTACTTTACTTTCTGTGCGTCTGTCATCCCGCTTAATGTTAGCTTAACTCCATCAGCTCCCACCGGTGTACTATAACCAATCTCAATGGCTTCCCACAGATTAGGATCTACTCCATTAAGGTAGATCTCAAAACGTTGTTTCCAGTGGGGAAACTCATCTAAAGTCAAAAGCGTTGGTGGTTTATTGTGATTCCGCACCTCACTCTCAAGCAACAGCAGGTGCTGTATCCTTGAGTCCTTCCCAGCAGTAAAGGCTGACATCTGATCTTCCATGACTAATAAACTTATAATCTAATCAAACAAACTTTCACTGATGCGACTGAAGGATGCGAATGAGCTAATCGTGCGTATAAGCTCTGCGATTGGTTCAATCGTGCGGCTGAACTAGGCGATTGGTTCAGTCGTGCGAATGAATCTGGTGCATATGAGCTATGCGAACGAACGGTTCAGTCGTACGAATGAGGGTGCGACTATGTCCAATCGTGCGTATGGGCAATGCGAATGGAGTCCAGTCGTGCGAATGAGTCACTCGTGCGACTGAAGCTGCTGTTTTGCGAAAATTTCTAGGTTTGACGGTTTTTAGCCGTAAAGATTCGAAATTTCACAAGTTCTAATCGCCTAAGTCCGTAGAAACCAAACTTAGATGAGCAGGGTACTTCCAAGATCACTTTTGATGCCAAAGATTGCGTTTTTAGTGCAAAAACACAAACTTTTATGCAATCTTGATTGAATCAACACGTAATCAAGAGCCAATAGCTCTGATACCACTTGTTAGGACCTGTTATTTGACCGAAATACCTTGTGATTAACGTGTAAACCAGATCAAATAGTGCGGAATCCTATTTGATTGGCGATCCAATCAGTGAGAACACACGAAGAATCAATCAAGGATTGAAACTAATGTTAGAAATCGATTGGGAATCGATCTAAAGTGTTCTATGAACTTGGAGAACGAATTATGAGGTTTCTGGACAGCTAGGGTTCGTCTGGAATCGTACTTGATCGAGAGTTTTTTGTTTTTCACGAATTGAGTTGTATTTATAGGTTGGTATTATTCAATCGTGCGACTGAACCATTAGTCTGATTCATTCGTGCGATTGAACCATGCGGTTGATTCATTCGTACGACTGAGTGTTCAGTCGTGCGACTGAGCCAATCTTATATTACAATCGTACGACTGATCCAGTCTCCTGGTTCAGTCATGTGACTGAGTCAATCGTGTGAAGTTATTCATGCGTATGATTCATTCGCATGAGCCATTCGCATGAGAACTTCATTAAGTTAAGTTTGAATGTTTTAATTATATAACTTAATGTGCAACCATTCAAATAATCATAAACCAAATCAATTCAGTCACGACTCATTAATGAACTATTAAACATTATAACTAACAGACTATCAATATCATTTCATTAATCATACCAAACAAGATCTATAACATCACATATCATGATCTAGGGACAAACATGTATCAACAATATCGATAGTTTTCATTCAGATTGATTCAACGGATTTTTGAGGTAATAATGTTGAAAGTTGGTTGCGGTGTATTAGGGATAAGTTTTGGGCAAAAGTGGATTGATATTAAGCGTCATTCGTGTGATGTCCTGTTTGGTTTTGGTTTACAATAATAGTTGATCCTAAGTTGCATGTGTGATCGATTAGTGTGATTCCAATAAAGATTATAATCAGATTTAAATAGATTGGTTTGAGGGTGTGTTTAAAAGACATGAAAATCAAAACTCCATTGCCTTTGAGGTTGTCAACAAAAGCAAAAGAAATACAAGCTAGTACTACTGTTGTTTAACATTTTTGTATAAGTAGTTCATTTCCCATATATTTAATTAATCTTTTTCCTTGATCACACATTATGTTTCTTGTTTGACTTCTTATTAATTTTGTTTCCAACGTAATTTAATTCTCTCTTCTTTCCTACAAATATACAAATAGTTTATCGGTTCTTTGCATCTCATTTCCACCCTTAATGGTTGAAAAAGGATTCTTTGTATCGATTGTTGTCATTGAGGTTGATTCAAGGGATTTTTGAGGCAAAAATGTTGAAAGTTGGTTGTGGAGTATTGTGGATAAGTTTTGGGCAGGAGTGGATTGATTTTAAAGGTCATTCATGTGGTGTCATGTTTCGTTTTGGTTTAGATTAAACAATAGATCCTATGTTGCATGCGTGACCGATTAGTGTGACTCCAATGAAGATTATAAACAGATTTGAATACATTGGTTTAAGAGTGTGTTTAAAAGACTTGAGAAACAGAATTCCATTGCATTTGAGGTTGTACCAAAAGCAATATAAATACAAGCTAGAACTAGTGTTGTTTTACATTTTTATATAACTAGTTCATTTCCCATATATTTAATTAATTTATTTTCTTAATCACACATTACGTTTCTTGTTTGACTTCTTATTAGTTTGGTTTCCATTTAATTTAATTCTCTCTTCTTTTCTACTGATATACGAATAGTTTATTGGTTCTTTGCACCTCATTTCCTTCCCTTAATGGTCTGAAAAGAATCTTCGTATCGATAGTTTTCATTCAGATTGATTCCATGGATTTTTGAGGTAATAATGTTGAAAGTTGGTTGTGGAGTATTATGGATAAGTTTTTGGTAGAAGTGGATTTATTTTAAGGGTCATTGGTGTGTTGTCGTGTTTGGTGTTGGTTTCGATTAAATACTTAATCCTATGTTGCATGTGTGATCGATTAGTGTGATTCCAATAAGGATTATAATCAAATTTGAATAGATTGGTTTGAGAGTGTTTAAAAGACTTGAGAGTCAAAGCTCCATTGCCTTTCAGGTTGTTACCAAAAGCTAAAGAAATACAAGCTAGAACTAGTGTTGTTTAAGATTTTTGTATAACTAGTTCATTTCACATATATTTAATTAATCGTTATTCTTGATCACACATTACGTTTCTTGTTTAACTTCTTATTAATTTCGTTTCTAATGTAATTTAATTGTCTCTTGTTTCCTACTGATATACGTATAGTTTATCGGTTCTTTGCATCTTGTTTCCTTCCCTTAATGGTCGAAAAAGGATTCTTTGTATCAATTGTTGTCATTTGGGTTGATTCAATGGAATTTTGAGGTAGTAATGTTGAAAGTTGTTTGTGGAGTATTGTGGATAAGTTTTGGGCAGGAGTGGATTGATTTTAAAGGTCATTCGTGTGGTGTCATGTTTGGTTTTGTTTTGATTAAACAATAGATCCTATGTTGCATGCATGACCAATTAGTGTGATTCCAATGAAGATTATAAACATATTTGAATAGATTCGTTTAAGAGTGTGTTTAAAAGACTTAAGAATCAAAACTCCATTGCATTTGAGGTTGTTTTTGGGTAAAGGGTTACCTCGGTGATTCTATTTATAAAGAGGAAATTAAACGTACAAGTAGTGTAGATAGATTCTACACTAATTCTTATATAGTACATGCACCCTATATAAGGAAACCCAAAAAACCAGCTAACAAATGAACTAGCCCATCAAACAAACAAATAAAGAAAACTAACTAAATTAAGACCTATGCATCCCCAAATCAACTTCCATCATGCGAGACTAATTAAGACTAATGCATCCCCAAACAAATAAAGAAAACAAACTAGCCTTTGAGATTGTTACCAAAAGAAATATAAATACAAGCTAGAACTAATTTATTTTCTTGATCACACATTACGTTTCTTGTTTGACTTCTTATTAGTTTCGTTTCCAATGTAATTTAATTCTCTCTTCTTTTAACTGATATACGAATAGTTTATTGGTTCTTTGCACCTCGTTTCCTTCCTTTAATGGTTGAAAAGAATCTTTGTATCGATAGTTTTCATTCAGATTGATTCAACGGACTTTTGAGGTAATAATTTTGATAGTTCGTTGTGGAGTATTATGTATAAGTTTTGGGCAGATGTAAATTGATTTTAAGGGTCATTCGTGTGTTGTTATGTTTGATTTTTGTTTCGATTAAATACTTGATCCTATGTTGCATGTGTGATCGATTGTGTGATTCCAATAAAGATTATAATCAAATTTGAACAGACTGGTTTCAGAGTGTGTTTAAAAGACTTTAGAATCAAAACTCCATTGCATTTGAGGTTGTTACCAAAAGCAAAAGAATATGTAACACCCGGTTATTTTTTTTAAAGTCGAAGAAAGATGAATAAAGTGAAGAAAAAGAAGAAAAAGAAGAAAATATATTTTACCTAAGTTGAGGGGTAAAAAGACTCAAAAGGAGAAAAAGGTTTGAAAGTGGCTGTAAAGTGGGCATGGCAGCCCACTCTACTCTTACGACACACAGATGTGCATTTTTTTAGAAAGAGAGAAAGAAAAGGGCAAAAAGTTTCGGTCCTTGAAGAACAGGAAGAAGAGGTTCGAATTCAAGGTAAGAATTCGTGGTTTTTAGTGTTCTTAATTGGTTTTGCCTCGGTTGTATGCTTATATGTGTTTGTATGTTTGGTTGTGTGTGTTTGAATGTTTGGTTGTGTGTGTTTGTATGTTCGGTTGTGTGTGTTTTAGTGGGTTTCTAGGTGGTTGAACTTAATTACAGATGAGTTTGGAAGAAGCCATACTCGAGCTGCTATGGTGAGTTCTAGACCCCCTCTTATATATGTTTAACTGATTTTTGGGGCTGGAAATGCTTGAACTTATGTTTTTATAAAAATGGGTTGTATACCCGTATGAATGAATCTGTGTATGTTGCGGTTATGATGTGATTTTGGTCTATGTTCATGCTTGATAACGTTATTGTTGTGTTTCTAAGGCTTCGAAGGTAAGATTTAAGCTTAAAACATAATAGATGAGGATTTGGGAACTGAATCTGATGAATAGTGTGCCCTAGGCTGCTCATACGCCCAAACAGTAGTTCATACGCCTAAGTTTAGAAAACTGCTTAAGTGTTGATAGATGCGGATGGAAAGTCAATACGGATGAACAAAGTCAATGCTGATGAGTAATTCATCCGACTGAGGAAATGCGGATGAGAAATTTATGCACTGAGGAAATGTGGATGAGTAATTCATGCGACTGAGGAAATGCGGATAAACAAAGTTAATGCGGATGAGCATTAACAGATGCGGATGAGTAAATTCAATACGGATGAGAAAGTCTAACTATGAGCAAATGCGGATGAGGATATGCGGATGAGCATTGACAAATGCGGATGAGTAAAGTCAATGCTCATAAGAAAGTCTAAGCGTGAGCAAATGCGGATGAGGAAATGCAAATGAGCATTAACAAATGCGGATGAGTAAAGTCAATGCGGATGAGAAAGGCTAAGTGTGAACAAATGCGGATGAGGAAATGTGGATGAACAAATGTGGATGAGTAAAAAGAAATGCGGATGAACAATAGGCAAATGCGGATGAACACTTAGAATATTTTGTGACTTTTTGGGGAAAAAGTGGAATTTAGGCTTTGACTTGGGATGTTCCCAGGGGCTATGTAAGTTGACTTTTTGAGGTCATAAATGTTATGTTCGGCATGGTATGATGATGTATGATATGATTTGATGATGTATGTATGTATGATGCCCTGTATGATGATGTGCGATTGATGATGTGCGATTGTTGATGTTATGCATGATGGTATGTGTGATGTATCTTTTGTATGCATGCTGATATTTATGAAGATTTGGATGATCTTGCTCACGTTCTTGTTTATGTATGTTTGTCTCCTCATGGTTTCGCGTTGAATGTTAGTGAAAGAAACGATTAAGTATGATGTAACGTAAAGTGGAAGATAATGAAAAGAGGAATGAAATAATTAATGCATGCATTTATGAATGAAAGTATCAAAAGGCTTGCAAGCAAATGAAGGAGGTTCATAACCCATTGAGAGTTGTTAGCTCAACTTATGTGTGTATTTACAGCGTGCGATTTTGGCTAACTCATAAGGGTCCATACACATAGTAGGAGTTCAGTCTTGGTGACTGCTCCAATACGTGCGCTTTCCTAATTACTATGTATTATACAACATGCGATTTTGGCTAACCCATAAGAGTTCACACACACAGGAGGAGTCTATCCTAGTGACCACTCCATACGTGCGATGTGTGTGATATGTGCGATACGTGCGATATGTGCGATACGTGCGGATATGTGCGATATGAGGTCCTTGTCGCTTAACCCTAGATTAATTGCTTGATGCTTTAGAGGGGGGTTAAGTACATGACAGGACCTAGATAAGACTGAAAAGATAATAAAGTACGAAAAGTGCGATAAGTACGAAATGTGTGAAACGTGCGTAATGTACGAAACGAACGATGATGAAGATAATATGATTACCTTGATGTATGTATAAGTGTGATGGTGTGTAATAGTAATGAAAATGTTTTTAATGAATGGAATGTAATGAAATGTATTTATAAAACTAGAACTCACTCAGCAACGCTGACTTTTTATGAATTTTCTAGTTGGCAGGTAAAGTTACTGAGGATGGCGCAGGATAGCTACTTGGCATTTTGGATGTCATTCTTTTGTTAATGTTTTTGCATTGTAATGCGAACAAACAAATGATGGTATTAACTTACAAAAGCAGTTATTATGAAATGAAAGGTTATTTTAATGTTCTGCTGTGATGTTTTATGAAAGTTAAATGTAATTATATGTTTTATGTGCAATGATTGACCAGCTGTAAGTGTCCCAGGAACAGGGCCTTACAAGTTGGTATGAGAGTCAAGTTTAAGTGAAATGGGTAAATATTTCATAATAAACCTTAACTTAATCTGAAAATGGGACGGAAAGGGAATGGATGCCAATCTGAGTAGCTACGTACCATAAGGTATTTTCTTTAATGTTAACCAGTATTACATGCGCATGTTATGTTGTTTATGTGTTACTGGTAGATTTAGATGCTGATGTAGTCAGGATAGGTAATGGTTGGGGTATGAAAAGTAAAGTAAGTGGCTAATCACAACTGAACACTGTAATTAGGGACTTACTATACTTGACATAAAATGAGCTGTCCCTAGAAATAACCGTGTTGGTGTTTGTATCGTTTAGTGTGTTTGTGAATGGCTGGTGGTAGATCTTTGAAAGCTTTATGTGGTGGAGGTCGTGGTGCTAAACCGCAACCCAAAAGAGGAAGGCCTAGAGTTGAAAAGGTGGTTCATGAAGAACCCCAGTCCCCCATCCGGAGGGTGGTGATGAGAGCGCCAATTTGAGAGCCTCGGTAAAAGAGGCTGTTGTGGAAGAAGTCCATCAAGTCATGCAGACGATCTTACCGTCTGTGGTGACCGAATTTATCAAGGTTGTACAAGAAGGAGAAAGAAAGGAGAGAAACAGGTCCTCAGGAGGACGAGGGCAACTGGAGCCCAAAATGGTTCTCTTTGATGATAAAGAAGAGGAAGAAGAAGAGCCTGCGCTGGAGGCGGCACAAGGCTGTTACTACGGGGCATTTCAAAGGTGTAAACCCCCTACTTTTGATGGTAACAACACTACCGCTGCTGCTCACCGGCGGGTGAGAGAAATGGAAGTTGTTCAGAACATCAGCGAGTGTCGAGAAGATTAGAAAGTGAAGTTTGCTGCCCACTCTTTCGTGGACTCAGCTTTATGTTGGTGGGACAATATTGTCCAGGCTATCGGGAGGATGAGGTGGGCAGAGTTAAAGAAGTTGGTGATTGAGGAATTCTATTGTCATAGGGAGATGGATAAGGTTGAGAGAGAGTTCGTGCAGCTACAGGCGGGAACTATGACGCATCAGCATTACACCACCAAATTCAACGAAATGGCATGATTGGTGTCGTATGAGGTGACACCTCTGTCATGAAATATTAAGCGGTATACTCAGGGCTTACCGGCGGATATCTATAGGCACATGATCGCTTCCCGACCAAGCATGTTTAGGTCGGTGGTGGATTTGGTGGAAGGTTGTATGATGAGCGAGAGGTGGTGGTGGCTGAAGCAAGCAAGAAGGGTGGTGGTGATCGGAGTTGGAATGGGAAGAGGTTTGGTCGGGGTGGCACCTCAACAAGTAACAAGAAGGCACGAGTGGACGATCGCCGTGTGGTCACGTCTGGGGCAAGATCGAAGAAGTGTGGCAAATGTGGGAATGAGCACAGTTGCGAGTGTAGGTGGGGGTTGAATGTCTACTTCAAGTGCGGGAAGCCTCGTCATATGGCTAGAGATTGTTGGGCTATGAGGTGTTTCAATTGTGGGGAAAGTGGTCACATGAGTAGGGATTGTAAGAAGCTGAGGGCTGATGGTTTTGGGGTGAAGTAGGCTGGAGGAGAAGGACCGAGGGTGAGCGCTAGAGCATTTACGATGACGCACGAGGAGGCTAGGACGGACCCTGATGTTGTGTGAGGTACGTTTCTAGTAAACTGTACTTTAGCCTTCGTGTTATTTGATTCTGGTGCCAGTAAAAGTTTTATTTCTGCTGCTTTCTGTGCTAAACTGGCTGTTAGTAGTAGGAGTGTAAATGCACCATTTGATGTAGAAACTACCATAGGTAAGTCTACTAGAATTTCTGAGATGATAGAAGGTTGTGACGTGGATCTAGAAGGTCATAAATTTCCGGTTAGACCATTCATGACGACCTTAGGCGGGTTTGATGTAGTCCTAGGAATGGATTGGTTGGCGGAAGAGGAAGCGAACACTATGTGTTGCAAAAAGATGATACGGTTGACAGCGCTTGACGAGAGTATGGTAATGGTTTGTGGTGATCGAGTCACGATGATTCTGAGGGTGATTTTGATGATGGTGGTAGGAAAGTGCATGAGGCGTGGATGTAGTGCCTACTTAGCCTATTTAAAGGATGTGGATACATTAATACCACAACTATCAGATGCACCAAGACATGAAGAAAGATTTTTGGTGGCCGGGTATGAAGTGTGATGTGGTGGAGTACGTGAGTAAACGCCTTACTTGTTTACGAGTGAAGGCCCGGCATGAAAAGGCATATGGAAAGATCAAACCTTTGGATATACGAGAGTGGAAGTGGGAGCACATCACCATCGACTTTATTACGAAGCTACCGCGTGTCGCGTGAGGGTATGATGCCATATGGGTGATAGTTGATCGTTTGACGAAAAGTGCTCACTTCCTACCGATTCACGAGACTTATTCATCCAAGAGGTTGGCGGATCTTTTCATCAAGGAGATCGTAACTCGTCATGGTGTGCTGGTGTCTATTGTGTCCGATCGCAACACTCGGTTTGCATCCAAATTTTGGAAGAAATTCCACGATGCGATGGGGACGTGGTTACATATTAGTACCGCTTATCATCATCAAACAGATGGTCAGTCAGAAAGGACCATTCTGACGCTCGAAGATATGCTTCGGACATGTGTTATCGATTTTGGAGGAAGTTGGGATGAACACTTACTGTTAGCTGAGTTCTCGTATAACAATAGTTATCATGCCAGCATTGGTATGCCCCCTTATGAGATGCTATACGATAGGAGATGCAGAACACCCGTTTGTTGGGGTGATATCGGCCATAAAGAGTTAGGGAGCGTCAAAGTGGTCGAGGCTACGACTGAGAAGCTTGAAAAGATCAAGGCCTTCATGAAGGCAACAAAAGATAACAGAAGTCGTATGCTCATAACGACATAGACCGATTGAGTTCCAGGTGGGTGACATAGTTATGTTGAAAGTCTCACGTTGGAAGGGTATCATTCGGTTCAGAAAGCGGGGCAAGTTGGGCCCGAGATACATAGGGCCTTTCTGAATCATTGCTAGAGTAGGAGAGGTGGCCTACAGATTGGAGTTACGAGATGAGTTAAGTGGAATTCACGCGACATTCCATGTATCTCATATGAGGAAATGTTTAGAAGACAAGGATATGGTTGTACCACTAGTGGATATCAAGGTAGATGAGCAGCTCAATTATGTCGAGCAACCAGTGGCGATCATTGATCAACAAGAGAATAGGTTGTGGAATATAGTGGTTCCTTTTGTTTGTGTACAGTGGAAGCACGAGAAGGGATCTGAGTCTATGTGGGAGACAGAAGAAGAGATGAGACAGCATTACCCACAATTGTTTGAGGAATAACAAGTTTGAGGGACGAAACTTATATAAGAGGGGTGGACTTGAAACACCCGATTATTTTTTTAAAGACGATGAAAGAAGAATAAAGTGAAGAAAAAGAAAGAAAAGATATTTTACCCAAGTTGAGAGGTAAAAAGTGTCAAAAGGACAAAAAGGTTTGAAAGTGGCTGTAAAGTGGGCATGGCAGCCCACTCTACTCTTATAACACCCAGATCTGCTTTTTTTAGAAAGAGAGAAAGAAAAGAGCAGAACGTTTCGGTCCTTGAAGAACAGGAAGAAGAAGTTCGAATTCAAGGTAAGAATTTGTAGTTTTTTAGTGTTCTTAACTGGCCTTGCCTCGGTTGTATGCTTATGTGTTTGTATGTTTGCTCGTGTGTCTTTTAGTGGGTTTCAAGGCGGTTGAACTCAATTACAAATG
This sequence comes from Flaveria trinervia, assembly GCA_025506515.1. NCBI lineage: Eukaryota > Viridiplantae > Streptophyta > Magnoliopsida > Asterales > Asteraceae > Flaveria > Flaveria trinervia. The sequence goes on along the minus strand of CM046453.1, from coordinate 33,034,886 downwards.
AGTTTGGAAGAAGCCATACTCAAGAGCTGCTAAGGTGAGTTCTAGAACCCTCTTATATATGTTTTAACTGATTTTTAGGGCTGGAAATGCATGAACTTATGTTTTTATAAAACTGGGTTTTGTACCCGTATGAATGAATCTGCGTATGCTGCGGTTATGATGTGCTTTTGGTCTATATTCATGCTTGATGATGTTATGGTTGTGTTTCTAAGGCTTAGATGGTAAGATTTAAGATTAGAACATGATAGATGAGGAGTTGGGGACTGAATCTGATGAATAGTGTGCCCTAGGCTGCTCATACGCCCAAACAGTAGTTCATACGCCTATGTTTAGAAAACTGCTTAAGTGTTGACAAATGCAGATGGAAAGTCAATGCGGATGGAAAGTCAATGCGGATGAGAAATTCATGCGACTGAGGAAATGCGTATGAGTAATTCATGCGACTAATGAAATGCGGATGAGTAATTCATGCGACTGAGGAAATGTGGATGAACAAAGTTAATGCGGATGTGGAAATGCAAATGAGCATTGACAGATGCGGATGAGTAAAGTCAACGCGGATGAGAAAGTCTAAGTGTGAGCAAATGCGGATGAGCATTGACAAATGCGGATGAGTAAAGTCAATGCTCATGATAAAGTCTAAGAGTGAGCAAATGTGGATGAGGAAATGCGGATGAGCACTAACAAATGCGGTTGAGTAAAGTCAATGCGGATGAGAAAGTCTAAGTGTGAGCAAATGCGGATGAGGAAATGTGGATGAGCATTGACAAATGCAGATGAGTAAAGTCAATGCGGATGAAGAAATGCGGATGAGTAAAAAGAAATGCGGATGAACAAAAAGGCAAATACGGATGAACACTTAGAATATTTTGTGACTTTTTGGGGAAAAAGTGGAATTTAGGCTTTGACTTGGGATTTTCCCTGGGGCTATGTAAGTTGACTTTTTGAGGTCATAAATGTTATGTTGGGCGTGGTATGATGATGTATGATATGATTTGATGATGTATGTATGTATGATGCCCTGTATGATGATGTGCGATTGATGATGTGCGATTGTTGATGTTACGCATGATGGTATGTGTGATGTATGTTTTGTATGCATGCTGATATGTATGAAGATTTGCATAATCTTGCTCATGTTCCTGTTTATGTATGTTTGTCTTCCCGTGGTTTTGCGTTGAATGTTAGTGAAAGAAACGGTTAAGTATGATGTAATGTAATCTGGAAGATAATTAAAAGAGGAATGAAATAATGAATGCATGCATTATTTAATGAAAGTATGAAAAGGCTTGCAAGCAAATGAAAGGAGGTCATAACTCATTGAGGGTTGTTAGCTCAACTATGTGTGTATTTACAACGTGTGACTTTGGCTAACTCATAAAGGTCCATACACATAGTAGGAGTTCAGTCTTGGTGACTGCTCCAATACGGCGATTTCCTAATTACTGTGTATTATACAGCGTGTGATTTTGGCTGACCCATAAGAGTTCACACACATAGGGGAAGGCTGTCCTAGTGACCACTCCATACGTGTGATATGTGCGATATGTGTGACATGTGCGGTATGTGTGATATGGGGTCCTTGTCGCTTAATCCTAGATGAATTGCTTGATGCTTTAGAGGGGGGTTAAGTACATGACACGACCAAGATAAAAGTGAAAAGATAATAAAGTACGAAAAGTGCGATAAGTACGGAATGCGCGAAATGTACAAAACGAACGATGATGAAGATAATATGATTACCTTGATGTATGTATGATGTGTGATCACGTGCAATAGTATGAAAATGCTTTTAATGAATGGAAGGTAATGCAATTTTTTAATAAAACTAGAACTCACACAGCAACGCTAACTTGTTATGCATTTTCTAGTTAAAAGGTAAAGTTGTTGAGGATGGTGCGGGGCAGCTACTTGGCATTTTGGATGGCATTCTTTTCTTAATGTTTTTGCATTGTAATGTGAACAAACGAATGATGGTATTAACTTGCCAAAGAAGTTATTATGAAATGAAAGGTTATTTTAATGTTCCGCTGCGATGTTTATGAAAGTTAAATGTAATTATATGTTTTATGTGCAATGATTGAGTAGCTATAAGTGTCCCGGCAACAAGGGCTTACAAAATACAAGCTAGAACTAGTGTTGTTTAACATTTTTGTATAACTAGTTCATTTCCCATATATTTAATTAATCTTTTTTCTTGATCACACATTGCGTTTCTTGTTTGACTTCTTATTAGTTTCGTTTCAACATAATTTAATTACCTCTTCTTTCCTACTGATATACAAATAGTTTTTCGGTTCTTTGTATCTCGTTTCCTTCCCTTAATGACTGAAAAAGGATTCCTTGTGTCGATTGTTGACATTCAGGTTGATTCAATGGATTTTTGAGACCAAAATATTGAAAGTTGGTTGTGGAGTATTGTTTATAAGTTTTGGGCAGGAGTGGATTGATTTTAAAGGTCATTCGTGTGGTGTCGTGTTTGGTTTTGGTTTCGATCAAACAATAGATCCTATGTTGCATGCATGACCGATTATTCTGATTCCAATGAAGATTATAAATAGATTTGAATAGATTGGTTTAAGAGTGTGTTTAAAAGACTTGAGAATTAAAACCCCATTGTATTTGAGGTTGTTACTAAAAGCAAAATAAATACAAGCTAGAATTAGTGTTGTTTAACATTTTTGTATAACTAGTTCATTTCCCATATATTTAGTTAATTTATTTTCTTAATCACACATTACATTTCTTGTTTGACTTCTTATTAGTTTGGTTTCCAGTTTAATTTAATTCTCTCTTCTTTTCTACTGATATATAAATACTTTAATGGTTCTTTGCACCTCGTTTCCTTCCCTTAATGGTCAAAAAAGAATCTTCATATCGATAGTTTTTATTCCGATTGATTCCACAGAGACTTTTCAGATCATAGTGTTGAAAGTTTGTTGTGGAGTATTATGGACAAGTTTTGGGTAGAAGTGGATTGATTTTAAGGGTCTTCGTCTGTTGTCGTGTTTCATTTTGGTTTCGATTAAATACTTGATCCTATGTTGCATGTGTAATCAATTAGTGTGATTCAAATAAAGATTATAATCAAATCTGGATAGATTGGTTTCAGTGTGTGTTTGAAAGACTTGAGAATCAAAACTCCATTGCCTTTGAGGTTGTTACCAAAAGCTGAAGAAATACAAGCTAGAACTAGTGTTGTTTAACATTTTTTATAACTAGTTCATTTCCTATATATTTAACTAATCTTTTATCTTGATCACACATTATGTTTCTTGTTTGACTTCTTATTCATTTGGTTTCCAATGTAATTTAATTCTCTATTCTGTCCTACTGATATACGAATAGTTGATTTGTTTTTTGCATCTTGTTTCCTTCCCTCAATGGTTGAAAAAGGATTCTTGAATTGATTATTGTCAGTTAGGTTGATTCAATGGATTTTGAGCTAATAATGTTGAAAGTTGTGTGGAGTATTGTGGATAAGTTTTGGGCAGAAGTGGATTGATTTTAAAGGTCATTCGTATAGTGTGGTGTTTAGTTTTGGTTTCGATTAAACAATAGATCCTATGTTGCATGTGTGATAGAGTAGTGTGATTATAATAAAGATTATAAACATATTTGAATATATTGGTTTGAGAGTGTGTTTAAAAGACTTGAGAATCAAAACTCATTGCATTTGAGGTTGCTACCAAAAGCAAAAGAAATACAACCTAGAACTAGTGTTGTTTAACATTTTTGTTTAACTGGTTCATTTCCCATATATTTAATTAATCTTTTTTCTTTATCATACATTACGTTTCTTGTTTGAATTCTTATTTGTTTCATTTCCATTGTAATTTAATTCTCTCTTCTTTCCTACTGATATACGAATAGTGTATTGGTGCTTTGCACCGTGTTTCCTTCCCTTAATGGTTGAAAAAGAATCTTCGTATCGATAGTTTTCATTCAAATTGATTCAAAGGATTTTTGACGTAATAATGTTGAAAGTTGGTTGTGTAGTATTATGGACAAGTTTTGGGCAGAAGTGGAATAATTTTAAGGGTCATTCATGTGGTGTTGTGATTCGAATAAAGATTATAATCTGATTTGAAAAGATTGGTTTGAGAGTGTGTTTAAAAGACTTGAGAATAAAAACTCCATTGCCTTTGAGGTTGTTAACCAAAAGCAAAAGAAATACAAGTTAGAACTAGTGTAGTTTAACATTTTTGTATAACTAGTTCATTCCCATATATTTAATTAATCATTTTTCTTAATCACACATTATGTTTCTTGTTTAACTTCTTATTAGTTTTGTTTCCAATGTAATTTAATTCTTTCTTCTTTCCTACTCATATACAAATAGTTTATGGTTTATTTGCATCTCGTTTCTTCCCTTAATGATTGGAAAAGGATTCTTTGTATTGATTGTTGTCATTCAAGTTGATTCAATTCATTTTTGAGGCAATAATGTTGAATGTTGGTTGTGGAGTATTGTGTAGTATTGTGGATATGTTTTGGGCAGGAGTGGATAGATTTAAAGGTCATTCGTGTGGTGTCGTGTTTGGTTTTGGTTTCAACTAAAAAATAGATCATATATTGCATGCATGACCGATTAGTGTGATTTAAGTGAAGCTTATTAATAGATTTGAATAGATTAGTTTCAGAGTGTGTTTAAAAGACTTGAGAATCAAAACTCCATTGCATTTGTGGTTGTTACCAAAAGCAAAAGAAATACAAGTTAGAACTAGTGTAGTTTAACATTTTTGTATAACTAGTTCATTCCCATATATTCAATTAATCATTTTTCTTAATCACACATTATGTTTCTTGTTTAACTTCTTATTAGTTTTGTTTCCAATGTAATTTAATTCTTTCTTCTTTCCTACTCATGTACGAATAGTTTATGGTTTATTTGAAACTCGTTTCCTTCCCTTAATGGTTGGAAAAGGATTCTTTGTATTGACTGTTGTCATTCAAGTTAATTCAATTCATTTTTGAGGCATTAATGTTGAATGTTGGTTGTGGAGTATTGTGGATAAGTTTTGGGCAGGAGTGGATAGATTTAAAGGTCATTTGTGTGGTGTCGTGTTGGTTTTGGTTTCAACTAAAAAATAGATCATATGTTGCATGCATGACCGATTAGTGTGCTTCGAGTGAAGCTTATTAATCGATTTGAATAGATTAGTTTCAGAGTGTGTTTAAAAGACTTGAGAATCAAAACTCCATTGCATTTGTGGTTGTTACCAAAAGCAAAACAAATACAAGCTAGAACTAGTGTTGTTTAACATTTTTGTATAACTAGTACATTTCCCTTATATTTAATTAATTTATTTTCTTAATCACACATTACGTTTCTTGTTTGACTTCTTATTAGTTTGGTCTCCATTTTAATTTAATTCTCTCTCTTTTCTACTCATATACGTATAGTTGATTGGTTCTTTGCAAGTCGTTTCCTTCCCGTATGGTTGAAAAAGAATCTTCATATCGATAGTTTTCATTCAGATTGATTCAACAATGTTTTTAGATCATAATGTTGAAAGTTGGTTATGGAGTATTATGGATAAGTTTTGGGCAGAAGTGAATTGCTTTTAAGGGTCATTCGTGTGTTGTCATGTTTGGTTTTGGTTTCGATTAAATACTTGATCCTATGTTGCATGTGTGATCGATTAGTGTGATTCCAATAAAAATTATAATCAAATTTGAATAGATTGGTTTTAGAGTGTGTTTAAAAGACTTGAGAATCAAAACTCCATTGCCTTTGAGGTTGTTACCAAAAGCTAAATAAATACAAGCTGGAACTAGTGTTCTTTAACATTTTTGTATGACTAGTTCATTTCCCATATATTTAATTAATCTTTTTTCTTGATCACACATTACACTTCTTGTTTGACTTCTTATTAGTTTCGTTTCCAATGTAATTTAATTCTTGCCTCTTTCCTACTCATATACGAATAGTTTATCGGTCTTTGCATCTCGTTTCTTTCCTCAATGGTTGAAAAAGGATTCTTTGTATCGGTTGTTGTCATTCAGGTTGATTCAATGGATTTTTGAGGTAATAATGTTGAAAGTTGGTGTGGAGTATTGTGTATAAGTTTGGGAAGAAGTGGATTGATTTTAAAGGTCATTCGTGTGGTGTGGTGTTTGGTTTTGGTTTCGATTAAACAATAGATCCTATGTTGCATGTGTGATAGAGTTTTGTGATTCCAATGAATATTATAAACAAATTTGAATAGATTGGTTTGAGAGTGTGTTTAAAAGACTAGAGAATCAAAACTCATTGCATTTGAGGTTGCTACCAAAAGCAAATCAAATACAAGCTAGAACTAGTGCTGTTTAACATTTTTGTATAAGTAGTTCATTTCCCATACATTTAATTAATTTATTTACTTAATCACACATTACGTTTCTTGTTTGACTTCTCTCTTCTTTACTTGATCACACATTATGTTTCTTGTATAACTCGTTTCTTGTTTAACATTTTTGTTTCCATTGTAATTTAATTCTCTCTTCTTTCCTACTATATACGAATTGTTTATCGGTTCTTTGCACCTCGTTTCCTTCCCTTAATGGTCGAAAACGAATATTCGTATCGATTTTTTTCATTCAGATTGATCCAATGGATTTTGAGCTAATAATGTTGAAAGTTGGTTGTGGAGTATTATGGACAAGTTTTGGCAGAAGTGGATTGATTTTAAGGGTCATTCGTGTGGTGTGGTGTTTAGTTTTGGTTTCGCATAAATAGTTGATCCTATGTTGCATGGGTGATCAATTAGTGTGATTCCAATAAAGATTATAATTGAATTTAAATAGATTAGTTTGAGAGTGTGTTTAAAAGACTTGAGAAATAAAATTCCATTGCCTTTGAGGTTGTTACAAAAGCAAAAGAAATACAAGCTAGAATTAGTGTTGTTTAACATTTTTGTATAACTAGTTCATTCCCATATATTTTATTAATCTTTTTTTCTTAATCACACATTATGTTTCTTTTTCAACTTCTTATTAGTTTTGTGTCCAATGTAATTTAATTATCTCCTCTTTCCTACTGATATACGAATAATTTATCGGTTCTTTGCATCTTGTTTCCTTCCCTTAATTGTTGAAAAAGGATTCTTTGCATCGATTGTTGTCATTCAGATTGATTCAATGGATTTTTAGGCAATAATGTTGAAAGTTGGTTGTGGAGTATTGTGGATAAGTTTTGGGCAGAAGTTGATTGATTTTAAAGGTCATTCGTGTGGTGTCGTGTTTGGTTTTGGTTTCCATTATACAATAGATCCTATGTTGCATGTGTGACCGATTAGTTTGATGCCAATGAAGATTATAAACAAATTTGAATAGATTGGTTTGAGAGTATGTTTAAAAGACTTGAGAATTAAAATGCCATTGCATTTGAGGTTGGTACCAAAAGCAAAATAAATACAAGCTAGAACTAGTGTTATTTAACATTTTTGTATAACTAGTTCATTTCCCATATATTTAATTAATATTTTTTCTTGATCACACATTGCGTTTCTTGTTTGACTTTTAATTAGTTTCGTTTCCAACGTAATTTAATTCTCTCTTCTTTCCCGCGGATATACAAATAGTTTATCGGTTCATTGCATCTCGTTTCATTCCCTTAATGACGAAAAATGATACTTTGTATCGATTGTTGACATTCATGTTGATTCATTGGATTTTTGACACCATAATGTTGAAAGTTGGTTGTGGAGTATTGTGTATAAGTTTTGGGCAGGAGTGGATTGATTTTTAAGGTCATTCGTGTGGGTCGTGTTTGGTTTTGGTTTCGATCAAACAATAGATCCTATGTTGCATGCATGACCGATTATTCTGATTCCAATGAACATTATAAACAGATTTGAATAGATTGGTTTAAGAGTGTGTTTAAAAGACTTGATAATCAAAACTCTATTGCATTTGAGGTTGTTACTAAAGGAAAAGTAAATACAAGCTAGAACTTGTGTTGTTTAACATTTTTGTATAACTAGTTCATTTCCCATATATTTAGTTAATTTATTTTCTTAATCACACATTATGTTTCTTGTTTGACTTCTTATTTGTTGGTTTCCAGTTTAATTTAATTCTCACTTCTTTTCTACTGATATACAAATACTTTAGTGGTTCTTTACACTTCATTTCCTTCCCTTAATGGTCGAAAAAGAATCTTCATATCGATAGTTTTCATTCAAATTGATTCAACAGATTTTCAGATCATAGTGTTGAAAGTTGGTTGTGGCGTATTATGGACAAGTTTTGGGCAGAAGTGGATGATTTAAGGATCATTCGTGTGTTGTCGTGTTTGTTTTGGTTTCGATCAAACAATAGATCCTATGTTGCATGCATGACCGATTATTCTGATTCCAATGAACATTATAAACAGATTTGAATAGATTGGTTTAAGAGTGTGTTTAAAAGACTTGATAATCAAAACTCTATTGCATTTGAGGTTGTTACTAAAGGAAAAGTAAATACAAGCTAGAACTTGTGTTGTTTAACATTTTTGTATAACTAGTTCATTTCCCATATATTTAGTTAATTTATTTTCTTAATCACACATTATGTTTCTTGTTTGACTTCTTATTTGTTTGGTTTCCAGTTTAATTTAATTCTCACTTCTTTTCTACTGATATACAAATACTTTAGTGGTTCTTTACACTTCATTTCCTTCCCTTAATGGTCGAAAAAGAATCTTCATATCGATAGTTTTCATTCAAATTGATTCAACAGATTTTTCAGATCATAGTGTTGAAAGTTGGTTGTGGCGTATTATGGACAAGTTTTGGGCAGAAGTGGATTGATTTTAAGGATCATTCGTGTGTTGTCGTGTTTGGTTTTGGTTTTGGTTAAATACTTGATCCTATGTTGCATGTGTGATCATTAGTGTGATTCAAATAAAGATTATAATCAAATCTGGATAGATTGGTTTCAGAGTGTGTTTAAAAGACTTGAGAATCAAAACGCCATTGGCTTTGAGGTTGTTACCAAAAGTTGAAGAATAAAAGGTAGAACTAGTGTTGTTTAACATTTTTGTATAACTAGTTCATTTCCTATATATTTAACTAATCTTTTTTCTTGATCACACATTATGTTTCTTGTTTGACTTCTTATTCTGTAAGGCCCCGTTCCCGGGCATCTCACAGCTGGTGGTTCATCGCACATAAAACATTAGAAAACATACATTAATTTTGCAGCGGAATTTAAACATTCATTAATAACTAAGAACATGCCATTCACAACATTTGTTTTCATCTCAAAATACAAGACATGTCAAAATACGGATGTAAGCCTCAAAATGCCCCCAGTAGCTTATCCATCCATGCCTACAACTTCTCAGCATCAACATATACCTGCCAACTATCATGCATACAAAAGTCAACGACGCTGAGTGAGTTCTAGTTTTATAATAAAACATACTTTACTGAGTTAAAAACCATTCTTTACTTTATTTCAAAACATTCTATACTTACATCATTCGTGGTCATGCATTATACGTACATACAGATAATATCATTATTATCTTTGTGATTATGTTCATTAACTTTGTTCATTCAACGTATTACATTATCATTCACTTCCTTTTCTAGATCCGATCAGACTTTACCCTCTTCGTAGCACTCAGCCACGATTACTGAGGTCGAATGACAAGGATCCAATTGTGTACTTTATTACGATAATTCATTTACCTTCATTCATATGTTTGTCCTTCATACATGATCTTTCGTTCAGTACTCTTTATTACTCAATCTTGTCTCATGCAATATCTCATGTCCGAAGACTGATGCTACGCCGGGGCCTGCTCAAAACCCCCGACTCATGTCCGAAGACTGACACAGCATCGTGATACACGCCAAGATCCCATATGATTCTGTTGCAACACAAAGTCGCTCACCTCAAAACTATGTTTGGCTTTATGCCACACCCCCGAAGTTATATATAACTCGGGTAACAACACCCCCACCATCGCGGGTAACACCACTATAGAAATGGTAACAACACCCCCACCGTCGTGGGTAACACCCCCATAGAAATGGGTACCAACACCAACACTGTCGTAGGTACACCCCCATAGAAATGGGTAAACACCCCACCGTCATGGGTACACCCTATAGAAATGGGTAACAACACCCCTACCATCGTGGGTAACACCCCTGTAGAAATGGGTACAACACCCCCCCACCGTCGTGGGTAACACCCCCATACAAATGGGTAACAACACCCCACCGTCATGGGTAACACCCCCATAGAAATGGGTAACAACACCCCCACCATCGTGGTTAACACCCCGATAAAAATAGGTAACAACACCCCCACCGTCATGGGTAACACCCCTATAGAATGGGTAACAACACCCCCACCCTCGTGGGTAACACCCCCATAGAATGGGTAACACACCCCCCCACCGTCGTGGGTAACACCTCTGAATGTCAGTCACAAAGACTGGAACCCTTGCTTGCACACTTTAGGATTTGCTCAACTTCACACGATAGAGCTTTAGGCATTTAGAGCCTTGCACCTCTGTACATAATGCTTTTAAGCCTCTCTGTACTTCTTTCTTTAGTTCATTAATTCATGCATGCATTCATTACGTTCCTCTTTTCATTATCTTCCACATTAGGTTACATAATACTTTCATTACATTTATTAATGTTCAACACAAAGCCAAGGGAAGACATACATACATAATAAGGAACACACATAAACATAAACATATACCCTCAACATCATACACACATCAAACATAAGCCATCACATCATAACCAGGCCATCTTCCCATTTACCCCTTTAAAATCCACTAGAAACCTTAACTCCAAAGTGGGCGCATGGGCCTTCCAGGCGCATCAACATAAAATTCTAAGTATAAAATTACTCTGGGCGCATGGGCACTATTTGGGCGCTTCTTCTGCCTATTTAGGCGCATCAACACTTGGCCATTTTAACACCCTGTGCGCATGGCCCTGTTTAGGCGGATGGGATTCATTTCAGGCGCATGGGCCTTCCTGCTGGGCGCATGGCTAGCAACTTGGACGTCTGGCCAATTGCTGGGCGCATGGCTAGCAACTTGGACATCTGGCCAATTACTGGCGCATGGGCTCCCCTTTGGGTGCATGGGTCACCCCTTTGGGCGCATGGGTCACCCCTTTGGGCGCATGGGCCCCCCCTTTTGGCACATGGCTAGCAATTCAGGTGCATGGACCACTGTTCATGTTCGCCTGAATCATTCTTAAATGTTTTCTATGCCACCAATTTCACCCGATTACCACTCTATCAACCCAAAAGAGATCTAACATACTATACTAAGGCTATCTAAGCTGCTAAACATCATTACTAGCACATAATCGACACTATAACATGCATACATACATACAACATTCCACATAAATCTGTAAAACCACAGTTTTACTTGAAAACATCACTTGGTTTGCATAATAGCCCCCAAACAAGTTGAAATCAATAAAAGAGGGGTTCTAGAAACTCACCTTGAGCATCTTTTTGACAACACTCTCTCTCCAGTTCAGACCCACTTTATTCAGCTCTTTGAATCCCGAAAGTAAACTAAACAACCGGAACTTCGTTCAAGAACCCAATCCCAACTGAAACCGAGCTCAAACAGAGAAGACTTACCTTTTTCAGCTTCTTTTTTCCTCTTTCTCTCTCTCTAGAACGAGAGTCTCTCTCCTCTTCTTCCCGTTTCAGCCGTAAGAAAGAAAAATGATACAGGAAATGGCACCCCTGCCCTTAATCCTTAAAATTATAAGTGTACTTTGTACACTTTTTTCCCCTTCCAGTTGTGCAAAGTCTCAATTCCTTCCACTTACTTTTCTTTTCTTTTGCTTAAATAAATTTGGGGTGTTCAAGTCTACCCTCCTTAAATGGTTTCGTCCTCGAAACCTGTCCGTTTCTCTTCAAACATTTACGGGTAACACTGTCTTCACCTCTTCTTTGGATCTTGCATTATAAAACTTAGATCCTTTAGGCTCACCGCACCGCACAAGTGAAACCATCATCCTCCTTGGTCTGTTCTCTCTTCTTCTTATTATTATGGGTCACCAGTTTGCTCCTCGTGGTTGGATACTTTTCCTCTCCTTATTCTCTTAGTAGCAGGATCATATCCTCATCGGTGAGCTCTTTCATTGACGAGATGCTGGAACATCGGATGAATTCCACTTTAAACCTCATGACGAGATCCAGTCGATGTGTCACTTCTCCTACCTAAGCACAACTGGGAATGACCCTCTACCCTTAATATTAGCTTTACTTGATTTCAATTGACAGGATCAAGATCACAAGTTTGATGTATCAGAATACAAAGCAGCGGAATACAACCAGAATTAGACAAATTGTAGCAAGCAATCGATACTTGTAAGCATTAAGATCGCATACGGTTATAGGGAGAGAATATGTATTTCTGATTTCTAGGAATGTTTATAGATGTAGAATATTTCTAATCAATCATCATTCATTCCATTCAATTACTCATTCCTCCAGATTACAATAGGTTGTCACTCCTTATATAGAGTGCAACATCACTGCTGTTATCACGGAAAGTGACAACTGGCAGATCCAATACAAAATAACTAATTCTTAACAAACTACTGAATGTTCACAACTACTGAGAACATATCAGCATGTTAAGTACAAAATATAAAACTACTGAAACTACAACGACTGAAGAACAAGCTCTTCAGTCGTTTTACAAAACTACTGAAACAAAAAATATAAAACTACTGATATCACAACTACTGAAGAAGTACTCTTCAGCAGTTGTGACAAACTACTGAGGCTTCAGTACTTGATCTTCAGACTTTGACCTTCAGGTGTTTCATCAGCTGATGACTTCAGTAGATATCATCAGCTGATGTCTTCAGTCTTTGTCTTCAGACTTTGTACATCAGTTGTTGATCTTCAGCACTTGTGAACTCTTCAGCTGTTGTACTTCAGTACTTTGGTCTTTCAGCTTCAGCACTTGTGTTCTTCAGCTGTTGTACTTCAGCACTTGGTTCTTCAGCTGTTAGGTCTTCAGCACTTGATCTTCAGCTGTTGAAGTCTTCAGCACTTGTCAAACTACTGATGAGGCTTTCAGCAGTTGTTGTGATACCATGTGGGACTTAGAGGTTTTCTGATCTTGGCTCATTGGTTCTTTTGGTCCAACAAACTCCCCCTGAACCAATGCAGCCAAAACCTCTAACTTATTTATTCTCCCACTTATTGATGGCAAAATGTTGGTCTTTTTCCTTCTTGATCAGTAGAGAAGATGACCCATGTAAGCTCCGGCCTGGAAGAAATCTCAAATATTTGTTTGGCAGAGTATGAATGGGAACTCTGTTTTGGGGAACTGGACACAGAGTTGTTATCCCATTCATGAGATTTACTTCCCCATAATGAGTCTGTATGACTCACGAACATAGGCCTCAAGGAGAACAACTTGTTCCTCCTGAGAGAGTTCTTCTGCTCCTCCTTCGAAGAAGAACTCTGGACCATAGTACTCTGATAAGTACTTCATGGTCCTGCCATTTTTCAGCTCCACCGTAGTTACCTCCCTATATACAAATTCATCAGGATGGTTGCCTTCAAGGAGTAACTGGAGCTCATTCTTCTGGATGTCTTCAAGCTTTTTATATAACAACCCCTTCTTAATCATCTTGTTTTCTAGTAAGGCTTGAGGGGTCTTCTTTGCTTGGTGAGCTTTCTTGAATTCATCAATGATTTCCCAAGGTGAGACTACAACGGCCCAACATGATGGTAGATCTATTGTTTTTCGTACCTGGCCGTTGTATCTGTGTGGGATAGTTCTTTTATGGATTCTAGAACTCACCCTGGGGTCTGGCCATACTCTCACTCTCTCCTTCTGATACTGAAAGGTGTGCCTGAGAGTGTACAGCCTTTGAGCATGCCCTTTCATGGCTTGAATAGATGATGACTGAGGAAATTCCTTGTCAACCATCTTCAACAGTTGCTCATCGTGCTGTTTCTCTTCTGCTGTTCTTCTTCTTCTATCTTGACTCTGACCATTTCCCTTTGAGAGTCAGGTGTGATCATGGGTTGACTTCGGGTTTTGGTAGCTTCAGAACAGCAGAGAGTGGCAGACTATCATCTTCATCCTCTCTTCTTCTTCTTCTTCCATCCTCAGCACCCTTCTCCTCCTTCTGGGTACATCACTGGATGATGGTTGGGTTGGTGAAGGAATTGGTTTTGAAGAATGAGGATGTTTGGATTTTGGCTTAGAGGTTGGTTGGGAGATTTGAGGGATAGGATCTGTTTGAGTGGGTGGAAGGGAAGGTTGATCTAGCATCCTTGTAGTTAGTTTCGCCTTTGTGAGTTTAGCCATCTCTAACCTTTTACCAGCCCCAGCCTCATCAAGGGCTTCCACAATAATCCCTTTGTTGAATTGCTCAGACAGACAGATTCTGGTGGCTATAGCCAGAATGCTGTCCCTGGTCCATGCGCGGATCTCCATTAATGATCTTCCCAAGTATTTTGCAATAAAGCGGATCATTATTTCCAACCTCTCTTTCTCAAGAGCATCATACCCTGCCCATCGGGTTTGTATCTCTTGTACTTCTAACCTTCTGATCTCACTATCCAGTGTGGCTGTGTCAAACCCCTGCCTGAAGAGTTGTTCAATTATTTTATCCATGGATCGGCTGTGTGTGGTGTCAGCTTCTTTGACCAGCTCCTCCAAGGATTTGTCTTCAGCAGTGTGATCATCAGCACTTCTCTTTCGCTTGTAAGTGAGCAGAGGTTGCTTTTCTTTTCCTCCTCTTGGGCTTGCTTCTCTTCCTTTTCCTCGGATCTTTTCCTCTTCTTTCTTTCACTGCAGTACTCTCCCCCTTTTTGGTTGCATTGGAGGAAGGGGTTTGTACCGCAGAAAGAGTCTTTTGGACAGCAGCATCAACCAAGGGCTGTAATGTTGAGGAAAGCCTCTCATCAAGGGCTTTGATCACTATATCAGTGATTATGGGTGTGATGAGAGGAGGGAATTTTGGAGTACAGCACCTATTTGCTCAGGAGGGTTCTGTTCCTGAGAAGTAGGGCCTGAAGCAGAGGCAGGTGGTTGATTTTGGGGTGGCTCTGTGTTTGGGAAACCTTCAAGGGAAGGTGCCATCTGTGGGTGGATAGAGGCAGATGGTCTTTCTCCTTGAGAAGTTGGTCCAGTAGGTTTTGCAGCCTACTGACTTCTCTTCCAGATTGTGTTTGGGCAAGAACATCATAGAAGAAGCCCAGGTCATCATCAGCCGAAGCTGAATCACTGACCTCCTGCTTAGAGCAGGATTTACATGCACTGGGTGTAGACCAGTTGGTGCATGTGCCCCTTGTGCTTGGTACTGGGGACTTCCAGCCTCAGGACAATGTCCATCATCAGCTGTTGCCTCTAGGGAGGTCTTAGCAATGTTACCAGCCTCACTCTGGTCATGTGCTGAGTCAGAGGAGGTGGCAGCCTCACTAGATATTCTAAGCTCCTTGTCTACACCAGGAGATAGAATTGGGAAACCCCTGTGCTGTGGGTTCTCAGTGCACTGTGTTCCTCCCCCTCAATTGTAGAGGTATTCCCAGTAGTAAGTGGTTTCTGGGGAGGGGGTGAGGAGTGCAATTGAGTCAGCACTTGTGCAACTATTAAAGTTGGGCTGTGAGGGGCGGTGTTTGTTTGGGTGGGGATAGAAGCAGTGTGCACCTGGGGTGGATGGTGCTCTTCAATGGCAATCTCCTCAAGTGAGTAAGATCCCAGATAGTAGGTGCCCCTTGGTTGCTGCAGGCTCCTGTTGAGAGGAAGCCTGAGCGGCTGTGGCTGGAGGAGTCATTGTATCCACTAGGGGGTTTGGACTAGTGGATATATCCTGCGTTTGTGTTGCAGGGCATCCTCAGGGGACTCAATTCCCTGAGTAGCCATTTTGGGTTTCTTTTTGGTGGGTTTGGTGGGGACTTTGGATTTGGAGGTGGTGGCTGTGGGTTCCAGCTGCGTGGGTTTTCGCAGCTTGGCAGCCATTTTGAGTGTCCGGTCAGAGTTGTGCCGGGAGTATACTTCCGGCAGAACAGCCGTAGCAGGGACTCCCAAGCCAACAAGTCCCTCAGCATTAAGCTGGTCTGTAATAATGGCCATTATGAACCGTGGATAGAGTATCCAACGGTTGGCAGTTAGTTTTTGAGCCATATCTTTGAGCTCTGAAAATATTATTCTGAAAAGTTTTGGTTGTTGCTCAAGGATAGAATACATTACCTGCTGCCATTTGGTGGACATTTGATCCCAAGACGACGTCTTAGGGGCCAAACATACATTACCATGTGAAAAATCAGGCGCTCAGCGTCATTAAAGTGTTTCTTCATGATGGTGGTGGCACTGAGATCGCCTTGATATCCATGCTGAGCAAATGATAGATCTATGGTGCCCTTCGGATATCCAGCAGGAGAAGTAGCATCACTCAGTTGAAGAATTTTACGGATTGTTGCAGGAGTAATGACTACTTCTTTGTTGTTGACGACTGACCGGAGGGATGGTGTGTTGCTCTCCTCAGTGGTAACAGTAACGTTCATCCAAAATTGGTTCAAGGATTCGGCATGTAAGACGGGGTTCAGAAGGAATGCCTTGTTGTATTGGGACTGAACCATAAGATCGATAGCAGTATCGAACTTAGTCCAGATCGGCGATTTTGTGAGGTAGGCAACACAGTTGTGTCGCGGTTTAATTTGCATAGACGCCATGGAGAAGAGGGAAGTTTTGGAGAGGAACGTTAGGTTTGAAGAAGATGAAGCATGAGAGCTAGGTTAGGGGTATTTATAGGGTACGGGTAAGGAAACGACTGAAGGATGTGGTGTTAGTCATCAGTAGTTTTAAACGACCGTTGACATGGTATTATCCTTTCAGACGTTGAAACAGCTGAAGTCGTGGTGTTAGGCATCAGTAGTTTAGAAAACTACTGAAGACCGTGGTTTTGACTTCAGATGATTGAAACAACTGAGGACATGGTGTTTGTCATCAGTAGTTATGAAACTACTGAAGACAGTGGTTTTGTCATCAGCTGTTGTAAACAACTGAAGACTTGGTATTAGTCATCAGTAGTTATAAAAACTACTGAAGACGTGGTTTTGCTTCAGTTGTTTAGAATGAAACAGCAGTTGTACAAACGACTGAAGAGAATTCTTTTCAGCTGTTTTCGTCAATTCTTAGCTTTTCAGCTGTTTCAAACTGTCCTCAACACATTCATCAGTCTTTTTGGCTGATTTCAGTTGTTTCATAGGACATCAGTACTTATCTGTTTTTACTGATTGCAGTAGTTGTAACTGCATCAGTAGTTGTAACTACATCAGTAGTTTAGAACAGATGAAGTACTTCAGTACTTGTGAGACATTTAGCCTTCAGTAGTTATAAAAACTACTGAGGTTAAGAGCTCATCAGTACTTATATGTGACATAGGTACTCATGATCATCAGTATGAATTACTAAGATCATCAGTAGTTGTCACTTATTCTAGCTGCAGCATACCAAGCCTTAACACCAGGTTTTGGAAAGTTGAACTATCCAAAGGCTTAGTAAAAATGTCTGCAAGCTCATCAGCACTAGGCACAAACTTAGGATCAATCAGACCTTTTTCAAAACAATCCCTTATAAAATGATGTCTGATCTCTATATGTTTGGTCCTAGAGTGCTGGACTGGATTTTTGACAATGCAAAGAGCTGAAGCACTATCCATTAACAATGGAGTCTTAGTCTCTGTAATGCCATAATCCAAAAGTTGGTTTTGAAGCCAGAGTACCTGAGATGTACAGCTTGCAGCAGCAATGTACTCTGCTTCAGCAGTGGATGTAGCAACTGAGGTCTGTTTCTTGCTCTGCCAAGAAATCAAGCAGTTGCCTAGGAATTGACATCCACCAGAAGTTGATTTCCTGGTCAACTTACACCCTGCATAGTCACTGTCAGAAAAAGCAACTAATTTACCAGAATGTCCGGTAGAATACCATAAACCTAGAGATGGAGTGCCTTGCAGATATCTAAAGATCCTCTTGACTGCAATCAGATGAGACTCTTTAGGTGCAGCCTGAAATCTAGCACAAACACATGTAGCAAACATAATATCTGGTCTAGAAGCTGTTAAATACATCAAGGACCCAATCATACATCTGTAAAGTGTTTCATCAACCACTTTACCTTTCTGATCTGAGTCCAGTTGTGTGGTGCTGCTCATGGGAGTAGAACAGGGCTTACAGTTTTGTAAATCAAACTTTTGCAAAAGATCTTTTGTATATTTGGACTGATGAATAAAAATTCCATCAGCCTTTTGTTTGATTTGCAACCCCAGAAAGAACTGTAATTCTCCCATGGCACTCATTTCAAACTTCTGTTGCATCAACTTTGTAAAGGCATCACACAACTTTGGATCAGAGGATGCAAAAATGATATCATCTACATAAATTTGAACAAGTAGATTATGCTGCCCAGCTTTCTTAATGAATAAAGTCTTGTCTATGGAGCCTCTAGTGAAATTGTTTTCCAGAAGAAAGTTTGATAATGTCTCATACCAGGCTCTGGGAGCTTGTTTTAACCCATAAAGAGCTTTATCAAGCTTATACACCCAATTAGGATGTTTATTGTCCTCAAAGCCTGGAGGTTGACATACATAAACCTCTTCTTTAACTTTTCCATACAAAAATGCACTTTTGACATCCATTTGAAAGACTTTAAGGTTTTGATAAGCAGCATAAGCTAAAAACAATCGAATTGCTTCCAGTCTGGCTACAGGGGCAAAGGTTTCATCATAATCAATACCTTCTTCTTGTGCAAACCCCTGAACAACCAGTCTGGCCTTGTTCTTAACAATAAGCCCATTTTCATCAGTTTTGTTCCTAAACACCCATTTAGTGCCTATTGCACACTTACCTGGAGGTAGAGGAACCAGTTCCCACACTTGCTGTTTCTTGAACTGAAGAAGCTCAAGCTGCATGGCATCAACCCATCCATTGTCCTTTAAAGCAATGTGATAATTCTTTGGCTCTTGCTGACTGATGAAGAGAGCATAGAAGCAGAATTTGACAATTGACTTCTTGTTGATACTCCAGCAGTGATATCACCAATGATTTGAGACATAGGGTGATTCTTCAGATCTTGATACACAATGAGATCTGTGCAAGTGTTTGTAGCCGGTTCAGCAGCAACAGATGGTGATGGTGAATCATTTCCTTGAAACCAATCAGTGGATGGTAATTCAAAGGAAGTTGAATTCGAAGAAATCTCATCAGCATTTGTTGTGGATGGTGCTACTGGCGCTACAGGAACATCAGGTCTAGCTGAGTCAGGCAGCTGATCACTAAACCTGAAGAGGTGAGTACTGCAATCATCATCATCATCAGCAGTACCACCAGGTGGTGAACTGTTGACAGGAGCAACAGCAGGAGTTTGATAAGGAACATATTGCAGTATGTCCAAATCAAATAACTCCACAGGACTTTGTGGAATCTTGTCCTTTGGAGATTCATTAAACTTAACATGTAGTTTCTTCAACCATCTTTGTTCTGCAGTTGAAGACTCTGTATGCCTTGCAAGTAGATGAATAACCAACAAAGTATCCTGCATCCACCTTAGGATCAAATTTGTGGAGTTGATCCTTTGTGTGAGAAAATAAACAGGGACACCCAAATGCTTTGAAAAATGAAATCAGAGGAGCCAAATGATGGAGAACTTCATATGGAGTCTTCATCAACCTCTGATTTACTAAAACTCTATTTTGCACATAACAAGCTGTGTTGACAGCTTCGGCCCAAAAGGTCAATGGCAAACCTGAGTCAGCCAGCATGGACCTTGCAGCTTCAATGAGGGTCCTGTTCTTTCTCTCCACTACTCCATTTTGTTCTGGAGTCCTTGGAATGCTGAACTGCCTTTTGATTCCCTTTGAAAGATAGAAGTCATCAAGTGTATGATTTCTGAACTCAGTTCCATTATCACTCCTAATACACTTGACTGAAGGGAATACTGCTTCTCAATGTACAGCACAAAGTGGATAATCTTCTGAGCAGCCTCATCCTTTGAATGTAGAAAGAAAGTCCATACAAATCTGGAGTAATCATCCACAATTACCAGACAGTATTTCTTCTTTGCCATGCTCATTACTCTCACAGGACCAAATAGATCCATATGCAGTAATTGCAAGCAGGCAGTGGACTTGGACACTTCAATAGGAGGAATGAGACCTTGTGCTGTTTTCCTTTTAAACAAGCAGTGCAGGTTTCATCACAGTGGAACTCCTTTATTGGTAAGCCTCTGACTAAACTATTGTGGCTAAGCTGATTCATGTTTTTGAGATTAACATGACCAAGCCTCCTGTGCCACAGTTTAGATTCTTGAGAAGAGGCTTTGGAAAATAGGCAAGGATTGCCTTTGAGATCTATCTTCTTAGAGAGATCTAAGGCATACACTCTTCCTGTCCTGTTGGCTTTCAGGAGAGTGTGATCATCCAACACCTTGTCAATCAAGTGCAAAACTTTGGATGACAGAATCCTACAGTTTTGACTGTGAAAAGGGCAACATGGCCTTTATCACACATTTGACTGACACTCAAGAGGTTGTACTTGAGATTTTCCACATGATTAACATCATCAAATTTGATTTCTCCATTGGAGACAAAGCCCTTACCGATGATGTAACCCCTAGCATCATTGCCAAAAGAGACAAATCCCTTCTTTCCTTGAGAGTAGTCATGAAGAAGAGAGATGTTCCCAGTCATGTGCATAGATCCCCCACTGTCTACATACCAGATGCTACTTTGGCATGTTGAAGAACCCTGCAATAATAAACAATCAGTTAGTTTTAGAGACCCAAACCTTTTTGGTTTTGGGCCTGGTCTCATCAATAGATGGTAAACTAACATGTTTATTTGTAACAACAGCCTGAGAAGAAGAAGATGGTGTAGAAGAGGAGTCCTTTGGCTTAGACCTCCTTTTCTGTGGTTTCAACATAGGAGAATCTAGTTGGTTAACTCTACCCAACAGATGTTGTACCATCATCACCAGCTGTGTCTGATTTTGTGATAAAGCTTTCAGCTCATCAGACACATTGCTAGTGGAGTTAGATAAGGTCCTATGTTGCACCTTCTTCTTTTGAGCACCCTCAGCTGTCACCTGTTTAACTCCTTCCTTTTTGGATTTCTTTAAGGACTTAAGGGTTACAGGATTTGATGTTGCTGATACAAATGTGGTCTCAAACTCAGTTTTCATTTTTACCATTTTCTCATTAATTTCTTCTTTTTGTTTGAGTTTGGAACCTCTTTTGTACCAACAATCATCTGTAAGATGATTGAACAAACCACATACTTCACATGGTTTCTTCTTCCATCTTAGGTTGATCATCAACTAAAGATGGTGAAGCAACAGAAGACTTGTTCTTCAATGCTTTGGAAGCATTGGTTGCTTTCTTGACAACCTCTTTAGTAGTCTTCAAACTCTTTCTACTGCCAGTTTTCTTCTCTTCAGTACTGACAGCAGTTGAAGTTTGAACTTCAGGTGTTAAATCCTGCTCTCCAGTCCTTTCAGGACCTTCAGGATTAACTCCTGAGTTGATCAACCTATTGATCATGTGAATGTCAGCATTTGGACCATCAACATCAGCTGATAGGTTCAAAGAGGGCTTGATGCTGACTGCTACTTCTGATTGTGCTGTATCAGAAGGTAGATCACATGATGTGATGGATTGGTTATCACTCTCACCATCAGATTCTACCTCTGCTCTTGGGGTAAAATCTGTAGGTGGAGCAGTGTGATTGTAGCCAATTCCAAACTTCACATTTGAAGCAGATTGCTTACTAAGAAGCATTTCAAAACCTTTGCATGATTGTACCCATCTATCACACGACCTGGGTAACTGCAAGGGTTCTTTGAGATCTTTGTACTTCTCTAGAAGTACATCTTCTCTAGCCTTATCATCAATTATTTGGCAATTCAGTTTATAAACCTCATCATTTTTATCTTTGAGCACAAACTCAAACTCAGCTTTGTTTTTGGAAATTATTTGTTCTAGCTCAATGTTCTTATTAATTAAAGCTACATTTGCTTCTCTAATGGAAGCAAATGCTGCTATGCATGGTTCAGAACATAATTTGGCTTTTGCCTCAGAGGATACCTGTGATACCTGAGGTGTAGAGGCATTGGAAAATGAAGTATCAGCAGACTCCAAAGCCATAAGAGCTAGATTCCCAAAGGGACTGTCACCACCATGTTGACCAGCACCTGAGAACAGTTGATCATGACCAGACAAGTCATCTGGTAAACTGCTCCAGTCAACAACTCCTGGGGTGAAGAAGCTGTGTTGTTGAGATTGAGGTTGTTGATGAGATAGGGAAGGCTGAGGTTCTGGTAATGCATGAGGTTGTGGTGTCATAGGAACTTGAACTTGATTTGACTGTGGCATGTAATAACAAGGGTACTGATATGGCATTTGACCCTGAGGAACAAAATATGCCGGAGATTGTTGTTGAGGATGATGACTAGATGTGACAGGATGTTGCCCTCTGTGTTGTTGACTATTGCCAGGAAAAGTCACAAAGGGTGCAGTAGAGTTAGATCCAGTTGATCTACACTCTCTTGCAAAGTGTCCAAGCCGTTGGCATTTGTGACACCTCAACTTGCTCTTGTCAAAACCAACTTTGGTTTTGCCAGAGAGTCCTGGGAATTTTCTTCCAGTTCTTTTGTAGAACTTCTGAGATCTGATATTTATCAAGGCCATTTGGCTCAAAATATCCATCTCTTCTAAGTCATCATCAGCAATCCCCTTGAGATCATCCATAATGAAACATAGATTGTCATTATTACACCCAGTAAACTGACCATCAACACTTACAAATGCAGAATCAGAAGTGCTTGAAGAGAAATTAATATGCTCATCATACTGGCATTCAGATGAAGCATATTCTGACTCATGACCCACCAAGGCAGTGTTGCCTGTATAAAGTCTTCAGTGAGCTTTCCAGATGAAGACAGCTTTCTCTTCTGTTCTATCTCTCTCTCAAAAGTGAGCAATTTCCCATGGAGTTGGGTGAGAGATAGTTTGTCCAAACTTGCACTGGAGCGTAGGACAATAGTATATGTGTCCCATCTCTCAGGCAGTGATCTGAGAAATCTGTTATTCATCTGAATATTGGTGTATTCAAGTTTGACCATTTTTAGTTCAGAGATCAAACAAGAAAACCGCTCATATTGTTGAGTCAGTGTCTCACCCTTTCTATGAGAGAATGTCTCATATTGTTGGGCAAGAATTTCTCTATTATTTGCCAAGACCTCATCTGTTCCTCCAAATTGTTCTTTCAAAGCAATCCAGAGGTCATGGGCAGTTTCATGATGCATTAGCCCAGAATAGATTTCATTGGGCAATGCCATGGCCAGAATTCCATGGGCTTTTGCATCAATCTCAAGCAACTTCTTATCCTCATCTGAGTATTGCTCCCTCCTCTTCGGAACCATTTGATTGGTTTCCGGGTTATTCACCATAGGCTTGTGTGGACCATGTACCACTGATGTCCAACACCCTGCGCTGTTAACAGACAGGTGATGGAGCATACGTCTTTGCCATATGTTATACTCATTCCTAACCAGCATAGTGGCTTGGTTGAGGAACCAGTATTGTGAGGATCATTGGAAGGAGTGGTCATTTTCAGTTCAAAAACAGTTTAGTTCAAGTTTTAAAAAGTTTTAGACAACCACAACAAACTCAATGAGAACCAAGAAAAAGATCTCAGGATGAATGAGCAGAAATACAGAAAATTCAATCTCTATAACCGTTTCTTGCAAAAACAAAAGCTAATTCAATCAAACTTAGATCTTGAATAGCAGTTTCAATGATCAATTATTAGATCGATCAATGATTAACCTGCTCTGATACCATTTGACAGGATCAGTGATCACAAGTTTGATGTATCAGAATACAAAGCAGCGGAATACAACAGAATTAGACAAATTGTAGCAAGCAATCGATACTTGTAAGCATTAAGATCGCATACGGTTATAGGGAGAGAATATGTATTTCTAATTTCTAGGAATGTTTATAGATGTAGAATATTTCTAATCAAATCAATCATTCATTCCATTCAATTACTCATTCCCCTCAGATTACAATAGGTTGTCACTCCTTATATAGAGTGCAACAATCACTGCTGTTATCACGGAAAGTGACAACTGGCAGATCCAATACAAAAATAACTAATTCTTAACAAACTACTGGAATGTTCACAACTACTGAGAACATATCAGCATGTTAAGTACAAAAATATAAAACTACTGAAACTACAACGACTGAAGAACAAGCTCTTCAGTCGTTTTACAAAACTACTGAAACATAAAAATATAAAACTACTGATATCACAACTACTGAAGAAGTACTCTTCAGCAGTTGTGACAAACTACTGAGGCTTCAGTACTTGATCTTCAGACTTTGACCTTCAGGTGTTTCATGAGCTGATGACTTCAGTAGATATCATCAGCTGATGTCTTCAGTCTTTGTCTTCAGACTTTGTACATCAGTTGTTGATCTTCAGCACTTGAAACTCTTCAGCTGTTGTACTTCAGTACTTTGGTCTTTCAGCTTCAGCACTTGTGTTCTTCAGCTGTTGTACTTCAGCACTTTGGTTCTTCAGCTGTTAAGGTCTTCAGCACTTGATCTTCAGCTGTTGAAGTCTTCAGCACTTGTCAAACTACTGATGAGGCTTTCAGCAGTTGTTGTGATACCATGTGGGACTTAGAGGTTTTCTGATCTTGGCTCATTGGTTCTTTTGGTCCAACACAAATCACCAATCCGCTTTCCTTGGTTGAAAGCCTTCTTCATACTTTATTGTCGTAGGTAAATCACCAAACTCTGGTTATGCACAGTTGAGCAATCCATTCTTTTTGCAACACTTTAGGGTTTGGTCATAGACTAGATCAACTACCCAGAGATGCATGTCTCTACCTACCTATGTCTGTCTTAATAGCCTAGCATGAACCAACTCTTTCTCCTCAATTCTATCACGCAATCCTCTAGGGCATTAGGTGGCCTGGTAGACTTACTAATACAATTCTTTCATCGAAGGGCTCATCGATCTTCCTAACCCTAACAGTGCACATCACAGAAAATAGCGGCAACCAAAACTACTACTACCTACAATTAAAGCATAGATGCATAAATTCTAGACATGCAAAACGTACCTGACGTTAGCTCGAGTCTGACCTAGCTCCTCCCAGTCAAATAGCCACAGGATAACACCTCCCCATACCGTAAGTTCTTCACCACATGTCCAAGTCCTTCCACAACGGAAACAACATTGCCCCCCAGCCTGCATTCCCGGGTGCCGGTGTCCACCTTGTCACACCTTTTTGACCCGCACCAGTTATGTCCCACGCTGATCATCCACGTCGTGCCCTTTGTCAGCTGGAGCGTCCCGCCATGTTCCATCGCTTGCGTTCTATCCTTGATCACATCTCCTTTCTTGCTACTTTCAATCGCCATCAAAGATCTTTCATCGTACAATCCCCCGCCAAATCAACCGCCGACCTAAACGTGCTTGGTCGGGCAGCGATCATGTGCCTACGGATGTCCGCCGGCAAGCCGTGAATGTACCTCTTGATCTTTCGCAAAAGAGGTGTCACCTGATCTGGCACTAGACGTGCCATCTCGTTGAATTTAGCGGTATATTACTTATGTGTCATCGTTCCCGCCTCCAGCTGCAAGAACTCTCTTTCAACTTTATCCATCTCACGGTGAGGACATAATTCCTCAATCACCAGCCTTTTCAACTCTCGCCATCGTTCCTCCCGATAGCTCTGCTTCCCTCAACCTGGACGATATTGTGCCAACAACACAAGGCTGAGTCCACAAAAGAATGGGCAGCAAACTTTACTTTCTGATCCTCCCGGCACTCGCTGATATTCAATACTGCTTCCATCTCTCTCACCCATCGGTGAGCAGCAGCAGCAGTTTCGTTTCCATCAAAATTTGGAGGCTGGCATCGTTGAAACGCCCCATAATTACAGCCTCGTGCCGCCTTCGGTGCAAGATCTTTCTCTTCGTCCTCTTCGTCATCGAAGAAAACCGTTTCAGTCTCGGGTCGTCTCCTTTCGCCCGAAGGTCTACCCCTTCCTGTCTCTCCTCGTCTCTAACAGCCTTCATAATTTCGGTCACCACAGACGGTAGGATCATCTGCATAACCTCATGCACTTCCTCCCTGACTGCCTCTCTCATCGAGGCTCTCTGACTAGCGTTCTAATCAGCGCCCTCCTGATGAGGGGCCTCGGGTTCCTCATGGGTCGTTCCTTCAGCCCCAGACCTTCCTCTTGTGACCTGTGGTTCAGCACCACGTCCACCACCACCTCCACCTTGTGAAGCTTTCGAAGATCTGCCGCCAACCTTCTTCTAACACACTATAAGATTCAAACATTAACGCGGTCATTCAAGGTAATACTCAGTTTAGGTCAAGTATAGTAAGTCCCTAATTACAATGTCCAGTTGTGATTAGCCAGTTACTTTACTCTTCATACCCCAAGCATTTCCTATCCTCACTACATCAGTATCCAAATCTACACATAGCACACAAGCCACATAACATGTGCATATAATGCTGGTTAACGTTAACTTACATAAACGTTTACATAAACCTTTACCTGTAGGCACGTAGCTACTAGGACTGGCATCCCTTTTCCTTTTAGTCCCATTCTCAGTTTAAGATTAGGTTTTTTCAAAATATTTACCCAATTCACTTAAACTTTTGCTCTGATACCAACTTGTAAGGCCCCGTTCCCGGGCACCTCAGAGCTGGTGGTTCATCGCACATAAAACATTAGAAAACATATATTAATTTTGCAGCAGAATTTAAAACATTTATTAATAACTAAGAACATGTCATTCACAAAATTTGTTTTCATCTCAAAATACAAGACATGTCAAAATACGGATTTCAGCCTCAAAATGCCCCCAGTAGCTTATGCATCCATGCCTGCAACTTCTCAGCTTCAACATATACCTGCCAACTATCATGCATACAAAAGTCAGCGATGCTGAGTGAGTTCTAGTTTTATAATAAAACATACTTTACTGAGTCAAAAACCGTTTTTTACTTTATTTCAAAACATACTATACTTTACATCATTCGTGATCATGCATTATACCTACATACAGATAATATCATTATTATCTTTGTCATTACGTTCAATAACTTTGTTCATTCAACGTATTACATTATCGTGCACTTCTCTTTATAGATCCGGTCAGACTTTACCCTCTTCGTGGCACTCAGCCACGATTACTGAGGTCGAATGACAAGGATCCAATTCTGTACATTATTACGATAATTCATTTATGTTCATTCATATGTTCGTCCTTGATACATGATCTTTCATTCATTACTCTTTAATACTCGAATCTTGTCTCTTGCAATATGTCATGTCCGAAGACTGATGCTATGCCTGGGCGTGCTCACAAACCCCTGACTCATGTCCAAAGACTAACACAGCATCGCGATACGCGACAAAGATCCCATATGAGTCAATCACAGTGATTGAACTCCATCCGAGTCTGTTGCAACACAAAGTCACTCACCTCATAACTATGCTTGGCTTTATGCCACACCCCCGAAGTAATACATAACTCGGGTAATAACACCCTCACCATCGTGGGTAACACCCCCATAGAAATGGGTAACAACACCCCCACCATCGTGGGTAACACTCCCATAGAAATGGGTAACAACAGCCCCCGTCGTGGTAACAACACCCCCACCTTCGCGGGTACACCCCCATAGAAACAGGTAACGACACCCCCACCATCGTGGGTAACACCCCCATAGAAATGGGTAACAACACCCCCACCATGGTGAGTAACACCCCCATAGAAATAGGTAACAACACCCCCACCATCGTGGGTAACACCCCCATAGAAATAGATAACAACACCCCCACCGTCGTGGGTAACACCCCAATAGAAATGGGTAACACACCCCACCGTCATGGTAACACCCCCATAGAAATGGGTAACAAAACCCCCACCATCATGGGTAACACCCCCATAGAAATGGGTAACAACACCCCCACCGTCGTGGGTAACACCTCTGAAGGTCAGTCACAAAGACCGGAACCCTTGCGTGCACACTTTAGGATTTGCTGAACCTCACGCGGTAGAGCTATAGGCATTTAGAGCCATGCACCTCTGTACATATTGCTTTCAAGCCTCTCTGTACTCCTCTCTTTAGTTCATTAATTCATGCATGCATTCATTACGTTCCTCTTTTTATTATCTTCCATATTACGTTACATAATACTTTCATTACATTTATTAACGTTCAATGCAAAGCCAAGGGAAGACACCCATACGTAATAAGGAACACACATAAACATAAACATATACCCTCAACATCATACACACATCAAACATAAGCTATCACATTATAACCAAGCCTATCTTCCCATTTACCCCTTTAAAATCCACTTAGAAAACCTTAAGTCCAAAGTGGGCGCATGGGTCTTCCAGGCGCATGAGCATAAAATTCTAAGTATAAAATTACTCTGGGCGCATGGGCACTATTTGGGCGCTTCTGCCTATTTAGGCTCATCAACACTTGGACATTTTAACACTCTAGGCGCATGGCCCTGTTTAGGCGCATGGGATTCGTTTCAGGCGCATGGGATTCGTTTCAGGCGCATGGGATTCATTTCAGGTGCATGGGATTCATTCCAGGCGCATGGGATTCATTTTAGGCGCATGGGCCTTCCTGCTGGGCGCATGGCTAGCACTTCGACGTCTGGCCAATTGCTGGGCACATGGGCTCCCCTTTGGGCGCATGGGTCACCCCTTGGGCGCATGGGTCACCCCTTTGGGCGCATGGGTCACCCCTTTGGGTGCATGGGCCACCGCTTTGGCACATGGCCAGCAATTCAGGCGCATGGACCATTGTTCATGTTTGTCTGAATCATTCTTAAATGTTTTCTATGCCACCAATTTCACCCGATTACCACTCTAATCATACCCAACACAGATCTAACATACTAAGGCCATCTAAGCATGTTAAATATCATTACTAGCCCATAATCGACAATATAACATGCATACATACATACAACATTCGAACATAAATGTTTAACCCCACGATTTTCCTTGAAAACATCACTTGGTATGCATAATAGCCCCAAACAAGTTGAAAATTAGTAAAAAAGGGGTTCTAGAAACTCACATTGAGCAGCTTCTGAGCAATGCTCTCCCAGTTCAAGACCCACTTCGATTCAGCTCTTTGAATCCCTAAAGTAACTCTAAACAACCGGAACTTCGGTCAAGAACCCAATACCAACTGAAACCGAGCTGAAACAAGAGAAGACTTACCTTTTTCAGCTTCTTCTTCCTCTTTCTCTCTCTAGAACCGAGAATCTCTCTCTCTATTCTCCTTTTCAGCCGTAAGAAAGAAAATGAAAAAGGAAGAATGGGCACCTAGAGCTACTTTGTACACTTTTTCCCCTTCCACTTGTGCAAAGTTTCCATTCCTTCCACTTACTTTTCTTTTCCTTTCGCTTAAATAAAATTTTGGGGTGTTACAAGTCTTACCCCCTTAAAGAGGTTTCGTCCCCGAAACTTGTCGCTTCTCGAACAGTTACGTGTAACACTGTCTCACCTCTTCTTTGATCTTGCATTTAAGCTCAGATCCCTTTAGGCTTCACGGCACCCGCACAAGTGAAACCATCATCCTCCTTGGTCTATTCTCTTCTTCTTATTAGCAATGGTCACCAGTTGCTCCTCGTGTTTCGGTACTTTGTCCATCTCCGTATTCTCTAGTAGCATGATCATATCCTCATCGGTTGAGCTCTTTCATAGACGAGATGCATGGAACATCGGATGAATTCCACTTAACTCATCAGGTAGCTCCAGTCAATATGTCACTTCTCATACCTAAGCAACAACTGGGAATGACCCTCTACACTTTAATATTAGCTTTACTTGATTTCAAATCAACCAATCCGCTTTCCTGGTCGAAGCCTTCCTCATACTTCATTGTCGTAGGTAGTCACCAAACTCTGGTTATGCACGGTTGAGCAATCCATCTTTTTGCAACACTTGGGGTTTGAGTCATAGACTACTGATCAACTCACCCAGAGATGCATGTCTACCTACCTATGTCTGTCTTGAATAGCCTAGCAGGAACAAGTGCTCTCTCTCAATTCTATCACGCAATCCTCTAGGGCATTAGGTAACCTGGTAGACTTACTAATAGCAATTCTTACATCGAAGGGCTCATTGATCTTCCTACCCCTAATGTGCAACATCACAGAAAATAGCGGCAATAAAACTACTACTAACATCACAATTAAAGCATAGATGCATGAATCTAAACTTGCAAGAACGTACCTGACGTTACCTCGGAGTGTGACCTAGCCTCCTCCCGGTCATAGCGAAAGCTCTAGCCCTCACCCTCTGTTCTCCTTCCTCGTACCGGAGCTTCCTCTGATCTTCTTCGTTCCCGAACCTTCCACTCTCGGCTTCTTACAATCCCTGCACATTTGACCTTCCTCGCCACAGGAATAACACCTCCCCATACCGTAGTTCTTCGCCACATGTACGGTCCTTCCACAACGAAAACAGACATTGCCCCCAGCCTGCATCCCCCGGGGTGCCGGTGTCCACACTTGTCACACCTTTTTGACCCCGCACCAGTTATGATCCCACACTGATCATCCACTCGTGCACCTTTGTCACCTGGAGCAGTCCCGCCACGTTCCAATCGCTTCCCGTTCCATCCTTGATCACCGTCTCCTTTCTTGCTACTTGTGCAAAGTTTCCATTCATTCCACTTACTTTTCTTTTCCTTTCGCTTAAATAAAATTTTGGGGTGTTACATATTCGTTTGGTTTCCAATGTATTTTAATTCTCTCTTCTGTCCTACTGATATACGAATAGTTGATCAGTTCTTTGCATCTTGTTTCCTTCCCTCTATGGTCGAAAAAAGATTCTTTGTATTGATTGTTGTCATTCAGGTTTATTCAATGGATTTTTGAGTTAATAATGTTGAAAGTTGTTTGTGGAGTATTGTGGATAAGTTTTGGGCAGAAGTGGATTGATTTTAAAGGTCATTCATGTGGTGTCGTGTTTTGTTTTGTTTTCGATTCAACAATAGATCCTATGTTGCATGTGTGACAGAGTAGTGTGATTCTAATGAAGGTTATAAACATATTTGAATAGATTGGTTTCAGAGTGTGTTTAAAAGACTTGAGAATCAAAACTCCATTGCCTTTGAGGTTGTTACCAAAAGCAAAAGAAATACAAGCTAGAACTAGTGTGTTTAACATTTTTGTTTAACTAGTTTTTTTCCCATATATTTAATTAATCTTTTTTCTTGATCATACATTACGTTTCTTGTTTGAATTCTTATTAGTTTCATTTTCAATGTAATTTAATTCTCTCTTCTTTCCTACTGATATATGAATAGTGTATTGGTTCTTTGCACCTCGTTTCCTTCGGTTAATGGTTGAAAAAGAATCTTCGTATCCATAGTTCTCATTCAAATTGATTCAAAGGATTTTTGAGGTAATAATGTTGAAAGTTGGTTGTGGAGTATTATGGACAAGTTTTGGGCAGAAGAGGATTAATTTTAAGGGTCATTCATGTGGTGTGGTGTTTGTTTTTGGTTTCGATTAAATAATTGATCCTATGTTGCATTTGTGATTGATTAAAGTGATTGGAATAAAGATTATAATCTTATTTGAATAGATTGGTTTGAGAGTGTGTTTAAAGGACTTGAGAATAAAAACTCCACTGCCTTTGAAGTTGTTACCAAAAGCAAAAGAAATACAAGTTAGAACTAGTGTAGTTTAACATTTTTGTATAACTAGTCATTCCCATATATTAATTAATCTTTTTTCTTAACCACACATTATGTTTCTTGTTTAACTTCTTATTAGTTTTGTTTCCAATGTAATTTAATTCTTTCTTCTTTCCTACTGATATACGAATAGTTCATCGGTATTTCCATCTTTTTTCCTTCCCTTAATGGTTGAAAAAGGATTCTTTGTATTCATTGTTGTCATTCAAGTTGATCCCATTGATTTTTGAGGCAATAATGTTGAATGTTGGTTGTGGAGTATTTTGGAGTATTATGGATAAGTTTTGGGCAAGAGTGGATAGATTTTAAAGGTCATTCATGTGGTGTCCTGTTTGGTTTTGGTTTCAATTAAAAAATAGATCATATGTTGCATGCATGACCGATTAGTGTGATTCGAGTGAAGCTTATTAATAGATTTGAATAGATTAGTTTCAGAGTGTGTTTAAAAGACTTGAGAATCAAAACTCCATTGCATTTGTGGTTGTTACCAAAAGCAAAATAAAAACAAGATAGAACTAGTGTTGTTTAACATTTTTGTATAACTAGTACATTTCCCTTATATTTAATTAATTTATTTTCTTAATCAGATATTACGTTTCTTGTTTGACTTCTTATTAGTTTGGTTTCCATTTTAATTTAATTCTCTCTTCTTTTCTACTGATATACGATTAGTTGATTGGTTCTTTGCACATCATTTCCTTCCCTTGTGGTCGAAAAAGAATCTTCATATCGATAGTTTTCATTCAGATTGATTCAACAGATTTTTTAGATCATAATGTTGAAAGTTGGTTGTGGAGTATTATGGACAAGTTTTGGGGAGAAGTGAATTGATTTTAACGGTCATTCGTGTGTCGTCGTGTTTGGTTTTGGTTTCGATTAAATACTTGATCCTATGTTGCATGTGTGATCGATTAGTGTGATTCCAATAAAAATTATAATCAAATTTGAATAGATTGGTTTCAGAGTGTGTTTAAAAGACTTGAGAATCAAAACTCCATTGCCTTTGAGGTTGTTACCAAAAGCTAAAGAAATACAAGATGGTACTAGTGTTCTTTAACATTTTTGTATAACTATTTCATTTCCCATATATTTAATTAATTTTCTTGATCAAACGTTACGTTTCTTGTTTGACTTCTTATGAGTTTCGTTTCCAATGTAATTTAATTCTTGCTTCTTTCCTACTCATATACGGATAGTGTATCGGTTCTTTGCATCTCGTTTCCTTCCCTCAATGGTTGAAAAAGGATTCTTTGTATCGGTTGTTGTCATTCATTGTGATTCAATGGATTTTTGAGCCAATAATGTTGAATGTTGGTGTGGAGTATTGTGTATAAGTTTTGGGAAGAAGTGGATTGATTTTAAAGGTCATTCGCGTGGTGTCGTGCTTGGTTTTGGTTTCGATTAAACAATAGATCCTATGTTGCATGTGTGATAGAGTAGTGTGATTCCAATGAAGATTATAAACATATTTGAATAGATTGGTTTGAGAGTGTGTTTAAAAGACTAGAGAATCAAAACTCATTGCATTTGAGGTTGCTACCAATAGCAAATCAAATACAAGCTAGAACTAGTGTTGTTTAACATTTTTGTATAACTAGTTCATTTCCCATACATTTAATTAATTTATTTATTTAATCACACATTACGTTTCTTGTTTGACTTCTCTCTTCTTTACTTGATCACACATTACGTTTCTTGTATAACTCATTGCATTTGAGGTTGCTACCCAAAGCGCAAGAAATACAACCTAGAACTAGTGTTGTTTAACATTTTTGTTTAACTAGTTCATTTCCCATATATTTAATTAATCTTTTTTCTTGATCATACATTACGTTTCTTGTTTGAATTCTTATTAGTTTCGTTTTAAAGGTAATTTAATTCTATCTTCTTTCCTACTAATATATGAATAGTGTATCGGTTCTTTGCACCTCGTTTCCTTCCTTAATGGTCGAAAACAAATCTTCGTATTGACTGTTTTCATTTACATTGATTCAACAGATATTTGAGGTAATAATGTTGAAAGTTGGTTGTGAAGTATTATGGATAAGTTTTGGGCAGAAGTGGATTGATTTTAAGGGTAATTCGTGTGGTGTCGTGTTCAGTTTTGGTTTCGCATAAATACTTGATCCTATGTTGCATGTGTGATCGATTAGTGTGATTCCAATAAAGATTTCAATTAAATTTGAATAGATTAGTTTGAGAGTGTGTTTAAAAGACTTGAGAATCAAAACTCCATTGCCTTTGAGGTTGTTACCAAAAGCAAAAGAAATACAAGCTAGAATTAGTGTTGTTTATCATTTTTGTATAACTAGTTCATTTCCCATATATTTAATTAATCTTTTTTCTTGATCACACATTACGTTTCTTGTTTGACCTCTTATTAGTTTCGTTTCCAATGTAATTTAATTCTCTCTTCTTTCTTACTGATATACGAATAGTTTATCGGTTCATTGCATCTCGTTTCCTTCCCTTAATTGTTGAAAAAGGATTCTTTGCATCGATTGTTATCATTCAGGTTGATTTAATGGCTTTTTAGGCAATAATGTTGAAAGTTGGTTGTGGAGTATTGTGGATAAGTTTTGGGCAGAAGTGGATTGATTTTAAAGGTCATTCGTGTGGTGTCGTGTTTGGTTTTGGTTTCGATTATACAATAGATCCTATGTTGCATGTGCGACCGATTAGTGTGATTCCAATGAAGATTATAAACAGATTTGAATAGATTGGTTTGAGAGTATGTTTAAAAGACTTGAGAATGAAAACGCCATTGCATTTGAGGTGTTACCCAAAGCAAAATAAATACAAGCTAGAACTAGTGTTGTTTAAGATTTTTGTATAACTAGTTCATTTCACATATATTTAATTAATTTATTTTCTTAATCACACATTATGTTTCTTTTTTGACTTCTTATTAGTTTGGTGTCCAATTTAATTTAATTCTCTCTTCTTTTCTACTCATATATGAATAGTTTAGTAGTTCTTTGCATCTCGTTTCCTGCCCTTAATGTTCGAAAAAGTCTTTTTTTGGGTAAAGGGTTTCTGTTGATACATGTATGTCCCTAGATCATGATATGAATGTAATAGATCTTGTGTGTCTGATTCTGAGGTAATGTTTGGAATGATTAATGAAATGATATTGTGTTTGTTATTTATAATGTTTAATATTTCATTAATGAGTCGATGTTGAATTGGTTAATTAGGTTTGTGGTTGTTTGAATTGTTACACATAATGTTATATTAATTAATACATTCAAACTTAACAAAATGAAGTTCTCATACGAATGACCCATGCGAATGGACCATACGCATGAATAACTTCATACGAATGACTCAGTCGCACGACTGAACCAGGAGACTGGATCACTCGTATGATTGTAACATAAGATTGGCTCAGTCGCACGACTGAACACTTAGTTGTGCAGATGAATCAACCGCATGGTTCAATCGCACGACTGAACCATACTAATGGTTCAATCGCACGAATGAACAATACTAACCTATAAATACAACCCAATTCGTGGAAAAAATAGAGATTTTTTCGATTTCGACTCCAGACGTACCCTAGCCGTCCAGAAACCTCCAAGTTGATACTCCAACTTCATAGAACGCAGTAGATCGATTCCCAATCGATCTTAACGTTTGATTCAATACTTTATTGATTCTACGTGCGTTCGCACTGATTGGATCGCCAATCAAATAGGATTCCGCACTATTTGGTTTGGTTTACACGTTAATCATTCGGTATTTCGTTAAAATACAAGGTCCTTACAAGTGGTATGAGAGCTTTGGCTCTTGATTACGTGTGATTCAATCAAGATTGATAATAAGTTTTTGTTTTTACACTAAAAAACGCAATCTTTTGTGTCAAAAGTTGTCTTGGACGTTCCCTGCTCATCAAGTTTCGGTTTCTACGGCCTTAGGCGGTTACGGTTTGCGAAATTTTGACTTTTTACGGATAAAACAAGTTTAACCTAGAAATTTTCGCAAAACAGCAGCTTCAGTCGCACGAGTGAGCCATTTGCACGACTGGACTACATTCGCTTACACCAGACGCACGATTGGACTGAGTCGCATCTCCATCCGTACGACCGAACCCTCCGTTCGTAGTGTTCATACACATCAGCTTCATTCGCACGACTGAACCAATCGTTTAGTTCAGCCGCACGATTGAACCAATCATATAGTTCATTCACACGGTTAGCCCATTCGCATCACCCAGTCACACCAGTTTGACAGTTTTTTTAGTAACACTTAAAAGTCAATCAAGATGGAAGATCAAATGTCGGCGTTTACTGTCGGCAAGGACTCAAGGATCCTGAACCTACTGTTGCTTGAGAGTGAGGTGGGGAATCATAATAAACCACCAAAACTCTTAACATTAGATGAGTTTCCCCACTGGAAACAACGTTTTGAGATCTACCTCAATGGAGTGGATCCAAATTTGTGGGAAGCTATCGAGATTGGGTATAGTATGCCGGTGGGAGCAGATGGGGTAAAGCTTACTTTGGGAGGGATGACTGATGCTCAGAAAGTTAAGTATAATGCAGAGAAGAGAGTTTATGCATTGATTACACAGTCTATTCCTAAAGATATTTTCCACCAGTACTCGGAGAATAAGCAGGCCAAGAAATTGCGGGATGAGCTGGAAAAGAGAAACGACGGGAATGCTTCGCTGAAGGCAATTAAAGCTAAGGAACTGAAGAAAGAATTTGACAACTTTTTATCGATGGGAAACGAGAGTTTGGACGATGTTATTGATAGATTCTACCATCTGATGAGTGAAATTCATACACATGGTGTTGCTACTACCATGGAAGAAAAGGTGTCTCGCAGACGGATTGCCGGAAAAGTGGGCGTCATTTGTGTCAAATCTGAGACAGAATGAAATGCTGGCAAAGTTGGATATCAATGACTTCATTCTAGAGTTGCAAGAAGGAGCACTTAGGATGAAGTACAGAGCTCAGAAGTCTTCGCACACTTAGAATCTTGCTTTGTACAATGCCACGCCTCAAGCTAAGACGTCTGGAGCACCTCTTCGGACTGCATTTGTGTCTAGCTCATCGGGTCCTTCACAAGCTTCTCCTTCAGGTTCAGAAACATCAGGGTCTTCTTGTACCCATTACATTTGAACTGGAGCGAATGCTACTAGACTGAAGACCGAGATCCTCGGTAATGTGACTGTGGAAGTAGCTCGAGAGCACATGGATCTTTTGGCAGCAGTGGTTCATTCTTATGATGGACTTGTTGCTGGGAAGATTGGAAACTACCATCTGGCAGATGAGGACTACGAGCAGGTGGATGAAATGGAGCTGGAGAGAATGGACATTATGTGGGCCTTAGCTAGTGCTGTCCGGAGGGCGAAGAAGTTTGTGAAAAAGACCGAATAGAACTTGGTTGCTACTAGGGATACCACATTTGGCTTTGACAAGAGTAAAAGTGACCTGCTTTAACTGTGGAGAAAAGGGGCACTTCAAGAGAGAATGTATGAAGCCAAAGAAAACTGGGAACGGGAACCCATTCTCGTCCTTCACTCTTCAAGACAAGCAAGCTAGCAGTTCTACTTCATCAAGAAAGGATCCAAAGGCCTTCACTGCACATGATGATGAAGGACAGGACTGGAGCTTTCGGTTTATCTGTCCAGGTTAATCAAATATTGCCAGTGTAGAAGACTTAGATGATGATTCCGCGAGTGAGGAAGATATTGCAGTTGAGATAGCGATGTCAAATATTGAAGAGACAACTGCAACTGAAGTCAGCTACAAGCCTGAAGAAGGGATTTCAACAGCAAAGACAGAATCATCAGAACCAAAGACATCTGATGTTGCGTTGATGGCTAACCCTACTGAACCTTCTCAGGTAAGTACCACTGACCAACTGTTTAAAAATCATGCTTGTTCTGATTGTGATGCTTTTAGAAATAGCATAGATGAGAAATTTGCTAGGTTATTAGATCATAATGATAACTTAGTAAAGCATTTGCAACTGTGCACTGAGGCTAATAGAGTTTTAAAACAAAATGAGCATAGTTACAAAGAAAAGATAGAGCTTTTGACTAAACAGCTTAGGGAAACTAAAGTAGTTGCATTTAATCAAGCAAATGACATTAGGTACTATCTTAACTCCCTAGAAGACACTAAGAAGTAAAAGGCAGTTTTAGAAGTAGAAGTAAACTCATTAAAGCAAAAACTACACAGTTGGACAAGTTCATCACACATTGTCCAACACTTAGTGAGAGAACGAGACAACGAGGAGGGTTTGGGTTATAAAGTGGTTCCTCCACCACCTGAGACCTTGATGAACACTAAGAGTAGACCTATAAATATCAACCCCATCAAGGATCATGTGGTGTTTACTCCTCTGGTTAGTGATCCAGATTCCTCATGTTCATCAATTGAATCTGGAACAAAACAAAAGGTGGCCACTTCAAAGGCAAAGGGTAAAATGCCTTGTGTTAATCTGGAAAAAGAATTTGAAAATATTAATATAAGGTCCGGGACAAACAAAGTCAAATCTGAATCTAAAAGGACTGCTAATGTAAATTTTTCACAAGCTTCATGTCAAAATCCAGTTAACCAAAAAGAAAAAGATGTTAAAAATGTTAGAACAATTAATTTTGTTAAACAGGAGAAAACATCAAAAGAAACAGAGTCAAAACCCAACTAAGTAATGTTACCAGTTTGTTAAATAGGAGAAAACATCAAAAGAAACAGAGTCAAAACCCAAACTAAGTAATGTTACCAGGGTGTCACACACATCTCCACAAAGAAAGTTTAATCATAAAGTTGATAGCAGGTCGTGCTACAACTGTGGAGAGTGTGTACACATTGCTTCCTTATGTAATTACTATGAGACACCTAGGAAGAAGATTGAACTTCAGAATTCAAAATCTAGGTCTTATAAGAGGCGTTCCTTAACTCCACCTAGACAAACTAGCGAACCTAACGTTCAACCCATTAGCCAGTCGACTGTTTATCACAAACAGGCATTGCACAAATCTGGCTTATGGAAAGAGAAGTCATCCTCTATGTCTCATAATGATGACACGAAGGAACCTGAGCTTCCCTCACCCTCTAAGGGACAATGGGTTTAATTCATGATGTGTGATGCCTCTGGGAAACCCAAGCCAGTAAAGGCTTGGGTTCCTAACCTAAACTAATGGTTCACTTTGAATGTGCAGGGTGTTCACTACAGTGCTGAAA
Organism: Flaveria trinervia; assembly: GCA_025506515.1. Taxonomy (NCBI): domain Eukaryota; kingdom Viridiplantae; phylum Streptophyta; class Magnoliopsida; order Asterales; family Asteraceae; genus Flaveria; species Flaveria trinervia. The sequence goes on along the minus strand of CM046453.1, from coordinate 32,995,912 downwards.
CCAACACATGGATTGTAGACAGTGGAGCATCCAGGCACATGACAGGAAACAAAGCTCTTTTATCAAATGTCAAGCAAATAAAAGGAGGGCATGTTTCGTTTAAGGGGTGTTATATCACAGCTCAGGGAGAAGTTGGAAATCAGAAAGTTAAGTTTGATAGGGTGAACTACGTTCAGCAACTTCAAAACAACTTACTTTCTGTTTCCCAAATCTGTGATAAAGGTTTTAAAGTCATATTCGACAACAAGAAGTGTTACGTCCTTAAGAAAGACTACGTTATTCCAGAGAACCAAGTTCTGATGACAGCTTCAAGATAAAAAGACCTTTATGTTTTGGATCTCTTAACAGCTTCTAAAACGGATCATGAAGTTCAATGCTTTCTATCCAAAGCCACTGAGAAGGACTCCATATCCTGACATAGGAGAATGGGACACATCAATCAACGGAAGATGAATCACTTGATCTAGAAGGATCTTGTGAGAGGAGTTAATGTCAAGAATTTCCAACTTCTTGATTTTTGTATAGCTTGCAAGAAAGGCAAACAGATGAAGAAGTCTCATAAGGAAAAGAAAGTTCATTCAATAGAACTTCCTCTTGAACTTCTTCACATGGATCTGTTTGGTCCAGTCAGTACAAAGAGCATTGCAGGGGACTTGTACTGTTTTGATGTTACTGATGACTACATAAGATTCTCTTAGGTAATGTTTCTAAAGTCCAAGTCAGAAACATTTGAGTCATTCAAGGAGTTAGTAACCACACTGGAATCTCTCTACAAGCTGAAGTGAGACAAGTACGCTCAGACAACGGGACTGAATTCAAGAATCAGTGGATGGAGGCTTACTGCAAGGAAAAAGGAATTGTGCATCAATTCACTTCTGCATACGCGCCTCAGATGAATTGTGTTGCTGAGAGAAAGAACAAAAGCTTGATAGAGACAGCATGGACAATGCTGGCAGACTCGAAATTGCCTATCCAATTCTGGAATGAGGCAGTGGCTAATGCGTGTTATACACTTAATCAAGTTCTGATATTCAAGCCCCACGGAAAGACATGTTACGAGCTACTACAATGACGTAAACCAAATGTGGAGTATCTCGAACCATTTGGCGCACTGTGTACACTTTTGAAAAAGACTCAAGACGGTAAATTCAGCGAGAAGGCTGATGAAGGAATCTTCCTAGGATACAACATACCGAACAAGAGAGTTTACAATAACTCAACAGGTCTAGTAGATGTGTGGTGTAATGTTGATGTTCAGAGATATACCACACCACCTACTGGCAAAGGACCTGCCTACTTTTTCGACTATGATGGATTCTTTAAGTCCTTCAACATCCCTATCTCTCCTTCTGATGATGAGTTGGCTACTCGAATGATGGATGATATCTTAAATACACCATCTCTTGATTCAACATCATCGAGTTTACAGGGAGAATCATCTACTCAGTCAGGGGGAGTAGTCAATGACAGTGACTCCTCCTCTAAAGATGAGACTGAAGAAGATGACCAGAACAGTCAAGAGCAACAGGTTCCAGTCCCTGAAAGTCTACAAGCATCTAACGGTGATGCACCTTCGACTTCGGAACCTCAAACTCCTTCTACCTCAGATGCAGAACCAAATGTTCATAATCTTGGCTCTGAGGTAGCTGCTCCTACTACTCCAGGATCACGTCTAAACGTCTATCATCCCTTAGACAATGTCATTGGAGATGTCAGATTAGGAGTACAAACCCAAAATCAGCTATATTCAGCTGATTATGCCTCTGTTATGGAAAAGGGTTACATTCATGATGGCGCTTATCGGTGTTTTGTCTTGCAGTTTGAGCCAGAATACGTAAGTGATGCATTAAACGATAAGGCATGGGTGAGTGCCATGAAAGAAGAACTTCTTCAATTCAAGAAGTTAGGAGTATGGACTCTGGTAGATAGACCTAAAGGTGCTAAGGTCATTGGCACCAAATGGGTCTTGAAATGCAAAAAGGATGACCAAGGGGTCATTATCAGAAACAAGGCTGTATTGGTTGTTCAGGGATTTCGCCAAGTCATGGGATTGACTACAATGAAGTATTTGCAGTCGTGGCAAGGATGGAAGCCATCCGTATCTTCCTTGACTATGCATGGTGTATGAAGATTAAAGTCTATCAATTAGATGTGAAGAGTTCATTCCTTCATTGGGAAATTCGAGAGACAGTGTATGTCAGTCAACCCAAGGGATTTGAAGATCCTTATCATCGGGACAGAGTTTACAAACTCGACCAGGCCTTATACGGGGTTCATCAAGCTCCTAGGGCCTGGTATGAGAAACTCTCAACTCATCTTGTGAAACACGGCTTTCGCAGGGGAGTCATTGACTGCACATTGTTCATAAAAGAAAAAGATGGAGACCTGCTGCTAGTACAAATCTATGTCAAGATTAGTGATCAAAAGTTTGATGTAATAGAGCATAATGCAGGGGAATAAGAACAAGAATTAGACAAATTGTAGCAAGAATTTGATAATCGTATGCATTATGAACAAATACGGTTATAATGAGAGAATATATTTCTGTAACAAGGAATGTTTCTATAATATCGAATATTTCTGATCAAATCATTCTACCTATTACAATAGGTTGACACTCCTTATATAGAGTGCAATCGCTGCTGTTATCACGGGAAAGTGACAACTGGCAGATCTATTACAAAAATAACTAACTCTTAACAAACTACTTAAATGTTCACAACTACTAAGAACATATCAGAGTGTTAAGTACAAAATATGAAACTACTGATAAGAAACTACTGAAACTACAACGACTAAAGAACAAGCTCTTCAGTCATTTTACAAAACTACTGAAAAACATAAAACTACTGACGAGCACAACACTGAAGAAGTATTCTTCAGCTGTTGTGTCAAACTACTGAACAGATAAAACATAAAACTACTGAAAGGTAAACCGTCACAACTACTGAAGAAGACCTCTTCAGCTGTTATGACAACGTCTGATACTTTGGTCTTCAGCACCTGTGTCTTCAGACTTTGTCTTCAGCACTTGTGTCTTCAGACTTTGTCTTCAGCACTTGTGTCTTCAGACTTTGTCTTCAGCATTTGTGTCTTCAGACTTTGTCTTCAGCGCTTGTCTTCAGACTTTGTCTTCAGCGCTTGTCTTCAGACTTTGTCTTCGGCACTTGTCTTCAGACTTTGTCTTCAGCACTTGTGTTCAGACTTTGTAATCAGCTGTTGTCTTCAGCTGTTGTGGTCTTCAGTAGTTGTTGTGACGTCTGTGGGACTTAAAGGTATTTCTGATCCGGCTCATTGGTTCTTTTGGTCCAACAAACTCCCCCTGAACCAATGCAGCCAAAACCTTTAACTTTATTGAGGTCCCACTTATCGTTGGCAGAATTGTTGGTCTTTTCCCTCTTGATCTGTTGAGAAGATGACCCATATAAGCACCAGCCTGGGAATGAGTCTCTGATGATTTGGTTGGCAACGTATGGATGGGAGCTCTGTATTAGGGAATTGGACACTGAGCTGTTCCCCCATCCATGAGACTCACTTCCCATGTATAAGCCTGTAGGATTCTCTGGTGTATGCTCTGAGAAACATAATTTGTTCTTCCATGGTCAGGTTCTCAGCTTCACCATCAAACAATCCTTCACGCCCATACAGCTCTGAGATGTACTTGGCCTGTTTGCCATTTTTGAGCTCAACTGTTGTAATCTGTCTGTATGCAAACTCATCAGGATGAGTCCCTTCAAGTAACAAACTGAGCTCATTTTGTTTGAAGTTCTCAAGCCTCTTGTAGACTAACCTCTTTTTAGTAACTCTGTTCTCTAACATCTTTTGGGTGGCTTTTTAGTCTCATAGGCCTTCTTGAAATCTTCTACAATCTCCCAGGGTGATACTACAAGGACCACTGTGATCTCTTCATCTACGATCCTTTTTACTTGGCCCTTGTATCTCCAAGGAATGTATTTCTTTACAATCCTGTGAGCCACCCTAGGATCAGGCCATACTCTCACCTTTTCCTTCTGATATTGAAATGTGTTGGCAAGGGTGTACAACCTCAGAGCTTCTTTCTTCATACTAATTATTGATGAAGAAGCAGCATAAGTTTTGTCGATGCTTTTCAACATCTCATCGTCATGAAACCTTTGCTGCTGCTCTTCTTCAATCTTTACTCTCACAGTTTCCATCTGTGAGGTGGGAGTGATGGGCATGGGTTTGGCTTTAGGCAATGTTAGGACTGCAGACAGAGGCAGCCTATCTTCTTCCACATCATCCTCTTCTTCTTCTTCTTCTAGCCTCAACACCCTTCTCTTCTTCTTCTTGGGTTCATCATCGGCTGTTGGTTTAGAGGGTAAGGGAGTTGGTTTTGTGGGTTGTGGTTGTGGTTGTTTTGGAGAGGGAATGTTGACAGGCTGAGTTAGCATTTTAGAGGTGAGTGTGGCTTTTGAGTGTTTGGCTAGCTCAGTCCTGCTCCCTGCTCCTGCTTCATTCAAAGCTTGGACTACTAAACCCTTAGTGTATGCTTCAGACGAACAGATCTTGGAGGTTATGGCCAAGATACGTTCCCTGGTCCATGATTTAATCTCGATCAATGATCTCCCAAGATATTTTGCAGTGAATCTGATCATGATCTCTAGTCTCTCTCTTTCTAATGCATCATAACTTGCCCATCTTGAGTTAATTTCTTCAACTTCAAGTCTCCTGATCTCTGAGTCAAGCTGTGCAGTATCGAACCCTTGTCTATACAGTTGATCAATAATGGCATCCATTGATTTACTATGTGTAGCATCTGCCATTTAGATCATCTCATCGAGTTGGAGTTCTTTCACTTTTCCTTCACCCTTCCTCTTCTTATATGTGACATGAAAGTCTTTGTGACTTTCACCCACTTGATCATTTTCGGTTCCCTTCACAGACTCCTCTTCCTTCTCAGTTTCCTTTTCTTTCAGTTTGCTCTTCCTCTTTGCTTTCACTGACTGACTCTCCCCTTTTTGGTTGCATTGGTTGCAAGGGTTTGAGTAGCAGAAAGCCTGGTGCTCATAATCTCCTCCACCAGGGGTTGTATGGTTAAGGGAAGCCTCTCATCCATGGTTTTGATCACAATGTCTATGATCATTGGGGTGATGAGAGGTAGGGATTGCTGAAAGATAGCAGCTGTTGCTCAGAGGGGTTCTGTCCCTGAGAAGCAGTGCTAGAAATAGAGGCTGGTGGCTCGGAAGTTTTGAGTGGCTGAGTGTATGGGAGACCTTCAGGTGAAGGTGCCATCTGTGGGTTTATTGTGGTGGCAGATGGACTTGCTTGTTGAGAGAATTGGTCAAGTAGTCTTTGTAGTCTACTAACTTCTTCCTCAAGATTTGTGTTCTGGGCCAGAACATCATAAAAGAAGCCCAGGTCATCATCAGCAGATGCTGAGTCACCTGACCTCCTGCTTGTAGCAGGATGTACATGCACTGGGTGTAGACCAGTTTTAGCATGTGCTCCTTTTTCTTGGAACTGGGGACTTCTAGCCTCAGGACTATGTCCTTCATCAGCTGTTGCCTCTAGTGAGGTCTTAGCTATGTTACCAGCCTCATTCTAATCATGTGCTGATTCAGAAGAGGTGGCAGCCTCACTAGATGTTCTAATCTCCATATCCACACTAGGAGATAGAACGTGTAAACCCCGGTGTTGTGGTTTGTCAGAAGCATGGTGATCCGCGTCCTCAATAGCTGTGGTTCTCCCCTTTATTGGTGGTTGTTGGGGAGGTTGGCATGGGAAGATGGGGTAAAAGCAGTTTGCACCTGGGGAGAATGGTGCTCTTCAATGGCAATCTCCTCAAATGAGGAAGATCCCAAATTGTGGGTACCCCTTCTGTGGTTGCTGCATGTTCCTTTAGAGAGGAATCCTGAGCGGCTGTGGCTGGGAGAGTCTCTGATACTGCTGGGGGTTTAAGCCAGCAGTATATCCTGCCTTGGTGGGACAGGAGCATCTTTAGGGGACTCATCTCCTTGAATAGCTATTTCGTGGCGTTTTGTTTTTGGTTTGGTGGGGACTCTGGATTTTGTGGTGGTGGCTGTGGGTTCCAGCTGCGTGGGTTTTCGCAGCTTGGCAGCCATTTTCAGTGATTGGTCAGAGTTGTGCCGGGAGTATACTTCCGGCAGTACAGCCATAGCAGGGACTCCCAGGCCAACAAGTCCCTCAACTTGAAGCTGGTTTTCAATTATGGCCATTATGAACCGAGGATATAATATCCAAAGGTTAGCAGTTTGTTTTTTGGCCATATCCTTGAGCTCTAAAAATAGTATTTCAGAAAAATTTAAAGGTTGTTGCTCAAGGATGGAGTACATTACCTGTTGCCACCTTGTGGACATTTGATCCCATGATGAAGTCTTGGAGGCAAGGCATACATTTACCATATGAAATATAAGACGTTCGGCATCCGGGAAATGTTTCTTCAGTATGGTAGATGCACTCAGGTTACCCTAGTATCCATGGTGGGCAAATAATTGATCTATTGTGCCCTTTGGATAACTAGTTGGGAAAGTGGCATCATCCAGATTAAGGTTTGGCGAAGAGTGTCTGGAGTAATGACCACTTTTTTGCCACGGACAAACGATTGAAGAGACTCTGTGTCATTCTCCTCAGAGACCGAGTGACGTTTGTCCAGAATTTGTTAAGGGATTTGGCATATATGGTGGGATTTACCAGAAAAGCCGTTTTGTAGGGTGACTAAACCATTAAATCAATGGCGTTGTGAAACTTGGTCCAGTATGGCGATTTGGTGAGATGTGCGACACAGTTGTGTCGTGGTTTTAGTTGCATGGTCGCCATTGATGGAGAGAGGGTAGAGAGTTTTTGAACGTTAGGTTTGAGAAGAGAAGATAAAAACTCTGAAGGTGGGATAAGGTATTTAAAGGGTCGGGTTAGAAAACGACTGAAGGTTTTGGTGTGAGTCATCAGTTGTTGAAACTACTGATGACGTGGTATTAACTTTCAGAGGTTTGAAAAGGCTGACCGTATTGGTGTGATCAGTAGTTCTTATAGACAACTGAAGACTTGGTTTTAACCTTCAGACGTTGAAACAGCTGAAGTCTCTGATTTAGTCATCAGTAGTTATAAAACTACTAAAGACAGTTTTGACTTCAGGTGATGAAACAACTGAAGACTTGGTATTAGTCATCAGTAGTTGTGAAACTACTGAAGACAGTGGTTTTGTCAGCAGTTGTTGTAAATAGTTGAAGACTTGGTGTTAGTCTCCAGTAGTTGTAAACTACTGAAGACATAGTTTTGGCTTCAGTTGTTTGAATGAAACAACAGTTGTAGAAACATCTGAAGAGTAATTACTCATCAATTGTTGTCGTCAATTCATAGCTTTTCAGCTGTTTCACACTGTCCTCAACACTTACTCATTAGACTTTTCATCTGTTTTTCAGGTGTTTCATAGGACATCAGTAATCTGCATTTCTGACATCAGTAGTTGTAGCTGCATCAACTGTTGTGACTACATCAGCTGTTGTAGCTACATCAGCTATTTTAACAGATAAAGTATATGTGACAATAATGAACTAATGATCATCGGTACTTGTGAGCTGAGATCATCAGTAGTTGTCACTTATTCTAGCTGCAGCATACCAAGCCTTAACACCAGGTTGTGGAAAGTTGAACTATCCAAAGGCTTAGTAAAAATGTCTGCAAGCTCATCAGCACTAGGAACAAATTTTGGATCAGTCGGACCTTTTTCAAAAAAATCTCTAATAAAATGGTGTCTGACTTCAATATGTTTAGTCCTAGAGTGCTGGACAGGATTCTTGACGATACAAAGAGCTGAAGAGCTATCCATTAACAATGGGGTCTTAGTCTCTGTTATGCCATAATCCAATAATTGGTTTTGAAGCTAGAGTACCTGAGATGTACAGCTTGCAGCGGCAATGTACTCTGCTTCAGCAGTTGATGTAGCAACTGAGGTCTGTTTCTTGCTCTGCCAAGAAATCAAGCAGTTGCCTAGGAATTGACATCCACCAGAAGTTGATTTCCTGGTCAACTTACACCCTGCATAGTCACTGTTAGAAAAAGCAACTAATTTACCAGAATGTCTAGTAGAATACCATAAACCTAGAAATGGAGTGCCTTGCAGATATCTAAAGATCCTCTTGACTGCAATCAAATGAGACTCCTTAGGTGCAGCCTGAAATCTAGCACAAACACATGTAGCAAACATAATATCTGGTCTAGAAGCTGTTAAATACATCAAGGACCCAATCATACATCTGTAAAGTGTTTCATCAACCACTTACCTTTCTGATCTGTATCCAGTTGTGTGGTGCTGGACATGGGGGTAGAAGAGGGCTTACAGTTTTGTAAATCAAACTTTTCCAAAAGATCTTTTGTGTATTGGGACTGATGAATGAAAATTCCATTAGCCTTTTGTTTGATTTGCAAACCCAGAAAGAACTGTAATTCTCCTATGGCACTCATTTCAAACTTCTGTTGCATCAACTTTGTAAAGGCATCACACAACTGTGGAGCAGAGGATGCAAAAATAATATCATCTACATAAATTTGAACAAGTAGACTATGTTGCCCAGCTTTCTTAATGAATAAAGTCTTATCTATGGTGCCTCTAGTGAAATTATTTTCCAGAAGAAAGTTTGATAATGTCTCATACCAGGCTCTAGGAGCTTGTTTCAACCCATAAAGAGCCTTATCAAGCTTATACACCCAATTAGGATGTTTATTGTCCTCAAAGCCTGGTGGTTGACATACATAAACCTCTTCTTTAATTTTCCCATACAAAAATGAACTTTTGACATCCATTTGAAAAACTTTAAGGTTTTGATAAGCAGGATAAGCTAAGAACAATCGAATTGCTTCCAGTATGGCTACAGGGGCAAAGGTTTCATCATAATCAATACCTTCTTATTGTGCAAACCCCTGAACAACCAGTCTGGCCTTGTTCTTAACAATAAGCCCATTTTCATCAGTTTTGTTCCTAAACACCCATTTAGTGCCTATTGCACACTTACCTGGAGGTAAAGGAACCAGTTCCCACACTTGCTGTTTCTTGAATTGAAGAAGCTCAAGCTGCATGGCATCAACCCATCCATTGTCCTTTAAAGCAATGTGATAATTCTTTGGCTCTTGTTGATTGATGAAGAGAGCATAGAAGCAGAAATTTGACAATTGACTTATTGTTGATACGCCAGCAGTGATATCACCAATGATTTGAGACATAGGGTGATTCTTCATATCTTGATACACAATGAGATCTATGCAAGTGTTTGTAGCAGTCTCAGCAGCAACAGATGGTGATGGTGAATCATTTCCTTGAAACCAATCAGTGGATGGTAATTCAAAGGAAGTTGAATTTGAAGAAATCTCATTAGCATTTGTTGTGGATGGTGCTACTGGAGCTACAGGACCATCAGGTGTAGCTGAATCAGGCAGTTGATCACTAAACCTGAAGAGATGAGTACTGCTATCATCATCATCATCAGCACCAGCAGAACCACCAGGTGGTGGACTGTTGACAGGAGCAACAGCAGGAGTTTGATAAGGAACATATTGCAGTATGTCCAAATCAAATATCTCCACAGGGCTTTGTGGAATCTTGTCCTTTGGAGATTCATCAAACTTAACATGTAGAGTCTCTTAAACCATCTTTTTTCTACAGTTGAAAACTCTGTATGCTTTGCAAGTTAATGAATAACCAACAAAGTACCCTGCATCCACCATAGGATCAATTTTTAGAGTTAATATCGTGTGTTAAGAATGAAACAAGGACACCCAAATGCTCTAAAGAATGAAATTAGAGGGGCAAAATGATGAAGAACTTCATATGGAGTCTTCATCAACCTCTGATTTACTAGAACTCTATTCTGTACATAGCAAGCTGTATTGACAGCTTCAGCCCAAAAAGTCATTGGCAGTCTAGAATCAGCCAACATGGACCTTGCAGCTTCAATAAGGGTCCTGTTCTTTCTCTCCACTACTCCACTTTGCTTAGTAGTTCTTGGGATGCTATACTACCTCTTGATTCCCTTTGATAAGTAAAACTCATCAAGTGTGTGGTTTCTGAATTCAGTACCATTGTCACTCCTCACAAACTTAACTAGTAGGGAATACTGCTTCTCAACTTGTAACACAAAGTTCATAATGGACTGCGCAGCCTCATCCTTTGAATGCAAGAAGAAAGTCCATACAAATCTGGAGTAATCATCCACAATTACCAGACAGTATTTCTTCTTAGCCATACTCATCACTCTCACAAGACCAAAGAGATCCATGTGAAGAAGCTGTAAGCAGACAGTGGACTTAGGTTCTTCTATGGAGGGAAATGAAGCTTTGTGATGTTTTCCTTTTAAACAAGCAGTGCAGTTATCTTCACACTTGAACTCCTTCATAGGAAGTCCCCTTACTAAACCATGGTTTATGAGATGATTTATGTTTTTGAGATTAACATGACCCAGCCTTCTATGCCATAGAATAGATTCTTGAGGGGAAGCCTTGGAAAATAGGCAAGGATGGCCTTTGAGATCTATTTTCTTGGAGAGATCTAAGGCATACACTCTTCCTGTCATGTTGGCCTTTAGGAGAGTGTGTTCATCCAACACCTTATCAATCAAACTTAGAACTTTGGATGACAGAATCCGACAGTTCTAACTGGTGAAAAGAGCAACATGGCCTTTGTCACACATTTGACTGACACTCAAGAGGTTGTACTTGAGATTTTCCACATGGTTAACATCATCAAACTTTATTTCCCCATTGGAATCAAAGCCTTTGCCGATGATGTAACCCTTTGCATCATTGCCAAATGACACAAACCCCTTCCTTCCTTGAGAGTAGTCACTAAGAAGTGATCTGTTTCCTGTCATATGCATGGATCCTCCACTGTCTACATACCAGATGCCTCTGAGGTATGTTGAAGAACCCTGCAAAATACAACAAATTAGTTAGATTTTGAGACCCAAACCTTTTTGGTCTTGGGCCTGTTCTCATCAACAGATGGTAAACTAACATGTTTGTTGGAAACAACAGCCTGAGAGGAAGAAACTGGTGAAGAAAAGGAATCCTTTGGCTTGGACCTCCTTTTCTATGGTTTCAACATAGGAACATCTAATGGTTAACTCTTCCCAATAGATGTTGAACCATCATAACCAGCTGTGTCTGATTTTGTGATAAGGCTTTCAGCTCTTCAGACACATTGGCATTGGAGTTTGATAAGTTCCTATGTTGCACCTTCTTCTTTTGAGCAATCTCAGCTGTTACCTGTTTAACCCCTTCCTTTTTGGATTTCTTTTTGGACTTAAGGGTTACAGGATTTGATGTTGCTGGTACAAATGTGGCTTCAAACTCAGTTTTCATTTTAACCATTTTCTCTTTACTTTCCTCTTTATGTTTGAGTTTGGATCCCCTTTTGTACCAACAATCATCTGTAAGATGATTGAACAAACCACATACTTCACATGGTTTCTTGTTCATCTTATGTTGATCATCAACTAAAGAGAATGAAACTACTAAAGACTTGCTCTTCAGTACTTTGGAAGCATTATTTGCTTTCTTGACTTCCTCTTTAGTAGTCTTCAAACTCTTTCTACTGACAGTTTTCTTCCCTTCAGTGCTGACAGTAGTTGGAGTTTGAACTTCAGGTGTTAAATCTTGCTCTCCAGTCGTTTCAGGACTTCCAGAAATAGCTCCTGAGTTGATCATCTCTTTGATCATGTGAGTGTCAGCAGTGGAACCATCAACATCAGTTGATGGGTTTTGAGAGGGCTTAGTGCTGACTTCAACTTTTGATGATGCTCTATCAAAAAGTGAATCACATGATGAGGTGGATTGGTTATTGCTTTCTCCATCAGATTTCACTTCTGCTCTTGAAGCAAAATCTGTAGGAGGATCAGTGTGATTATAACCAATACCAAACTTCACATTGGAAGCAGATTGCTTACTAAGAAGCATTTCAAAACCTTTGCATGATTGTACCCATCGATCACACTCTACCTAGGTGACAGTAAGGGTTTCTTTGAGACTTCTCTGGTCTTCCAGAATAACCTCTAGCTTGGCCTTTTCATCATTTAATTGGCATTTAAGCTTATAAATCTCATCATTTTTACTATTAAGAGCAAACTCAAACTCAGCTTTTCTTTTGGAAATGGTTTTCTCAAACTCAAGTTTTTGATTTATTAATGCTACATTTGCCTCTCTAATGGAGACAAAGGCAGCAATGCATGATTCAGAACATAACTTGGCTTTAGCCTCTAAAGATACCTGAGTTACCTGTGAAGATGATGCATTTGAGCAGGAACCCTCAGTAGACTCCAGGGACATGAGAGCCAGATTCCTAAAAGGACTGTCACCACTATGTTGACCAGCACCTGTGAACAGTTGTTCATGACCAAACATGTCATCCGGTAAACTGCTCCAGTCAACAACTCCAGGGGTGAAGAAGCTGTGTTGTTGAGGTTGAGGAGGTTGATGAGATTGAGATGGTTGAGGTTCTGGTAGTGCATGAGGTTGTGGTACTATAGGAACTTGAACTTGATTTGACTGTGGCATGTAATAACAAGGGTAAGGATATGGCATTTGACCCTGAGGAACAAAATATGCAGGAGAATGTGGTTGAGAATGATGAGTAGAATTGACAGGATGTTGCCCTCTGTGTTGTTGACTATTGCCAGGGAAAGTCACAAAAGGTGCAGAGGAATTAGATCCAGATGATCTGCATTCTCTAGCAAAGTGTCCAAGCCTGTGGCATTTGTGACACTTCAACTTACTCTTGTCAAAACCAACTTTGGTTTTGCCAGAGAGTCATGGGAACTTTCTTCCAGTTCTTTTGTAGAACTTCTGAGATCTCAAATTTATCAAGGCCATTTGGCTCAAAATATCCATCTCTTCTAAGTCATCATCAGCAATCCCCTTGAGATCATCCATGATGAAGCATAGATTGTCATTATTACACCCAGTAAACTGACTATGAACACTCACAAACGCAGAATCAGAAGTGTTTGAGGAGAAATCAATATGCTCATCATACTGGCATTTAGATGAAGCATATTCTAACTCATGACCAACCAAGGCAGTGTTGCCTGGTACAAAGTCTTCAATGAGCTTTCCAGATGAAGACAGTTTTTGTTTCTGTTCTATCACTCTCTCAAATGTGAGCAATTTCCCATGGAGTTGGGTGAGAGATAGTTTGTCCAAATTTGCACTAGAGCGTAGGACAATAGTATATGTGTCCCATCTCTCAGGCAGTGATCTGAGAAATCTGTTATTCATCTGGATATTGGTGTACTCAAGTTTGACCATTTTTAATTCAGAGATCAAACAAGAGAACCACTCAAACTGTTAAGTGAGTGTCTCACCCTTTATATGAGAGAATGTCTCGTATTGTTGGGCAAGGATTTCTCTATTATTTGCCAAGACCTCATCTGTTCCTCCAAATTGTTCTTTCAAGGCATTCCAGAGGACATGGGCAGTTTCATGATGCATTAGCCCAGAATAGATTTCATTAGGCAGTGCCATGGCCAGAATTCCATGGGCTTTTGCATCAATCTCAAACAACTTCTTATCCTCATCTGAGTATTGCTCCCTCCTCTTCGGAACTATTTATTGGTTTCCGGGTTATTCACCATAGGCTTGTGTGGACCATGTACCACTGATGTCCAACAACCTGCGCTGTTAACAGACAGGTGATGGAGCATTCATCGTTGCCATATGTTATACTCATTCCTAACCAGCATTGGAGGCTTGGTTGAGGAACTAGTATTGTGAGGATCATTGGAAGGAGTAGTCATTTTCAGTCCGAATACAATTTAATTCAAGCTTTTAAACGTTTTTACATAGACTACAACAGACTCAATGAAAACGAAGAGAAAATCTCAGGATGAATGACCAGAAACACAGAAAATTCAATCTCTATAACCGTTTCTTGCAAAAAAAATGCTAATTCAATCAAACTTGGATCTTGAATAGCAGTTTCAATGATCAATTATTAGATCGATCAATGATTAACCTGCTCTGATACCATTTGTCAGGATCAGTGATCACAAGTTTGATGTAATAGAGCGTAACGCAGCGGAATAAGAACAAGAATTAGACAAATTGTAGCAAGAATTTGACACTCGTATGCATTAAGAACAAATACGGTTATAACAAGAGAATATATTTCTGTAACAAGGAATGTTTCTATAATATCGAATATTTCTGATCAAATCATTCTACCTATTACAATAGGTTAACACTCCTTATATAGAGTGCAATCGCTGCTGTTATCACGGGAAAGTGACAACTGGCAGATCTATTACAAAAATAACTAACTGTTAACAAACTACTGAAATGTTCACAACTACTGAGAACATATCAGAGTGTTAAGTACAAAATATGAAACTACCGATAAGAAACTACTGAAACTACAACGACTAAAGAACAAGCTCTTCAGTCGTTTTACAAAACTACTGAAAAACATAAAACCACTGACGAGCACAACAACTGAAGAAGTATTCTTCAGCTGTTGTGTCAAACTACTAAACAGATAAAACATAAAACTACTGAAAGGTAAACTGTCACAACTACTGAAGAAGACCTCTTCAGCTGTTGTGACAACGTCTGATACTTTGGTCTTCAGCACTTGTGTCTTCAGACTTTGTCTTCAGCACTTGTGTCTTCAGACTTTGTCTTCAGCACTTGTGTCTTCAGGCTTTGTCTTCAGCACTTGTCTTCAAACTTTGTCTTCAGCACTTGTCTTCAGACTTTGTCTTCAGCACTTGTGTTCAGACTTTGTAATCAGTTGTTGTCTTCAGCTGTTGTGGTCTTCAGTAGTTGTTGTGACGTCTGTGGGACTTAAAGGTTTTTCTGATCCGGCTCATTGGTTCTTTTGGTCCAACAATCTATGTCGATGACATAATCTTCGGTTCAAAGAACGAAGAATTATGCAACGAGTTTGAAGCAGTTATGAAGAAAGAGTTTGAGATGAGTGCTATGGGGGAGATGAAATTCTTTCTCGGGTTACAGGTGGATCAGACACCAAATTAGATCTTTCTACATCAGACCAAGTATGTGGGAGACATTCTCAGTCGGTTTGACATGGAGAATGCCTCTGCTGCTGGGACTCCACTTGCTACAAATCATGATATAGCACTTGATGAAAATGGAGATCTGGTAGATGCAACAATATACCGAGGAATGATTGGATCCCTCATGTATCTCACTGCCTCAAGACCTGATATCATGTATGCTACATGTTTATGTTCTAGATATGAGGCTAAGCCTAAGGTTAACCATCTGATCGGGGTCAAAAGGATATTTCGTTATCTAAAGGGTACACCCACACTTGGGTTGTGGTATCCTCATGATGATGACTTTGAGCTCACGGCATATAGTGACTCGGATTACAGGGGCTGCAAGATGAACTACAAGTCTACATCAGTAGGGTGTCAATTCTTTGGGAGGAGATTAGTTACCCGGCAGTGTAAGAAGCAGACCTCGGTTGCATTGTCAACCTGTGAAGCCGAATACATTGCTGCTGCAAGTTGCTGTTCACAAATCATCTGGATTCAACAGCAAATGCGGGATTACGGTATAAAGTTTTCTTCTACTCCTATC
This sequence comes from Flaveria trinervia, assembly GCA_025506515.1. NCBI lineage: Eukaryota > Viridiplantae > Streptophyta > Magnoliopsida > Asterales > Asteraceae > Flaveria > Flaveria trinervia. Next base: position 32,980,345 of record CM046453.1, on the reverse strand, counting down.
TTTGTTGATAACTCTGCTGCAATTGCAGTAACTAAAAATCCGGTACAACATCCAAAGACCAAACACATCGGTATTAAATACCATTTTCATAAGAGACTGTTTTGAAAAGAACTTAATTGATGTGGTAAAAATTAATACTGACTTTCAACGCACTGACCTCTATACAAAAGCCTTTGATAAACCACGTTTTCTATATTTGTTAGAGGTCAACGGCGTTAAAAAGAAAAGTGATGTTATTCCTCATGATGATCATGTGTAGTCTGATGCATTGTAGTTATATTTTTTATTTTTCCTTATTTATTTTATCCTGTTTAAATTAAATTCATGTTATTTAGCTGTCTGTTAAAATCCTAAAATAATTAATCCAGTATGATTTTAGAATTTTAGGGGGAGAGTAGGTGAGCTAGTAATATTATAAAAAAACAAGGGAGAAGGAGTGGATAGCTGATATGAGGTAGATCGTATCTGTGATACCGATTCAAACTTTTTGGAAAATGATAGTACACAGGAACAAATCAAAAGGACTTTAAAAATTTTAATTTAGAAAAGATGCAAAATTCAAAGTATAAGTCTATGTAGTTTAAGCAATATAAAAGGGAAAGATGATAAAAAAACTGGTAACTACTAAGGTAACATAAAGAAAGTAGACCTCGAGGTTGCTAGACCACAAATGATATGTCGGTAGATTCAACGCAATAGATGAGTAGACCTGACTGGTGATTTCAAGATCAAACTAAGTTGTTCAACTGATTGTGGGCTGCCATCTTATCACTGGTTAACGCAATCAACAATATTCCAATAAGGGGTAATGAGCATGTAAACGCCACAAATGTGTGCGGATGACCATAAATAGAGCAAAGCACGAGAAAAAAATGAAAGCCAAATCCTATCAAGCTAATCACATATGTTGTGGGTGCATTCTGTGCAAAAGAAAATTAGCTGCTCTAACAAGAAGATAGGTTGTGTGCCTCTCTGCTGTGCGATGACACTGACCTTAGGATAAGCATAGCCTAGATATTCTAGAATTCATTGTTGTTTGCCGCCTCTCTACTGTGCGATGGCACTGACCTGAGGATTGGCTTCTCTTTGAAAGCTCTAAAAATAGTTGCTTCTTGTAATAATACCCGTAGACCGCTCAAAAGCTCCTGAGGAATGTTGATTACCATATAAGTGTGGGATCCAAAATGTTAGTTGAAATAATTAAACCTAAAACTATCACCAGTTTGTGTCTAAATTCTGTATATGGATTTAAGAGGACAAATATACTGACAATCATTGTGGCTACAACTCTTGAAAGTTCAAATCAATGTGGGAATCTAATAGTACCAGTGTGATTTCGAAAATTTGCTAACGACTCTGGATGAAAACCAAGAATTGAGCATCTAAAGGTTTTGATAACAAGTCCCAAATGATTTGACTTGCCTGTATTATTCCAAAATTGAATTATTCCAGGTGTGGTCAAACTAAATTGAAGCTTCCTATTCTGGAACCAAATCCACGAGATGTCTATCTTAGGATTTATCTCTCACAAAAAATCAAAAACAAGTTCTATTTTTGTATTTAGTTTAAGGTTCTAGTTAGTTAGTCATTTTAGTTTGTTTGTTCGTCAGACTATATCATGAAAATCAGTATGGGATTAGCTCACCAAAAAGGGTAATGTCTGAGATGGCTACATGTGTTTTCAAAGTTTAATAGTGTCACCTCTGAGGTGACTAAATTGTTTAAAAGGATCACGTCTGAGGTGATCAAAAGGTTTTCAGGTTAAAAGGATCATGTCTGAGATGATCAAATGCTAATAATGTTAAATTTCAACAGGTAAAAAGGGTTTAAGTGCTAAATGTTCATAAGTGTAACCCATTCGCACGACTGGATCATAAGTATGGACCAACCATGCGAATGGATCCCATTCGCACGACTGGACATTAGATTGAGCCATTCACTCGAATGGCTTATCAGAATGATCCATTTGACCGAATGAAAGGGTGCCAATGAGTTAGTCGACCAACGGAGACTCAGTCGTTTAACTGAAGGTGCAAATGAAAGGGCACGAATGAGTCAGTCGACCGACTGAGACTCAGTCGGACAGCTGAATGCGACTAACTGGGCCAATCGCACGACTGAGCCTTAGTCGCCAGAATGAACTGAGCGAATGAGGCCAGTCGGCTGATTGAACTCAGCTTCAGTATTTAAATGGCCATAGTCGATCGCATTCCACTCATCACCCTCAATCGCTCCTAAATCGCACATTGTTCCGTTACTCTGCCGATATTGCTTTAGACCTTTTTTCCACATCTTTATTGATATTCTGACTTGCGTTGACATTTATACAGCTATATATCAGTGAAATCACACCGGAATGAGAAGAAAGCAAGCCCTAATTGTGTGATATTTGACTGAAACAAGAATCAGACCGTAAATGACCTAATAACCAACTGAAACTAAGCAACATGTTAAAACTAAGTCTAATAGGTCATTAGTTAAGAGATTCTGAGTCTAAAGAGCCATTAAACAACGTTTAATTTCATGAATTGATCAAGACTCGAACCTCAGTCGATTGAACAGTGGGTCATGCGATTAGTCGTCTCGGTGAACTTCAATCGCACGATTGAGGCTACCGAATGGGTCAATCGGCTGAATGTATCATGCAAATGAACTCAGTCGGCCGACTGAACGAATCGCGGACTCAGCCAACAGATTGAACTAAGCGACTGAACCAATCGCAGACCCAGCCAACAGATTGAACTAAGTCGCATGTCTCATTCATCCGAATGAGTTCAGTCGCATGAAAGGACAACCGACCGACTTCAGTCGCATGATTCATTCGTATGAATGAATCAGATTGAATTTAAACTATAAACTTTGAACTGAAGTTTGATGTATGACTTACTAATCGTTCTGTGTCTTATGTTTCAGATAAATGGCTGATAGATGGTCCATCAATCCAAAGCACAATATATGTGCTCATTTGGACCATAGGACTCAGAATGGGGCCGAGTTTACAGAGACTATTGCGTTCCTTCGACGCTCTCAGATACATAAAGCCATATCCACACCGTGTACTCCTTACAGGTCATTACATCAGACTTTCTGGGAGAATGCCTCCGTAGATCATTCACATGAGCCTTACAGCATACGGAGCTCCATTCATGGTCATGATATTGAGATTACAGCAGCTGACATCCAGAGAGTACTTGATTTTGGGGACGATACGGATCACCCCACCAGACTACATCCATTTACAGTAAGAGGTTGCTTCCTCAGGATTAAGTACGCTGGGGACATCAACTCAGGTGTGCTCAACAAGAGCAACCTGTGTCCCCAGTATAAATACTTGGCGCATGTGATCCTGAAGTGTATTGCTTCTCGAAGGGGTGGGTTTGATGACCTGTCAGACCAGATTCAGAATGCTTATATGGCACTGGTACTGAACCACCCATTTAGCTTCTCGAGCATGATCTTCTCGTATCTGGTGGAGAATCTGGAGGCCAAGGGGAAGGAGGGTTTTTGTATGTACCCCAGATTTCTGCAGCTGATCTTCAACGAGACGCTGCCATTACTTCCCAAGGAGAGACATGATGCGGTTGCCCTAGAGATTATGGATGACATGACTTTGGTTTGCATGAGAGTGTATCGGGGCAAGCAGGTAAAGCCCCGGGTAAAGAGGTTGATCGGCCATCTGGCCAATGAAAGATATGTGGCGCCAGTAGACGCAAGTGGGGTCACGACGATAGTGATTCTGATGTTGATCAGATTGCTCTACCACCGATGACTCTGATGATGATAACGGTGGGGATGCTGGAGACCACATGCCCATTCCACCGAGGGGCGCAGCTACAGATGTTATACCTCGAGTATCTGCCCCCGTGAGAGACATAGCTGAGTCAGCCGGGTTCCACCTGGACTTTATACCTGGTGAGGAGGAAGAAGAGTCAGAGGAGGAGCGATTGACTAGGACTGTGGGAAGCAAGGTTATTCCCACAGAGTATGGACTCCGGGAGGTTGGTGAACGCCCCAGGGATTTGGGAGAGACGATTGCAGATCCCAGCTATGCTCTTGAGTCTGCTAGCCGTGTTCTAGGGGGAGCATCCACCTCGAATGGATCAGGAAGAAACGGATGGCTCAGCCCCACGGCCACAAGAAGAAGAGGAGAAGACTCACTTTCGTCTCCACCACAGCCACTACATCTACCATCACCACTACCACTTCTACAGCCACACCATCTACCACCACAGCCACCACAGCTACCACTACCACTACCACACCTCCCACCACTGTACATATGACAACCACCACCATATCTTTCACTCCTACATCACCTCCACTATCTCACAGACCCAACCTATCTTCACCACAGCCACCATCACCACCACTAGCCACCAAGCAGGACCCTCATCTCATCCCGCACATATATATGGATCTCATCTGCCTCAATTTGGGGTAGAGGACCAGCTTTCATCGCTAAACCGTATGGTGATGCGACTGTGAGTTGCTGATGAAGAGAAGACTGTGCAGATCCGACAGCTTGTAGATCTCACTACTGTGCAGTCACACCAGATCTCGGAGCAGGCGTGGCTGATCGAGGAGCAGGCGCACCAAATGGCTGCTTAGAGCCACGAGATCGCCCAACTCCAAGAGCATAGAGTCACTTCTGCTAAGAAGATTGAGGAGTTGGAGAATGCTAAGAAGACCATCATGCTAAAACTTAAGGGATCTAAAGATGAGCCTCAGAAGATTAAAGAGGGAGATGGTGATGATAGTGATGATGATGATGAAGATGATGATGATGAGACTGAGGATGATGAGGGGATTGAGGACGAGAGGACAGAGGAGAGGAATGAGGATGATGATGCAGAAGGAGGGGATACAGCTGCATCTACCTCTGCTCAAGGTCAAGAAAGGAGGTCTAAGAAGAATCAAGACCAACAAGCTTCATCCTCTGCTCCACCAAGTGATGACCCAGTGATCCAAGAAAAAAATGCAAACTATCAGATGGTTGAGTTCGATGTTGCTCCCCTTTAGCAGATCAAGGGATCGTTAGAAGGTCGGTGAGTTATACCCCTGAAGAAGGGGAAATAATTCACGATCTATCAAATGAGCAACTAGCTGAGATCTTCAAGCTAAATCCCGACGAGATTGTAAAGGATACTCCAACATATGACTCGACAAGTGACGAAGAGCTCAACGACGTTATTGAAATAGAGATAGAAGATGTCACTGCAGAACACTACCCTCAGTATGCTGACAATGAGGGAAATGTGATCCCAATCTGGGTGAATCCCTTGTCAGTGATATGTTTGAGGTGTTAGACAAAATGGAGCAGGAGTCAGAGAAGAAAGAGGGATCGGCCCAAGCCTCAAATGATGATGTTAATATCCGAAAGGCTGAATGGGCTGCCTATTTTGAAGAAGTTAGAGCCCAACATGCTGCATCTAAACACACCAAACTCTACAGAGTCAAGAAACATCATAAAGTGTCAGGTAGGATTATAGCATGTGCGTATTTTGAGGACCTTAACGTTTTTGCCGTTAAGAGGGAGAAGGGCATAAGGAAGGAGTTGAGCTCAACCAGGTTTTAAGCACAACCAGCTGGCCAAACTAAAGCTGTTGTATGCTGACCCGAGAAACATGTCAGGCTGGTTTGAGGCTGCCCTAAGGAAGGAGTACCACACCAGATGGTTAACTTCAGACCCCAACAGCCTACAAGGTACATCAGAAGGTCTGAAGTTGATGCCATTACTGGAAAGCCAAAGATAGTGTTGAAGTGGAGTCCTCCGCGCACGATGTCAAGAATCCCACTCAGGGAAATGCCACAGGACTTCACTCCACACTTTAAGTGGTGGTACTACGATTGGAGGACAGGAGAAGCGGTCATAGTCCTAAAGAAAGAGGGCCAAATGGATACTAGCAGGGTATTTGACCTAATGTGGCTTACCAACTTGTCAGCTAATGATGTTTACACTCTATACAAGTGGCCACTGTTCTATGATACGCATGATATAGTACAAGCTCTCCGGTTCAAGAATGTCATAAGACTCTATTTTGCATTTAAGATTCATGCAGGAGTCAGAAAAGAGGATAAGTACAAGAAGTATGAGGAGGTAATGAAGAAAACAAGACATTAGAGAGATCTAGGCCCAAGGGGGAGTTTGTTGATACATGTATGTCCCTAGATCATGATATGAATGTAATAGATCTTGTGTGTTTAATTTTGAGGTAATGTTTGGAATGATTAATGAAATTATATTGTTTGTTTGTTATTTATAATGTTTAATATTTCATTAATGAGTCAATGTTGAATTGGTTAATTAGGTTTGTGGTTGTTTGAATTGTTACACATAATGTTATATTAATTAATACATTCAAACTTAACAAAATGAAGTTCTCATACGAATGACCCATGCGAATGGACCATACGCATGAATAACTTCATACGAATGACTCAGTCGCACGACTGAACCAGGAGATTGGATCAGTCGTATGATTGTAACATAAGATTGGCTCAATCGCACGACTGAACACTCAATTGTGCGGATGAATCAACCGCATGGTTCAATCGCACGACTGAACCATACTAATGGTTGGGTCGCACGAATGAACAATACTAAACTATAAATACAACCCAATTCGTGGAAAAACTAGAGATTTTTTCGATTTCGACTCCCGACGTACCCTAGCCGTCAAGAAACCTCCAAGTTGATACTCCAACTTCATAGAACGCAGTAGATCGATTACCAATCGATTCTTAACGTTTGATTCAATACTTTATTGATTCTACGTGCGTTCTCACTGATTGGATCGCCAATCAAATAGGATTCTGCACTATTTGGTTTGGTTTACGTTAATCATTTGGTATTTCATTAAAATACAACGTCCTAACAGTTTCCTCGGTGATATTTGTATTATAAAAACCGACTATAATGAAGTAGTGTAGATGGATTCTACACTAATTCTTATATTGGGCATCCCCGAATATATGTAAACAAGCAAACTAATCCAAAGAACAATAAACCAAAAATTACTGTAAACAAACAATGTCAAAAGAACCAAAGTCTATAGAAGTAATCATTTGTCTTGGACTTTAGCCTCCATCATCCGATATAGTTAAACTAACCACATTTCACATGGCCAGGATACATCAAACTCTCACATTATTCTTGAATTTGAGACCCATTAGTCTCAGCTAAACAGTAGCTAGGTGGTATCACACAATACTGCAGGAGAACGATTGCTGTTATCAAATGTTCTTTTATTTCGTTCCTATCATACAAAATATACCATAGCTGACACTACTAGTTTCTGAATGATAACCGGAAGATTTTTAGAGTTTGATCGAATGCAGTGAATGATATCTTGCAATGACTGAGAACTATGTTGCATAAACCCCTTACCCTTAACCAAATTCCATATCTGTGAAGAGTAATCGCACTCAAAGAACAAATGGGGATGAGAGTCATCATCTGAGTTACATAGAAGGCAACACATCATATTCATGTTTCCCTATTACATGGATTCCATTTCAAAATCCTAACTTACGTTAATAACTTCTCCCTTACCACTAACCACAAGATAAATGCATGTCTTGGGATGCATTGGGGAAACCAAATGCATTTAGACCAGTCAACTATAGGACCCCTGCAACGAACCGAATCCCATACAACAAAAGTAGAGAAGCCATACAACTTATCCTCATATTTCCATATTACTTATCAACCGTGTGGGTGAATGTTGGCACTTGTAAACCATTTAATACACGAAATAAATCAAACCATGCTTCTGGCCAACCACAAGAACCATCAGAGCAAAGATCTGGAACTTTAGTATTAATCAAGTATCCTGCATTATAAATGGCCTGATGGGGAATAAAATTCTGAAAAGGCCCAATGGTACTCCAATTATCATACCATGCCAACGTGTTACAACCATTACCCATGGATTTATATAGGAAAGGACGAAGAAAGGAACGTAAACTTAGCAGCTTCCTCCAACTCCAAGAACAAGAGGATGAAGCTTTAAGTAGCTAAAAATTCTTACCTCTTATCCGATTCTAGTAAATCCATTCAACCCATAATGACGCACGTTGAGACAGAATACTCCAGACATGAAATGCCATTAAGGCAACATTCATATCCTCAATCCTGCGGATACCTAACCCTCCTTCATGCTTCGGGAGGCAAGTAGCCTTCCATGAAACTTTAGCTTTTCCTCTATCCGTAGGACCCTGGCACCAAAGGAAACGCCTGATCAACCATTCAAGTTTCAAGATGATATTAGTGGGTAATAGAAAAATCGAGGCCCAATAAACATGTAAGGAGGAAAGAACTAAAATTATAAGTTGACATCTTCCTGCAAAAGATAGGAACCTATTCCTCCAATTCTTGATTTTAGACTCCATCCTTTCGATAAGAATATGACAATCATGCGACTTAATCTAGAAGAGATTAGAGGAACTCCCAAATACCGTACTGGAAGAGACCCTTCTGCAAATGGCATAATCAAGAGAATCCCATCTTTAACATAGGTAGGAACATTGCAAAAAAACCATACTCTTCGGGATACTTGGTATTAGTCCTGACTTGTTTTGGAAGTCTTTCAAACCCTCCATAAGAGTAGCAACCGATTTAGATCACCTCTAGAAAATAAGAAAAGATCATTTGCAAAACATAAGTTAACTAACCTTGTTTCTCACATAAATGATGGAACCTAAACCGAGTGTCAACTCTTACTGTATGATCAAGAATCAATATGAGAACCTCCATAACAAGCGTGAAAAGATAAGGCGAGAGAGGATCACCTTGTCTTAGCCCACGTTCCCTTTGAAATACCCATGAAGTTGTCAATTAATAGCTATGGAAAAAGAGGGAGTGGACACACACACCATTATCCATTGCACCATTTTAGTATGAAAACCAAACCCTTTTTGAACATCTTGAAGGAATGACCAACTCACCGTATCATATGCTTTTTGAATATCTATTTTGAAAGCACATCTAGGCGGGCCCTTTGAACCATGGTATTTATTCAGAATTTCTTGTGTGAGCAAAATGTTATTAGAAATCCGTCTACCTGGTATGAAAGCTGATTGGTTAATACTAACAATATCCTTCAGGCCTTCCTTAATCCATTCTGCAATAATCTTAGTAATGCATTTATACAATACATTACAACAAGCAATAGGCCTGAAGTCAACAATCCAAGAGGGGCTCATTACTTTTGGGGACCAAAGCAAGGATAGTGTGATTAATTTCCTCAAGGAGCTTACCGGTGACAAAGAAATCCTTTATGGCTTTTGAAACATCCCTCCTCATAACACCCCAAGACCTTTAAAAAAAAGCCAATGTATACCCGTTAGGGCCTGGAGCCTTATTATCATCTATCGAGAACATAGCTTTCCTAATCTCCTCCATTGTCACTTCCTTAATCATGTCCTTGGCTACATTCATGTCCAAAGTTTACAATAGTCAAACATAGACACATTAGAACCGGTAGGAAATTGTGAACCAAGAAACGCCTCATAATAATCCACAAAAGCTTAGCCACATTCGGACCCTCATGCATTTTCCCATGCACATCCATGATAGTCTGAATGCGATTCTTATGGATCCTGGACTTTACAACATTATGAAAAAACTTAGTGTTACAATCACCCTTGGCCAACCATTGAATTTTAGATTTTTGCTTGAGAAAAAACCTAGTGTTACAATTCACCCGTTTGACCTCCAGTCAAGCTAGCGCGACTAGCTCGGGTGGGGTTTGTCAAACCCAGTAGATCTACTAACAATCACCTCGCAAATACCATATTAAAGGTCCGATGAGGCATATTGGTATCACAACAGTAAACCAGTATATTCAGCATTACTAATCTAAAGCATTGTACGTTTATGAAAACAACATGTTTCTCTCCCCCAAAAAAGAGTATAATATGAAAGTGGGGCTCAGAACTCCCCTCAAATGCACAGCAACACGGTAATGCAGAGAATAAGTAATTAAGTTTTCGAACAACCTGAATTTCCAATTAATATATAATATTAATTTTAATTATTAATTATAATTATAAAGAATGTACGGTTTCGCATCTCACGACTCGGATACGGTGTATGCTATCGATATCCCCCCATTCATAAGCAATTACTCTCGAAGACTCATTCACTCCCAGCGTA